>CM067506.1:21741308-22341308 GCA_034509495.1 Acestrorhynchus altus | reverse complement strand
CTCGACTCTAAAACATGTTGCATTAATATAGAATGAATTTTACTGGCTTATCAGGTAGTGAACATGAACACATAGTATACCTGCAGTGAATGCAAACTCCCCCCTCTGCTTTGAGTAGCGAAATAACTATTACTCTGTTTTAGAGCTCCAACCTCAGAAAAGAGAAAATCAAACTCATATGATGTAACCGTGTCCTTTGTCTCTGCAGAGAATTTGAACATATTAGACAATTGAGAAAATGATGTCATCATATTCAGAAACAATTATGTTTGATAAAATGTTGCACAATTAAAAGGTCAACTGTCAAGCCAAATCTAGAGAGAAGCAATTAATACCTGCCATCAGCCCAGCATATGATGATGAACAACCAACGTGTCCAAGATGGAAATAATTATTCAGCTTTGAATCTTTCAAAACATTAAGAATTACATTCCTGAGGACAAAGGTAGTTTGGTGTAAGAGATCATTTGGGGCATTGTAAAGTCCCATTCTTATGAAGTTTCAAACAGGTTGTTACACTTACTGGTACATTTCAACAATTAGAATACTGTGAAAAAGGTTTTTGATCATTTAATTAAAAAATTAAACTTACTTTTTTTTAAACATATACTTTATATTCATTATAGTTAAATTTAAATCTTTTTTGTTTTAAAGTTGATTCTGTGATTAGTAATCTTTTCAAATTTGAATACATATTTTTCAAATACTTTGAGATTCAGGATTTCTGATTTCCCTGAGATACAAGCGATACTAATCAACAGTAAAACAACAAAAAAGGCTTGAAACATAATACACTAACTATGCAGGGAATGGGGTGCCAGGACGAGATTTGTTAAATGTTGCACTAAGCATTTTGGAAAAAATAAAACATAGAAAACATGGAGATAAACACAATTTTACAAAAACAAAATAAGATACCCGATTATACACAGTTGAAAAATCCAATAATACACTTTGTAAAGCCTTTCGTTACCTAATGATTCAATATGATTCAAAAAAGTGTCTACCTGGCTGGGAGATCAGACTTCAACAAACTCATAACTTTGGCAGTAAGAAACTTGGAGACCTCAGGTTTTTCCTTTGCTATTCTCAGGATCACTTCTTGGACATCTGTGTACACTGGATCATGCATGAGCAGTAGCTGGGCAGCAGCCACTCTCACAGCAGCAGAGAAAGACTTCTTTCTTTGTGTAAAGATGTCTCTGACATGCTCCTTAACCTGCCAGGAGAATATACAGCATAGGTCAGGATTCAATTTGAATTCTAAAAATAGAAATGATAATTAAAAATAATTCACGCTATAATCAACCCTCTTGTACCATGTCTCCCCTTTACAACCCTATTGGAATAATGTTAACATTATCAGCAAAAAGGTCTAGCTTTTGCAACACTGAATATGGGGAGTGTTTACTGTACCTCCTCTGTGATATATTGAGTTGGAAGTCCTTGCAAAGCTGACAGTACAATGTTTGACAGTGGTTTAGACTGATCAATATACTGGAGAAGAACAGGGACTGTCTCTGGAAGAAAGGCACTTTTTAAGGCCAGCAGGTGGGACTTTATTTCTGCTTCATTTTTGGATGCACTCAGACCTTTAAGAATAAGACTCAAAGCATCTTGGGTTTCCTTGAAAGACAAAATAGAATTTCAGTGAATTACCCCATAAGAGCCCACAGTGAGATGTGACTATTAAAAAATGTGGAAGGTTCTTTACAGTTTGTGAATGTGTGTACATGTGCTTGGTTACGGCCTGAAACAAAACCATCCAGCTCATTTTGAAAGTGCATTTTTATTTCTAAATGTCTGTTCTGATGCATTTAGCATTTATTCAAATGCTTTAATAAAATGTCATATATTTAATTTAGCAAGCTCTGACCCAATTTCCAGAACTAAAGGATGAAATATAAGTTAAGAAACTGTTATGGCATATATGTTATCTTGGGATTTTAACCTAAAATATTTACAGAAGTAGTCATGTGACCTCATTACTAAAAAATAGAACTAATCAGCTGCTCAATAAATTGAACTGGTTCACTTATTTTTAATACATTTTCAAAACTGGGTCTGCACTCTTATATATAAGAATAATTGTGACTTAACAGATTTTCAATTAATTTAGTGTTCACACAAAAACTATAGTGAAATTGGGAAAATAATATGACAAGTCTGGATTATGTTTCTTGGTCTATTTGTCATAAACTGCTCATAGGGCTGGGCAATATGCTTAAGAGAAATGGTGATGTATGATACGGTACAATGAAAAAAGTATAATGCTAAATTATGAGTATTTAAACCAGAAACACAGCATACAGTAATCTTTAATTGTGGTGTATCTGTGGAATAATTTGCACAAGACTGTAGTCTGTACAGTGTCATCCCTCTGGGAACCAAACCTTTTAATCACACTCACATTATATTTTTTTAATTAAACAATATGCAGATGGTAACCTGCATAAAAGATACAATATTACAATATGACCATTTTTATATATTGTACAAAATATATTTTGATAAATTGATATTTATGATATATTGTCCTGCTCTAATTGTTCACAGTATGTAAAGGAGTTGATCAAGTAGCATAAAATGGTGAGAACAAGGTTTAATACTACAGTGAAAATCTACTGTATTTAAACAAATATAGAAATGGAAAAGAAAAAAAAAGTGCTTTTCAAACATTTACCTGCAGGTGGCACATATTTGCAGAACATATTTTTCTTATCACAGTACCTAGAACAATGATGGCTATTTCCTGTATCTGACGCTGTGCCGATGCACGAGAAACAATGTTCTGCAATATAGACATCGCAAACAATAATGAAAAGGCTGTAAAAGCTGTATAATGAATATGGCTTTTAAAAACTTCATTTCTTACTCACAGTGATGACACTGATCAAATGAGGAGATGGCTGAGAAGAGAATGCACATGCATAGAGGAATTTTTCCAACAGGGGTGATTTCTTAGGGTCTAAAGTGTCTATATATGAGACAACAGCATCCAGCGCAGCAGGTGTAGAGGCTGCTGCAGCAGCATCTATCAGGACAGACCTAAAACAACAGCAGTGACAAAAGATTCTCAGCATGTGTGAGGACACAAGACAATAACACAAAAGCTCAATTTAAACAACTGAATGCTTACACTAACGTGTCATCAGACTTTTTCAAAATGTCTCGGATTTCATTCATCTTCATACTTTGTAGGGATTCGGACAGCTGGAGAAACACTTTTGTTGTTCTTGACTGTGACTTAATTCCAGTTGCTTTCAAGTGATCAAGCAGTTTAGAAATCTGAAAGAATTTCAAAAGACGATGACCAGTCAGGGAGAATGTTACACCAGTACACTACACATTTATACGGGTGGCTAATTTTGACCATCTCATCATCGGAAGACTTCAGAGCTTTTTCAAAGGCATTTGAGTACAATTGTTTCATTAACAATATAGCAGTATTTTGCATATACTCAGCTATAAGTTAACTGAATCCATTAATGCATATCTGAATATCTTATTTCAAATAACAACCTTATAATCTGTGGTAAGATTCCCTTCAGCTACTGAAACTTACTGGATGTCCTTTGAGAGCAGACTGTCTGACAGCAGGTAAGGCATGAATTGTATGATTCACATGGCTCCCCTTGAAAGAAGCAAGTGCCTCCTGTAGCTCTCCCTGGGCTTCCTCATTAGCACCAGATTTTGTTGATAAGAGCCGCAGGAGCTGCCTAAAATCAGATGCACATAGATCACATGTTCAATTTAAACAAAAAAAAATCTTTACTCAATCAAGTTATTCAATCATAATTGCCCATATGATGCAAAACTGAATCATTCTCCCTTAATGAATGTAATATGTCAGCATTGTTGAACTTTTAAAACATACCACTTAGTCAGCATATGTAGAAAGTAAGTGTTTCTGATGTGGAAGACTGCTTATGAGGCGTAGTTCACCTTTAACATTTAGGCCAATTCTGCATGACGTTATTCTTTTGCCATTTTTCCAATTTTTTCACCCAATTATCCAATTACCACAGTACATTCCCTGCTCTGGACACTAGGGGGGAGAGATCGCCCACATGTTTCCTACTCGAACCGTTGCCATCTACCCACCCCGCGAGGGAGAGCAAGCCTCTAGACCCCAGCTGCCGATGGTGAGCAGCATGAACCTGGATTGAACCAGCGAACCCAGCGACCCAAGGAGCATAGTGGGAGCGTCTTAGCCCACTACACCACATGACAGATATTAGTTTCAGGACATCCTTTCTTCATTTGAGATGTGTAAATGAACAACTATTTCATATTTCTATGAATTTGACCATTGACCACAATTATTTACTTGAGCTTACTATAATTTGGTTTTGCTTCAAAGCACATATTATCCTGTTGGAAATTGATCAGGGAAATTGTGCCCTTCTCCTTTTGGTCTGTAACCCAATATCTTGGTCAGTGATGTCATTAGCCCCACTCCTGCTCTGATCAGATGAAGCCTCCAAGCAAGTTGAGCATTTACACATGGACAGAGCAGTAAACATGCAGTGGAAGTGGATCCTTTGGCATTTAAACTGGAATTTAATTCGCATTGAATCAAGTTAATGTTAGCTGTTTTCCAAGCTGAATTACTTTGATAATTCACCACACAATGATGACCATGAGTCCACCACGGTTACATTGAGTAGGGTCAAATAGTTTATGATATGTCTGTAGGCTACTCTGATTGTAATATAAGCAGAGAAAACAGCATCTACCTGAAAAGTGTAGATCTCAGGTTGTAAGGGATGAGATAAGGTTGAGATATCTTTAATAAATTATAATAAGATAATATAATGTTTGTTTTCTATTTTCATAAACACACAATTGTCATAATTGAGGTCTTAAGGGGAAAACATGAATGTAAGAAAAACATGAGACATGGGCCCATTAAAAATGAATGGCATTACTGTTTTAAACATATGACATATTCTAGCGTTTCTGTAACAGTGCAGCATTGCTAGCACATAATTAATGAAATACCTTGAAGAAATGTGGATTCCAACTGTAGTTTGTTCATCCAAAACCACTGAACGAAATTCCTGTGATGTTACTGATTTTATGTGGTTATCCTCCATGACAAACACTGCTTCAGACCAGCCAGAGGAGCTTGCTCCTAAAATCTGTTATTACATGTTATTACATGCTGTTCATGTTATATACAGTCTGTGTTACATTTGTAGGCCTGTCACATATGTCAAACTGTAACTGTAATGTAAAGTTCATTTATAGCTAAGATGTAAGGCCACATCATACATAACATTCTTAATCTCATGTCTACTCAATATTTAATGTTCATACCTGGTCCGAGTACATGTCATTTATGCTGTTTTCACAGTTCTTATAGTTCTTCACTTTGATGATATCGTCCTTCAAGGTGTGGTATGCAACCTGGCACCGTCCTGTTGCACTGTCCTAAAATAAAATGTTGTGTTAAACATAACATGTGCAGTCTATGCAGTGGAATGTAAAAGGGGTTCGTAGACCTGCCAAAGGCCTACATCAGCCAATACCTGTGAATATGAAGAACACAGATTTCTTTGTGGTAAAGAGTAAATCAAATGTGTTCAACTTACTTCCATGATGACACCATATGTAGTTTGGATCTGGAGCAGTGACACTAGTCCTTTTTTGAAATTCAGACTGGCCGTATTGTCCTCAGAAGTGTCAAAAAGTCCTTGGATCTAAATGAGCCCCAAAGACGTTACAGATACATAAGTGATATGAATCATAAAACCCTGAAAATGCAAACCTGACTCCAACCACTAAAAACACCAAGTTTCTTTGAGTAACATTAGCATTGTTGGTGAAGTACTCCTCAATTTAGAAGTGACTGCTATTACATACTATTATAATTCATAAGTTTACACATGAACAAATGTACCTTTCCAGAACGCATATGCACAATAACTGCTTCCTTGTAGCTGAAGCCTCCTTCCATCTCATCCACAGATAAGTGCTTGGTGGTGGAATCGGCAGTAAGCTTTAGATCTTGAATCTGTGAGATCAATACAAATACAGACTCAACACTAAAGTCAGAAGACACAAAACTTTGTAGTGTTTTTAATATATACCCTACTTGTAAGTGTAGGAGCTGTTCTTCCTTGTTCTGAGGATTCCTCCATAGCGAGTGGATCTGAACAACTGCCTCCACAGTGGCTGAAGGAGTGTCTCCAAGATCTACAGAGATGGGAGCCACTGCCATGGATGTGTTGTACTCGTACTCATACATGACTCCAGCATCAAAGTCGAGGACTTTACTAAAGGTCACTGAAATAGCAATAGTGTGTAAAGTGTCATTAAAAAGTAATATAATATTCAGAACACATAATTGGTTATTATAATAGTACACTTAATAACTTAAGTTCTTCAAGGTTTTTTAGAAAAGAGACTAAAAAACAGTATACAGAACCATGATGACTTATAGAACCACCCGAAGTCTTAAATAGTTCACTGCCTCATCAAATGTTCTCATCAAATATTGAAGAACCTCTAATATATTTTTTACTTAGTGAAAGAATCCTATGCTATATAGAACCTGTATACTTTGAGCTTTAGTGTAACATAAACTAACAGATAAATGAATCAAATCTCTAAAGAGTTTCGCAATTCTAGACCCTTTGGTCTATGTTTGCTTTGCAAACACAACTTTTTCTCCCATTAAGGCAATAAAACTAAACTAAATATTCTACATGTGGGATCTTTAAGGAAAGTAACTCAGATAAATAAGTTTCATTACCCTTCACACCATCCCTAAATCCAGAAATAAAAAGGAGGCAAAAAGTCAGACACACTTCAGGCTTCATGCTTCCGTGCTGAATGTCCAGACCACACTGGTAGTATACTCATTACTGGCAGCGTATGTCAATTTGACAAAGCCAAGGGTCAACAAAAACTTGGTTCAAGTGAAAAAGGAGATGATGCAACACTGGCTGAGTATCAGCCAGATATCACTTTCAGTGCAGACTAAAGGTACATATATTCGTATCCCTGATGATGAGGCTATATGAAGGCATCACTTTGATCCAGTCTGACCTTCTGACTTTACAGATCAACCATTTCTTCTTCGTTCCTAATCAAAAAATATCAGAGTACAGTCCAAACACTTTCTGACCTACACCACGAACAAACTGCAGTCTAGCTGGAATCCAGAAAATTTAACTCTGCTTAGCTTTACCTCATGAGAGGTAAAAAGGTCACATTTTCTGTGAAATGTATCAGGGTGAATGTCTTATCAGCAAGCAAACTACTGGTGTACCTAGCCTGTGATAAGGTGGTTTTAGAGACCACAGTGACACTACTGAAATTGATCTGTTTTTTTGCCTACAGAAGCAGAGTTTGTTCTTAGTAAAAATGCATATAATGTAATATTGCCTATAACAGTGTGGACTACATTTCCTATTGTTTACAAAAAGATGCTTTATCATGTTAAACATTTTCTTAATGTCTATGGAAACAAACTCTTGTGTGATAATGTCAGATAAGCAGACAGGACATTCAGAGTGATTGTCCACATGTAGGTTGAGACTACCAATGAATATAAGCCAGTTGTTTAGCCAGCCCTTTCAGCATTGAGGTGAGAGGTGAAGCCAAAACAGTAACATTACAGATGAACCTTCTGAAAAAAACTGTGAAACCTAAGAAGGGCTGCAACTTTTGGGTACGAGGCCTAACCATCCTGTTGTGTTCATTTCATACTAGTTTTTCATTCCTGGTCAAAACTGACCAGCCCATTATAGCTGCTTAAATCCAGAATAATATATATGTCGTGATAGATACTTTACCAACTTCAGTTTTTATGAACATTAAAACTTTTGAAATTATGACCTTTACGATTAATTCATACAAATCACTAAAATGTAACATTTATTTTTTAGAATGTAACCAATACTCACAATTTGTAATACTTAATACAATGTGGTTAATAAGAATATTGTTCAACTATATGTTTAATATCTGTTGCTGTTTTAGGATGTGGTGGTTTGTGTGTCAGGTGTTGTGGGATGTGCTGAGTGGTGTGTCAGGTGTTGTCGGATGCACTGAGTTGAGTGTCTGGTGTTGTCGGATGCACTGAGTTGAGTGTCTGGTGTTGTCGGATGCACTGAGTGGCGTGTCGGGTGTTGTCAGACGCACTGGGTGGTGTGTCTGGTCTTGTCCAATGCACTGAGTAATTTGTCGGGTGTTGTCAAATGCACTGAGGAGCGTGTCGGGTGTTGTCGGATGTGCTGAGTAGCGTGTCGGGTGTTGTCGGATGCGCCGAGTGGCGTGTCGGGTGTTGTCGGATCCGCTGAGTGGCGTGTCGGGTGTTGTCGGATGCGCTGAGTAGAGTGTCGGGTGTTGTCGGCTGCGCTGAGTAGAAAGTCGGGTGTTGTCGGATGCGCTGAGTGGTGTGTCGGGTGTTGTCGGATGCTCTGAGTGGCGTGTCGGGTGTTGTCGGATGCTCTGAGTGGCGTGTCGGGTGTTGTCGGTTGCGCTGAGTGGCGTGTCGGGTGTTGTTGGATGCGCTGGGTGGCGTGTCGGGTGTTGTTGGATGCGCTGGGTGGCGTGTCGGGTGTTGTCGGATGCGCTGAGTGGTGTGTCGGGTGTTGTTGGATGCGCTGAGTAGCATATCGGGTGTTGTCGGATGCGCTGAGTAGCGTGTCGGGTGTTGTCGGATGCGCTGAGTGGCGTGTCGGGTGTTGTCGGATGCTCCGAGTAGCGTGTCGGGTGTTGTCGGATGCTCCGAGTAGCGTGTCGGGTGTTGTCGGATGCGCTGAGTGGCGTGTCGGGTGTGGTCGGATGCTCTGAGTAGCGTGTCGGGTGTTGTCGGATGCGCTGAGTGGCGTGTCGGGTGTGGTCGGATGCTCTGAGTAGCGTGCCGGGTGTTGTCGGATGCGCTGAGTGGTGTGTCGGGTGTTGTCGGATGCGCTGAGTGGTGTGTCGGGTGTTGTCGGATGCGCTGAGTAGAGTGTCGGGTGTTGTCGGATGCGCTGAGTAGAGTGTTGGGTGTTGTCTGATGCACTGAGTAGCGTTTCGGGTGTTGTCGGATGCGCTGAGTAGCATGTCGGGTGTTGTCAGATGCGCTGAGTAGAGTGTCGGGTGTTGTCTGATGCACTGAGTAGAGTGTCGGGTGTTGTCTGATGCGCTGAGTAGCGTGTCGGGTGTTGTCCGATGCACTGAGTAGCGTTTCGGGTGTTGTCGGATGCGCTGAGTAGCATGTCGGGTGTTGTCGGATGCGCTGAGTACAGTGTCGGGTGTTGTCTGATGCGCTGAGTAGAGTGTCGGGTGTTGTCTGATGCGCTGAGTAGCGTGTTGGGTGTTGTCGGATGCGCCGAGTAGCGTGTCGGGTGTTGTTGGATGCCCTGAGTGGCGTGTCGGGTGTTGTCCAATGCGCTGAGTAGTGTCGGGTGTTTTCGGGTGTGCTGAGTAGCGTGTCGGGTGTTGTCGGATGCACTGAGAAACGTGTTGGGTGTTGTCGGATGCGCTGAGTGGCGTGTCGGGTGTTGTCGGATGTGCTGAGTGGCGTGTCGGGTGTTGTCAGATGCGCTGAGAGGCGTGTCGGGTGTTGTCGAATAGGATAGATGTAGAGTAAAGGTATTTCTATCTTTAAATGGTTCAATAATTTCCTCTCCCCATATAGTGTTAAGAATCAACGGGGCACATTTATGACCATTTTACCATCGATTTACCCTCTGTTTCCCCTTTTCTGTCTGTAATCCCTACATAGCCAAATGTTCAAACATAAAAAAAATAAAAGTTTTTCTGATGCTCGTGTGTTTACAGACTATAGTAAAATTTATTTGTGTTTATATTTTGGGGTGGGTTTATACACCATCATTTCCTCGCGACCCAACACTTCATTTTTTCCTGTCTGATCTTTACAGTCAGGCAATGCGGGGACCTACCAAACTACAGGCATACCGCTGGGCACCTGCAGGTCCTCCTTCCTTTTCCTCGTCCCTGAGCGAGCCGACGCCAAGATGGTGCGTTATGTGAATGAAATCTGAGCAGAATCCTGTTAAATCTTAATAATCGTGCGCGTTGTGCTCGTTGAAATAGAAGATTATGAGAATACGGGACGTGTTTGAGCGTAGTTGACCTGAATTGGTTTGACTGTCGGTGTTTTTTGTGGCTTTTCTTTAGTGCAGCTTAGCTCGGGCTGCTGTGGTCTGAAAACTCGGTGTTTTAACCACCACTGAAGATAGTCGCGTGTGGAAGCATGTCTGACCGATACAGACTTTATTCCCTGTTCGTGAAAATATGTAGAAAATGATATTTGTGGATAGGCTAAATGCTAAGCTATCCAAGTGTGTTTTGCTGCGTTGCCAGGGAGCTGAGACGTGTGTTCACACGTTAATAAACGTTACAGACCAGGAACATATCTGCGTCTTGTTTGTTAAGTTGTAGAAGTTTGCGGTAACTCTGTTTGTTACGGTGTAACTGGATTTTGTGTGCTACATCAGCTCTGAACTCGTAATTCACATCCAGGAGCTACAGTGTCTCTCTGTCTTGCACCTTGGACCTCCTGCCTTTCTCATCCTTTGTTTCCCCTTAAAACCTCTGTTTCTACCCGAACCCAAGCTGTATGTGCTAGTCAGGTCTGCTCTAAATGGAAAGACTCAGGTTCTTAAGAAAGGGGTCTCCAGTGTTCATCTGAAGAACTACTCACAAACTTTTCATGCAGAAGTCTGCTCTCTGCTCAACTGTTACACGATTAATCAGGGTTGTTCAACTTATTGCTTTGTTTTTCAGAACGACACAGTCACACTCAGGACTCGGAAGTTCATGACGAACCGTTTGCTGCAGAGGAAGCAAATGGTGAGTTGATACAGTTGGCTTACCTCAATTAAATATGGAACTGTTGGTAAAGTTTGGTAAATGACTGCTGCTCTGTTGCTTTAACAGGTTCTCGATGTCCTGCATCCTGGCAAAGCAACTGTCCCCAAGATTGAAATCAGAGAAAAGCTTGCCAAAATGTACAAAACCACCCCTGATGTAGTGTTTGTCTTTGGTTTCAAGACTCAGTTTGGAGGTGGCAAAACAACAGGGTTTGCCATGGTCTATGATTCACTGGACTCTGCCAAGAAGAATGAGCCCAAATACAGACTGGGCAGAGTAAGCTATTGTTGCATGCATTTTAAAGTTATTAAACATTTTGTAATGAATCAAGACACCTAGTTTGTGGATGTTCCCGTTAAACTTGGCTAGTGTCGGTTCCCCTGTTATCGGCCAATAAAAATATCGGCTACTTGAGCATCTTGCTCATCTTTACTTTAGCCCATCTATTTGAGGAAATTTCACCACTGGGAAATTGTTTGGACTGGCTGGTAATTGGTGCCCTTACACTAGTAGGTCAGAAGTAAATGACTGAAGTTATGCTAGTTATGCATGCTCTATAACTTAGAAAGTTAGAAATGTTTGCTTTCAGTGATTAACCTGTTTATCACACACTTGTTTGTTTTTGAAGCATGGCCTGTATGAGAAGAAAAAGACCTCAAGAAAACAGCGCAAGGAAAGAAAGAACAGAATGAAGAAAGTACGCGGCATCAAGAAAGCCACAGTTGGTGCTGCTGGCAAAAAGGTAAAGGCATTTACTGTCAAGTTTACTTCCTTTCCAGGCTGTAGCATGCCACATTTGCTGAATTTTCATTCACACATTTCTGCTCTTTCAATATCATCTCCCCTCTCATGTTCTACTGGACTGTAGAAGGTAAACCACTAAGTATTGAAGAGTGTCTGGACTGGTTTATAATGTTAACATTATATTTTAATAGCTAATGAAAGTGACCACTATGTGGCTACCTAATACATTTACTTCAGTTTGTGTACAATTGCCAGCTGCTTGCGGTGAACAGTTGTAGTTGTTAAACATTGATAGCTACCCAGTTGAGTAAAGGGTAGTGGGTTTGGCTTGTGCAATAATTGTGAAGTGGCCTTAATGAGATGTAGTGATCAGTAGTAGTAAGAGAGCTCTGCTGATTTGCTCTTAATATTGGATGTGGCTAGTTGTATAGCAAACTTTGACCAACAATGTCTTGTTTATGCAGTTAAACTGTGGGACAAGGCATTTGTTTAAAATAAGTCATCCTTTTTTAGAGCCCTTTTTTTATGTGTTCAAAGTTACTGAACAAATCTCATTTTCCTCCCATTTTATTTCCTTTTTGGTTTTGCCTCCCTCTGGATGTTTTCAGAAATGAGGTGTCAGGAAAAGGTAGAACGGAAATCGGCATGGTGTGCTGATTGCAGTTCACTTACCTTTAGTTTGAGTGTTTGCATGTTAAACCCCGGTACCTCACCTCCTATAGATCCTCTGCACAGATTGAGAAAACTGAGTTTTAAGTTCTACACTGTACTTGATGTGGTTGTTTTAACTTTGTACCTGTTTCTGAAAAAGTGAAGCAAATGTTAACTCAACTGCATGCTTGCACACGTGTGACTTAGAACGTGGAATCTGAATGCACATAGACCCTAAATATGACCCTTTCTCTGTAGTAAGGTATCTGTAGAGTACATGGAGAATAAGTTGTAATCCTTGTAATCAATATATACAAAGAAAAACTGAATAAAATACCAATTGCCTGCTGCTGTCTAAACTACTTTTTTCCCTTCTACAGTGAGACCTTCAGGGAAGATCATCCTGAAAATGTTCTTGTATATTGTCAACAAATAAATTGTAAAAAAAAAAAAAAAAGTTTTTGTTAATTTTGTAAACCACTGTTAATTTCTGATTTCTGTTAAATTCATACATGACAGAGGGCCAGATGGGTATACTTTCTTGACTTGGAGGGTCATTAAAAGACAGGGGACTTGAGTCTTGGAGGGCTGAATTCCTGCAGTGTTTTGCCTTTCCTGATCAAGTGCAACTGATATTTTGTCCCACATTTTGCATGTTTTCCCCACATACAAAGAAAATTACATTGTATTATTAAAAAAAAAAAAAAACATTGCATGAAATATGTATTTGATCACCCACCAACCAGAAAGAATTCTGCCTCTCACTAACCTGTTAGTTTTTTTTTTTTTTAAGAAGGCCTCCAAATCTAAAGACTTCATGGATTAAAAATCCTGCAGGGCATGCAAGGTCCCCCTGTTCTTGCCAGCATATGTCTGGCCCTGTTTGCGGTTCATCAATGACCCTCTGTGGTCAGATGAGACCAAAATAGAACTTGATCAACTCCACTTGCCATGTTTGGAGGAAGAAGAAGGATGAGTACAACCCCAAGACACCATCCCAACTGTGAAGCATGGGGGTGAAAGTCATTTTGGGGGTGCTTTTCTGCTAAGGGGACAGGACCACTGCATCATATTCGAGGGAGGATGAATGGGGCCATATATCATGAGATTTTGCCTAACAACCACCTTCCCTCAGTAAGAACATTGAATAGGGTTGTGGCTGGGTCTCCCAGCATGACAATGACCCGAAACAGTTAGGACAACTAAGGAGTGGCTCTGTAAGCAGCATTTCAAGGTCCTGGGGTGACTTAGCCAGTTTACAGACCTGAAACCAACAGAAAACCTTTGAAGGTAGCTGAATCTCGGTGTCACCCAGTGACACCTCAGAAACCTTAAAGATCTGGAGATCTGTATGGAGGAGTAGGCTAAAATCCCTGCTGCAGTGTGGAAATATGACCTCTGTCACTGCAAATGAAGGAGTTGGTACCCAGGTATTTAAGTTCGTTTTTTTAAATGTATCAAATACTTTTCATGCAATAAAATGCAAATTATTTTATTATAAATCATACAATGTAATTTTCTGGATTTGTTTTAAGATTCTGTCTCAGGTTTATCACAGTAAACCAATGATAAAAATTAAAAATGACTTCGTTAGTTGTAGGTAGGAAAACTCGAATACTAATTTTCCCCACTGTAGCTCTTAAATCAGATGTCCAGTTTCACATATTTCATTTGGAGTCTAAAGTATAAATAGTGTCTAGTTCAGCAAATGCAACCATTATCAGAGAAGACTGTTGACCTGAGTTGTCTAGAAGATCATTGTGACAAAGAGGGTGAATGAGTAGTTAATGGTATCAGTTCATCCAGAGCCAACATGCACAGACATCTCCAGGAAAGGGGCTACAAATGCTGCATTTCTAATCTCAAGCCCCTCCTGAACTGGAGAGAATGTCAGATGTCTTACCTGGACTAAGGAAAAGAATTGGACTCTTGCTCAGTGCTCCAAAGCCAAAGTAAATTTTGCAATTCATTTGGAAGTCAAGAGTCCTGAAGTCTGGAGGATGTGTGGAGAGGCCCAGAATCCAAGGTTTCTGAAATCTATTAGGAAGTTTCTGTCATCTATTGGTGTTGGTCCCATGTTTTATCAAGTCCGGAGTCAACAGTGTCTACCAGAGCACTTCATGCTTCCATGTGCTGATGAGCTTTATGGAGATGGCAATTGTTTTTTCAGCAGGACTCCAGCCAAAACATCTTATATACCTTATGAAATATTGTATTAATTAGGGATGTGATGAAATTCGAATTCGATGACATTAGAACTTCGACTATTTTTTTTTAGCAGATTCGAATTCGACGGATGTTTTAGGGCCAATTTTCCTCGAATGCGGATTTTAAATGACCGCTGGTATATAAAACAGAACCGTTCATACAGTCAGGTCCAGAGGGAAGCAGACACGGATATAAACACAGCACTTTAATGGGACAAATGCGTTAAACAGAGTCAAAAAGTCCAGATCAATAACAGGCAGGAGAGACAGAACCAGACTGGACAAACCAGAGACGGAGTGGAAAAACAGGCGGAGATCAAAAACCGGTAGAATAAATATAGGACGAGACGAAAGGCAGGATCAGAAAACGGATCCGGCTCAAACAGACAGACTGATAACGACAAACATGGGTAGCGCTGAGGCTGCGAGGCAAAGCTAGTCACTGAACAGGTTAATAGACTGGATTAAACACTCTCCGGACCAGGTGAGTACAATCAGAACTCCGGTGATTGGGAACGTGAGTGAGTCACATGATCAGTCAGGTAACAAACTGAAGGATTCTGGGAATTGGAGTCCGGAGAGACTGGGGTGCATGACACATACAGGTTGATTTCCGGCCTGCAGGTCATCTTTTAGAGACCGCCAATGTTCATCTGAATTTAATGGTGAATATTGTTTACTTTGTACTTCCGCTTTACATAAATAAATAATGAAAATAGCTTAATGTGTTAAGAAAACAAGTGTAAATCACAAAACAGTAGTAAACACAAACAGTTCTACACTAGTAGTTGAGATATGTCTTTTTTGTGTAAGAATGCCCAATTAGTTAATTAGATGAAAATAAATGATAGATAATTTTATGATTCAGTGTCATTTAAACAGCATGATTAATTGTTTACAGTACACCATGAGTCCGTGACTACCTGTGGCTGATGGTCTTTTTAAGCATCATGTATTTGTGTTGAAAAAATACAAAAATATAAGCACAAATGGGTGTATCGGGGGTAACGGGTGTTCTTGGTCCTGTGTTTACCAAAACCGCATTTGCATTCGAAGGATTTGTAGCTAAAAATTTTGAATCCGGATGCGGATTTTCCTCTGCTCTGTCACATCCCTAGGAATAATATAAGAAACGAGATTGAGCTGTAAGCCATACTAATCTAAAGTTACAAAAGGCTTTTAATGCATCACTTTACATGTAATAGAAGAATGGTTTTTATTGGCAACTTGCATTCAGTTTAAAACAGTCTAGGAGGTACCAGCCAGTTTCAGTTACTCTTGACGGTTGAAAATGTCAGTGAGTGAGAGTTTTGTGCAAACTGACTTTAGGGTTCCATTGTAAATGCAGAAACCCAGAGCTGCTGTGTGTAAAGAGCTTTGTGCTAACCTACTGATTTATGTTTCACAGAAATGCTGTGAACAGGAGGGGAAATTTGAAGATTTCATGCCTCCGTGTTCCCAACTCAGGGCACTGTATGTCTCTTGAGGAATAATTTATTGACAACACAGGTGTAGAGAGCAAAGCATAAGCTGTTCTCACCACAACAAAAAAGCAGTTTAAAATGTGTGTGCGTATATATATATATATATATATATATATATATATATATATATATATATATATATAAAATGTGTGGGTGAGTGTGTGTGTGATGAGTGTTTGACTCTTAGAACCCAAGATCTTTGTGTGCAGTTAGATGCAGTTTTCTAGGCTTCATATCTTAGAATCAGAGTAACCTACAGACACAATACACATATAACAAAGTACAAGAACCAATGTGGGACAAAATATCAGTGAGAAATTCAGCTCAGAAAACCTCAAAAATTCTTTTGTTTCACACTGAATTAAATCCCAGTTTAAATGCCAAAATGAGCTCTCCTTCTTTGCCCACACAGTGTTCAATTTTCAGAATAAAAGTTCTCAGAAGGGATAACACTGATTCACACATAAATAATAAACAACATTCAGGTTGTTTTTTTAGGGGTCCAAGCACCATAGGTGCTGGATCCCTATTTTCTGTCTGTCATTTTTCTTCTTTAAGTTGTACTAAGCAACAAAAAACTTATAGGCATTTTTTATAACCTATGAGGTCTAATGCCAAATGACGTTCTGAGACTAATCTGAGAGTAAATAATTATGTTTAAATAACTTTATTTATAACTCATGTACTGAAGTGCAGTACATGAATAAACAAGTGCAGGTAAGGTAATTCTAAAAATGTCCTATACATTCATCAGACATTCTACAATAGTTACCAAATTTGGTGCATATGTGCAAAATAATATACTGATGGTGTATGTTCAATGAATTTGTAAAAATAGTTTTCAACAATAAATATAATTCAAAGTTTAGAACTACATGTAAAGATGGTGCTTGTATCCTTTCTGATCCTTAGTTTATTTGCTCTCCAAAATTTCCTAGCTTTCCTAGCACAACCCTAAAACACTTGCCTTTGGCTATGAAGTGCATGGGTTTGACCCCAACCTCAGCTCTCCCTGCCATTGTGGGATGTCTCAGGAATTATTTCTTCTCTGTAGACCATAGCCTTCAAATACTTTCTAACTACAACACTTTCATAAACATTTTTTACTGTTTTATTTTTTTATTTTACCAAAAACTGTAAATCTTCCAGACATGAAACTTTGAGGTCCAATATTTTGTACAATGAAAATCACACCAATTGGCCTAATGATGGTGCTATAGAGCATCAGTTTGCAATATGTTTTGCCAATATCTCTTGAACAATAAAAACACATAAAAACGTTTCTACATCTTCAACAATTCTGAAAAAACACATTGATGCTTTTTAGTTGGATTAGTTACTAGTCAGAGATATTTGGACAGGTATCTCTGAATCTGATGTTTTACACACACACACACACACACATATATATATATATATATATATATATATATATATATATATATATATATATATATATATATATATATATATAAATATGGCCAATCACATTTCAGTAGGTACTTACATGTACACATGTAAAAGCTAAATGTACACAAACTACAAGTAATGTGGCTTCTGTTCCAGGAATGAGACTGCTTCTGATTGGGCTAATATGTGCTTGGACCTTAATGATTGGTGCTTGTGGTTATATTTTGTTATTTTATTTTGACCGCTGTGAAGTATTTTGAAAAGCTTGTTATTATAAATATACTTGTCAATCTAAATAAATAAATAAATAACCTCTGATCAATTCTCAACAGGATTTCTGAGATGTAAAAAGGTTTGTAGTCCTTATAAAAAATGTAGCTTTTGTTTTGGTCAAATCCCCCAGCTTCTAAAGGTTAAGAAAAAGGGAGGTTTGGGATCCAGTTGACTGGAAGCACATCGCATCACTGATGCTCAGACTGGCCTGGCCATCCAGCTGAAATAGGCCCAACCATAATACCTCACTGGTGAAACTGCACATTACGCAATGTGAGTGAAAGACCTGGATGACATCCTCTGAAGAGCATTTCATTAGCATGCCTGTAAACAGTGATTAAATATGCACATAATCAGAGTGGATAACAACCAAGTGTCCCCAAGGATCCCTGAGGTTCGCATTACACTATATTACATTATTTATTTGCTTGGCAGATGTCCTTACCCAGGGCAATGTTCAGTAATTATATTTTTACACTGATCATGGCTGTGTTTTCAAGGCCATGTGGAAAGAGTCTGGCTGTAGTGTGAGGCAGAGAGGCGCTGCACTGAAGCAGCTCACCTGAAGTAATTGCACACCTCCATCTGTGCTTTGTAGTACAAAGGCAAGACTCTGCATCAAGAGCAAAGGAAAACAGTGTGTGAGAAGGAGTGGGGCCTACCTACCTCTTCGCTCCAGTAACAAGAGCTGCCACATGGGGGCTCCTTCTGACTGTGTTTTGTGGCCTGACTCTTTGTAATAATCAGTCACACACACTGCACACAAAAACACATTCCCTGTGGCGGAGCTGATTCAGTATTCCACTGGCTGATTTATGCAGAACAATTCTCCACAGGAATGGCTGGAGCCAGGGTGTGCGTGCGTGTGTGTGTTTGTGTGTGTGTGTATGAGGAGGAGTAAAATGTCCAAGGAAGAAAAAAAAGAGAGACTGGTAAAAATAATTATCTGTGGTGTCACTGTAGCAACAATCTTTGAGGCTGATGTCAATAAAATATTGAACAGCACAATCACTTTGAATTTGATCTGAGGAGGGCTGGCGGTGGGTCAGGCAGAGCCGCAGGAGTGCACTCGGAATTTTCCGGAAAACGTGGGTTGAATGCAGAGTGGGAGCGCACCACTGTCTGCAGTCATTTAACATGTCAAAACACTCTGACTGCTCCCTGTCTGCAACCTGCATTCTGCTAGTTGTGCTGTTTCAGATGAGCCCCATATCTGAATGATGTGCTCCCTAAATGTCATCCTAAATCATTTCACACTGTATTAATCTGTAGCTCATGTTTTCTCCTGCTGCTCGTCATTTGTGTGCATGTCAACAGCAGGAATTTTTCATTCATTTGCTTTTCCACACACAGACAGGGCCAGTTTATGTCATTATACTGCTATGTACACCACATGGCATGATACCAAAATGCAGTCGATGCTCATTAATCGGGCTTCTTGATCTCCTGTAACTCAAACTTACATTATTCCAGTTGATCTTGACCTGGACACATTCACTGTAACATCTACATACTTGAATATACACATGATCTGTTTCATCAAACTACTCATCTGTTTGAATATAAACAAAGTACATCCAATAAAACGATCTCTTGTTGCTGCAAATTGATGTCAGTCTTTCTCCTGCCCTCAGGGTGCAGACAATTATATGGTAATATAATGGGCACCTTTCTTCCAATGTACAGTCTACAGTCCAGCAGATTGTATAGTTGGAAGAACCTTTTGGAATTACCCATATTTATTCATATTCATTACAAAGAATATGTGGTTCAAATCAATATCTAAGCCACAATTATATACAAGCTCAAACTGAGAATTGCAATGGACTAGTGAGTCATTCATATCAACTTCCTGAATAGCCCAGAGCCCACTGGGCACAAGGTAGGAATACCCCAGTCTATCACAGGGTAACACACACACACACACACACACACACACACACACACACACACACACACACACACATACAGTTACACTCACACCTAGAGGGCAATTTTAGCATGGCCAGGCAACCAGAGTACCACGTGGACAACCCACAGGGATTAGACTCACAACCCCAAGACCCGGACATGCACACTACCTGTGTCGCCACCATGCTCAGTAATGTTACGCTAATCACATTTGCACCTACAGGAAATGTTTAGTTGAAGTGATCACCGCTAAAAGATGTATGCATTATTAAATTCAAAGGATCACTTACTTTTTCTAGGCTGCAAGTTGGATTTTGTACTTAATACTTTTTTATTCATCATCAATGCAAAATCCATTTTTTTCTTGACACTATGTTTGAAACAGGATGCCAGCTTCAAACTTTATATGTGTGAATTTATTGATTATTTATGTAAGAAATTGCAATATTAGAGGGAAAGGACATGTTTTTTTGGGAAAACTGTCAAATTGAAATGAGCCTCTAGTACGTTGCTGTGCTGCCTCTAGTTTGGACGCAGTTTAAGATAAGGTTGGGTATAGAGGCATGCAGGTTCTGTATGGTGTCCTGTGACACTTTTTTCCAAGAATGTTGAAGCTGGGCTTGTAGATACTGCACACCCATAGGCTTGAGATTAACAGCCCACATGGTCATTTAAATGTTCCATTAGAAGTACATCTGTTGACTGGGCAGAGCGTATTGCAATCTGGTGGAGACATTCCTGAAAAACCCTTATTGTGTGTGTGTATGAGCATTTTCCTGCTTAAAAACACCAGTTGGAAGCCCTGCCATGAGAGGCAACATATGTGGTCACATTTACAATTACATTTATGGCATTTAGCAGATGCCCTTATCCAGAGCGATTTACAAAAGTGCTTCGCTGGTCACAGGATGTCCAGCACATATGGTGGCACTGTTAGAGTCTCTCATCATCACTAATAGGGGAAACCAATAGTTGTATGTGATATCATCAAGATCAGAATGTTGATAATGGTGGGACATTTGTTAAAACAACCATCCTGCTTCTCAGTCCAATGATGCTCCACCTCTCGAAGACTGTCAGCTGGGCGAAATGTCTTTGAGTATATCTTGGAGGCATGTCTAGCAGTCAAGAGGTACACCACCCAAAAGTAGCCTTTTTATATTAGCATTAATCAGACCACAATCATTTATATTTACACATGACATTTTTTGTCAGTGCATATAATATGATGATGATGATGTATAGGATTTTAGCGCTTACTGTAGTATTGGTGTTTTGCTTATGCTGAATCATAAGAAAATAATCAGAGACAAATTTGTTATGGGCTGATTATCAGGGTAAAAATTAAACCTAGTTTTGCACTCAGCATCTCTGCTAACTTAAGATTTTACAACAGAATGAAAATCCAATCCATATCAAGGCATAATTTCTGGAAACAAACCTGCTATTTGGTCCATTTTTCAACAGACATCAAAATTACTTGGCAGGATGCACACAAAATGTGAACTGAAGAGCTTTGGGGCAAAGTATTGAGAGATAAGACATAAATGAACTTGTACCAGAGAGTAATGGAACATCGAAATGTAGAGAACAAAAGGAACTGATTATGATCTAAGGCATACCTCAATTGTGAAACCTGGTTGTATGGACATGTATTCGGAAATGACTCACTTGTCTTTATTGACTATCTATCTCACTGCAGACAGCAGCAAGATGAATCCTGAGGTTCAAAAACACCCGAGAAGATATCTGTTTGGTTCACAGGCGAGGGCAGTCAATCCGTAACGAGGTACCACACCTGACAGTTAATTGGTCTGATTACTCATACTCATATATTGCCCTACAGTCAGTAAAGGAGTATGGATAAAACAGCTGTGATTTCTATATGGTTCATACATTATAGATGTAAATACCCTACTTTTTGCAGATGACATTGCTGAAAAAAACTGAAATTGTATTGATTCTATAACTTATAGATTGAACTATTTCAGTAACTGGTCTTGGAGTGCTGGATTCCAGCACAGTTTGCTGATTACCCAGCTCTAACAGGCCCAAATAAATTTGTATTATGTCATAACTTAATTTTGGAAGATGGTCCATACCTCACTCCACCCACTCATTGCATCAAACAACTTTGCACCATCCACCTTCACATTGCCTCCCATCTTTGTCTTTGTTGATTACTTTGGGATGGCTTTGGCTTTCTGTGCCTGCCCAAAATCTGCTCTGGGGTATTGTGTAGTAATCCATCACTCCAGGAGTGGGATTGGCTACCCCTGATTTACACCATCCCCTGCAGGCCAGGGTTGTACATGTTGTATATGTTCATATGTTTTAATGGAGTCAAAAACTGAAATGATGTTCAGTTATTTGGAGATTGCACTATTTTTTGTATCTTCCTCTCTACAACTCTTGAACTTCCACTCTGGACAAAGCAGCAAATAGTTAGTCTTCTAAGACTAGTGATCCAATCTGTGGCCTTTAATCTGTCAGTAGTAGGAACAGGATCATATTAAAAGAAATTTAAATTCCTTGCAACAGAGTTCTCTGACCCTCCATTTGGCTTTTTCCTCTATCTATCTGTGAAACTGGGGATATGACATACTTTAGTTTGACCAAGTGTTAAGTGGGTCAAAGAAGTGGAAGCGTCCTTGAATTCATCCTCAATACATTGCTGAGAACAAAGCTGTGTTCCCCTGTCTCTCTGTTAATCTCAGCACATCTTCCTGGGTATTTTCTTAGTCTGTCCTGTGCAGCACTGTGCCAAGTTCTTTAGAGGAGAAGATTCTGTGTTAAAAAGGACATCTGGTTTCATTAATGCACACACAGGAACTCATGTTTGAACAGACAAAACAATACAACAAGGACTGCATATTACAAACTACAGTATATGACCAAATGTTTGTGGACACCCCTTCTAATAAGTGCATTAAGCTACTTTATGTTTTATCCATTGCTGACATTGTTACAAATGCACACACACTTACACAGCCCTGCAGAGAGGTACTGATGATAGAAATGTACTCTTCAAAACCTCACAACAATGCTCCAATTTTTAGCATCTAAATGTCCTCTATTGACAATAGAGACAGTAAATCTAACAAAACAGGATAAACTATTTAATACTCATGATTTTGGAACATGAAAAACAATGAATGATCAGGGTCCAAATACATGTCAATATAGTGCAAAACAAGGGGTGTCAAACTGATGTATCTGAATTCAACTCACAAAGCCCTTGCTAATAAGATGATCAGTTCAGTCACTATGGTCATGAGGCAAAATTTACTCTGCAGAGGTTTAGCCTGTTTGACACTTGGGTGAGATCAATCTGGTAAATAAAGTGCCAAGTGCTCCAAGTCTAGAGGACACTGTATGTCAAAAACAATTATCATAAAGTTCACCGATCCTGTACTAGGTAGCACAGCAAGTCTCTTGGGGAGAGAACAAAACCTTGTAATTTATGGAAAAGTGCCAAAAGAATTCTATAAATGACTGAAAATCTAAATTTTTAACTTGTCATGACTCTGTGTGATGTACTGACTCTATTAATAATAACTGTTTGTAGTAAAGATTTTATTAGTAAAGAAATTACACGGGCCCATAATTATACTTGGAAACATAGAAAAGTAGAATTAAACAATACTTGTATAGCACCATTCTAGATACCCAAGAATGCTTTACAATTAGCACTCTTCACGAGGACTGAACCAAGCCCTAGGAGGAGCGCTAACAGGACACCCAGGTTCAGATCTGGAGAGACTCACTCACACATATTCATTCCGATAGCCATGTTTTGGAATGTGGGAGGAAACTGGAGTCCCTGGGGAAAGCCATGTAGAGACGGGGAGAATATGGAAACTCCACCAAGATAGGGCCTCAAACCCAAGATCCCAGTGCTGAGAGAAACAACAGCACATGGGTAATATTTATTGAGTTATAAATACAGAAGTAGTGCCATGTCAGACATCCCTGCAATGGTACATGGTGTCCAGCGATAACGTATTGCATGCAAATATTCTCACTCTGTTTCTGTAGATCTTATAGAAACAGCTCCCTTCTGGATGTGTGACATGTGACAACAAACTGTGCCTGTGACCGCAGGACCACAAGACATAAGTAGGAGTCATTAAAGATGACCTACTGCCATTCTGTTTGACTTCATAAGAGCCTGGCAAAATTCCGTTGCAGTCTTTGGCGACACTGGCATGGTGTTAAGGGAAGATGTTGTAATGGTCTGTGTGCTTGTACTCTAGTGTCATGCAGTCGTCTGCCAATGGTGCTGGCACTAACAGGATGACTCATAGATGGCATCATTGCTCATTGAATGTCTGCAATTGTGGCTGTTGGGTCACTGTCGTTTGTGTAGAACTCCCAGACCATTCACGTCATGCCTTCTGCTGCTGGCAACAGTGTGCTATGGTAATGTCTGCCAGTATGCCATGCAATACATAGAACAATACATACATCCTGGACCATTATGATGTGACCCCTCTGAAACTCTTCCAATTGCTTGAATTGAACTCTTTGAACTCTTGAACTGCTTTTTGATATTCGCATGTCTGAGGGTGTGAAACCTACCAACCAAGTTCTATTCCTCTCAGTTAATTGATTCTGGGAGCAACATTTTATTTGATAAGGGTAATTTGACTCATCAATAGGCTTACCCTGACAATTCACTAATGCCAACAGACAGCAAGGACTACTGAATGGGGTTCTGCAGATACAACATCATAAAGATTACAGTGGCAGATTCTGTTTATATCACATTCAGTTATCATTGCCTGTTTTCAGAATCAGAAAGATGTTTTACACAGCAAGCAATTTGTTTGCCCTTGAAGAACAATATTGCATGCTTCATGACTAAATCTGTCTTTTGATTGAGGCCAGAGCATGTGGCTAACAGCTAAAAAGACTAGAAACACTTGAGTCTGGGTGGTTGGTGAAGCAGAGTAGCAGAATGAGCAACAATAGAGCAAGGGAACACACAGGGCTCACTTTGCTTGTGTGGCAATGGGAAAGATGACATAAATGGGGCTTTCAACTCAGGGACTGGTAACAGATGGCGTTGGAAAATGAGGCTCTTCTCAACAGCACTGACGCACGCTCCCAGGGGCTCTCTCTCTCTCTCTCTCTCTCTCTCTCTCTCTCTCTCTCTCTCTCTCTCTCTCTCTTTCTCCTCACAGATAAGCCAGTGAGCTCACAGAACCACTGTTACATTAAGTTGCTGCATCGCTGCCCAGAGAGAGGAAAGGAAAAACAGAGGGAGATGGAAGAGAGAGGGATATGGTGGACATTTATTATGCAAGGCTGGGGTGGTTCGGCTGGCCAGCTCTGTCAGCTGGGCTGAGGCAGCCATTCTGGCTCTTCCAGACGCAGTAAGCAGATGGCGGGGCTGCGTCTGCTCTCCTCCAGGGGCAGCTGCAGATAAAAGAGAGGGGGGCTCTGTATCCTCCTTACAGACAGGAGATCACACCAAGCCAGAGAGTCTGTCAATGTCAATGTGACCCGGTCTGTTGAAGTGGTTCAAACTGCATGTTGGTATTTGTTCATAAAGAGCACTTAGATGACATCTTTAATGCACTACTGTCTCTTTACTCACACCGTTGAAAATTGTGATGTGGAAACACAAGGCTGGGCCTGTCTTTATTTCTCCCACTGCTGAGCACTGCTGAGCAGTAATGCTACCTTCTGCCAAAGCAAATGCCAGCTTGTAAATGAAGGGACAGATAGTAAAAATGCACTGTATTCTTGAGCTTATGCCAACCACTTCAAAGCAGATTCAACAAATGATATACAATTACTATATACTATACTCTTTACTATATACTATGTACTACTATACACTTTAGTACCTGACACGCCTCACTCTCTACTACAATATACTTTTAAAAGTATTATAATCTATATAATTATATGTATTATAATTATAATTTATAATTCACTCTTTACCTGACATTTTTACTGTCTGCTACTAAATACTTAATCATTCTTAAGTCTTTACCTGACACTCTAGTCTCTAGTACTATATACTTCATCATAATTCACTCTTTACCTGACACTCTTTAGTCTCTAGTACTATATACTTCATAAAAATTCACTCTTTACCTAACACTCTTTACACTACTATATACTTCTTAAATCACTCTTTACCAAACACTCTTTATTCAGTGCTACCATATATTTCATCATCATGTTGTACTTCATCAACTCTTTACCACCATTTTGTTATGCTACAGCCTTATTCCAAAATGGATTAAATTCACACAATACCCCATGATACAATTTTTGCAAATGTGTTAAAAATAAAAACACAAACATATAACATACAGTATACCGTAAAATGTAAAATGTAAAATATTCACAGCCTTTGCCATGACACTCAAAACTGAGCTCAAGTGCATTGTGTTTCCACTGATCATACTTCAGATGTTTCTACAGCTTGTTTGGACACCTGTGGTAAATTCAGTTGATTGGATATAATTTGGAAAGGCACACACCTGTTTATATAAGATCCCAGTGTAGACAGAGCATGCCAGAGTACAAATCAAGCCATGAAGTCTAAGGAATTGTCTGTATCTGAGACAGGATTGTATTGAAACACAGATCTGGGGGAGGGTACAGAAATATTTCTGCTGCATTGAAGGTTCATGGAAAGGAGCACAGTAGCCTCTATCATCCACCATAAATGGAAGAAGTTTGTAACAAAAAGGACTCTTCCTAGAGATGGCTGCCCAACCAAACAGTAATCGTGGCAGGAGAGCCTTAGACAAGGAGGTGAACAAGAACCTAATTATCACTCTGACAGAATTCCAACATTGGTCTGTGGAGAGAGGAGAACCTTCCTGAAGGACAACCACCTCTGCAGCACTCCACCAATGAGGCATAAATGGTAGAGTGGCCCATAACACCCATAAAAGGCACATAACACCCCATCTACAGTTTGCCAAAGTAATCTCAGACCACGAGAAACCAAAAGATTGAACTTTTTGGATTGAATACCAGACATCATGTTTGGAAGAAACCAGGCTGCCTAGCTGATGCCATTCCTGCGGTGAAGCATGGTGGTGGCAGAATCATGCTGTGGGGATGTTTTTTTGCAGCAGGAATTGGAAGACTAGTCAGGGTCAGGGTTGATGATAACCTGCTCCAGAGCACTCTGAACCTCAGACTGGGATAAAGGTTTATCTTCCAAAAGGACAACCTAAGCACCTAAGCAATGACCCTATGCACACAGCAAAGATAACAAAGGAGTGGTTTTGGGACAACTCTGAGAATGTCCTTGAGTGGCACAGACAGAGCCCAGACTTGAACCCAATTGAACATTTCTGGAGATATTTAATATTGATGTGCACTGATGCATCTCATCCAATTGATGAAGCTTGAGAGGTTCTGCAAAGAAGAATGGGAGAAACTTCCAAAAAGCAGGTGTGACAAGCTTGTAGCGTCATATTTTTTAATTAATTTTTAATTTTTTTATGTTATTTTATTTTGATTTTTTTTTATAAATTTGCAAGGATTTAAAAAAACTTTTCTCCCTTTTTCATTGTGGGGCATTATGTGTAGAATTTTGACAGGAAAAAAAGTAATAGAATCTATTTTGGAATAAGGCTGTAATGTAACAAAATGCACTGTAAATACTTTGGATGAAAACAAAATTGCATAAACTTAATTTTGGATCAAGTATACCTTTTGACCCCTTAATGTTACAGGTCTTCTCAGACCATGATATTAGTATTATTTTTCTGTTACTGTGCATATTTGCTATTTGAGGTCTAAAAATCTAAAAAAAAAAAAAAAACCTCAGTCCAGTTGTGCTGGTACTGCCAGCGATCTCTACTTTGTGCTGGTTGCTAGGTGCTAATATGTAAAATGTGCAGGCTTTAAAGGGCCCCCAGGATCTGGCGAATGATTTGCAGAGGCCACGCAGGGCTGGTAGAATTCTAATTGTGCACACTGTAGCCCCAGCCTGGCTCAGGCTGTGATTTGCCCAGACTAAAACTGCACAATGCATAATGAAAACAAGCTGAGCCTCCTCTACACGCTCCACAGTGCTCATGTCACTTATCTCACGCTGAGCACAACCCAGCTACATTTACATAACAGCACACCACCATCTGCATATGGTCATCAGATTATTCATTTCTTTACCATTTACTGTCTTTAAATCTCCAAACCGCATTACTTTCTGATGATTTACTGAGTATTTACTGTGGACTGTCTCTTTCCCATACAATTTTTTTTCCTGTTTTACCATTGATGGTAAATTGCCATGTCTCAGTTCTGCCCTGGTGTAAAATCCCCCCCTGGAGAAGATGTGGTGTTTGTCTTTCTCTCAGCAGACTGTGTGTAGGAAAACAGTGCGAATGAGATCGCAGCATGCGGTGGGGTAGAAGCATCTGTACTGGAAAGGGTCCTCCTGGCTCCCTCTGCTCTGATGTCCTTGTTATTTTCATGGAAGGAGGAGGATGAGAGCTGGCTGGGGAGTCACAGCTTCCACTGGTCAGCAGATGTTAAGGGGTCACAATGGAGGGCTGATAAGGATGATAAGGACAAGTTGACTGAAACTAGTAATGATGACTGGACAAATGTACATATGTAGTGGCCCAGTTCCATTTGTAGCTATGCACACAATTTGTGCGAATACTGCCTCCACCATGTTTGACAGATAATGTGTCAGAATCTGAGCAGTTCATATTAACAGAAATTCATCCATCAGTGGAAAGTGAAAACCACTGCTATATGCCCAAGGTTCTTCTGTCAGTTCAACTGAGCAGCTAACACTGTGCAAAACCCCCAGCAGTGGATAGTCCACCTACCAAACAACATCTGGTCAGCAGTCATTTTATGCTGGGCCCTTTTTTCTAGAGATGCTCATTATTAAAGAGTAAAGCAAGAGTTTGGTTGTATTGAAGACCCTCTCTGGACACATTCTTCTCTCTTATCATGCCGAAGCTGTTATCACACAGACTGCGGCCTCAGTCATCTGTCACCTACCTGCCTCAGATTATCTCCCAACTAATCAGAGGATTCAATCATTTGTCTGGATCAGGCCAGATTTATTCAACCAGAGCAGCAGTGCAATGTGCTAAACTCCAGCTACTCATGTAGAGATGTCCTCCAATGCCAGCAGTCATTTACAAGTGCCATTTACCAGCCTGTTATTGTACCTTGAAATGAAACATATTGCTTTTCCATTTATGAAGGGTTTGTGAAAGAAAACAAAAGGATAAATTATGCTAGCATAACTAACATGCTATAGCATGTTATAGCAGTTCTCTATAACACAACAACCTCTTTCTGTGTCCTGTGCTTTGCAAACTGAACAGACTTTAGCCATGTACCCACTCGCTTGTTTCGGTTTGACTTTCTCATATCTTATCCATAAAAGAATAAGCCACGGCTTTCCCTTCTGATGTGTGAAACCCTTCTAATGTGAAACCCTGGGATAGTTTGTGTTCCCCTTCAGTGGATATTGGCACATAACAAGGACTAGCACTCATAGCCTCCCATATTCCCACAACTAGCCGACTTTAAAGGTTTATATTCTGCTCTCTAGTATCAACAACACCATATTGTCCCACAGCTTTGAGTAGGGCTCTTGGTTGTGGGTTTGATGTAATTTTTGGAATATAAACATTTGATGAATCACAAATTAATAAACAGTACAGGGGATTTGAATCGGGGATTTTCAGCCCTGCTTTGTCTTTTCTGAATTGCCTTTTGAGTGAGGATGCAGGAGTATTTGAGGTTGATTATATTTTAGTTCTGTGTACCAAACTCTCATTAGATATTTTGAGCCATAGCAGTGAAAGGCTTCTAATATCTTTTGTCAATTTAGATTACTGTTTGAGAATGGAGGAAAGACACAGGAAACATGGAAATGAGACAAAAATTGTAAGCTAAATATGAAATATCAAACGATTGTCTCTATAAAACAATATTTCTGCTATAAAGACGTCCACAGTGAGCTCAGAAACTTTAAAATTAGGATTGGGTTATTTAATCAAATATGAATGATCTAATTAGTGTGTGAACAAAATGCAATTCATTAAATGTTCAGAAGAGGCTCTGAGTTTCGCATCCAATTAAACGTTCACTCTTTTGTGTCATGTTTAATTCATACGAGGGCATTGTTCCTTTGTTACATGCTAAACTTTTTTCCAGAGGAAAAACTCGCTTAATATGTCAGCGGGTCTCTGTGGCATTCATTTTGTGTCTGGTGTGTACGTGCTCTTGTAGATTCCATAATGGATGTCTTCCGCCTCTAATATTGTATTAGCAACTGCAGTTCAACTGTAATGGCTACCATTATTTTCATTGTGTTATAAATCACTGTCTCATGAATGATTTATTTCTGAAGTGCATGATGCATCCTGCAAACTGGGAATTTCTAACCACTCCCTCAGCCATCAGTCATTACAGGGTTTCAGCAGCAGGGGGAGCCAACACAACAACATTTCTGAAATCTCCTCATCCTCAGGGGTAGGATAAATCTCTTTCATTAAAAAAAATACACCGGTAAATATGCCTATTTGTTTATTATGATGAATCAGATGGTATAGGACAACAGGGAATAAATAACTCTTATGTCGCTCGTGCCTGGCCTTAGGGTGATGTATTTATGTAATATGGTCAGATAGGATGTTTGGCAAGAACATGAACATAATAGCACACATTAATAATAATTGCACTGTAGGTTCCGACACATTTAAAGCATCAGTTTGGATTATTGTGTGGAATAAGTATATTATTTAGTATTTTTTTTTAAATATATAAACTCATAACAGCACAGGTTTCACACTTTAACCAGCTATTGATATTTTTTTCTCTTGCAAGGGCCTGAAATGTCTACAGAATTACATACTGAGAAAGACCCAATTACTGCAGCTTGTCATCAGTATCACATTTAGGTGTTCCACAGAAAGAGCTATTCTAGTGAATGTATATGTGGTCGGACCGTCAGGCAGGTGTCATTACTGCAGTTCATTTGCAAGGTAAGTGACTATGGGAAGTGACAGTGGTGGAATTAGTAATGCGCTCCTGCTGTCATTTTTATCAACACAGCCTGCAGGGAGGACGTGATTAAATGGATATTCCTCCTTCTGCATTAATACCCTCTGCCCCACTTTCAATTCCATTTACTTACTGGAGCAAAGAGAAGGGAATTTTACTATCGATTGCATGAGATTCTCATTCCTTCCTTGACATGGCGGCACTGGACATGGTTGCTGCACATTAAGCAGCAAAGAGAATGTGTGTAAGGTTTCATTTTGGACCATCATTTTTTCCCTCTCTAGACAGAACAGTGAGCTCAATTTCCAGTGGATTGATACTTTAGATTTTGAATTAGCATTCAAGACCCCAGGCCATTTTCTTTCATGCGTTCCATAAAATCTTAGTGCTAAATATTACAAATTGTATTTTAATTACATTTCTTTATCAGCTGTCATGTTTTGTTACTGTTTTTATTGTTTGAAACGATGATCACACAGATTTCCTTGTTTGAAACGGACCCAGCAGTCTTCTCTCAAGCACAGATACAGCTCATAAGCTGGGGGTGGGTGGGCTGGGGTGGTGGGGGGTTTAAAATCCTTCGAAGCCGACTCAACATTATGCTGCAAGAAAATCAATGGCCATTGACCTTACTGCTGCCTTCCTGCTGGTGTGACTGACCACTAAAGAACACAGGTTATCCAGCATTGTCCCAATCCTCAATACAACCAAGTTCACTTATGGTGTATCTAAATATCTATGTTATTTTTTTTATTCTTCAAAGCCATATATTTTAGGTTAAAGCATACGGCAGCAAGAAAGGCACCTTAAAGCATTATTTTGTCACAATGTGGTGTATGTGTCTGTATGTGGGGGGAGGGGGTGGCGGGGGGTCACAATTAATCCCGAATAAAAGAAGCCAATCCTTAATGTGCAATGGAGTACATCAACACTGAGGTTTAAATGGTGGGTGTGGGGGGAGTCGGGGTGGTGGAAAGATATAAATGAATTAAATGGTGGAAAGCGCTGTTTAAATATGGATGTGGAGAGGAGGGAGATGGATGGGAGGTCAAACACTTGACTACTCACTTACCATTCAATTATTCATGGCGAAATGTTCAAATAGGCTACATGACCAACTATATTTACCTGAACATTGGAGAGTTTTCCTCCCAAAACCAGTGATGGAGCATCAGCTGCACGCAAAATGTAGGAGACACTTTGGGGATTTGAACTCCAGACCCTTGTATCATAGTTCTCTGCCATAAGCGCCGCCATATTCATCATTTATGAGGCTCTGATTTATGAGTTGGTGACTGTTCAGGTCACCGGTGTTTCTTCAGCACCATCAGTGGAGCTCAGGGTCTTCACAATGTGAAGCTAAAGACCGCACAGCAAGAATATCACAGCACGCAGCATGCCCTTAGTCTTTCTGTAGATTAATATAGATATGAGGCATTGTTAACAAACCATATACTTCATTTGTCTGAGTGAGAACCAGCAATAGGCCAACATTGTATAAGTCAGCTGAAAGTCATTGTATTAATATTTCATAGCATGTGTTTATGCATTTATTGATCACTCAGAGCATGAGACGCTGTCAACTAAGCATTTGAAGGGTTAAACTTTCTAGTTTGTCTAAGTTATAACATTAAACTTGGAACACCTTGTTCAATCTTAATGGAACTCAAATGTATGCATGATTTGGTGCCTGCGGGTGTTGCTATTTCAGACGCATCAACTGATGCTTTGATTCCTATGGCGAGCAGCCTGCTTGTCCTGTGTGAGATTCAGCCTGAAAAAAAAACCTTCTGACAAGAACAATCACACAATAGCACAACTCTAATCAATTGACTGCTACACATTAAAAAATGAGGGTTCTTTAGCGAAAGAAATAGTTGTATATAGAAACATGAACCCTCACATACCCTTTGCATGAATAAAGGGTTTATTGCAACATGGAAGAGTTCTTCAGACTGATGGGGAATGCACTGTAGAGGATTCTATGTAGAACCTTTTTGAAAATGGCATAAAAAGGGTTTTTCTGTTATTACAAGTGTGACATTGTAATAATAGCAGAACCCTTTTTGACGCCATATAGGTTTTACAATCTACAACCCATTCTCAATTAATCAGAAGCATCTTATAATCATGCAAAGGGTTCTTTGCGTGTTCAAGGTTCTAAATAGGATCATGTTCTTTGAAGAATTAAAGTGTGAATAAGCACATAAGCAATAAATCAGCAAGATGCTATGCTTAACACTAGTATATGCTGTATCTGTCTAACTCTTTTTATTGGTATGAATATACTAATATTTGTACTGTATACAGCATATAAGGAGATACAAAAATGTCACAAAATATTCTTTGCATATTTTGGAATATTCTGGCAACAGAGAGTACAACACTATCTGTCATTTTTCACATTTTTATATTTCATGCAGGCTGTTATGTAGTCACTCCAGGTGAGTGTGTCCTGCTCTGCTACAGAGAAGAGCTGTAGTCAGATGTTCACTATGCATGCGGCATTGTCTGCTCGCCTGTTCGATAGCGCTGGCAGCGAAAGGTGACATCTGGTGACTAATGTGCTCCCATGTTCCCCCTCTTCTCTGGGCAGCAGATGCTCTGCACAGGCAGATAGCAGAGACAGGGGAGGGAGGGAGGGAGGGGTGGGGGTGGGAGGCGAAGATGGACAGACACAAAGTGTTTTTATAAGTGTATGCGTGTGAGAACCTCCACTCCGTTTTTTTTTATTATTCGCTTTGCTTTAATATTCCAGTGAATTTGTTGGATATAAAATAGACAAGGACATACTTTACTTTCTGACACTTGACTGACAGTTCAAACATTTAAGTGATCTAAGCCTCTGATTTAACAGTTATGATATTTGATTAAAAACCTTGGATACCAGAATGCTTAAAATGGGCTGTGGCATATAAATGTCTGTCCTGTTTTGTGTTGTTATCTGCTGTTAGACATCTACTCTAACAGGATTTGAACAGTGCATCTGAGCTCACACAGTTATTTAGTGATTACAAACATGCAGCCAGTGGGATTACAAATGTCCCAGCTTTGTTGTGTAAAGACTAGTTGGCAATATGGCTAAACAGATGTTACAGGGTGGTATATCTATCTAAAATGTATGTGCATAAATGAACTGAATGAGCTTTGCAATGTTGCCCAAAATTACAGAGGGTTTTGTTGCTTTTTATATATAATACAAACATTTAACTAATGCATATAGTTAATTAAGGCTGTGTATTGGCAAAAACCTGGTGATACAAAATGCATCATAACACAGGGGTTACAATTCAATATACTGTGATCAATGACAGCCGAAAAAGCTTCACAGGTTTGAATCCCAGCACATGCTGCTTGCCATCAGCAGCTGGAGTCTGACAAAGTAAAAAAGGCCATGCTCTCTATGGGTGGGTAGATGGCACTCTCTTCCCACATCACACCCAGTGCATTGCTGGTCGGCACAGGCATCTGTTAAGTATTATATCAGAGCTGGGGACCTGGGACATTCCTCTGAGCGCATCCATTGCCCAGCAACAATAGATTGGTGGCAATTTGAAAAGAGATGGTGGCCTAGAATCAGGAACATCGTATATAAAAGGGGAGGGTAATTGGCACTTCCAAATTAGGGGAAATTGTGCTACAAAATAAAAAAGAAAAACATGGACACAGTGGTTCCTGTTGTTCCAATATTGTTGTCAAAGTTGCAACCAGTGTTGGTACAGTGCAGGCCACTAACTTATTCATTTGGTTGACCTGCCCCCCAATCACAGACCAAGCCTCTCAGGACACCATCATTTAGTTTATAGTGCAACCAAAATGACCAGAGGCAAAGGGAATTTTCCCATGGATACCCAGTTTATCCAGTAAGTGTAATGTTTCTACAGTAAACATGCCATTTATGGATTTTATTATCAAATGATTTAAATGTCCTTCAAATTACCAAAACAGAACTCCAACAGCATGGGCAGGAAAATAAATGTTTTAAATGATATTTAGAGTTGGTCCAGACCGGAAAATATATTTGTTAAGAGGCCTGTCCAAATCCAAGAACATATACCAGCTAGAGAGCTCAGCACGTCAAGCACTCTAACATTAGCTGGCTTTTTAACAACTAATTAGATCACATTGACCATTTCCTGCTGTAATGCTACCATCACAACTTGATAAATAATAATATGGTTAACTAGTTAACAGGTGCCTAACTGTGCGCAGGTGCTCCAAATAGTAGGTAGTACTGCAGATGCACTCTTCCAGCCAAGCCACTAAATTTCCAAGTGTAACCCTGCCTTCTTCTTATCGAGCAGAATAACCTTTAAAAATAAAAAAATATGTCAGTATTAGCACAGAGAAATCTAATCGTTGGAATTAAACTCTGGAGATGGAAATATGAGATCATTTAAACGTAACAGCCAGCAGACGTACTAGAGGTACTAGTTCGATCCTGATATCACATTCAAAATGTACCTATGCTACTAAAACACTATACTTGCTTCAACATACACAAGCATTTCTTACTTGTTATGCACCCCCAAACTACCTGATGTACATATAGACCATAAAACCCACAATTAAAACCAGTGTAATTATATTACCTGAACCCACACCTCACCCTAATCCCTACCTTTCATATTTTAGAGCCTTTCCTGCTCCCACCACACCTGATTCAGTTCATTAACAAGCCCTTCAGAGTTGCATGGGGTGTGTTAAAACTGAAATGTGCAGGGTAGGGGTGCCTCCTCAACCAGGTTTGGGAAACACTGATCTATGTCTTATAGCAGTGTTTCTCAACCCTGGTCCTGGAGGCACCCCTACCCTGCATGTTTTTGTGTCTTCCCAGCTGTAATACACCCCCTGCAACTCTTGAAAAATCTTGTTAATGAACTGATTAGTTGAATCAGGTGTGTTGGGAGCAGAGAAAGCTCTAAAATATGCAGAGCAGGTGTGCTTCCAGTATTAGAGTGTACATTACATGACGCGTTGGTCCTCACTGTAAACTGGACTGCCATTGTAGTTCATGTTTGATGTCGAAAGACCATTTAGAAACAGAGATCATATAATTTGGTACATGTGGTAAACATCCAAAAGTACCCTAAATGGGCTGGTATTGACATTGTTTTCATTTTCCACGTTTGTCATTTTTCATCTTTAAAAGATGGCAAATGTTTTTATCTGCTGCTTCTGTTCAACATTTCTGAATACACTAGGGAGGTGAAGAGGCACACTAAGGAGAGCAAGAGGATTTCAAGTAGATAACATACACAGACATACTTTGCTTTAGGAGTTCTGGCATGTTGAAATAATAGTTTGGAGTTACACATACATAGAACAAAATAAAAGCCCAAGACTCCTAAGGGTGAAGCAGGTAATTGGACCCTATTCATGAAGCTTCTCCGAGTAAGAGTGCTGATCTATAACTCCTCTTGTAAGTACAGTGAACTTACTACATTGACAAATTGTAGATGAGCACTCATTCTGAGAAACTTCATGAATATGGACTGTTGTTTGCAATGACATAAAATATACATATTTACACCTTTGAATTAGAGGGAATTCAGTAATACAGGTCTAGCATGTTAGATCCAATTTACAACTAAATTGGTTTTATTTCAGTGAAAACACAGAAGTTCAGGTTGATTATTGATGTTTGTTTTGTTTTGTTTTTTTGTTCTGGTTCTGGCACCACTTCAGTGGCAGTTACAGCAGCTCATCCTTTTACATCTATTAAACTCTCTTTTTATATTAATTTCAACTATACTTCCTTAATAACTGAACGTCTAACTGCAGCATGAAGCAGCAGCAGTGTCCTGGCACCCTGTAATGTAGCACGCATTCCATTCTGCATGTCACCCAGACAGCTCGTGCTTAACCTCTCCTCGGCCTTTTTTCACAACTGCAAGTGGGCTCTTTTCCCGCCGTCTCACCCATGAGTGGGCTTGCGAACCCAACTGCATGTGACAGCCGAGCAGACAGGGCCTGTTCTGGCTCCTGCAATGGCCTTGTTGTTCCTCAGCTACAGGGAGGGAGAGTCCAGACAAGGCAGACTTGAGACAGTTACAGCAGCGGTTCACACAATGCCATGTTGTGTCAGACTGGCTGTGCAATGCCGTGCTGTTGCTAGACAGCCTCTAGCGCAAAACAAATGCAGAGTGATGGGAAAGGACAGAAGCTGGGGAGGAAAAAAATCCATGTTCCCATTACGATGTAACACAGTCTTGGGGATCTGTCATTTTAAAAGGTAATTAAGGTCCTATCATGGCTGCAGTTACCCAAAACAAGCATGTGATTCAGATGAATACATCTTTCTTTCTCACCCAGGCATGACTGAGCTGCTTTTTATTTTGATGTGACTGGTTCTGCATTCCACAAGAGAGGGAGTTTTCAAGTTAAGATGCCATGTTTTTTTTTTCTTCCAGACAACACCCATCTTCTAGGAGACAGGGAAAATCTGCAGTGTGAAAATGAATTGGCAGGTTACTTCCCCTGAGGCCCCCCTCTATCAGCCAGTGCAGTGGGTGACAAAATGCAGTGCATACGCTCCCAGTACAAACCTGATTCCATCTGTAGCCCTATCAGCCAAAGAAATGACATATTTATCAGAGGAGCATGGCCTCGCAGGCGGCACAGCCACAGCGGTGGCTGACTGGGAGGTCTCTAGGAGTTAACTCGGGCCTCTCTCCACTCCCCTCCGCTCCCCCTCTCTCTGCACACCATTTCTGCTCCCCGAGGGCCTCGCTTGAAAGGATCCCGCATCAAATTGCTTTCTTATTTGTTGGGCTGAATACCTTTGATGGCATTTGTTCTGACAGACTAGATGATATAGAATAATTCCCATGATGATATGTTACACTGCAGCTTGTTGATCTGCATTTCCATTTATTGTTCCAGTATCATGTGCCAGTCTATTAAGCCTTGTCGCAAAGGCAAGCACAATCTTATCCCATCTGGATTCCTAAATGAGACAGAAGTATGCAAGTAAACTTTAGCATGGTGGTGGCAGTGTTTGGAGAAGGCTGGTTGCGATCTCTAAACACTGCTCAGATTAACCATGGCCTGGCTGTCATCAGTGCCAAGAGAGAAAAGCTGCACGCTATCAGTGGGCCTACTCTGGCGTTCAGTTTCAAAGAAGAGCCTGGGGGGAACGCTTCTAATATTGTCTCGGATTCCATGTTTTTCACAAAACTACTGATGCGTGTGAGCCCCGGAAAGAGAGAGAGAGAGAGAGAGAGAGAGAGAGAGAGAGAGAGAGAGAGAGAGAGAGAGAGGAGGGAAGAGAAGAGAGGGAGAAAAAGTGATAGAGAGAGAGAAATAGAAATTGAAAACATCAGACGTATTTTCTGAACTATGACATTCTTAGACCTCAACGAAATGATTCCAACCTGAAACCAGATTGTTGTGCTGACACTTATATAAACTAATTTTATTGCTTTATTCCAACAAACCAATTATAAAAACCTACTAAGTCACAGAAACATTTGTTATAACTATAAGCAATCAGTAGACAGTTTCCTACATTTTAGGTGTTAGAGAATGCGAGCTGGTGATCATGTTTATGTGACAATGTGTGCAACCTTGTTCACACTCACATCTCTTATTTACGTGTTAGAACACATTCAAGCAGTGGGATTTGATGTATTTCTTAGAAATTAAAGCAATGTCATATAGCATCATGTAAACGAACTCTTTCACTCTTTCACCGAATACTTCATTTCAGTTGTCATTGTGTGTCAGACGGTGCATGTGATTTATATGATTATTAATTTGATACATTTGAACTTGCTGAATATTTGCTCCACTTGATTCCACTGAGACATGGTTCTGATTCCTGTTCATTTACATTTACATTTGTGCAATATATAGATCATGCAGTGGAACTTAAATCAACTCGAAATTTTGAGTTGGAAAAATTCCAGGACATGCCCTGGTAAAAGAGGATGAGCAGTCATCCTGTGCTGATGCTACACTGACCGATAAGGTCAGCTACTGCACTATTTAACTTTGGTGAAGTGAGCCCCGAGTTGTACAAAATCCTGTAATAGTACAACTTCAGTCCACATGCCAGTTGGACAGTTCTATATCTCAGCTTTAACAGAAATACATGTCCTTTAGTGGGACAAGGAGCCCATGAGCAAGAAATAGCAGTTCTCACAAAATGCTGCTTTAAATAATATAAAGTTTAAATATTTTCCCCAATGTTAACTTGCTTTATTAATTCTCAGAATTGCCATTAATTAAGAAAGACTACATAGTCAATTATATGCATATTCGAAAAGCATTGCTAAGATATTGTGCACTGGTGCACTTGTTTATGTATAGATGGTTTTAGTGCCAACTACTGTCACACACACACACACACACACACACACACACACAGAGGCAGTGTTATGTAAGCGGGTAAGACTGGATGAGCAGTGCACAAGGGACGGCCGTGTAAACAGCTGTGGTGTCAGTGAGGAGCACAGTGCCAGGGGTGTGTACATGTGATTCCCTGAGCATTACCAAGAAGAGGCCATATTACCCCCCCCCCACACACACACACACACACACACACAATCAGACACTGGACAGTCAGACACTGCTCAGCTTTCTCTAAAATGGCAGCCTAGTTCATCACTATCCACTTTGCTTTAGCCCAAAGTCAAGATCCATATAATAGACAAAGCTTCCTTTAACATGATACTCCGTTGTTGTGCCATTTTGATGCAGAACAGAAAATAACAGAATACTGGCTCAAAACACAGAGCCAGCAGACAGGTGCTAAAGCTGTTTTTAGTTAGTAGGGTTTCAATTTTTTGAGTAAGTGCAGGAAACCTGTCAGACTAAAGGTATGATATACAATCATACATATGTCATGAATAGAGATTATGCCTAAAACAGTATAACATGAAGAAACATAGTAATGTAGATGCTGGTGATAAAATGCCCCCATGTAATTAACAGAGTATCAGAATTCTAACTTTATTAGCCAAGTTTACACAAACAAGAAATTAGTCATTGGATAGATTATGGCTCACCTCACACTGCCAAGTAAAATTCAATATACATTTCACACTTGTACAATAGCACAGACATCCCAACCTGTGTCCATCCCACTCCCTCACACTGTACCCATCTCACCCATTGATACCTGTATACACCATATGAGACACTTGCTCATTTATTGTTTCTTTATTAAAAGAATGTATCTTGCTTTTGTTGGAGTAAATGCCTCTACTACCTAGAGAAGGCTTTCTACTAGATTGCTGGATTCAATTGTATTCAACATCAAGAACATTAGTGAGGTCAGGATGTTGGATGATCACCTCATTCCAAACTCTCCAGCTCATGCCAAAAGTACTGGATGGATCATCATCATCCTTTTGATCAGTTTCTTTTTTTTTTCAACCAGGGGCAATGGGGTGGTGGGAAGGGGGGTGGTGTTGGCAACCAGCCCCTTCATCTTCTCAGTAGCCCACACCACACCCATAGTGGCCTACCTTGATTTTTCTTGGTTCTGATAGCCAGTTCATCACTGTCACTAGCCCACTGTTCTATTGGCAGTACTTCACTACAGGCATTTGGCAAGCTGTGCGTGTGTATGTGCATTTGCACATCTGTGTCAGCAATGGGTGCAAGTTGAATTAGTTGAATAGAAGGGGTATCCAAGAAAATATGGTATAGACCTTAGCATAATTGGTTGTTAAAGCAAACAAAATGAGCCTATGCTATGTGAAGCAGATTGGTATTACCAATTGAATATGATCCCCTAGACTCACACATGGGCCTGAGGTGCTTGGCTATGCTCAATACCAAGAACAGCAGTTTTGGACAGACACAGAGGTTTAAAGAAGAATATATGATATGCATATTTAGTAAGATTCCAATGAGCATTCATTTGGAGCAGCTTAAGTTCAAATGTCAATAGATCTCACAACATATTATTTATTTATTTAGACAAGCATAAGCATATCAGCATCTTTCTTTCTCCATATAGTGGGAGTCAGCTCAAGTTAATTAAAGAATTTGCTGTGGCACATGCATTCATTTTCTGATCAAAATCATCACAGAACACTTCTCCACTTTTGTCTTTATTGGTTGGATATTAAACGCGTCTTTTCCATTCATTCTAAATCCATTTGTTTATTTAGAGAGTATATTCCTAAAAAAAAATCTGCTTTGTGTTTTTCAGAAAGCAATCTCCTGAAGTGTTCCCACAGGAACACAAACAATGGCTATCACCGTATTAGTCATCATATTACAGCAGGCAAGCACAACTAGGAGGAAACGCCTCAGATCTCTATTAGCTGGGTAAAATCTTCTCCTGTGTGTAATTGCAATGTTCCACTTCAAAGACTCCGACAGGAGAGCTGGTGTAGGGGTGAGATATCCTTAAAATACCAATTAAAGTAGCTGAGGGAAATATGACCCCCCACTTTCCTGGGTCACATCTCTATTGCAGGGACTGGATGTATTGAAAATCTCAGCCTTACCTTTCAGCCATGGTTCAGAGCTTTTATATCAACACCACTACTTCCTTGATTAACTCTCACTCGCTTAAGGGATTATAATGTCACAACACTTTTTTCTCTAGAGTTCTCATCCTGTGTCTGTAAGGAAATGCAGAAGAATGTTCATTTTGATATATCCAGTTTTAATGTCATTTTACTGACATCTCTTCACTGTATGGATGTATAAGTATACAAATAGGCCTGGTTTCCCGAAGAATCTTAGTATTAAAATGACTTTAACTGCTAAAGAGAGTGTTCAGTATGATGCTCACTCTACTGTTGCAGAATCATCTTTGTGCTAATGGATATATAAACAGTTTGTTATCCCTATAATGGAACACTTAAAGGTCACATATAGATGATGACAGGAGCCAGTGGGATAGGTTTGAATTTTACTCATAGAGGCTGTTTTGCACACTCACACTCTCAAAAATGCCAGCAGAATCTCTCTCTCTCTCTCTCTCTCTCTCTCTCTCTCTCTCTCTCTCTCTCTCTCTCTCTATTTAACCAAATATATATTTGCACAAACACTGAAATGCATATGCATTGCAAGCTTCTATTTCACCTTGTTGCATTAGTGTCATATACGTCACTCAGCAAAAGAAGCAGCATAGATAAGATCACACTTAATTAAAAAAAAAGACATTAAAGTTCATTCTTAGAGCAAAACTAAGCCACAGGTGAAGAAGAAAGACAAAATATTAGCCATTTACGTAGATAATAAAACTGATGGTGCAAAATGGCTCAAGAAAACAAACGCTAACCCTGAATAAGAGAAGCTCAAGCACAAGCAGGAACAGGAAACAGTTAAACTCCCTTCTTGCCACATTTGTCACAGTAGCAGGCCTGATGTTCTCTGGGTTGGTGGCCTGATTTCCATTTGGAGATGAGTCGCTATTTGCCCGTGCTGCCTAGTAACTGTCAGATCTGGAGTGTGATTTATGTAAATCGGCTGGCAGGGGCTTGTGGGTCAGAAGTGATCTGTTGTGAGACCACTGCCGGGCAACTACACAGCAGAAACAGCAGGGTAGAGCTCTGCTATCAAAATCTCCACTAATAATGGCTGAGAATATTACCCTGCACCTTCCAAATGCTGTACATATGTAGTGTAATCATTAAAGGACTTAGCTTAATTTAGACTGCATGCCTGTACCTCTTTGATTACTCTTGCATCTGTAATTTCTCTGTTTGAATTTTTAACAAACAGCCACAAATTAAACAAGGATTAGCTGATCTCTAAATATCACTGCCAGGAATTAATAGTATAATGGAACATCAGGTCATGACATACAGATAGTGAAGCTTCCGAAGCCAAGAATCTCTTGGAATAAAGCCTGTGTTCCTGAAGCAGTTGCTGATTACTGGAGACTGAAATAAGGAAAGGCAGTAGGACTGACCATCATTCTCTCCTTGGGGAGACGTATAAATGTGCATGATTCTGAAAGCAGGGCAATATATGTTCTTGTGTGCATATGTGTACAGGAGCAGAGGTTGCAGTTCCAGGCCAGCATGGTTTCAAGATGAAATGGTACATAAGAGACTTGTGCATATGCACAATTTGCAGATTTATGATCTGCAAAAATGAAAAAAATTGAACACCAAATGTTAGGAAGTAATTGGTGTAAATATATATAATCTGAATCTTGATCTAAAACTTAATCCTAACCCTAACCCGCATAAAGAGATGTGTATTTAGTGAAAGCGCCCCCAGTGGATGGGAGGACATGGTGAATCACAAGTAGGTCACTGAATGTGCAAATGTGCATGTAATATGGTACATGCAGACATGTTTACATGTACATTGGCAAAATATGAGGTTGTATTGCTTGATAACAGCATGCCTCCTAGTGAGGAACTGTTTAAATGACCTTAAAATGACTTCAAATTATGATTTTCTTTGTTATTGATTATGTTTCGAGATACATAAACAGATACGCCATGGCCATGATGATTGATTCTCTGCTGTATATAAACAGTCAGAGTATGTTTATTTTTCAGGTAATGAGCCATTCTTTGAAATGCATGTCAAATCAATAAAACACAGAATTCTACACTAACGTACTGCAATGAAGCATCAAAGAAGTCACAGTATTTTTAGGGGGAAAAAACATGTAGGCTTTGCCTGAGACTGGAAATTCACTGTTTGCAGTTGGGTCTGAATCAGAGCTGCACATTGTTGTGTACATCAGAGCTGTCGTAAGCTTCAAGCCATTCTTATCTCCACTCTGCAGCATGGCTTACAGTACCTTCATTTGGATCACCAGCTAAACAAAACTGGGTGAAGCAACTGCAGGAATTATTCTGTTTCATTCCCCCCTCCCTGTGTTGAGAAATGCTACCATTTGACACAGTGAATAATTTATAATAGTTACCTCTCAAAAGCTGCATGAGCATCGGTGGGAAAAAGATTCATCTTAGTCAGAGTGTCCTGGTGCACTTTCTTATCAGATTAATGATATCCAGATTATGTGTTCAGTGGCGAACTCTCTGCCAAAACAATCAGGAGAGCTCATGCCGACATTTCCTTAAACAGAGGCAAAGTATCATGACATAATTAGAACACCGTGCTCCTTAGTGGCTGCACAGGGCTGCAGAGTTCAGCTTGGTTTGCAGAGCACAACTTGAAACGACTCGGCGAGGGTGAGCGTTCTGCTACTGGTACAGATGGTCTCAGGGCCATGTGTGCCAATGGGAAATTTAATTGCGCTGCATTTAAAAGTATCTGTTTTAATAGCTGGGGTTCTGGAGTTTCCCGCTGGCACGTTTTAATTAGTCTGAATACATTATGCTCCTGTTGGAACTCTACCTGCCAGGATTGATCACTGGACTGGGACTACACAGGAGCCATTTGCATTCACACTTGTGGGTCCCGCACAGTGAACCAGCCACACAGACACTGCACAGCTTTCCTTTAATGCTGTGATTCTAGTTCCCTTTTGATCACTCGTTTTCCACAATGCACTTGGGGTGTTACATGTTCTGTGTCATTTGCTGAAAATATTTTTTTTTCAGCAGGCTTTGGGAGATCTGTGAGAACAGAAGGGGAAGTAATTGTGGAAAAATACCATTGAGTTCTCAAAGGCAACCTGCTGCCCCCTTCCAGAAAAGTGGAGAAGAAGTAAATCATTCAGCATTGACAACATTGAAGCCAAGCGTTCTGACAAAGGAGCACTGGAGAGGCTAAAAAACAAATAAGCAAACATGGCTGATGGAATCTGTCCTTCCTTGACCTCAGGCTGTAAGGGTAAGTTGTTTTGTATGGGCTTTGGAGGCTTTCTGAATGGCATGGTGCATGAACCAACCAGACAAACTGTGTCAACAGGGCCAAAATCACACAGAATTTGGAAGTTTTTTTCCCCTTATTCATAGACATACTGGTAGACCAGAAATTCTGCACTCTTCTGGGTCTCAGCATGTTCAAAACTAAAAGGACGTTTGGTGATTCCATTGCATTATTCTCATACCAAATCAAATCCATTATCTCCATTTCAGACCTTTTGAGTAATAATAATGCTGGTGAAAAGTGAGAAAACTACTGGATAAAAACAACTGGATACAAACTGGAAGTCCCATGGAAAGTAGAAAAAAAGTATTTTGGGAAAGTAATTGTAGTATTTACATATATAAATGCATATACTATAAAGTTTCTATTTTGTCATTTGCTTGAGCAGCAATTTCTGATTTTCTATATTGCAGTATATATTTCACAAAAAGACTTGAAGACATTTAACCAAAGTGTAAACACTGACAAATACATTATAATTATTAAATTAATGTGAAGATTGATTATTAAAGGAAATGTGCACAATTTTAATTCATTACACATTTTATCAAATTCTGTGAATGTTTTCTCACCATTCACTAGCTCTCCAGCGTGTTTGACACTGGAAAAATGTCTGTAAATGGGGAAAAAACAGGAGCATCTCAACCCGACTATTCCAGCAGGGGGCATTCCTGCTCGTGCACAGGTGGTAAAAGGAGGGACAGAGGCATGTGGATGAAAATGTGTTGTACGCACAAGTAGCAATGACAGAAAAACAGTCAGAGAGGAAAATGTCGGACCATTCAAACTTTCTTTTGGTCTGGAAGTCATTTTTTATTACCTTGTTACTTTGCATGCATGAATTTGAGTTTGTGAAGGAGCACTGAAGGGTGTGATTGTGGTGTTGTTGAATTCAAATATCAACAGTCCAACAGTTGTTTTCGAGAACTGTGTACATTAACTTTAAATCTTTACACTAATGTGGGGGAATTTGAACCCACTTTTTTACTGTAATTCACAAATAATTGTGAGGTTTTAATCACTTGCTGCTTATTTGAGACACTGCCACATATCTTCTTTTTGGGTTCAGGTTAGGCCTTTGACTAGGCTACCTAACATTCATTTTTCAGACATTCAGAGAATTTGGATCTTGTGGCATAACCCAAATATGTTTCAGCCTTAGGCCATTCACAGGTGATAAGACGGTTTACTGATGATAATTAATTCCTTTAATAAATTATCTTCTTTTTAAAGTAAGACTCATAATTCATTCCCCAGTTTTTATATTGCTGGGATTTTGGACACTGACCTTAGCTGAAGATAGCGAGGCCTATAATTGTTTCTGTCATGGTTCCTGTGGTACATACATACATACACATAACCATATACATACAAAATGCAAACACAAGTTGTATTGTATTTCTCACAGAATTGTATGTACATACACTGTTTAGTGTTTTCTGTGCTTAAATGATTTCGGGCACAAACTGCCCCAGTACTATAGGTGTACTACACCACAAAATCATACATTGCAAGAAGCCCTTCTGCACAGGAATTATCCTGCTATAAAAGTGGTATAAAGTGCGGCTCCTGATAACTCTATCTTACCCATTCACTTGTGAGGATGAGTTCTGTTCTCTTTAATGACCCCAATTATTTAACCCAGCTCACCAATAAAACCCAGCTCTTTCAGTTCCCAAATGGCTCGTTGTTCAGTCTTCCAAATAAGTCACAATGATGTTGCAGCCTGTAAATGTTGTCTTAGTCGTTCTATAAAGTACTTAATTTAGTTATAACTTTCTCTACTTTGTAACCCATTTGCACTGTTATATATACTTGGTAAATAAATACAAGACACAACAACGTACATTCATTGTCAAAAAATAGTGGTGTGATGGACTGCAATGGTATTCAGATGGAAGATTATGGCTAACAAGAACAATAAATGGCCTATATTTATTGAGCAGCACATACAGAAGTGTCTCTCAGTATGGCATTGGGTAGAGCAACATGCCAGATGTCTTTGAATGGAGTTTCTAATGATGTCCTTTTATAATATATCCCATGCAGCTGGAATATTCTCAGATTTTGCTGTAGGGGTGGAATGTTAATGCACATCCAATACCAACCAACACATTTTCAATCAGGGATAGGTCTGGTGATGTGACTGGTATAGTATCTGCAGAATGTGGATGAGCATTGTATTGTTGGAATAGTGCTCCAGACATGACACTGGGCTGCCAAAGTTTCTGTAATGAAGACCAACAGATCTGTCATTGTATGAAATTGCATCCATACCCTAGAATCTCTATGATGTTTTGCACCTGAAAACAAATTGTTGATCTTGATCAATGACCACAGTGCCTCCTTACACAGATTTGTTGGTCCACCAAGACAAAAGTGGGACTCTATCACAACAGCATTGCAGTTGCGCTTTGGAATCAGCTAATCAGCTGATTCCTTCTGGGTGCAACTATTTTTAATGACAAGTGTACATCATCATAACAAGCAACAATGCACTGTGACCCTTACAGTCAAACAGATGTCTAATTATTTTTTCTAGAGTTGACTCTAAATCATTATGCTACCATGCCATAATGTCAGATGTTGATAAAATGCTTCACTCAACTTCTGATTAACCTTACACTGCAAGTGATTAACTGCTTTAGCGCTACTGAATACTGATTTTCAGCATGGGTGTTGTAACCAAAACTACAACAATGCAGCTCAAATATGACATAAAATGCCAGTTCCAAAAGCTTCATTAGTAAACAACTCATCTCCACCATTCTCATCTCATTTTAGAAGTTGCAGCTGATGGTCACTATACTGCAACGTTCATTAGATGCTGTAACACTTTTTTCCACTGTAATGCTAACTTCCCCTAGTATACCCAGTTTGCTTAAAACCAAACGTCCCCCCTTAAAATGTAAAGCATAAGTGATGCAACAAAGCAAACATATGTTGAGAGTTATGTAATAGTTAAGTGGAATTATATGTATTATTGTTTTACCCATTCGATTTTGACCATTAGTGCATGATTAAGTCGTTTTTTGTTTTGTCTATGTCATCACATTTAGATGGAATCATGGTTTGATCTGCACTCTAATGACCAAACCAGCTTTTCCATAACATGTATCCCTCTGCAGCTATATAAATGCAAAAGGATTCAGTTTCATATAAGTATGATGTATTCTTATGAACACAAGAGTATGCTGTTCATCATAGTCATCTGATCCAGATGTAGAGTGAGGAATTATGTCCCTTGCTCTCTTCTTGCTTTCATATCTGTTACCTGGCCATCCAGTACAGAGTAACCGAAGCATTGTAGCACTGCTTTGATAATAAACAGTACATGATGAAACCCTCATCACCTCCCAGTCTCTTATCAGAGCTAGTAGAAAAGTACCTGTGCAGCTCTTCTTGATCCACACCATCACTGTATCAGTCAGCAGAAACAGCTGACTGCAGCCTAATTTTGGTTATGAACCAGAATGAAAAAAAAAAAAAATACTCAAAATGAAAGCCTTGCATCATAAGCCTGCAGGCTCAGTTTGGCAGGGACTTCACAGCCGTCAGGACTGCAAAGGCTGAAGTGGCATGTTTTTCCTCCCTGCCTCTATCATGATTCCTTATGTTTCTGCACCAGAGGCAACAGCTAGCCCCTCCCAGTCATCTTTATGGGCAGAAATGCTTACTGTGACTGGAGTCAAATTGTAATCGGCCTCTGAAGACGGGTTTTCAAGTAGACTGTGGTGCAAAGAGGTGCTTGTTGTGACTATAAACATTCAACACATATGAGATGAATCAAAGACTGAACATGCTTTATATATTACAAGAAATATCTCTCTATAACAATAGATGGCAAACATGTGCCAGCACCACTGTTAGACAGCTGCATGACTCAGGACTACATGCATGCAGACCATTAAAACACCATTAACACCATGTTGACCTTTAAAACTCCATTCTGAGATGTCTAGCATGTTGCATTAACCCAACACCAAATCTTCCACAGACACTTCTTCTGTGCAGCTCATTAAATATTGCCCATATCAGTCAAAGTTTTTAATAATTTATTGTTCCTGTTAACCTTTATTTACCTTCTGAATAGCATTGCAATCCAAAAATTTATTCTAGATGCAACTATTGATGATGAGTGTATTATACATTTTACTGTTCATGGTATATATCACCAAGTGGTGCGACTGTCCAAAACAGCTTAAATGATCTTGCTCTCTCTGCTTGGGTAAGATGCCACTCAGAACAATTCATTTCCTAATACAGACAACTGTTACCTTATGTAATATAATTGCCAGTTTGTGTTTAACTCTAAGTGTATCCAGCAGTCAGCAGCAGTTTGACAAGCCCTCTTTCCCCCGGCACTGGTTACAGTGCATGCTAGGGTGTGTCCAAGCTAATGGCTTGGAAATGCAATTAACATAACTGGGGAAAATTTGACATTCTTGATGTATGTGAATTACTCATATCAACTCATCGTATGATATGGAGAAAACAAAGCTTCTTAGCTTTTACCACTAAAATTGTAAAAAGATACATGATCCATCTTTCACCAGAACTATTCAGTTATAATGCAGTATCATAACAGTGCTGTAGTTCATTTTTTTTTTCTTCATTAACACTATTTTACATGCCTCATCTGTGGAAAGCTTAATTACATGCACTTCATTATCACAAGCTTTGTATTTATTTAAAACCACATACTCCTAATCAGCAAGCTTTTTCCCCTTATGAGAGTTCATGGATAAAAGATATGCAAGCATCAGAGTGAAAACAATCATTTATTAATCTAGAACCTGATATGGGAAATTTATTAAGCACACCAAACAGATATAGTACACATGCTCTGCAGCATAATTCACTGCATTTGTTTCTGATATGTGGTGGTCCTGTGGGGTCCTAATCATTGAAGAACAGGAAGGAGGCTAACAAAGTAGAGCAACTACAGTCTATAATTATATAACCACAAAATGCTCCGGTATGGTAAGAGGACCTGATATAATGGACAGTCAATGTAGAAACAAGGAGGTGGCCACAATGTTATGGCTGATTGGTATATAAGTCTATTGAAATGTTGGCTACCAACAAGGAAAGTCCTGAAAACACACACTGCCTTAGAACTTAGAAAGTTGTTAGGCCTCCTCTTCTTTAATGCTGTTTCCCCAACACAGATCAATGATCCAAACAGGTCAGCGTAGCATTACACATAGGGATGCCATAGCAACAATGCTTAATAGTAAAGTATATTTGAAATAGTAACAGCACTGTTGGGACTATAGTGTGATGTATTATTGGTTGGTATATCATAGTGAGTAACACCATTGGCACATGTGGCAAACTACAACTGAATTTCCTGGCTGGGCAAGCACACCGTGCTACACCAGTAGAATCCTACAAGCCTAATACTTTGTTCACTTACCTGCATAACATGATTCAATTATACGTCACCTAAATAACACCATCAGTCAAATTCTATTAATGTATTGTTGAATATGCTGTGTGTGGTTTGTGACAAAACACACCTTCCTCACTAAAGTACATATATTAAAATTCCAAATGTCATGGGAAAGCAGAACGTTAATTGGTTATGATAGTGTTGTAGTGTATGGCAGTGTTACCATAGAGGGAACACTCACACCTGCATAAGTTGTGAGATGTTTTCTTGTGAGCAAAATTTTAAACTCGCCAAGCACGCTCATGCCTTGCTTATGCTCTCCAGTCCATCCCTTGGTCTATTCTCATGGCATGTGTGGGGTCCACTGGTGCCCAATATGTTTCACTGCTTAGTGACCATTTGCAGTCCTTAAAATGAATTACTATGTAAAGGGACACCTTTCAAACCCCTTTTGTATTACTTAGTTAAGTATTTATTTTTGAATTTAAGCAAATAACTAATCAGTCAGTTTCACCTTTTTAGATTAAATTATGAATGATATTCTATTTTATGTAGTAGTGTACAGAGTATTAGTGTACAGATGTGGGCATTCCCAAGCTGTCTGCTTACATAACAACACAAAACGCTTCAACACGTCATAATTTACATACTGCTATCCAATGACGTCCCATGTCGGTGTATTTAGATGGTATTGCTTTTTGATTAATGTAAAGTTACCTAATTAATTAATTAATGATAGATTATTAAATCTATCATATAAGAGAAATCAGATAAATTAAATTATCTAAATAGCACTATCTTCACTATTAGCCTTTTTTTATATCCAGAGCAATAAGGGTGTTTGTCCTGATTTAACTAAAATTCAATGCCCCCAAAGCCCTAAACCAATATAACAGCTCTGAGTTAAGATTCAGTTCTAATGCCGTAAACACTCAACACACTGTAAAAACGAGTGTAGCCAGTGCTGCTAGGCTTTGTGTGCTCAGCGCTGTGGCTGAGCGGTGTTGAGGGGTCATGATGAATTGAGATCTTATTTCGATCTGGAATGAAAACAACCTGTATAAAGAATGACGGGACAGTGCTGTATTTTATGAACACACATCAATCTTGGAGTGGTAATGGAAAGCAGAGGGGAAGAGTGTGACAGGCACATCATCTTCATCACCCAGAAGCCTGAGAGTGAGTCTGGAGTGCATGCGTTAGTGAGGCAGCCTGGCCCCGAACAGCAGGAGCCTTTCAAAGCCTAATAATAAAAGCAGATGTTCGCTTGTGATCAAGCCAAAAAGGAGTGATGTAACAGTTTGCTTTGTGGAGGTGCTTCTTGTAATGCTTCCCACTGGCTCTTAGCAGGCAGCGAGTCAGTAGCAGGAGAGTTAACTCCAAACTCTGGGGCTCAACAGACTGTGGGGAGGAGTTCTCCCTACTCAACTCTAATACCAATGCATCACACACACTGTTGCTGTGGAAACTTGCACAGGGCTTCAATAAGTGCCTTGCATGGGGGGCAAAACTTACATAAAACCGCTCTGGGTTCTGCAGGTGTTCACCATTATTTCTGTTCATTATAAATATTGATTCTCAAATATATAATCACAGAATCAGGCTACACACCCTGCAGGCCTCCCGAAAGTATATTCAACACTGAAAGCAAAATTAGCCTTAATGAATTGTTCTGCATGTGAAATATTTTTAGCTGCTCAAACATTAAGGTTCTGAAATATCTTCCACGGCTGCATTCTTTATTGTTCCATTCTAACAATAGATGGTAATGGCTGATTAATGTCACACTGCTCCATCTTAATTCAGGTCACCATGTTGCGGTTTGTAGGAATTCACAATGTGATGATTAAGTCTTATTAATTTCAATGTCATACAGAGCTGATGTATTTTTACGGATGAACAATGAGGACTCAGTATTATACAGCCTTTAGCAACACATGAATAAAAGAAAATATTTCACTAACTGATGCATTAGAAAAAGCGGTGTTTGAATTTAATGGTGGGTAAGTGCTTCTCTGCCTAATTAAGAAGGAATATTATTCCTCGCACTTTCCATAACTCAGCATATTTCTTTTTTGTGTTTTGCAGGGGAAAATAATTAAAAACAAAAATAAATTAGAATGGACCCTGAGTATCAATGGTAATTCAATATGGACATCATTATATGATAAATGAGTTGCATTAAACAAGCTGTTGTGAAGCATATGGTTTGTCCAATTTCTATTAGTTGACAGTCCAGTGGTCAGGATATGGGTAGTGAGATATATTTACAGAAGACTGGCGGAGCACTGAGGGCTGTTTTGTTGTTAGGGAAACCAGGCAGGAGAGTTTTAGAAAGCAGCAGTTCCCTCTTAGCCTGGTGTCCTTTCCTGTACTGCAGTAGAGTGGGTAATGGATCAGACCTGGGCCCAGGAGACTTGCGCCTGAATCAAACCGTTCAATACGTGCCAACACAGGCTTCTCGCTCTCCAAGAAGCAAACAAGGGACAGAGCTTGAGGCAGACACCTGATTTGAAGCACTAACCTGGAATATACAACCATTTTCATGGAGAATTTAAACCAACCATTCTAAATGTTGCTTTTCCAATGAATTAGGTCAAGATATAAGCTTCTACAGCTGACACTGCTGAGGTCCCAATCTACGGACAAATGCAGTTATTAGATTTATTTTTTATATGATACATATGATAAAAAAAATCACCTTATGCATGCAGAGCCACACTGATTCAATGTGTTGGTGTATCAAGGGTTGTCACGCTAACATGGCTTTGTCTCCTTGCAGCAGAGCTCTCTTATTCTTCACTGTCCTGTTAAGGCTGCTTGCCAATTACTCTCAGCCTCCTTTTCTTTCCAGGATGCAAAAATAAAGGAGTTACAAATAATGAAGTGCAAATGTACACAGCAGTGTGTCTGCCCTCTTTAGAACTAATTTAAGTCCCTGCTGAATTTGATTAGAGCACTGTGGATTTATAGCACCTGGGATTTCTGTGCTTCAAGTCATTAACATGGAAAGGCACCGAATGTGAATGCTTTATGCTGTTAAAGGTGCTCTCTGAACACTGTTTAGAGCTGAAACTCTGTGCCCACGCCTGGTCAGACTAATGCTATTTACATTAAATTACAGAGTCTTAAAGTCACCAACAAACAGAAGTAATGCTTTTGACATTGCAACTGACTTGGAACAATGTGTCTAACTGAAATCTGTGTGTTCCAGAACATGTCATTAAGGACTGGCTGCACAAATAGTTACAACTTGAGTGTCATTGTTGGTGAACAAATTTTAATACTTAAAGAAAAGACATAATCTGAGCAGTGCAATGTCTGATTTTACCAGTCTCATTGCAGTGCCATGCTACAACTTTTTTGCAGAAAAGGAAGGCAGATTATATCTGCCCAATAATATTTATTTTACTCCAAGTTTAAATACACAGATTGCATTATTAATATCATGTTACTTAGGGTAATAAAGTATGCTGCAGTATTTAAAAATGCTAACAGTAGGACTAACCCAAAATCATGCATGAATTATGTATGTGTCAAATTTCTGTTCTGTGTCTATCTAGCAGAAATAGCTCAGTCCAGGAGGGCCACAGGGTGGTGGCGCTGTGGAAGTTAACCGATTGGTGTCAGTCTACACAATTTATCTAAACAAGAGTCGTTACTAGAGATGGAAACATATCAAACAAGTATTCCAATCTAAAGGTTAACCAGCCATCTAATCATTTCATTGCTTGCAGTGAAACTGCATCAGTTAAACTAATACTATGTGCCATGGATCAGTTTACATACCTTTAACATCACAAATTGTGTGATGAGCAGTGTTGTTGAACAAAATTAGAGAAATATAGGCTGATGAGTGTCCTTTCAGCATGCCTCCATCAAAGGGAACAAACAACCGTCTCCAGTGTCTAAAAGTGTCATATTATATTGGATTCACTTAGATTATTATGGATTTGTATTATTATGATGATAATTATGACATAAAATCACAAAGACACACCAGAGGGAAAACTGCGGTGGTGCCTTTATTTCAACAAATGAGGGAAAATGTTCCTCTGCTTTACAGTGTGTTCCATGTTCATCTCTTTTATTGTAGCATCAGCACTATTTTTAACATTATAACTGTTCACTTTAGTATTATTAACTGACCTGTGATGAAGTGTCTGCCATGTTGTACATGTATTGACTGTCTGGTTCACAGAGTTTGCCATTTTCGTCCTCTCTGCGGATTGCCAAAAGCCACAGATCTCTCTAACAAACATATTGTTAGCTGCTGGTTTATGTTTTCTTTCCTTTTATTGTTCTATGTATTGTTTATTGCAGCTCATATTTAGGAATATGAAGTAGGTGTAAATTTTGTGATGGAAGTTTATGCTTATAGTGAGGTTATATTTGCTAGCTATAGGTAATGTAGATAGCAAGTAGTTTCTCTTATCTGCCTGTTAGCTCAATAGATGTTTAAAATTTAAAGTACTTTCTGGATGTGCCAGCTAGTAAGCTTTGAGTTCTTGTAAATCTAAATTTAATTTAAAAAAACGTGTTACTAAACTCAGAGACAGAACTTGGAAGTCGAAGAAGATGAGGTCGGATCAGGTACCTATGAACAAAGCTGAGTGCAGTCGCATAATAAGGGAAGGTGATATTCATGATGGATTGTATGTCTATTACTGCTTCTAACAGTCATGTAAAACAGACATTTTAGGTAGTTTTTTTTTTTGTTTATCCAAAAAAAGATACATTGTGGCTGTCAGGTAAGCAAAATGTGTATAAAATTCTCAACTGTATTTGCATCATTTTATGAACAGCCAGTCCAACTCTTACAATTAACTCTGCATAAGTTATAACATTTGTCCAATGTTGTTTCCATGAGTACTGTTAACAAATTTGTCTTGCTCAGCAGAGATTTTCTTGTAGCAGATATTACAGATATTGCACAGCAGGTCAGTGTGGCCCAAATCTAATCTTTTTTTGTCATATGTGATGTAGATGTGCTACCTGTGTGGCAGGGTGATCGGCAAATCAATCCAACTCGAAATTACTTCACAGAAAAATCTGTGATGAGAAGAAGGGAAAATGGATGACAGCAGTGAGAGCAAGGTCACATACCTCATAAATTTGTTATGAAATTTAGAAGACACATCTCACTTCATTCTTGCAGGAGTGGCTGCAAAGCTTAAAAGCAAAGTTTAAAGAAACCAAGAATGCAAACCTGTTTACAACAAGCTCAAATGCATTCTGGGTGATAAGCCCAGCTGTCAGCCACTGGAACTCCTTGATTCCTCCTGTGATGCTGGCAAAAATGAAACTAAACCTTTAGGAGGAGAGCTTGTGTACATGAGTGTTAGCTTAGGAGCATAAACTTTTGAGACGAATGTTTGTTATAAGTCACATTAAAAATATATGTGATTAAAATATAGGATATATTGAATATGGGTCACATTAAAAATAAAATACCGGATTTGGGGCCAATTTACCTGCTGCTGTAGTCTACATAACTTATTACTTGTTAAAAAAGAAAAATAGTAACTCAAAACTGTAACTAATACTGCTGGATTGCATATTGACATGTAAACCCATTTTAAAAAGTTAAAAGACCAAAGTTAATGGCAGGCTTCACAGGTTTAGCTTTTCCTACACCTTGATTTGTATGAAGTCCAACACCAGTTCTGTATGAGGTTGAACAGTTTAAAATACAGATCGTGTTCTGATATTACCCCCATTATGCCAAAAAGACCTTAAATTGAAGTACTGAAATAAGTGTCCATGCAATAAACCCTTATCTGTTACAGCTGCCTTGCATAATTCTCTTACATAACTTTGCTGAAATGTAGGTTTTTTTTCACAACTCCATGTTAGGACCCTGAAGTTCACTGTTCTTATTATTCCTTGAATGCTTTTATAACCTGAATAATATATTTTTTATTTAACATGAAATCAAGTCCCCAAGTTCAAAAATCGAGTTCCTTTATATATATTGATGGCTTTTCATATTGAGGCTATTGTAGATATTGATGACATTGACCATCTACCTTGTAAATGCATTCAGTATGTTAACAGGTCTTGTTATTTGTGAGGGAAAATGTGGATCATTTCCAGGAGTCCACTACAAAAGCAGGTAGAACATTTTATATCATCATAAGTACTGGCTCTTGACTCATAACTGAATGTGAAAGTGATAAAAAAATAAATGCTTATATCCATAAATTAGTGCAATTTTAATAAACAAGATTTTTCAGATATTTCATTGTTGCTGGCCACAAAATCATCAGTAGTATGGTGCTCTTTGCATTAGTAAGTTCACTGGCCATGTTTTCTCCAGAGAGTGTGTTCGGTCCATGCCCTCAGGACGTCCTTGTCTGCAATGTCGAGTCTTCGCAGCTCTAATCTTGGTGATACATGCGCAACCTGTGACCCGCCTCCACTTTTGGCTGTCTGCTAGCAATTATTATTGGGAACCTTTAATTGCTCTTGACATTCATTTACCAACTAAGGGTACCTTGTTCCCCCAATACAGAAGTGCTGTCTGAGAGGCTGGATGTGGCGGGATGCAGACAGGGAGCGGGGCCTTAGCTTTATTGTTTCATTTGTCACTGTAGGGGGTGCATTACAGGGAACACGGGCCACTCTTATCAGACACACGTCATGGGGCGTGGTGAATGACTGTGGCAGTACTGTCATAAATCTTCCACACCCACTCTCAGCATCCTAACCTACAGCACTGACTCAGATTAGACTAAGGGCACAGATCATTCTGAAGTGTACTCTGACATGAGATGTCGCTTAAATGATATTTAAACTTTTGAAGGTAATGGAATGGCTCTGAATTGTTTTGTCATATGTGTGTACACTAAGTATTATATGTTACCCTTCAGCCAGAGTCTTTTTGTGAAATACAGTTAAAACATGATCATGAAAAACTAATTGATGATTAAATATTATCAGTAATTAATAACAGAATTCAGGTAGTTTTAGCTGCTTCTTGTACTGGCAGTATGTCTTTTTGACCTTAAAATGAGTCATGAAGGGGCCCCTGAATAGCGTAACAGTCAAGTGTTGGCCTGTCATTGGGAGATTGCCAGTTTGATCACAGGTGATGCCATGACAATCTGTGGCCTGGAGTCCCTGAGAGTACATTTGCCCTTTAAAGTAAGATGGCTGTAATGGGTTGGCTCTCCACATCACTCTACACAGTGCTTGTCAGTGTGGCCCTCTGATAGCTGATGTAACAGAACTGGGATTTAGTGACCTCCTCCAAGTGTGTTTAGCTCTCCACTAACATTGCTTTATGTGCTTCAAGCGCTTACATTTCACAGATTGGCCAACCAGTTAGATTATTTGGCATTATTGGTACATTTTTTCAAATATTTTTGTCAGTGTCTTCTCAATGTTTTATCTCTCAGTTCCTAAGCCAGTAGATCAGGGGTCACAAACCTCGCTCCTGGAGATCTACCTTCCTGTGCGCATCAATTCCAACTTTCACACCCCATTCAGCAAACCAAGAACTTCTGAAGAGAGTAATGGTTGGATTAGGATTATGTCTGAAGTCTGCAGGAAGGTAGCTCTCCAGGAGCAGGGTTGGTTACCCCTGTTGTAGATGGATACATCTGAGGTTGCAGCTCAGACTGCTGGTCAGGTGGGAGGAGACTGTCAAAAACAATAGTTTTTTGTAACTCTGGGTTTAATAATAGTAAAAATGAAACATGACCCTAAACACAGGAAGGGAGAAGGAGAGAAAGAAGCTGGAGGACTTTGAATACTCTTGTAGGACCAGTAGGTCCTAAGAGATAGAAAAGAGCATTTCTTGCATTTTTGTTTGGTTGATCTATGGCTGTTGAACATTTAAGTCATTTAAGAGCAGTGTGACAACATTACCAAATAGCCCTATTTTTTTTTCATGCCTATTATCACTTTACATTGTGAGTGTTTTTTAAACTTTGCATGGTTTTCTGATCACTAGCTTGTTCTTATAATTAGCTTGTGCTTATTTATGCACCATTAGACTCAATATTAATGCCTTTTGGAATCAGTTTCTGGTGTGTGTGTGTGTGTGTGTGTGTGTGTGTGTGTGTGTGTGTGTGTGTGTGTGTGTGTGTGTGTGTGTGTTGGGGTATGTATACCATTCTAAGAAATGAAGCTGGATTTCTCTGTTTTGCCCTGGAACGTTAGTATTTACCACAGACTCAGCAGCAGTGATATTGTGTTTCCAGTATTGTCATGATGCTGACTACAAAATCACAACACATCTTCAGTGACCTTTGCTGCTGCACTTTTTGTTGGGAACTAAGTTGGCTCATTGCTTGTTTCAAACCCAGAGATTTGGCAAATGAGTGCACACTGAAGAGGGGTACAAAAATTGCTTGGCTTGTGCTTATTTACTTTAACTTCAGTTCTTTATGCATTCAGAGGCATGAAAAGGTTTGGGCATCCCTACAATATGTTATTGTAAAAAACCAAAGAATTCACAAGGAAAATAAAACCTGACTTCCATAATTAAAAATGAACGGACCTTTACTCGTTCTGCACAAAAAGTTTTATTTGAACTTTTTTGCTCCATAGGACTTCATCAGGCTTGTTTTGATGTTGGTTTTAAAATCTGTATTTAAAATTGCATTACAAATTGAAGAAACGTCTTCCTGTAAATAAGTTTCTATCTTTTTAGAGGACTCCCATATTTGCTTATTGATGGAACAGGTTTTAGAATATTCAGAATATTTATAAAGCTTTGACATTGGCATCATCAGACTTTCCTACAGAAGGAGACTGTGAACAACCTACTGTATATAACAAACCAATTAAGGTATGAAAATGGCTATATTTATCTGACAACTCGAAATGCTTTAAAATGTAAAAAAAGTATTCAGTTCAGCGTATTAACTGAAGTACATACAGTAACAGAAATTTTGAAAATGAGTTTTTACCTTTTCTTTGCTACTGCATATCTGCTCACCTCTAATGAACTTTAACTTTGAATCTGTTTACATGCATATAGTACTTGGATCTTTACTGAATATTCTTATAATTTCTTTTATGGGTTTTCAGCAGCAATAACAAGTTACAGTTGTTTTGCTTGGAATCCTGGGTGATCTTGTAGTTCTAAAATTTATTGCTCTTTAATCTCAGACATAAATGTGTTCCAGACTGACATTCTGATTTTAATGGCCTTTGGAGCTCCGTAATTGGTAAATGTGATTTTCCAGGTCAAAGCCTACATTTTTTTCCACCCTACTCAGGACTTGAGCCTGTATCTTTGGGGTTTTTGTTACAGAGCCCTAAATGACATCGACAATATTGGCTTAACTATGCTTCAGATATGATACAGATGTGTACAATAATGAAAATGCTGTCTATGCTCTGAACAATCTGTGCTCTAAATTGAAATGCTACTTATCAACCGGTGTCAAATATCTTAAGAAAATTCCCACAAGTAAACAATGTTGCTCCTTAACACAGGGCAGTGTATTTATCAGATGGAAACAAATATGTCGATGTTTTTGTTAAGGATTTACAGTTCCAGTGGGAGACCCTTCTATTACACACAAACTACTGTACAAGGCAGGACATAAAGGATGGCGCCAATTGCTTCTCAAAGTGCTTCTTGTTGAGGTTGAAATACTCTTTACTGCCTTGTGGATATTAAAAATGAAATACACAGCCATTTTTGGTACAGGTCAGCCAGTAGTGTTCTGTTTTTGATTACCAAAAAGAGGAGCGCTGAGGATTCCCTTATACTATAATAAAGCAGCATGTCCCAAGTCTGATTTAAGAGCAGTCATGTGGAGAGTAGAAGTGAGCTTTAGCCATGCTATGCTTGTCTTTCATACACTGTGTCTGTCATGAGAATCTGGAGAGACTGCTTTTAAGACAGCTCAAACGGAGGCTGTGTTGGAGACAGCAGTCTTCCATTTAAAGAACATGATCTTCCTTCTGTCTGTCTCTGCTGCTCTACATCTCCCTCTTGTACACTGTCTAAAGAACATGAATATTAACAAATCATTTGTTGTATATCTGATATAACTGATTTTGAATAGCACTGCATTTTTACACATGATCAGAATATTATAGTATTTCTTTTTTTTCCGTTTTCATTTTCCACACACAGCAAAAAGGATTCTGTGTAATTCTAAATGGTTAGATGTCAAACCAAAGTTGGAAACAGTCCCACATGTAAACACAGAGCAGCCTTGTTTTAGATCAAAACAAAAATTACAAGAAAATGGAAAAATGGCAAGGGTTTCACAAACAGCAAAATCCTATTTGTTGCTTTTAGTATTCAAAGTATTCAAAGAACTGTACACACCACTTATGACTCAGATGTGGACCACAAACAGTTGTTGATATTTGGGCAGGTTCTACATCATGGAGAATGATCATTTAACAAGGCAATGAGCCATTAAAAGAAATGGTTGTTCTAAAATAAAAAAATCTTTAGCTTTAAAGAGCACATCCAGCCCATAGCATTAGCAGATCTTCTTTAGAATAATCATGAACAGGTGTGGCCTAGTGAAAAGTGAGTATTGTGTAAAGCAGCCAGTCAGAGGCTTCTATGCTTGTGACATTGCTGCATTGACCAATGACACTGTTCAATTTGGAAGGTTGTTGCTACCACTATTTAATAGAGGGGGAAATCCTCTCTATTTCATTATCAAATGAGGTGAACTTATGGATACAGCAAAACTTGATTTTAACCTCTTGGGTATAACTCTTGCTATGTTTGGAACAGCTATATATATATATATATATATATATATATATATATATATATATATATATATAGCTCACCAGATCCAGAGTATGAGTGAGACAATGGTTTTATAAAAATTTACTTACACTTTTAAAGAGTTCTTCATACTTGTTCTTGTTTAAATATCTTTTAAACTAAACTTTTATTTTTAATTAGTCCATTGCAAGGTTGTTTCCTGGATTAAATGTTTATTTTCTATGCATTTCCCTAAAGAACCCTTTTGGCATCTATATTTTTTAGAAACCAGAGCCTTTATATGTAGTATGATCCTAACATTTGAAGCTAAATATGGTGTAAAGCTAACCTTTTCTGTTGAAATCATATACCATAATAACATACGGATTCCATTATGAAATGTCACTGAAACAGGCCATGCAAGCAAGAGTGCTGCTATGTGCCTTATTCCTGCGAAGACATACATAGTATTTGTACATGCACTCGCTGGAACATCACGACTGCACTCAGTCAATAAACATTTATGATAAGTGCAGTCTCCTCTCAGAAAATGTTACTTTGTAGACCCTGTATGGACCAGCCTCCAGCCATTCTCAGCTGCATTGTCCTGCACGCATTAATCCATCCAGTGGGGAGTTATTCTGGGCTGCAGGAGCTACTCTGTCCCCCACTCTCTTTCGCAGAGGTTCAATGGCAGAAAATCCATAGCCTTTCTAAGAGGAGGAATTCCATTAGATAATAGATATGGAATCCATCTCGATTCTCCACCTTATCTTCTCTTAGGGTGAGAAATCAATACAGAAGCTTCAGCTGAACCGCCAACAATAACAATAAATTGATGGCCGAGTGAGAGAGAGGGAGTCTGGGGAACCACCATAATGGACAAAACGCTACACTCCTCATTGGTAATGGCCATAAATTAGGCTCTGTTAATTGTGCATGCAGTCCTCCAAATGGGAGAAGGAAAGCGAAAGTGTCTAAGGACAACTAAAGAGATATAATAGAGAAAACACTGGGATTTGTATTTAAAAATGATTGTGCTCTAAATTGTTTTGATGAGGAACTAAGTGCTCTTCTATGCAGGAGCAGATATTTCCTCTCTGGCTTTCTGGTTGAAAAAGCATGTGTGTGTGTGTGTGTGTGTGTGTGTGTGTGTGTGTGTGTGTGTGTGTGTGTGCAGTGGGCTGGGTTTGCTGAGTGTTGTGGTTTCCTGTTGGAACATTGGAGCTGCCAGGTGTGGTGTTTGCTGTGGCTGTTACCAGGCAACACATTCCTAACAGTGCTGGAAGCCATGAGCGGACGGCCTGAGGAGATACCCCTTCCAAGAGTTTCCACCAGCGTCCAACTTAAACTCTGACCATTCCAGTCCCATGTTGCATGTCAGCAACTGATCCAATGACACAGCCTTTTAGGCCTTATCTTCACTTAATTTAATGGACAGCCACTCATATATTATGTGCTACCATGTGCCATCCTGATCCAACCCCGGGAATGCTTTGATATCACTGATGAGTCCTAATATTAAAGTTTTCTAGCAGAGCAGAAACAGCCTAGCAGGCATATTGCACGACCAGTGCGGAAGATTTTTTGCAAAACCATCGGGTACCCACAATGAATTTTGTGGTGTCTGTGTGTCACTTCAGTATTGATCGAAACCAGATTTGAATGCAAGTGGAGGTTGAGAAATGAAATAATGTGGTATACCACACACACTCCTCATATCAGACTGTGTCACAGTAAGTTAGTGTGTTTAAGTGAAATGCTACTTGTTAAACCAGTTTAAGTGCTCACTTTGGTTTTCTCACCCAACCGCTCTGTATAGTGAGTGAAAATTCACATAACAGATTAACAAATGTAGAGGTCTGTGGAAAACAAAGTGAGAAAATGTAAGCATATGTGGGACATGACACTCTTATGACTCATGAAAGGAAGTGAAAACAGAACAAATGAAAACTATAAAAGAGGTTCCTCAAAATTTCCTCACTCCTTTTTAGGGTGAGAACAGAGAGTGCTACAGTAAATGTGTTTCAGATGGTGATATAGTGTGTTTAAGTCCAGGAACACTTCCGAATGGCCATGCTTAACTGATAGAACATAGAAAAGTTGGAAAAGGCAGATGCTTAAACATGGAATTTCTCCCAGAAATTCAGGAATATTTACATTTCTGTATGTGGAACTGCACAGTCTTAAATTGCATGGTTGTAAATCTGCATCTGGTTGGTGTAATTTGTCACTGAAAATACCAAAACCAGGATAAATTACACTTGCAGACCATTATGGATTAGTGGGAGCTGTCTTTCAGAAAATAAAGGACATGTACAGCTTCTTGTGGAAGCTGGCCTTCAGGCACAGAAAGAGGGTCACCTATGCAGCAAATACGATAGGCTAATGATTGCCAGTAAATGCACAGAGAGAGAGAGTATTGCAGTGAAGGTGAAGGTACAGCTACAATAATAAATAAACCGTAAATGTGTAATAGAGCTATTTGTCTGTTATCATACAACCATGTCTCACGTTTGTACACAATAGTTGTGTAATTGTGATGTTTATTCAAGAATTTAGGCCACCTGGGCTTATGAAATACTATAATAAGGGCTAGATGTGTCATAAAGAAACCGATATTTTTTTCAACACACTTGCTGTGGGTGAAACCACATACTGTTAACTGCTCACTCGTATTGGCTCCACACTCAGCACTAACCATATACAATATTTTGAACATTATTATGTTTCACTGAGTGAGAAATGTCTAATGATCTGCATGTAACCATCCATGATTCATATCTTTCTGTATGCTGGCTGCTTGCAGCTTGCTCCACCCCACACACTGCCATGACTGGAAGCATTTTAATTAATTATGTCATTGGAGTCTTGTGGAGCCTCGTATTGATTTCTGAGCAAAGGCTGGCTGTCTTGTGTTTAAAAAACGGTAAGAAGCTGTAGCTTTCATTCATAAGTCTTGACATGACATTACTGACATTACAGCTGTTATTTTTTAGTTTGACAGTCTGGTCTACACACAGAATGCATTAGAGAACTCATTGTGATATCTACCGTGGCACTACTGACCAATTATCTTCTGATATGTTTTAGTCCCTCTGAGCGTAGTGCCTCAGGACAGAGCTGAAACCTGCCTTATTTATAGAAGTAATGAAAAAAGCGACATCCAAAGTGGACATTTGTAATGAATGCAAACACATGGCAAAGCTGCCACGTGAGGCAGATATAGGTAGTGATGGTTTATTCTTGAGATTAATAACAGATTTATTCATTCATTTTTCCATCCCATATTTTATAAAACAAAATCACATGAGGACTGTAGCTGTATGTAAGGCAGTATTGGGATGATGGTATTTGCTCTTTTCAGTGAATAATCAGTAATAGTGTAACAAAATTCACCTCACTGATCACTGTGATTGTATCAGTGTTACTTTGACTAGTCAGTTTGTTTAGCTTTTCATTATTGGTCATTGGCTCTCCATAAAGTAGTTTAAAATTAAAGATGCATGTGTGGAGGATTGCTGGCTATGTTTGAAATTTCTGTTTACTTCGTAATATTTTACAGTTGTTTGGAAGTTGTTTATTCAGCTTTTCTTTCATGCATGTGTGCCTTAATGTACTCACACCCTACTGAGTACAGAGTGTTCAGACTCGCTATTTTTGTTCCTATCATCTTCTAAGGATGGGAGTCATTTGACTGGTTCAACTGCACTCTTGGATCTTGCTTGATTGTGCAGTTCTGGAAAACATCTTAGTTGATCTGGAAGCTTTATGTAATGTGGTGGTTCTTTAAAGTTTCTTTACACCTACATGCCACATTCATTTAAATTATGAGTCTATAAAGAACTATGCATGAAAAGGTTGTTTTGGAATCTAAAATTGATCCAGATTGCTTTACAGGAACTCCCAAGATACATGGAAGTACAAAGATTTTTCAGCAGAGAATGTTACAAAGTAACCAGTGCGGAGAGACCATCATCTACCCACCCAAAGAAAGTAAAGCAAATTTTGCTCTCTCTGACTCTGGCTGCTGAAAGGAAGCAGCATTTGATCCTCGGATCATCCACTGAGCCACTCTGAGCCCCTCAGAGGCCCCTTTTTTGTTCATTAACTTCCTTCTTAGAAGCTCCAGACACATTAAACTTTAGATGCTATATTCTCAAATTTTCTTCAAGTACATGGCAGGCTGGCTGGGTATTTGGAAAAGCAGTGCCGTCAGTGGACTAAAGCTCCATAGTAATTGTAATATGTGTATGAAATAGGCAAAATATGATGCAAATGTTATGTATTTCTTGAGGTAGACTAGTCATGTATGTCCCTCAGCATTTTATCCAGTTTTGTGCTAGTGTCTGATTTACCTTCATTCTTTCATTCTTTCAAAGACGTTCCACATATTTTACACATACATCATACAGTTGTATGTGTTTGGACTCCTTTAAATTACTTGTTTTGTTGACTCGCAGGTATAGATTATATTTATTTATGAACTTAAATGGAAAATTATACATATTGAGGGAAACATATTGAAAATGTGCCGTAACCTTAGTGTTTGATGTATTTTAGGTTGTATTTGTTTCAGTGTGTAAGAAAAAATAAAGAGTGTTAAACTGTGAAAAAGCCTATTACTTATAAATGAGCAAAGCATTTCATTTGAACAGAGGTTCCCACACTTGTGCACTGAGCACTGTATTTGTTTGAATTGCACATTTAAACTGTAACCAAATGAAGGTAATGATTTAGAACAATTCTTTGTAGAAGTGAAGAGGGTTATGAAAAACTGTGATATCATAAAGGAAGCTTAGATGTTCTGTTGTGCTTGTGAGATCTGCCAGTATTATAACTGAAAACGACAGTGTTGATATCCATGGAAAAGTCTGGACTCTATTTTCTAGCTCTTGGAAATCACAAGTAGGCTACTTATAATGAATGGTGAGTGGTGGACATGCAACAGGGCATATAGAATTTTTATGCATGACATTGTGCAGATGGTACATTAACTGCTTCAATAAATCTAGAACCTTAAATGTCTTCAGACATCTGCTTTGATAGATTTTGCATCATTCTCATGATGTTCTAGCGAGTGTGTTATGAGAGCGAAGTAATGTTTTGTCAAAGTCTGTGTTTGTGCATTACTTAAATGACCATGAATTAATTATGATTGCATTTTGATCTAGAAAGCTCAGAGAAATTTTTAAAAGCTCTTTTAAAAAGCTTTTTAAAAAGACCTTTTTACAAGCATCAGATGCAAAAAGGATTATAATTTTGGTGGACATGCAGTCAAATCGTACCAGTAATGCATTCTGTGTTTGTGTTGGTGAGGCACTATATCGTACTTCTATGTAGGGCTGCCCAATATACTGTTTCAGATTTGTCATTGCAGTGTACAGTAGTCACATTGCAAGACGTATGGCAAATTTACTCCAATCTTGGAAATGTGAAGCACATTATTAACACTGTGAATGGACAAAATTCCTGTTTTTTAATATTGCAATATATAACAGAGGGAAAAGAATATTCCAATGTCATTTTTTCCAGTATTGTACCGGCCTATCTCAAGTTAAAGGAGTCATAACTATGCTTCAGCATCTGCTTGTCCTGATAATACAGAGAAGCTCATAATTTTGTATATTTAACACTTAGCAAAGCAGAGGTTAGACGACACCCCTCTACTGTGCTGCTTATTTTACTGGTGCTCAGCCAGCAGATGTCAGTCTTCTCTGTTGTATCAGGGCACATTCCCAAATGCCATCACCCTGGAGGGAGACAGAAAGGCCCAAGGGTAAAACATGAGGTCAGAAGATAAAAATCTCTAAGTGAGCCATTAGACTGGATTGGACTCAACAGAACATACAAGCACTCACACTTCGTTAGAATGGTATTAAGTACATGATACACTTGAGGCACTCTTTTTTTCATGTTAAGCTCATTACTTGATCACCATGTCAATCCAGCTCAAAATAAAGTGATCAAAAATTACAAGCAGTAGACATTTCTACAAAAAAAGACAACGGTAAAGAATGAACAGTTGATGGCAATTGCATTCCTTATTGATTTATTTGCTATAGTCCAAATACCTTATAGTAAAGATACTAAAATCAAAACCTCTTTATAAAGTGTGGTATTTGAATTCCAGTTCAACCACAATGAACACATTTGTACCCAGGCACATATTTCAGGCTGTGCAGGAAATCAAATGAATAATGTCATACAGGCAATACATTCAGACCATCTCTCTGTCATCTCTCTGAGCCTTTACTCTGCTTATCTTTTACGATGGTGTAAGATCTTGGAGGCAGTCCTGTCTTTCATGTAGCGCTGAGCACAGAGGGAAGACCACCCTCACTAGCAACTGAGTGCGAGTTAATTTCATCCCACACAATGACACAATCTCAGAGGCTGCGTAACAGTCTATTGTGAACCCCCTCTCCCTCAGCCTGGTTGGCGGGAGGCATTAGCATCGCTGTCATTGAATCATCAGAGCCTGAGAGCCATCACTCCTTTGAAGGATTAACTTCATTAGCATGTTTTCATGCCACTTGTACACTAATTGCTCAATTGAAGCACCCACTTGTTGTGCTGGTGAAACATGCCTGGACTCCCAAAACTGAAGCAAGCACCTCCTGTCTTGAAGGTCTCATGACACATATTCTAGACTCTTCTAAATTCTTCTTAATTAAAGGAACCAATGAAACATTTTAAATATTAGCTTTAAAGTCCCGTCTCTTCTCGTTGAAGATCAGTGCTTATTTCCACTTCAGGTTGACTTTATGTCCTGAGAAGCAAATACCCAGCAGAAACCCAGCAGTTAAGTTCTACCTCAGTTCCAAGATCATAAAATTGGTTGTATTCATATGTCAGAGTCACATAAATTTGTTTTTATATGTTTATATAATTGCAAATCTCATATACCAACTATGAAGCTTTGAACTGAGACATGATTGTCTGCCGGAGTCATGCTAACAACATGATGTCATGCACGGGAAAGGTATTCTCAGTCTCAACCTGTCTGCTCATGCCAGCTCTCCAGTAATATGATCCACATCCAAAGGCTCTGAGAAAATGCTGGCCCTTCTCAGACAAGGGCTTTATTTATTTCATAGGGAGGAGATTCAGCCCCTCAGCACTGCCACCGCATATCTCGACTATAACAAATGAGAGTATTCATGAATTCATGTGAATATTATGTAATGGGGATAACACGAGCTCTAGATATAGACTCGCTTTTTACTTGTTTTTTAGGTTGGGTCTTATCTCCTGTTGTTGCTGCGTGATATAATCTTTTTTCTTCTTTATTTCTTTTTTTAATGGTCTTTCTTTTGGGCTTTTATATGATATCCTGTTTTCTGCTTCTAGATTTGCCGGAGCTTGCAGTAATGGTTTTGTGGCTGAGCCCTCACTAAACAAACTGGCCAACAGTTAAACACAGCAGTTAAAAAAAAATACCAGTGTGAGCGATTCACATACATAACAGATAGTGGCTTTGTCCAATTAATTCTTTACATTTTTAAAGAAAATATCAGAGGCCAGCTGAGAATTATGCTCCCCAGCACAAAATGTGGCAGATTAGCAAAATCCTTGAGTTGAGGCCTGACAGACTTGTTGTGTAGGTTGTGCAGATCAATGCAAAACTGTTTATGGCAGCAGAGCAATAATTTGATTATTGTCATTCTAAATAATAGACGACATCTTCAGCATCATGCCAGCACTGAATATCCTTTTATATTCTCTCCACAAGCCATGCCTCATACACCGAGATGGTTTGAAATGCTTGTCTCATAAATTTTGGGCAGATCCAATTTTTCATTGTAATTTTTTCCTACTATGAGCCACATTTGCTTCATGTTATTTTTGCGTCATGGTTGTGCAGAAGTGTTTAGTTGTTCAATGGAGATGACTCATTGCAAACAAAAGGGGCTTATGACCATTACCTCTGGATGTCATGCTTTGTAACCTCATATTTAAGCCCTTAAGAAGCCCTTAAATTGCCAGAACCTGACAGCGGATCCCACCATTTTTCAGCTAAAAGTTTTCTTTGTAGTCATTGTAGTAACTGAATAATAAGCCTTTAAGTGGGTTAAATAAGACATCGTGTATGTAAATTAGGAAACGCTATTGACTGGTGATTTACATGATTTATAGTTTGTTTTACACATTATTGTAAGCAATTGTTGTTTGATAAATCACATTCATTGTGAAAAATGTTGGGCCAAACCATGTAGAATAGTAGTAGAACGATACACTTGTGACTCCGAAAATCAGCTGAGGCATCTGGGCTGAACTTAATCTACTATGAGTTAGGGAAGAAGGGAAAATAAATAACCTCCATTCTTAGTTCTTCATTAAGAAGTTTGAAATGAACCTTAACTCACTCTCCATCTCTGCAGCGCCCTCCCTCTTTACTAACCCCCTCCCATCCCCTTCTTCGTGCATGGCCTGAGGGAGCAGTTAGCTCTCTCAATGCTCTTGCTCTATTGTGAGCACACATTGATTGCCTCTACCCTCTCCAAAGCCAGCCGAGCCAGTCAGCATGGGGTACAGGCTGTCTGCTTTATCTACCACCGCTCACATTTTTCACTGAAATAAAAGAGGGGGGAGAGAGTCTCCAAGAGAGTTCCTCTTCCACTCCTACAAACAGTTGGCCAGATGCATCTCTCTCTCTCTCTCTCTCTCTCTCTCTCTCTCTCTCTCTCTCTCTCTCTCTCTCTCTCTGGCACTCCCTGTTTCTCTTTCTCTCTCGCTCCTGCCTCCACTTTCAGTTGCTGGGCTGTGCTCCAAAGAGGATCAATAGTGTACTTAAACGGATTTCTCTTGTGTCTTGTTGTCAAATACATTGCGCACCTCTGCCTTTCTGCGGGGGCTAATCTTTGTACACTTCTGTAACACCTCACCTGCATCCACCCCACTCGTCCCTTTATCTGCATATCCGGCCTTGTTTTGTTATACATTTTCATAATATCTTCTTCTCATACCATGCTAATGGAGGTTTGGCAGAGGAGCCCATATTTTGTCGGTGGAGGTCTGCAAGGGCGATAGCGTACTGTGTAAAGCAGATAGGAGCTGTAAATAATCTGTGAAAGCTCGGTCTGTGTGTGAAAGCTTATGTCAGCAGAACTGAAACTCTCCTTCCATCATGTAGCATTGAAGCCCCAGCAGCATCAATCATTTCCCCTGTGATTGTCAGGGAATTAGCTGAGTTGAGGTGCAATGTAGCGGTCCGGTTCAGCTCACCCCAGGCTGAGACACACGCTTGCCTGGCGAAACCTGAATATGCTGCACAAGTGACTTTAGAAAAATGAACATGAACACAAGGGAATAAACAACAGATAGGATTGTCAATAGACATAAGGGCAGGAACGTAAAGGACTAAGTTACTTGCTGTTATTTAATATATGCAAAATAAGTCAAAGATTTGTAAAACATTGCATTGTATTTATAGCAGCTACAAAATAAATTATGCTCTTCTCAATCATCTGATACATTGCATTTAGGCATTTACTAAAGCATAAAATCAGAACATTAAGTTCCACCCTCAGTTCTCACATCTGTGTATATGTATAAAATTATACAGCGATTCAGTCAAGCTGAAGTCACTCCACCTATAGTCCATCCATCTTCTTGGCAGCCATCTGGCCATATTGTTTCAGAACGCAAGAGTTGAGGGCTTACCCATGAACACCAGGAGTTTGCACAACAACTGGCTTTGAACTGAAGTGTGCTGTTCATTGACTGCTTGTGTTTTCTTTCCCTCAGACATGATGAACCCTGGCGACTTTCAGCGACTTCACAAAACCATGATTAATGGTCCATGGCGGAGGATATTACGAGCGGCCTGAAAGGTATATGACAATAGATGCAAGGTTGCTCACCATAACCAAAGCCAAGCTTTGATACTGATGTTACATGGACACGTCCTTCTTTCAGAAAGCCTGAGCACCAGTCGATGTGTGCCTACGTTCCGTCATCTAGAACTCTGGCATCTGTTCAAAGACTTTCACAGACCCTCATCAAAGGTTTTAAGGAGAATATCCCTGTTGGTTGGAACAAAGGCGTTTTGTAGTTTACATAATTTGACAGAAAGCATTATTTAAAGAAAATGGGAGATTACATCAAATAGCATGTTCATATTATGTGAGGGGAAAAAATATGGATCTGATAAAACAGTGCTTTGACATTGACCACAGCACCTCTCTCCTGTCATTTGCAACATCACCATCTTCTAAGAACAGGACAGAAATAAAAATGAATGAGTGCCTGAGACCAATGATGTCATCTGCCAGATTTATCCCTGCCAACTTAGATAACTGTACAGGAGCTAGTGTCCTTGAGACAGAGTGCTCAGAGAATAGGCCCAATGCATTAGTGTCAAAAGCCTTGCCGTGGAAAAGCTAAGGACACTCTTCAGAAGACACAACCTAATGTTTCTTTGGAAGCACTGGGCAGATATGAAAGAAAATGCAACGCCAAAGGAAGGTGGAAAAAATGAACAGGCACTGGGTAAGGCTAAAGCCTCATATATACACAAAGCATAATTTGTATACACTGTATACCCTTCCACCTATATTTCACAATGTCATAATTCACCAGAAAACAGTCATTCAGGATGATTTGGTGTCAAGTGATTCATGATGTAACTGACTGACTTGAATTTCTTTACAGTGCTGGCGAATGGAACAGTAGTTGCACTGGCTACAACAATAAGAGAATAATTTTATTAAATAAACCATCGACCAGCAGTCTCATACATCTACTATAATACTTGTGATAAAATAAATATAAGATATATATTTTAAAATGGGTATTTTCCCCAAAGTCCTCCATATAGCTCTCTGTCATTTTATTTAACTTTCTGTGATGTACCTTTAAACGCTGGTTGCTCTCATTAACACTGTGACAGGTTATTACTGTATAAGTGTCTTTGGAATGGAGCAGACAAGTAGGTCTGTCACAATAATTACATTATTCACTTATTGAACAATATATGGATATGACCTTGATCATTTTTGCTGATCTCAATATTTGCCATTGTGTTTACTGGCGTATATTTTAGCAAAGACATTTATTTTAGCCCGTTGTGCTATTCTGTACTTTCGTCTGCTCTCTGTCAGGCAGAGATTGAGTCTGTGAGCAGACAGTGACATCTATCGTGTAGGGAAAAATTGACCAATGCATCAGTAATGGTGCGTCCATACACACAGAGGTACAGATCTGGCCGTTACGGATCGGCAAGCATGTGACTCGCAGATTAACCATAATAGTGTGGAATACAGTTGCACTGCTGCTGTAATCTTTCACTCAGCTTTTATTCAGGTGATACATGGACATTTGTAGCTTGTGTTCCAATGCAATGCAAACAGAAATGGCTTCCACCTCCTGACGCGTGTGTGTTGTGTCCATTGTGAATCCTGTACACACATGAACTGAATTCTGAGTTATGAAAGTTATTGATTATGTTGGAACAAACATAAGCCTCCCATTAATGACCTAACATTACATTTTGATTACTTTTGATTACATCCAATGTGTTTCATTCTTTGGCAAAATAGAGTTGTGAAAGCTGTGAAAGCTGTGAAAAATGCATCTGAGCATTTTTGTCCAAAGTTAGAAAATATTTATACATTAAACAGACTTAAAAATGGTTCTTCAAGGGTTCTTTAGTACAGAAAAATAGTTCTATATAAAACTGGGAGCACTCCCTTTGCATGACTAATGGGTTCTTCACATCATGAAAGGGTTCTTCAGATGAAGAATGGGCTGTAGATGGTTCTATATAGAACCTTTTTGATAAAACAGAGGGATTCTACAAACTACAAGCCGTAACAACAGTAGAACCATGTTGGTGCTGTGTAGAACCCTTTTCAAAAACCTTCTCCACAGAACCCTCTACAGCCCATTCTCCATCAGTCTCAAGATCCATTCTATCATTTCTTTATCCATGCAAAGGATTCGCTGAGTGTTCATGGTTATAGAACCATTTTCTTTACTAGAGAACCCTTGAAGAACCCTCCTTTATAAACTCTTCCATGAACACAGTATATGCTTTTATATCATAGTGTACAATAGCATGTGATCACAGTATGATGCAGGACTGTGGGATTAGTTGTGCATCTGTGCCATGATTTTAATCCAGGGCCAGTGAGGCTCAGTGGAAGTGTGGGCAGTGTTGGTGGTCAGTCTCAGTTTGTGCACTGACTGATTCTATCTGATGCACTTGTAGAGACTAGGAACTGCGTGGCCTCCCCCCTGGGCAGCTCAGTCGTGCAGGAGCAGCAGGAGGAGGAGGAGGAGGAGCGGGGAGGAGGAGCAAGAGGAGGAGGAGGAGGAGGCTTGTGTCTCGGCACTGCTGGGAGACTCATTGTTCCCTGACGTCACCGCCAGGCCGCTGCTGCTCTCCAACATGTCTTTGTTATTCAGAGCTTCAGCGGAGACTCGCAAAACCCGGAGCGAGGCTTTCCCTCCATCCGGCCCGAGGAAGAGGCGGGCAGACGGGATTCACTGCGCGTGTGACAGAATGTGCGGAACGAGTCGGCGCGAGTAGCGATCTGCCCGTCTGCAAATCTGTCCCTCCTTCTTCTCCTTCTTTTACTGTTTTAGCCCCACTGATAAGCGGGGCTCCGAGCCCGCGTGGCGCGCGTGTTGGAGCCGCGGCTCTTTGTTACGGAGGCGCGGGACGCAGTGACGCTCAGACGCGCTCACACACAGGCTGATCCGCAGATCCGCACCGCGGTTTGCCGGCGGCCGGCAGCGTGGCTCCGCGGGCGCAGAGGAGCCGCTGTAATCTGACACTTCAACTTGCCGAGCTCTACGGTAGTTGATTGAGGCAGAGTCGCACACCGTGGCCGGCGCGCGCGGCTCCTCCTGACCCCTGTTTGTTTAGAGGAAAGGAGAAAAACAGCCCGCGCTGCGGCTCGGGAGGATTTGTTTGGGCTTTCCAGGCGCGGTGCTTTAACTGGACCTGAAAGTAAGTTCCCGATCGCGTCTCTCTCTCTCTCTCTCTCTCTCTCTCTCTCTCTCTCTCTCTCTCTCTCTCTGCGCGCGCGCGCCTGGGCGATATAGCGCCGACCTCGGCGAACAATGGAGCAGACCCCGAGCGAAAGCCGCGGACTGCACTCGGGGGGCTTGTCGGGGGGCTCATCGGGGGGCTCGTCTCTTAGTGAAGCGCCCGGGAGGTGAAACAGCAGCGCGTGCGCGCGCGCGCCGCTCCGGGCGCGTGTGTTTGGTGAGCCGTGGTGAGCGCGTCTCCAGCTCCGCGCTCCAGCACGGTATTCCCAGCGCTCCCAGTCATTGTTCCGCTGCCTGTCAGCCGCCGATCGCTCAGTACTGGGAGCACCGTGCTGGATGAACTGGGAACAGCCTCCTTCTGCCTGAGTGCTGCACCGAAACCACTACAGATCAGCCCTCCGCCCCCCAACTCCCAGCCGCTCGCAGAGAAGTTGCGCTGCAGTGGGTCAGTCTGGGGGGACACGGTCCAGCTTGGCTCTGTCTCTAAGCTACTCTTGGAGTGTGGTGGCGCACTGTAGAGTAGGGTGTCTTTTGCCACCGTAACACCTGACCAGCACACCAGAATCACATGTTAGGGAAACAGGAAAGTGTGCAAAGTGTGGGGCCCCCACACCACCACTGGGACCCCTGCTGAAGGGGAGCAGCCCTTCCTCCCTCATGGTGTTTGGGATTCTTGGAGACTTTAGGGGAGCAGGACTTTCATCCCTGAAAGGGCTTGACCACATTGTTTAGAGAGATGAGGTCTAGATTGAGTGATAAATCACTGGTCATGTCTCTGTATAAGCACCGCTGACCAATGGAAGCCATGCATCCCCCAGTTTTCTCCAGAATGAATAAGTTCTTTATATTGTATCAGAAATTCATTTAGTTAATCTTATTCAACACAAACTTCTTCTTAAAGTTCATTCTCCTGTAAAGTGTCTGTTTCGGAGATACGTGTTTTTCACTGGGCAGCAGCGATTTAAACATGGTGTCATTAATGTTAGCAGGTTGTAATAACATGTTAGTAACCTACTGACAGCAGTCTGTCTTCAGCTGTTTCCACCTCCATTCACAAATGGTTTCATTTCATTCGGGGCTGTTTCGCTCTCCTAAAGGTGTAAATGTCGAAATCTAAGAAGCTGCTGCTCTTTGCACTTTCCTTTTTCACCATCTGATGACTATTGTTTGACTACTTCTTAGGCCCTGTGTAATCTCAGGCAGTGTTTACATGGCTGTGTGGATACTGATAATGTAAAAGCTTCCCTTTACTTCACACTGGATTGCTTTTGGTGCAAAGGTGAAAGATAATTAGTAGACAGTGTCCTTATTCTGGAGTCAGGTCTATTGTTGTAGTTCTGTCTCTCGTAAGATGTAAGGGTGTGTGAATGTGCTTAAAGCCACGAGGCAGCTAAAGAGTCATTTTCAAAAGTCAGCAGTGGATTTTGCTAAACTGCTTCCAAGTCTCAGCTGAGCCTTCTCTTTCAGGTTGCATTTCAAAATTGCAAAGCAAAGTGATGTCCTCATGTTGGTAGCTTAATTTGTGTGAGTCAGGAATAGGGAATGTGTCTGGGAGAGGAGTTTATTTTACTCGCTACTCCAGACAGGGGCCCCAGGTTGAGGATCAGCTTTACCAAGGGGGCAGAAGCTTCACCATGGTGGTCATACCATTCTCATGTAAGGGCATGAGGTATGTTGTAAGGGACACCAGGACAGGAAAGTTGCGTGTGGTTTTTCTTATACCAGCAAATTAGATTATGAAGAAATCACTAGGCATGTCATATTGGAACATATACAGGAGGGCTTGGCCTTCTGCTTGCACAGAGTAGTTTTATGGCTCATAAGGACCTGAATAGTATAGCAGTGGTTGGATGGGGAGTTTGAAAGGAGGAGACATTCATTTCTCCCAAATAATAAGCTTCTGTTGGAAACGGGTGACTGTCTAGGTCATGTGCTTACACAGTGATTAGTAATTGCATTGTAATTGCCTAACCCACAGGTACCTGCAATGTCCAACTAAGGATCAGGGTCTAAATACTTGAAACGCATTAAATTCTGCTAAAACCAAAGTCAATGCAGACTTGATTTGAGAGTTGATGTCTGTTAAATGTGTTGACTACTCTTTCCTCTCGTCTTAAGTGTTCCTTTGGTGCTATTCTCTTTATTGCCTCCAGTAATATAGTAGTCGCAGTCAGAGAGCTGTTTAAAAGCAGCTGAACGCTAATCGGTGTTTTGACGCGTTGACATTTAACTGTTACTGCACTATTGTGGAGAGTTGTGAAATACTTGGCCCACGTTTATTCATCGCAGCCTTCTAGTCACCAGCTGTACACACCCACTCTTGAACATAAGTCAGGCTTTGTGTCTGTGTCCACGTGCCCCGCTGTGGATCTCCATAGAAGTGTTTGTTTATTTCGACATATAAAATCAGCTGCACTCAATGACCTGCTGATTAGTTCTCAAACGTGACAAACTGATTTTAATCATAATGGACATTCAGTGAATAGCATTAGGACAAAAGCTCCCTATAAAAATGGCTTTAGCCATTAGATTTCGAAGTTAGGCAATAACAAAAGCATAGTAGCTGGACATCCTGTTAAAAAAGGTTAATCATTAGCACATTTGTGTTGATAAGTTGGTGTTTTATTATGAATGAAAAAAAGGTTAGAAGTCTATTTTATGAAGAAAAAAAAAACATTCAAAACATTTATTAACATTATTAAGTAATAATGCAGAAACGTGATAAACTGGTGCAACTGTGCTAGCTTTGCACAAATGAAAACTCAGTAGCTCACAGGAGTGGACATTTGAAAAATGGAATGTAAAAATGGAAATCTTTTGATAACTTCATTTGAGTTATGGATACATTTTGTAATTGAACAGATAAAACTGTGTTGGTCTTTGAATTACATAGGACACTATGATGTTTTACATTGGTTTAGTGATAAATGGCATCACACAATGCTTTTCTGAGCATATCATTGAGATTATCAGTACTTCTGGAATACTTATCAACTACATGTTTCACAGTAAAGATGGGGTAAAAAAAGGTTGTTTCAATTGAGTGCAGTGTTTCGATTTGACTGAAAATCTTGTAACTCCATATGCTTTGAAAAATGGCCATATATACAATACGGTATGATGTTAAAGTATCAGTATTTATTTGTAAGACCAGAACCTGTATGCTGTATATTTAGGTTGTGTATTTAAATAATTAAGGTTAGAAGCTTTGTGATGTTTCACCGACTCAGCAAACTTTGCTGAGGAACCATTTTCCACCTGTGTATGTTATTTTTTGGAATTCTATTACGCACAGATGATCACCTCATTTTTATATCTTGTATAGAGTAGTGACAGATATATCGATATTCATGATGCTTTGCCCAGCTCTACAGTGCTGTGTGTGAACTGTTATTGAAAATGATACTGAAAATGTTTTTGATAATGTGTTTAAACCACCCACCACTTCAACTTATCAGATGTCAGAAGTATTGTGATGTTAAATTTGTGCCATTTTATACTTCTCTAGTGTTTTCTCCCTGACAGTCTGTAAGGCAGTTCAACAAATAGCTTGATTGTGATTACGGCATTCAGATACGGGAGTCTGGAGCGGTTAACCAAGTACTTGAGCACACGTGCACATTCCTAGTTTCTGATCTCAAAACAAATGTACAAAAAGCAAAAAGTGCCGTCTCTGATCATTTGACTGCATTATATTTGAATATGATAAAAGCAGCAGGCCTATCTTTTGACATATAAGGTTTAATGCTTTGTTTAACAACCCCGTCACACTGACACAATCTACACCTCCCAGAATTCAATTAAAGAGCAGCCCTAAATGCACCAGTGAGTCTTGAGTCCAGTCTTACTCAGCTTCTGTGAGGATTGTTCCATTATATCGTTCATGACCTTGTTGAAGGAAAAGAAAGAGACTGGAGTTACTTGGTTGCTTTTAATCAAACATATATCTGGGAAGAGCATGGTGGGGGGCCTACTCTAGTTCATGTCCCCATAAGAGAGGCTTGTTGAAGGCTGCCTCCAGCTATCAGTCTGACAATGTGACCATAGAGGCATTAGGATGTGATGTGCAAAGCATTAGCTTGCTTGTGCCACTCTAAGTGCTTCGCCCTCAGATAGGGAGTTCCAGGCCCATGCTGTCACAGGCTCATGCATGTTTGATTTGACGTCCTTTGAAAAATGAACGCAGAAGATGTCACAATGACTGTATCCCATTTCTGTCAGCAAAAGAGCAAGGACCCTGAATCATAAACGACGCCCAGCTACTCCGGCACACAATATGTGTGCTCCAAACTTGGCACTGGAGGACAAAATGTTCCTGCTGCACTCAAGATTTTGCTTGATCACAAGTAATTACCTTCACTTTTCGGGGCCGACGAAAGCTTGCTGTGCTTTGAAGTCTGACTGCTGTGTGTCTTGCAAATCCAGTTCCAGTAAAACAAACATATTGTCCTCAAACTGTTTTCTTTTGACTCTGGCAAATTAGTCTTTGTTCACTGAGCCATGTGCTCCATGTCAAACTGTTTGGCCTGGTGCTCTATTCAGACGTGTTTAATGAACGACTGTGAGCTGGTGCTCATGCTTAAGAGGACTAGATCCTCTGTCATTTTGGAAGCCTTATATTCTAGGAGGATAGCCTGAGATTAGCTCTTCAATCACAGAGGCACAAAGTTGTAATGTTGATTGCTCTTGCCATTGAGCAACATGTGCAACTTAGGCATTACAGGAAATAATTCAAGTCACTCAGTCCTTTGTGGGTCTAGACCCAGAACAAATTGACCATTAACTTTTGTGAACTATAGGTCATCCATGCTTATTACTGGAGCAGTATTTTTGTTGATGGCATGCTCAGGTCTATATTCGTGCGGTATGCCAGCTTTTTCAGTTAGCATACCTACACATTACATTTAACTTACCTTTTGAAACTGATGAATTCCAAAGCAATAAATTCCAGTGATTTTAGAGGTTCTGCGGATTCCCTATTGTTCCGTAGGTAGTGAGGCTATGGGAGAACATTTTATATTTCGTCCTGAAGACTCTAAAGGTGCAGTTTTCTTTACTGTTTCCGGCAATATGTATATTCATTGTTAAGAAAAAAATAACTGCACAAATAGTTGCACTCAGAAGGAAGATGAAGGTTAAACTGAAAAATGAATGATTATAATTTAGAGTGATATGGGCAATATTTATTGAGCACCACGTACAGAAGTAGTGTCTCTTAGTATGGCATCCGGTATACGCAACATGCCAGATGACTCGGTAAGGAATTGTAGAGCTTGTCCTGTCACAATCCATCCCATGCATCTTGAATATTCTCACGCAGGTCCGGTAAATTTTGTCATATGGCAGGTGTGTTGATAACATGGCCAGCAGCGTCCCACACATTTTCATTCTTGAATAGGTCTGGTGAGGTGACTGGTCAGGGCATAGTATTTGTGTCTTCAAGACAAGCTCTTGAGATGGCAGCAGTATGCAGACGAGTGTTGTCCTGTTGGAACAACGCACCAGAGTGTGCATTCAGAGAAGGTATGGCCACTAGGTGAAGGACCTCATTAATGTAACGTTAGGCTGCCTGTAATGAAGACCGAACGTCACCTGGCATCGTACGAAATTGCACACCATGACACCAGGCCTCCTCACCAGGACTCATCACAGAAAGTGACCCATTCTGATTGACTCCATGATCACTGCATTCGTGCATTGCAGTCAGTTTATTTCTTCTGAGTGTAGATTAATGTATTTCCTTCAGTTTCCCTTTCATTATTGACTGTTTTATAAAACAACGCACGTTATTCCCCTGATGACTTGAGAATGTGTTTCAAAATCGTTAACATACATTGTTTAAAGGTTCTCCGCCATTTTTTGAGTATAATTTTCAGTGTCACTGTTTTGAATGGAAACCTTGTGCGACTTTTTTGAAAACCCATGGTCATAGTTTGTGTCAGTCTCAGCAGAAAAAAACATCTCCATACACACCGCCTTTGGTCAGTAAGAGGCTCACCTTTTCTTCTCTGCACTGTGACCTTCAGTCTTTTGTTTCTGAAAGAATAAGTAGTTGACTTTGAAATTGTCGGCTGTGTTGTGATGGCACATCACTGTGCGATTAGTGTGTAACATTTGGGACTCTTATGTTCTTGCTCAGTCTGTGCTTTCGATACTAATGGATGGAGTATATGTTTATTTGCAAAGTTGGAGAGGTACTTACTCCGAGTGGCAAGAGCATCAAGCATCATTTCCATTTCAGCCATACAGCCAACTTTGAGGAAGACTGTGTGGGACTGAAACGCTCATGTTCCAGCATGAGTAAAGCTTGTAACTTTGGCTAATAGAAGGCAGTAGTGTGCCAGTTGGAACTTGATTATTTGCGTATTTTTTAATTAATTTGTTTTTTTTTTCTGCACCTCAGACTTTAGACAGTTAGAGAATGGTGTTTTCCACCAATAATGCTTGGACAGCATATTAAACAAAATGAAATCATCTATATGTTCCTTAGGTGGTAAGGGTGCTGCAGAACATTTTCTATTTTCTAGATTTCTGAAGTTTATTTGCAGACTCTAAAGGTACCATTTTCAGCAATGGTAAAAAGTAGTTGCACTCAGATTGCAGTGCTATTCAGAAGGTAGATAAAGGTTACAGTTAGAGAATGCACCAAAAATGCTTGGACAGAAGGTGAAATGATAGGAAATCTGTGTGTCATTCAGTTTTTGAGGGAATCTTTTCAAATGTTACAGTAAAGTGTGCTGCGAAGGCCACTCAAATGTGAAAATATATGTGAAAATATTACCACTCAGTATTGGGCTTTTTTTAACAAGTGTTACATCTGTATGCATTTATTCATGCAGTGCACAAAATCACCAACTGCTACTCATACATCTCCATTCATTTGATGTATTGAAATATTGCAATGTATTCCATCATGTGGAAACCCTGGACCCTGTCAGCGTGTCTGAGCTGTCTGTCTGTGTCAGAGAGTGCTAGATTTCCTTCAGCGTTTCTGTGAGGGAGGTACAATTACATTTGGTGTGGCCTCGAGGGATTTATCCTTTCCTCTTCTCTGACAAAGCAAATTAACTCGAATTTACTAAGAATGTTTGTGATTTCCCTTTTGAATTGGGAAGATTCGTATTAGAAAAAAGGGAAAAGGCCCACCTCACCACCTTGGCGCAGACATTTGCACAAGGTGAGGCGAAATGAAAGGCGAATGGAAAGCAGTCATGAGGCGTCACATAAACATGACAAATGGATTCTGGTAAATGAAATTCAGACCACATCCAATACAAAATAGTTTCTGCTGTGGTGCAAAAAAAAAGGAATTTCATCTGAAACAATAACAGAAGCATGGCGTTTCGGACTTAACATTAGTCGTTATTAACTGTAGAAAGGAGTGCAGGAAAGAAAAGCCACTTTCATCTGAGAACACACCTCTTGCTCCACAAATGCATTTCATGCATCGCAGCCTCCGTGCAGAGCTCATGAGGAGACAGCTGTAAGCAACAGAGAGACATTCATGGAGTCCTAGTGCAGTCTCAGTGGCAGATAGAGCATGATAAATCCAGAGGCGTGTAAGTGTGGGTATGTTTGGGTATGTGTGTGTGTGTGTGTGTGTGTGTGTATGTCCGAGCTTAAATTGGCATGCAACTGCAAGCACTACTTCCCAGGTAAGTGCTGGATCCCTTGACTCTTAATGACTGCTCCATAAGCTGGGCTTTGGGTGCCCACTCAGTGCCCTCCCCTCTCGTTCACCCTGCCAGTGCAGCCAGACTGCTTCACACTCTTATAAGCTCATGTCTTTTCATTTCTCAGCCTGGGCTTTCCAGATAAAGAGCCACATTTGGAACCCCAGTGTGAAAATATTATAAAATGGAATGTCTGGCGAAGCATTTTTTCGCAGAGCTGAAGTGGAGCTGTGGGCTGATCTAATGCCGAATAGATTTTATGATCTCCCAGTTTTTCGATTTTTATTCATGCAAATGGGAATGGAGTGACATCTATGCTTAGTCACCTCTTTTAAACCAGTTTTATGTGTTTAGCAGAAGGCCCAGTTCCAACATGGAACGCTTCTCCACTCTTGTACAATAGTCAGTGTCACCAATCTGGGTGCATGCAGCCTGTCACTCTTTTCCAGCAGCAAACAGATCCCTGATTGTCACTCGGTGGCAGAGGAGTGCTGTGCTATCTCCCAAAGTGAATGCAACTAGTTGTGTTTTTTGAGGAGACCTGACAATAGCCTGCATAAATCACCACACATATTCAAATGTGGATTTCAGAGATAGGTGTACAAGCTGTGCACTTGAAGCCATGTTTTTCCAAGCCACATGTAATCTACAAGAGTACGCCTGGGGTACTCTTATACACAAGCGCCAGTCTAACAGCAGGTCAGTTTTTACGTTAGTAGCCGAGACAGATTAGCTGTTGAGACAGATGTTTGTTGTTGCTGAAGACTAATGTAATTAAGCTATTGTGGTTATTTGCTGTTCTGCGAATGTCTAATGTGATTAGATTCCATCACAATGAAGGAACCACCTTCCAAGCACTTTAACACTTGTTCCTGTGGTTCTCTTGCCACAGCGTCAGTTGCTGTCAAGCCCTTAAGCTGGAGCCCAAAGCAGCGTAGACCACTGAACCGGTCACATATCCTTGAGCAATTTCGAGATGCACTGGAATGAGAATTTAGCTGAATACTGAACATCGATAGCAGGTTTTCCTTAATCGTGCCATGTTTTTCTTCCATTGGCTGAATTTGATAGTCTTAACTGTATTACTTTTTAATGATAAAATGCAATAAACATTTATTGAACACTAAACATTTCAGACTAAATAATGTGGGTTGCAAATTACACTTATTAATGACCCAGCATGCTAATTGCACCTAGGACCTTGACGAATTTGAATATCCATAGAATAAATGTGTGATTTGACTCATTTAGAAGAGTAATTCTAATAAACACATTTTCAGATTATGCCCTGAAGTACCACTGTTTGCTCACTGCCGGGTCATTTTTAGAGTGGCCCTATCACATACAGTACCCTGCTGGTATTACTGGTTAAAATATTTAACAGTGACATCCTTCACATGCAGTGTCTGAGATGACGGAACGGTTTAAAAATTCAAAGCATTTCCGAGCCGTGCGGTTGTGGAGAGGCTATTAAAAGAGTTTATATGATTTTAGCCTCTCCAACTACAGTATTTTCTCAAGTGCGTTTTATGCAAAACAAAAATAAAGGGATTAAACTAATTGTGTTTACAGCAATGATACGCTGTATGATTCTTGCCAAATATCAGCTTCAAAACGTAGCCTATTTGTCATTGTCCCGCTTTTTAATTAACTGCTGACCAGAAGCAGCAGATCTTTATGGTTTAAAAGCAGTGACTATCCAGTGAATATCCAGTGTGTTAGGAAAAAACAAATAGTCTCTAATTGCATATTTCTGCCTCTGCAGGTTTTATATTGAATATAATCAAGAGGCTGTCAGTGAAACCTTAGAAACTGGTGTGTGTATAAGAGGTTTTGCGCATCAGCTTCATGCTAGTTTGTTTATCAGTAAGCCATGAAAAGAACATGGCCACGGATGTGGTCTTTGAGGCTTTCTCACTGTGGCCTACGGTGAGACTGAAACACTGGAGGTGGGTGTTGTTACTGCTTGTGTTGGGTGCATGTGCTCTGAGGGCAGCTCACAGCTCCTGACTCTGCATCTGCAGTAAGTGGTCACCAGGGACGCATGGCACACGCCAGCTCGAATTTACACTGCGGCCGTCGGACGAGAAACAGCCTGATCAGGAATAACCGCCAGATCCTATTTGTGCTCTCGCCATTACAGATTACAGAAAAGCAAAGTGCCTCTCTCCCTTCCCTTCTCTTTTTTTGGAGAGCATCTAGAGCATCTATTGACTGTAATTGAATGGTACTGAAGCCAGCTCGCGTTTAGCCTTGCCCTGAGAGCTGTCTTCATGCACACGGTTGTCTTTCTGACTTTGTCTGGAATTCTTTTGACGTTGGAATGCCGGAATGGGGAAACTCAATCCGGAGTGGCCCAGAGGGCTTCTTCTGCTTGAGAATTCCCACCCAAATAGTTGCCAACACCCACACAAACATTTATGTAGGTCCGCTTTCAAGGAAAAGAGTGAACCTCTGAGCCTGCGTCACGCCAATGCCATTGACAACCCCAGCAGGCGAGGCTGCTTGTTTATTAGTGTTGAAGAAGGAAGACTAAAGCTGCTGGAGTGTATGTGCACAGGGGCCGCTGCTCATGTGTCTACAGCGCCACTAATTAGCATGAAAGCGGTCCTAACAAAGAAAGGCAATGCACATGTTTATTTATTTAAGAATATCCTAGTGGGCTTTTCAGTGGCACGCTCTGCCTCCTTAATTAAGAAAGAAGCAAACCCTGTGTCGTACAAAACTTTGTAACTAGAGGAAATAAATTCATATTTTTTTTTTATATGTTAATGGTGCAAAATCAGATTACATATGCAGAAGCACCCCTGTGCTGAACAATTGGGGAAAAAGTAAATAAACAAACAAGCTATTGATCTGCTTCTGCTTCTCTGCTGATGTGCCTGTTTTCGAAATCTGTAGCTTAAAAAAAAAAATCCCAACAAATCAGTTGATTTTTTTTACAGCAATTTACCTCTAAGAAGGTGCTGTGTTTTTCCACCAAGGTCAATTGTTCTATTTGTGGGGATATGAAGATAAAAATTGTTTATTTAGTCAGAGGAATAACAGTGTTTTGTTGAGAACTGACCCCTATAATGAGGCAGAGTAGCCTGTGTTGTTAGCTGCAGCTGGTGTCTAAAGAATTACCACACGTGACTGCCTTCTGGCCATGGTTCATCAACTCAACTGATATTGAGTAATGATAGTGGCTGGATTTTCGTAAACCTTCCAGATTTACTCAGCGCCGCTCCAAGGTTCCGTAGCTAAAAGAAACGTTCACAGTGGCAGTCTGTGTCTGCGTGTAGCCGTGCCTCTTTTTAAAGGAATTGAGACAGCTTCCAGCCTGTGTCTAAAGAGTGCTTCCCATTCTTTGGCTTGTGCGTGTGGAGGGGGGTTGGCAGTGGCAGTCACGTGAGCAGTAATTGTATTTGTGTTGGGTTCCTTTCAGGCTGTCGCCGTAAATCTGTTTGACTCGTCACTTTGTAAATCATTATGATGGCTAAAAGCCTTTTTATTTAATTTAAGGGGGGTTGGTTGCTTGGTTGTTGCTCTTCTGAGCAATTAGAATTTTTGTTTGTTTGTTCCTTAATGCCTTTGGTGAAGATATTATTAGCTTTATCAGTACCATTCCTGAAGTCCCAATTTTGTGGCGTCTGCGAGACATTTCTTGCATGTTTGATTTAATATCACATGCAAATTCTTCACATTGTGACTAATCAAGCCAAAATCCTTTATCTTAAAGCAGCCAATAGATGCTACGTTCTGTAGGCATCAATATATCACTGGGCTACTTAAATTGATGTTTGATGAATTTGAACTGCTTTGGGTCAGCTGCGGCAAATATCAGTGCATGAGAACTTCTGAGTCGACATGTCATTTTCTAGCCAAACTGGTTTTGGCTGACAGAAACATGACAAAGTACATCACGTCCTGAAGATCAGCATTGTTTGTTGTCTGATAAACATCTCAGAGCTCCTCTGTTCTCCCCTGTGCCACTTGTGCCTAGCATCAGGCATGGCAGCAGACATTTGTCACCCCATGTTGATGTTCTGTCGCTGGGAGCAGTGGACACAAACGAAAGTAAAGTTAACTGACACTTTTTCCCCAGCTGCTTTTGTTTAACTCCTCCAAAATAAGCATTTCCTCCTGGATAGTTAAGAAAATGATATATGTGCGGTGGGTATGTTCATTAAAGGGTCATGTTTTTATGCATGACTGGCTGTAGTTCACCCCTGACTAGATACAGATGACAAATATGAAAGCAGCCATGGTCTCAGTTGTGCAAATCATTAGAAAGCTTTTCACTATGTGCCCTTCCATTTTACAATCGTGGCAGCACTGCAAGGGTTACCAGCCTTTGAGGTCCTTTAAGTACTCAAATGCTGTAGATGATGTAACATTTCTAGATAATGGCATTGTGCTCCACAACTTAATTCATCAGTTTAAAGGAAGAGCACACTGGACAGCACACTGAATCTGAATTTGCTAATGTTTTGCAGCATGATAGACTCTTAAAGAGTGTGTCCCCCAATAGATATTTTTTGACTGTGGTTTGGATGGGAGGAGCTACTCATATCTGGAAAAATAAGGAAAAAAAGTGGGCAATGATGCAGGTGCATTGGTGGTGGTGGCAGGAGAACTTGGCATATCAATGGTTTGTCAATTCCTGTTAGTACATAACAGGTTGGTATGTTAATGTTTTGTGTACTAACCTGACAAACCTGCACTGTTACATTTAATATATAGAACTCACCTTATAGTATTCGCAGGGTTGATTGATGTGTTCAGAATAATATATCTCGAAGACATTTTCATGACATTTGAAAATTGACATGTAGACAAAACTCTTTGCTCACTGCTCTTAAAAACTGCTATTCAAAGACAATCCCATATTCTCATAGTTTGCTATTATATCCATTTTAACAGGACCAGTTTCACTCTATGTAATGTTCTTTAAGCCCTGACGATATCCACAACATGCTCAGAGGAATATATTGTATCACAATAACAAAGTGTATCACGGTTCAGTAGAATGTTGTCATATTTCCCACCCATATGTATTAGTGTGTAGTACACAATTGGAACACAGCCTGTGTCTTTAAAGGGTCTTTAGTACCATATATAACCTGGTTAATTAGAGAGCTTCTTGTATGTGAGTCATTATAAAGGACCTAAAACCTACAGCTCAGAAAAAAATGGTTCACGGAACCGTTCCTTTGAGTGAAAGTCAGTATTTTTGGTTGATGGAAGTATGGAACATAATGTTTTTGTTTTTTTTCATTTGAGCTTTTCCTGAATGTTTTAAATGAATAAAGGACGTCTGTGTAGCTGTAATGGGGAATGTCAAAGTAGAGGAATGGGCCAGTGCATTGGTGTTAAATCAGAATAAGTCAGAGTTTCATGCTTAAGTAGCGAAAAGTTGAATTGTATGCTGTACTGTATGACTTTTTTTGTGAATTGGGGAGGGCTGGGCTCTACTGGAAAGCGGTTTTTCGACTGGGCAGTGGTGATTTAGCAGCGTGAAGAAGGCAGTGCTGGAATTTCTAACAGTTGCCTGTCTAACAGAAGTGGTGCTTGTAGTGAGCCAAGCTGAAGCCTCACTTCTGGAAAATATTGGTTTTGGAGGCAATGAGTAAGCTGTCACAATGTAAAAGCTTTTCTATTCATGATAGGCCGGGCTTTGTGAGAAACAACTAGAGCTGCGTTACCATTGCTTTGCGGAGAAGAATTGCGACTGAGCTCATTTACAGTTATCTAAACAACCATTCTGATAAAGAGGAAAGAGACTTCTTTTTTCCCCAAACCGTTAGCTTGTGCTTCTTCAGCACATCTCTACCCCACTGGATCTAACCATGTAACAGGTGATTAATGTTAAAAGTCTTCTGTTACAGACACGGTAAATGACGGACACACTGCACTGCTGCCTAGCTCTTCACTGCGGTGGGTGTAGTGTGAGGTTTGATAAGCCTAATGCTTTAATTCACTTTGGTGAATTATTTCACTGTTTGTTTAGTTTCTTATGAGGCGTCGCAAAGCTGAAAGCAGTGCAGACGGATTACGCCTTGGCCTGTCATTCACAGGTGCACCTCTTTCCCTCTTCTGATAACTAATTAAGTTATGACACTTGTTTGGCAAGAGGCCCATATCCTCATGGATTGTGAAATAATTATAGACAGCATAAAGAATTGAGGAGCAGCAAGATCAATATTATATGTTTGCATAAGCTCTTTGCGGAGCAGCTAAAATGCTGAAATTTGTATCTGCTGCATAATGTAGTGGATATCCCTCTCACTCAGTGTTAATTTGTTGGAGTGTCAGTGAATGCAGCCAATATATGACTAGTCGTATTTATTCTTAATTATTTGGCAAGTTGTCTGTATGAAACTATGCGTAATAACTCTGCACCGTGCTTTACATGGTGTAATTAACTTTCATTCACAGTGTAAGAGATTATTCAAAGATTGTGCTCTATGGAAACCTGGCTTAAAGAGAACTCTCTCTTTAAGCCAGGTGATGTTTGGTCTGTTCGCTGTAATTGGTATGTTGTTGTGCTTTGCTCTCAGTAACTGAAATGAGTTTTTCTGTATACTGCAGAAGATAAGCAAGGTCGGAACGCGAAATGGGAAAAGGTTGCTTGTTTTATTCCCCCCACACACACTCCCTCTCTCTCTCTCTCTCTCTCTCTCTCTCTCTCTCTCTCGCTCGCTCTCGCTCGCTCTTGCTTATGCAGCGACTGATACTTCCATTATACCCTGCATTTGAGTGTGACTGAAATCAAATAAATAAGTGTGACTGGCTGAGGGCCAAGGCAGAGATTACTGGCATAGGGATTGCTGTCAAAAACATCTTGGAGGATAATTAGTAGGGCTCTATCACTGCTGATTTTCTCTTCTTAAAGCTACGTTTATGAAGGCGCCGCTCTGACCTGCTTTTGTCTGGAGGGTGTGGAATGAATGATAGTAAATTTATCACCAAAGATAAAATGTTATAACCCAGGTTTCCTGTCATTCAGTTAATAATTGCTGTGTGAAGTATTAAGAGCATGGTTGTTTACCCCAGGCTCGGATAAGCATGTCACAGACCTCCAAAGGAAGTGCACTCTTAAAAGGTTGTGTTGTTGCAAGGTGCTTTAAGCATGATGAATCAGAGGCTGCTGTTGGATTGTAATTACAGAACTCTTCTCAAAATGTGGGGAACGAACACCTTCTTGGCCTCAGCCTCGGTCGAAATTTTAAAATCAGAAGCTGCGAATAGCTCGCAAGTAGTTGTGTGCAAGTTGGTAGTTCTCAGCTTTTGTTCACCAATGTGTTTCAGATGTGATTGTGTTAACCAAGCTGACCTTTAAATCGCACTGCTTGAAAATGTTACACCATCTCTTCCCTTGTAATTCGTGGCGGGCTGTGAAATGTTAGGTATGTGTGGATAGGATCTCAACACTGAAGTTGACACTGAAGCCATACAAAAGTGTTCTCACCCATTATCTTGAATGAAAGGTCATTTGGTAGTTGGAGAGGACAAATAAGAAGCAATAAAAACGTGGTTTAGATGTCATTTCAGACTGTAGGCTGGATCAGTGGTCTGACAGGACAAGCGCTCAAGCCTTCTTAGAGTACTGGGATCCAAGATTACTTGCAAGGAAAGCCTTGACCTCAAAGGGGATACCCCTGTGTACCTAACCCAGATCACTTTTCTTCAGTCCATAATTGCTTGTTTGTGTTGGGAGCTAGGCTGGAACACAAATTCCAGCTTGTTTTGGAGACAGAGGGCTTTTGCAGTGGACTGTGCAGCCTTCCTTGTTGAGTGTTTGAGAAAGGTAGCCACATTGACAGATATCCTCATCCAGCTGTCATCCCCTGGATAATATGAACAGATTGCTAAACTGAGAGTTGAGTCAAAAGTAAAGAAGAGCTTCATCCCATTCTTTTATAGTGGAAAAAAACGAGATTCCTCCAGGACATCAGTGTAGAAAATGCAAAGAGTAAAAGCCATCTTTTCAAGACAACAGTACAAGTGACCAGGACAGTTTAGAGCAAGCCAGACTACTTTTAACACAATTAAAGACGACAGAGCTGTGTCATTTTACTTAATTCTAGGAGTGCACAGTCAAAATCAACAAGGTCCGAATCTGACAATTTGTGCTCCAGACATGTATTTGGCAATTAGCCAATGTATTATTTTGACAGATCTTTTGATGTAGCTCCTATTTAAATAGATGACTGATTTTTCATTTAAGGATTTAAAATGCCAGTTTGACCCATTTAAAGAGCAAATCATTTCTTTTTAATTTGAGACTTTGAAAGTACTGGAAGTGTGCTAGTTTGTCTCATGTTTTTTAGTCTGCATTGTGTGAGGTTTGGGATTTAAGGAGGTCTAATAAAAATTAGCCTTAATTCAAATTGGCAAGAGTAACCACCAAGTTACGATTCCGACTGTATACAATAGCACAAGCTCCATATGAAACAGATGCTGTAATGTATAAGCATATTACACATTTAATATTAAAGACCAGTCACACTGTTTTGATCCCTACACCTTTTTCGTGGAATTGCATGTACGTCTGTGAGACTCGCCGTGCCAGACAAAGTTTAGGTACATGATTTCCGCTTTTGCGTCGAGACTTTGTAAATTGGTTTGGCAAGTGAATTTGCATCAATAACACTGCTGCACTGGCTGTGTCCTATGACCTGCTTTGTACTGTCTCGGCTCTGGCTGAGGCAATGTGGAGGAAGCCCTGATTTTTCGGGTTTCAGAACAGGTGATATTATACAGCTACTTTCTTGTGAACTACAAAATACAACACAAGCGGGAGGCCACATGATACATAGTCAGCCAGTCAGTCTTACCTTTTCTTCACTTTCACTGCTGTTGCTACAAAACTAGCACTCTTCAGATGGGAAACCGCTGAACCCAAATGGAGAACTGTTTACCCTGCTGATTTCTGGCCCACTCTCAGCTATGCCCATGTTCCGAGATGATGTCAAATGGAAAAAGCCAGTGTGAGCGTGCCTTAAGGTTTGTTGAAACTCCTCTCGTTCAGAAGTCATGGAGAGATTGGGTATGGACTAGAGGTGGGCAGTACGACAATATTGTATCATACGGTTTGTTATGGTGAGCATTTCACAGATATGGTTAGCATTTAAAGAACTCTGAGCGACTAATAATTGTATCGTGCAAAAATACAAAGACAGAAATCACTGTATCGTACAGCAATAGCATCATTGCAATATATGATTGCGTTTCCTGAAAATGCCTTTAAACATTGTAATGTAATATACTCACCATATGGCCCAGCACTACTGTACACTTCAAATATAGAAACAAGCTGCTCTCTTCTGTTTGCTAAGAGGAGAAGCCATAGACATTTGTAGACTACAGTGTCTCCTGAGGCAGGACAATGGCTTGCTGTGAAGCTGATGCTGAGAGCTTGGTTTCATTGCCCCTGGGTTGCTGGGCTTTGATGTCGTGATGCCAGGGCAGAAAGCACTCGCATGCGGACCCTAATTGGGAGAGTGGCACCAAAGGACTTTGCACGGAGCCACTCTGTGTTCCATTACAGCGAGTGGGAGTGAGAGAGACCATGCAGTTTGATTATGCTCGCTGTCAGCTGAAGGCATGACCTAATAGAAAATGTTCATCCATTTGGAAGCTCATTCTTGAGCCAAATTTAGACCATTTCCGCTGACTTTTCAGACAAAATGGTAAATAGTTTGCATTTTACAGGCATGACACCTTGAAAGTATGGCACAGTGTTGCAAGCTCTTACTGTACCAGGATCTAATCATGCAAAGGACTTTGTTGACAAGTGGTCTGTAATGTTTTTTTTTTCCCTCTAAGTGTAGCATTTTATTTTATTGGGTTAATTTTTCTTAATTTCCTGGTAAGTGTGCTTTAGCCCTCCAAATTAAGTGAGACCTCTGAGTGCAGGCCCTCCACCTTCAAGTGAGATCAGATACTTGAGGGAGTGAAGTGTTTTCGATGGAAACCGCATGAATGATTGATAAAAGGAGCAGAGCTGCTTAAAATCGTCCTGCTCCCAGGTTATCAATAATTCAAAGGACTTTCTGTATTTTGGTGGCACATGAAATATCAGTCACCAGTTGGAAATCTCAAGATGATAATATCTGTCAGAGGAATTAGAGGTTTGTAGTGCCTCCCCCCTTCCTCCTTCAAAAATGTTGATCTTGCCCATGGTGGGAGTTATTAGTTTTCTCCTCATCAGAATTTTCTACGGAATTTCGATAAAAAAGAGAGTCCACATAAATCAGTGCCTCCAGCATAAAAGGAGGCAATACTTATGAATACATCGTCACAGTTAGGACCAGACTTGAACAATTGACCTAAGGAGAACGTCCTGAACGTCTGAAAAGGATGTGACATGAAATATGTTCTCTTTAACCTAGTCATGTCGCGCTGCATTGCTAAGAACTACCAACTTTCACATAATTTACTCGGAGGCGTAATCACCAGTTGAGTGTGCTTGCTTTCACCTCTGGCAGTACAGTGACAGATTGACCTTTACCTCGTAAGGAACCGGGGGGGCGTGCACGGCTACATGCTGATGTTTGTGTTTGTTTTGTCTTCTCTCTATGAGCAGTCGCTGAGAACCTGTGACTTAGAGTGGGCACGCAACTTGTTGAAGCAAAACTGGCTGTTTTTTGATTCAGTGTTCAACCACACTAATCACAATCTCAGTGTAGCACTTTTCCACTCAGCATTGTGCACTCTCATTGCTGTTAATCCGGCGGATTCCCTTTTCCTTTTGGCCTCTTGCAGGTACGCATAACGTCCAGTCCATTTGCATTAACGTGGAAACACAAAGAGATCTGAGAGAGGAAATTGCCTCTTGTAAACACAATGGCCTTTCCTCCGAGTTCTCATGATAATGTCCTGAGCGGCCTTGGGGCAGACTCTAGAACATTCCATTGAAGAGCGCAGTGAGCTCTGCCTGGCCTTTTGCCTGAAATGGCAGAGAGATGTGTGTGTAATGTGTGTGTGAGTGTTTGGGGGGGAGGTATTGAACCACAGAGATGGCTGTGGCTGGCTGCTGTATACTAACAAGCTGGAATTTCGTGTCAGGCTGCTGGGATGGGCTGTGGCGTGAGTATGTCTTTCAGGCTGATCCAGAGTGAGGCGCAGAGGCTGCCGTTTTCGTGCCAGTTATGGGAGTCCCTGAGGGACACACGCACACTTCTGCTAGGTCTGTGCAACACGAGAGCGAGCTGAGAAGAGCCCCCCCCCCTTCTTTTTTCGTCTCGTAGACCTGATTAAGCATTGAAGTGTGTGCTGGAGCATCCCACCACACTGAAGGCCTCCCATTAAGCATATGACTCTAGCTAAAGGCACATACATGACATTTCTGTGTCTGAGCATTTCGAGAAAAATTGGAGTTGGCAGTCTCCCCAGGTGATGAAGGGTTGGGGGTTATCCAGTCATTACGAGTGGCTATGTGCTGGAGGCAGCCTGAAAGCTCTCTGTCTCTTTCTGTTTTATTTTTTATTTTTTATTTTTTTTGACACTGCTTATGATAATGTCATATTGTGCAAAATTGGCCCGGTGTTTTGTTTGATCCTGTTGAATCATGCTTGTAGCAGAGGAGGCGATCTGCTGATGTTGGCAGCGGAGAGGGCTGGGGATAATTTACATCTTTTGACGTTAGCGGCCACTGCTGACTTTATTATCGCATGGCTGTGATCAACTCGCCCTGTCACTTTGCTGAAATACAGTCTCACGCTTGTATCAACAACTAATATTTACATAATCCTTTTCCTCTCGCACCGCTTCGGTAACATGCACATCCGTATGCCATGTGGTTAGATTTACAGATGGAGATTAATTTTAGCGCTAAGAGTGGCACTTAAGCATGATTCATGAAGCAGATCTTGAAATTGTGGGCCTGACCTTTTGAGCGCAGTTGATGTACTGACGTGATCGTCTCTACACACTTCCTGATGTGAAAATCAGATCAGTTTTATGTTTACATTGGCCAAAGCCTTTCTCTACGCATGCCGTGGTGTCATGTCATGCCCCCGTGTTGCCGCAGAGCAATGAATGTGTGAACACCATTTAAATCTGGAACGTAAACTCACCCTTTGGAAGTTGTAGGAAGTTGTCACCCAGAACTCGCAGCGTGTGTCGGACTGTTTTGACACTTATCTAAATTGCCTTAGCTGTGATCCAAAGGGAATTTTCTGTTCATCCTGATTGCCAGAGATCTGGCGAATGGCAGAGTTTTAGTGCGAGCAGCTCTCGCGGCCTGTGGGGAGCTGCGGCAGACAGCAGTGAAGTTTATTAGTTTTTGTCCTTTTAAATTCATAACGCAGGTGTTTTTCTATTGACACACTGCATCTAGCGCCGGCGTGGCAGAGAAAGTGCACTCTGCTTTACATGATAAACAGCCTTGAAAATCGAACTGCTGCAAAACTCAAATTTATTTAAGGCCAAAAGGAGCGGGCCGGAGCGTAAATGCATTAATGTTCTGTGCACTCACTTCAGCTGCTCACTCCAAGATAATGAGTCGTTTCAAACGACCGTCTGCTCAGTCTTCACCTGTAGAAATAGTGCGAGAGGAGAAAAGATCTGCCTGTTACATGCATGCACACACACACACACACACACACACACACACACACACTCTTGCATGCATGTATACTGTGTACACACACTAGGGCTCTTTTAAAAGCAGGAACTGAAACCTGCCTGAAATGACTGCCATCATGGTGGCTATTAAAAGGTGTGGTGGTTGGAACTGATAAGCTTAGTTTGCTTATTGGATGGCCTGAGTGTTGGGGGCAGAGGATTATTGCCACTTGTGTATATTTCTGCTGATGCATTTTTTTAGCCCTTTCTGTCAGGTGCTGCATATTCGAAAAACTTGGCTGATGCAGAGGAGGACTTTCTGTTTCTCCACATATAAAAAGAAAACAAATCACCATCACTACACTTGCAGTGGTAGTTTGTGGAAAATCAAATTTACATTTTTTTACATTTACATTGTATCCTTACTTTAAATGTAATCATTTGGCCAAAACATGAAATTAACGGTGAGGCTAATTTATGTAACTGAAGCCTGTACGCCACCAAGGCCTCAAGTCTGGCCTCAGTTTAAAGAAATCTTAAATAGATTTGTTTATATTTTTGGCACTGTATCACATACATGATGCACTATATATACAAATGTTTATGGACCCCCTTCTAGTAATGCATTCTGCTACTTTAAGTTGCACTCATGGCTGACACAGATGTTCAAATACACCCACAGCATGTCTAATTCCTGTAGAGAAGTATTACCAGAATAGGACTCTGTGATCAAGAAGAGATAAACATAAACCTATTGGCATCAAGGCTAATGCCAGGTGTGAGCTAGATGGGTACAAGCCCCCCAACATTAAGCTCTCTGATGTTCTCTGGGATTATGGTGTTCCATTCAGTACTTTTTGGATGAGTTGGGGAATTGTGGATGAGGGATCCTGGCCTCATTTAATGCTTTTGTCACAATGCAATCAAATCTTCACAGCAATGCTTCAAAATCTAGTAATAAGCCTTCCTCGGACAGTAGAGACTGTATTTCTAAGATTTTGGCTACCACTTACTTTAGCATGCTGTGTGTAACCAGTGAAACCAGTGTAATTATTACATTTGTGGTGCAATAGTGGTAAATGCTCTGAACAGATGGGTTGTTTGTTTTGTAGAATACACTAATGTTATGCTCTTCAGCTGCTTTTTCTCAATTTCCCAGTAAATGCACTGCACAGTTAAATGTTTTGAGTGTTTTTTTTTTTTCTCTTTAAACTAGTCACTACTTGTCTGCTTGTTAGAAATATGACATGTACTGGATTAGTAGAATGTCACTTTGGTAGTATTTTGCTCATGGGGGAATGGAAGAAAACAGTTTCATGCTCATTTGTACACGTCCATGTCAAGAGAAAGGCAGCTCGACTAAAAAACAGCACTACAAGTTTGAAAACACTCATCGTCAAATACATTTTTTTGAGGAATCAACTGATTGCAGTGCATGACTACAGCGGTGTTGTGTCAGACTGTCATGGAGTCACTGTTCTGACTGATATGGAGTCATCTTGTTCAGTCCTGCTTTTATCTTGGTGGAGACCACCAACAAATCTGCATGGAGTCACTGTGACCAGCTCCAAGATCAACTGTTTGTCACAAACACTGCCATCTTTGTTTGTCCTCCTGTCCTCCGTAACTGCATTTGTACAAGCCTGCGAGCATTATAAACTTTTAACTTTTTCTCAATTTCCTTATCTCCAGTCTTCCTGCTCCTATCTTCTCCTTGACTCCTCTGCCTTCTTCCTGTGTAGGAGAGGAGCAGTAAGAAAGGAGGAGGAGGAGAGGAGGAGGAGAGGAGGAGTAGCAAAAGTTTCTGGATGCAGTTCATGACTGACGTGCCCTTGAGCAAGGCACTTAACTCCCCAGCTGCTCCCCGGGCACCATTGATAGGGCTGCCCACTGCTCCAGGCATGTGTGCTCACATGTGTGCCCTAGGGTGTGAATTCACTAGTGTGTGTGTGTGTGTCACTGTGTGGATTGGTGAAATGCGAAGGACAAATTCCCATGTGTGCAAGCATAATGGGTCTATGTGCTCCTTTCCCTTTACTTTATGATAAAATATCACAATTGTTAAAGATATTCACAATAAACAACATTTATCCCAATATTTTGACATGCACGCAAAATTAAGTACCAGCAGATTTTAAAAAAATTGCTATTCAGTCACTTTCCTATACTTTGTACAGTGGTTTTAAATCAAAATTTGCTGCACTGTGTCCAATTAATCAGGATTAATGAATTAATCTTTATTATAAACATGCAGTTGGTCATTTTCTTTAAGCACAGATGATCCACAATATGTTCCAAGTAAAATGTGTCATGATAAAATATTGAAATTGAAACAGAGTTAGGCTTAGTACATCAAATAACCATTTGGGGAAAACAAGCCTCGCTGTACCCTGATCCCGATCCACTGGGCCTGACTGGGACATCGCTATGCACTGTTGGGCTCCTGTTACATCTAAAGTACAATAGCTACAGGAGGGGTAAGGTGGAAATTGTGTGAATTAGATTTCTCACAATAAAAAAAGCTTCAGAGCAATGGTTGCCACCATAAACATGGTCACTGTGGGATTTAATTTTAATAGAAGTATGTGCGTAAAACGACCTTTTCCCTGCTGACAACGTAAGTTGCCTCCTGTATAACGCTCATTTCCCTCGGTGGGTGAGCCGGAGCCTCCTCGCCGCATCGAGTCAGTGCTCCTTACGTTATTTACATAAATGATAAACACGGCGGACGCTGGGATTGGCGGCGTAATCCACTTGCAGTGTCATTAGGGAGGGAGAGAGAGGAAGGCTATTACAGGGCTGCTTCATCAGCGTGCCTCACTTAGGCCTTTTATGGAGGTAATGGAAACCTCTCTCATTAAGGTGCCGCTCACTGTTGCGCTGAGAAACATCTCTACCGAGTAATTGATCTTGTTGGTCTTTAGTGCTGGAGAGTGGCCCTGAAGCGCCGCCCGTTTGCTGCATTCATTTTTCAGCTCCCGTCACAGCCACCCTGCCAGCACTGGCCCGATCACCTTCAGTTATGTCGGCTCTGCTGAGCACCTGTACAACCTGCGCTCTTATTGCTTATTGCCGTGGATAGGAGAACCACCTTTGTTCTGATAAAGGTGCATCTTTAACCCCTGTGTGAATCATGGTCATTTAACAAGGACCCACATAAAATAAAAGTATTGCTTTTAGATTTCTGCATGGATAGTGTAGGCGCTTGTGTCCTTAGCATGTGTCCTTTGAAATCTGTCAGCCTTTCCATTTCAGTTAATGGTGGTCATTTCCACTCTGTTATGTGAAATGAAAGGCCACGGGTCGAAATGCATCCTGCTGAGCAAATGTATTTCTGTCAGTTATCTACTTACTTAAATCAGAACTGACTTCAATTTATCTTGTAAATTTAAGTTGTTCCCATAGACGGCATGTTTGTTTTGCAGAGCCCGCTACTGTTCTGGTGTGTCACGGCTGTGTGGGGAGCTGGGAATCATCACATGTGAGCTGTAATAATAGACTCTGTTGTATGATCCAAACAGCCGCTCCGGTCTGTGACTCACTGCGGCTCAGCCTGAGGTCTGCACTTGCATCACCACCATTACGATCATCACCATCGTCAACAGCAGAAGCAGTGGCTACTTAGCCTTTGAGAATTCCCTCTTCCCAGCATTCAGGCCTGTTTGGCAACTGGAAACAAGGACCACATTAGCCCCCCCAAAAACAGAGCCTTGATCTGATTTGTTGATGTGGTTTAGAGTCAACAGAACACGACATATTGCAGGCTTTGGTGATGAAATGTTGGAAGCAAATTTTGGATTAATATAATGCACCAGTGATTATTTTCGACTGTGTCACTAATCTAAGACCCGAATTTGTGTCTCACTATCCTAGAAAAATGGGTTTGGCTGAGCACTGAATTGTTTTTACCTTTGGGGTTTCGTTGCAGTTCATCTCCAACAAGCAGCGGTTGGTGTGAATGCACTGAGTGGGACCGCTGTAATGTTTCTGACCTTTTGTTACCGTTGACTGATGAGGTATTGGTTTGGGGGAAAATGAGATATTTCCACTGCTCCCTGTGACAGGCGTATAAATGAACGCATCAAGCAGCATCATTCTCTAGACAGCACAGCTTTCTATGCTGTGAGCCAGCTGTCATCAGTGCTCTTAGAGAATACGCTAAGATTCAGCCAAACTCTTTTAGTATTATTTTTCTTATGAGGCACCTTCTTCCTTTTTTCTCTCATATTGTGCATTCAAGAGTGAACATGGTTATGGCTATAGCTCAAGCTCTACTCTATACTGGTCTAATGGCTTGGCTCTCTTTATGCCTTTATGGTCTAAGCCCATGTAATAAGGAGCTCTGGCTATCACCATGCGTCATTCTGCCCTTGATAAGACCTCTGACATCCCCCTGAAGTGTTATTCATGAGCAGGCTGGCGTGAACCAACACAGTGCTGTTCAGGGCTTGGATTCAGTCTTGTTTCAGCACATACTCGGATTGCTAGGAATAATATTTTCAGACGTAGGCAATGAAAGGCGTGAGAGACCTTTCATTGGTTTAAAAGGGATTAACATATCATTGTCCAAAAAGAAGCCTAGGGCCCTGTGAAATCAGGCTTTTAGGGCCTTACGATTCTTTTGCAAAGTCCCCCCTTTTTTAAGATTTATTTTCCCCATTCAGATTTATACTAAATTTGAAATGTGATTTTTACTAAATTCAGGAGGGGGGGAGAGTACCAAATGGATAAAAATGGATTTCATTTGGTACTTAAAGTCTAAAATGTATCTCCCATGTTTTTCCAAATTTTCATGATGAATGGACTAGTGATGTGCTGCTCTGATCCAGTCTATAGGGATTAGCGCCGATCCAGACATATTTTAATGAAGTTGGTGTCAGTTATTTTGGTCCAGGCCTGATCCAGCCATGGTCACCATAGTTCTACAGTAGAACATGCCAAGATAACCTAATATCTGAAATGATATAAATCTGTCGCTGAAACAGAGCTGTTTTACCTGCAGGAGAATAGCGTGCCTTTGTTTTTAAACCAGCACCGAAGGAGTTTAGAATGAAGAGGGGGCTAACATTAATGCTAACACACCTCCATATATAATAAATATTTCACAGCAGTTTCAGTTGATACTCAGCATTAGTGGATCAGATTGGGGGGTAAAATAGCTTGGTCGGCATGTCCCAAAATGTACCACTAGAAATAATAACAAATCCCATGCATTAAAATCAGATCATCTTTTTTTGTATAGTTCGCAGAGCAACATGAATTCTAGAAATAAGACAAAAGAAAAGCAAAACACAAAGCATGTAACTCCAAATACACAAGTCAAAGGCATCTTCTTTTTTCAGAAGAACAAATCTTAGCAGGAACCAAGACTCATAATGGGAGACACGTCCTCTTCTGGTCAAAACAAGTTACAAGTTACTAATAAATGGAGTAAAGTAATTGGTTTTTAGACAGTTAAAATGCTCAGTGGTGTTCTGTCCAGTCAGTGATTTGTTCATATTTACAGGCAGGCCTAAGAGTCTGCAACTTAAACAGCGTCTCTTAAAAGTGAAGTGCGGTATGTGAGGTACAATGTGTCATATCATGATCAGATGACTAATGCAGTAAAGTGAATCGTTAATCAAGACACTGGGGAAGTGTGCTCAGCATGAAGCAAATTACCTGGATTAACATAGCAAAACTCTGCATAATTTACCTTTACTGCTTGGCGCTTCCTCCGGTAGAGAAGGGCCGCCTTTAATTACCACCGTGGTAAACAGCCAGTCAGTGTGAAGGGGCTAAATGCAACTGAGAGAATGGTGGCGCAAAAACAAGGACCTAATTTGATATTTTTGTCATGTTTGTTTTCATTCACCGTTCAGGAACCTCACTTCCTGACAGATGACTCAGTTTATACAGCAACGGATTTGAGCAATGGGTTTGAGCAATTTGTTTTCCGAATCAGAAAGTCTCCTTCATCTGACTGTAGAGGGAAAGTGCGGTGCTGTAGACATGCCCTGGAGTTTACTTTTGATGAGCCAAAGAGAACATATTAAAGGCACGGTTAACAACTCCAAAATAACTTTTCAGATCTAATATTCTCAGCTGGCGTCTCTAACTGCAGTGTGTATGTGTTGTGTTTCACTTTGGTGGTTTCATTTGTTAGAAACGTGCAACACTCAGAGACTCACGTGGCACGGGCATTCTTTGTGTTTGTGTTCATTTGGGAATTACACAGCCAACCAAAGGCACCGTGGCTTCTTTTGCTGTGGCTGTTAATTCAAATTAAATATATGTGTCATCTATCAGTAAAACTTGTGTTTACTCTGTCGAGTACATGGGAATATGTTGATAGGTTGGAACACTAGTACCAGACAAGCACACTAGCCTCAAGACACAATTAAAATGGATGGAGTGTATCACAATTGCATTAACTCTGGGCAAATTATCATTCTTATTTGTAAATGAATCATGGCATTTAATGTTATTATGCAAAAACAGCTGCATAATAATTACTCCAACACCAGGCTGTGATGCTAGGCATAGCAGCAACTCTGATCCCGTAAATATAAACTTTCTTGCTGCTTTTAACTGCAGTGGCACTGACATGGTGGTGGCGTGTTAGTAGAGCAGACACTTCTATATGGTAAATAGAGCTGATGGAACAGACTGTGAGTACAGAAACATTGAGGTAGTGCTAATGCTATGGCTGATCAGTGTATACATGTATACATATGAATTAAGCAAAGCAAGCTGGATGGAAATCTCTCTAATGACTGACTTTCAGTCTGAAACCTTTGCTTTCTCCAGCTAGTCTCTCCTGCAGGATGATGTTTTTAAAGTCATTCCTTTAAAATACAAGTTGTCTTCAGGGCTTCCTTTGAAGCTTTAATCTAGGAAAACAGGGGGAGACATCTTGGGGATTACTCTAAATGTCTACAACATGTCAACATGGGAGGACTTGTAGCATAGCTGAGAAGGTTTAAGTGCCAAGGTAATGACAATTGGAAGGGTAGAGTGGCTGAGCCAGTGTAATTTTAGGGTCAGCATATGCACGGCCTGCATTTAAGGCTTGCCATTTGAACACGGCAGTGTGAATGGAACTACACCGTACGCCTCGAAAAGCCCTCCGCACTGTTGCATGTCAGCGGTGATTCTTTCAATGAGAGACTTGTTACTGAAAGGTTAGTGTAGAAACTACTTTGCCAGAGTTCGAACAGGCATTTGCTTGATTGACACCCACATTTAGGGAGAGGAATGAACACGTTGCTGCAAAGATGAGAAAGAAAACGGCTTGCGGTTAAGTTTGAACTTCTGAATTAAATTTGGGGTCTTGTGGCCTATGGTGGGAGATTATATAAGCCAATTGAGCTCAGCGAGCAGCCTGCTGGGACTGAGGACTGTTCTGTGTATCAGTCGATTCAAACAGAAGGGTTTAGCGTCGGCTTAAAAGTTCTCGTCTTGCCCACAGCCTGCTAGGCAGATTGACGACTGGGGTTTGCCAATGAGGAATAATACAGTAAATGGAGTGATTCCATAAGGTCCGATCTGGAGGTTTGCAGACGGATTAATGTTGGTGTAGGCACAGGTACGTTTACTCACTGGAATATGTCTCACAAGTGGTTACAAGGCAGCAGCATCGAGCCCTTTGAAACTGCACCATTCAGATGGTGCAATATCCCAAGGATTTTATTAGAAATGACCTGTTTGAAGGAAACATGCTCCAATCATTTTATTGTTGACATTTATAGTGTAGCTCCACAGGAAATAACAGATGATGATATCATTCATTTGAAAGAGAGACAGCAGGACTAGGTGGAACACTTGACCTGTTTGTTTGGGGAAATGGTATTCCTTTGCTAATTTCCCTTTGATAAGTATCTGACAGCTCATAGTCAGGCGCTTTATCTCCGGCTGAAGAAAATGGTTTCTTCAGAGTGTGAATTGATTTTTGCAGGAAGCCGGTGCCACACAGCATCTGAAAGAGCTCCCTGCTTTTTTTAAATTGCACCCATTTTTTGGCTTTTCTATTTGCATGTAAATTATCAATTACTGCTTTTGGCAGGCCTCTGCCACCATACTTCTGTCTCAAATGAGAGAGTGCTGTTGAGAAGGGGGGGGAGCGGTGTTATTTCACCTTAACAAATCATTTTAGTACTCCCCTCTCCAGCTGCAATTACCAACTGTTTGCTCTGTTGGCTACATAGATTTTTTTCTGCATGTCTTTGCATTTCGGCTGCTTGGCTTTTTAAATTGAATGGAGAGTGTATTATGAGGAGGTAAGCTGTACTTTAACGTTCTTCTCAATTCTAGGACGTCTTGTACAGTATTATACACTGGAGTGAGACTCTCACATCTCCGACACACCGACACACTTGAGCTGAAGCATTTAGACGTCGATCTGAATGAATCCAGCAAATGAAAGAAATGATAGGTGCATGTTACCTCAGGAACATGGAGTACGTTACTATATTATAGGCATGAAGAGGGAAATTGGGAAACTATATAGACGAAAATACGGGTACTAATTTGCTATAGAATGGTGTTTAAAGCTAAATCATATATTATGGTTGGTCTGCTTATGTTTAGTTTGCCTTCAGCAGGGCTTTTGAGCCAGTTCTGCCTTGTTTTTGGCCACGTTGCCACTACCAAGCCTGAAATGAACTACATACAGTACAGTAAGATCTTATTTAGCCAAAGGTGTTAAAATATTTAGCGTTTTAATGTAAAATGCTGTACAACATCAAAATATGAACACAGTAAGATGCCTTGAAAATGATTAGATTTTAGTTGCTTAGAATATTACAATTAGAAGAAGATTAGAAGTCTGGTTGAATTTCAGCCACTGAATGATATCATGAATACTGACCTTCTTCAAGGACTCAGAAATAGATAAATGAATGTTGACACACATCAAATTAAAATGATGAAATAAGAATTTATTAGATTATTAGAATAAATTAAGCTTTAAACAACAAATAATGTATTAGAAAAGAGTGAAACCAGTACTTACTGGCCCGATAAGCAACATAATCTGGTGCAGCTCAAAAATTTGCGAAACATTATTTTTGTCATTTATTTCAAAAAGGTAGAAATTTTAATATCGTCTACATCTAAAGATTTTTGTGACCAGTATCACCCTCAAAAACAGGGTAAGCCACTGAAGGTCATTGCTGGCTTTTCTCAGAGTGCTGTAAATAATGGAATGTTGACTTGTGGGGGAGAATGTGGTAGGACAAGGTGCACAAGCAAAAGGGGTGACAAAAGCCTTGATGGGAGTGTGAAGAAAAGTTGATTCAAGAACTTGGGAGAGCTTCACAAGGAGTGGACTGAGGCTGGTCTCAATACATCAAGAGCCAGTACACACAGATGTCTGCAGGAAAGGGGGTACAACTGCAGCATTCCTAATATCAAGCCAACAGAGACAACATCAGATGTGTGTTACCTGGGCTAAGGAGAAAAACAACTATAGGCTGTTGCCTAGTGATCCAAACTTCTCTTTTCAAGTAAATTCTGCATTTCACTTAGAAATCAAACCTAGAGTCTCAACTCAAGCTCCCAGAGTCTGGAGGAAGAATGGAGAAGTGCAGTATCCAAGGTGTCTGAAGTCCAGTGTGAAATCTGTGATGGTTTATGGTGCTGTTTCATCTGCTGGTGTTGGTCCACTGTGTTTTATCAAGTCCAGAGACAACACAGCATTTTAGAGCACTTCATGCTACATCTGTTGATGAACTTTATGGAGATTCTGATTTCCTTTTCCAGCAGGACTTATTACCTGCCCACAGTTATGAAATGTTCAGTATAGATTATGAGATATTGTCATAATTTGTTAAGGATTTCTAAGCAAAACATAAAATGTCAAATTATGTTTTTTTAAATCGTTATGAAAATAAATTAAAATAAAACTGAGATTCTCACGTTTTGAGCTGCAGTAGTATCATTTTAGGACAGTTGTTTGGGCAGTAAGCATTTTTTCTGTGTATATATCTGTATGATTTCTGGTATTTCTAGAACTGCTGATTTCTTGGGATTTTTGCAGAGTTCACTCAGAATGGTGTTAGAATGACAGACATCCAGTGATCTGTTAAAGGAAAAAAGCTAGTAAATGATTTTTGGGCTGTTATGTGTCAGCAGTTGCCTTCGAAGTAAGAGTGTATAGCACTTATGAGTAAGACAGCATTCCTGTCTTTTTCCCTCAACTAGTTACTTGACTTTTTCTGGCCAGGATTGAGCGAAGAAGAAAAAACTGGCCAGCACAAGACCATACCTGCCAACTTCTGTCCAGCTTTGGCCAGGTTCTAATGACAGTGGAGGAGAGACACTGAACATCGCCAGCTTGGCTGTGGCCCACAGAAATGTGGTGTTGGATTTGTGAGGCATTCCTAATGTGATAGCCACATGGATGGATGAAGCTAATAATGCATGGAAAAGTCCGTTCTTCACACACCGTGCGAAAGGAACAAGAAACATGGGCACACTTTAATAACACAAGTGAAGGGTGTTGACTTGAGCGTGCACGCTAGTTGATCCGTCAAAAACACAGCCTGTTCCTCCAAACATATTCCTGTTTTTGTAAGCTGTTCATTCTATAGTTAATATTCAGCTCCAGCGGAATGATGTAGTGCCGTGCGTCTGTTCCATGTGGTGTTTTTTTTTTTTTCTGTCCAGACTTTGCCTCTCTGAACGCAATTGCAGATCTGCACCAAATTTTCTACTACATTTATTTCCTCATGAATGTTTGCATATTTCAGTGATTGCTTTCTAGTAGATTCAAATATGCAGAAATGTCTCTCTCTCTCTCTCTCTCTCTCTCTCTCTCTCTCTCTCTCTCCTGGAGTGAAGCATGTACTCATTTCAGTCACTCTAATTGTGTTTGTATAAAATGGTCAATTGTTCCACTTGCACAAAGAATGAAGTAGGTTAATAGTGCTATTTTGCATTGAGACATAATGATAGAGAATTGAGAATGATAGAGAAATAACTCTGATCGCTCACAGTTATCTGAACTGAGCTTTGTGACAAAGATACTCAGCATGTAGTCCCCTTAGCAGAAATGTTCACTCATGGAAATCTCAGTTTTCAAGAATGCATTTTACACAGTACAAATTAAAGTCGCTGGATTAAAATATCCACAGAACAAATCAGTTGTATAAGGTTGTATGCGAGTATGACAAAGATGTGTAAATATTGAATTGCCCACCGGATCACGCTGTTGCTTGACCGGCCCTCGTGCAATGCATCTCTTCATGAGTGTTCGCCTTCCTTTCAAGTGAAAGACACGCGTCTCTCATACTCAGGAAGCTGAGGCAGTTGGCCATTCAGGCCAGTTAACAGCTATTTGAGCCTGGCCCAGTGAGAAGGGCTCATCATTATCACCTGTGGATTCCTTTTACACAGTGCTGCTTGACCTTCCTTGCGCTGTCGCTCTGAGAGGAGCCCTAGCACACAGCCCTGGGGCACACACTCATGCCAAGAAACTTAAGAGTCTCTCTGCCATCACTTATACAGAGTTAATAGCCACTTAATAGGCTTACCTGTCAATGTGCTATGAGTTGTGAGCTCGGCAAATTAGATTTGGCACTGACATGTACCACCACACATGTTTATGGCACTTCACTTGCGTAAAGTATCACCCCTTTCTCTGTTACCCATTCGCACTAGTGCCGTCCTTACCTTGCAGTGAACTGTGAAGGAGCTTACCCAGGCGTTCAGGAACCGCATTAAACTGTGGTAACTGCTATATGTAATGAATTTTGGATTAGGAGCGACAAAGCGGCTCTGTGATAACCTTTTTGGAAGGACACTGTATGTGAGCAGGGGGCCTGTGCTGCAGCAGGATGCTGGGCCAGCTGCTTGCAGTTAGAGGCCTGTGTTTGATGTCACTTCAGCACAGCTAAGGATGTCCTGAAGTTATTCTGCCTGTGATCACTGTCATTTAATGTTGAATATCTGGTGACACAAAGTCCTGATACAATGCATTTATTCCCATAATGAACGTTAATATGAAGCCACAATCGGCCACATGGAGCACACTTCATACATTAGGCTAAGCAAACCCAATCCATTAGGGCACTGTGGGCGAGCCTGCCAATTACTTTAAAACACTCAAATACCATTACCTGTTTTTTACTTTGTGCCTAGTTTGAAACACCGAATGACCCAATAAAACGTATCTCTGCCACGCCAGATCCGCACATCACGGAGACACATCACTGGTGCGGGAAATGTCAGCTCATCAGAGCCAGTGTGTGAAGTGATTCACCCTGCTTGAGAGCGGCCCAGGGAGGATCATGTAATTCTGAGCTAAGTGTAACATGTCCTTTATCTGGTTGCAGGTGCGGTGGAACCTGGTGTAGAGCTGAGCCTGGAGAGGGACCTCCCCCACGGACTATATGAAGGGAGGGGAGGGGGAGGGGGGGCTGCTTACAAGAAGACAAGGCTGCAGAACAAACAGGTTGGAATGTCTTTAAATTGTCATATAGCTTTAAAAAATAATGGGGTGGGATGGCAAAAGAGGGGGTAATCACATGTTTTCTGCTTTGAACCGGAGCAAAACTGCAGTGCAGATGTCCTCTTTATGTCATTTAGTATATTGTAGCTGTCACACAGAAATCTTGTATCTCCAAAATGTCAGCTTTACAGGAGAGGGAAAAGCCTCTTCATTTTTGTGGAAGTCAAAGGAAAAAGATTTTATTCGGAATCATTTTGGAGTATTTCTGTTGGTGCATGCATCTTGAAGTTCTTACACATCGTACGGAGCACCTGCCAGATTCACATTATGTCAAAGTGGAAAATATTGCACAAAGGGATATGGTTTGATATTATTATTTTTAAACGAATATTATAAATCTCTGTTGTGATGTTGAATGAAATGCAAATATTTATTTACAATCCAAATCACCAGTAAAACCTACAGGAGTTTTGTATATAGTGTTAATGAGAGCTGTAAGATCTCACTGCAGCCCATATGTTTAAATTATCATCTGGCCCTAAGAGTTACGTATTTCTTTTAGCAAAAATATATCTTTTAAATTTAATAGAAAGAATCTCATTATATTGAATGAGATAGTAGCCAACATTTTCAAGCGTGTTGAGTCCTCCAACAGTTCTGGAAGAACAGGGTCACAGAGGGAGTACGAATAGGTCAATTTTCTTGTCACTATTTGTCACACAGCTTTAGGCCTTGTACATGAATCATAGTAATTCTGTGGAGCTTACTGCGGAGCTTTTGTTCACTATGGCACTTGAAGTGTGACATACTATGAAGAACTACTAGTAACTGTTTATTAGTTAACTACTTTGAAGGTGATGTGTAAGATATGTAGTTACGAGAAAGAGAGGACCTGCAGCCAATATCTAAATCTGTTTAGATATTGTTGCATCAGTGTAAAGAAATGTAACACAATACATGCAGAGCAATGTGCAGATATTTAGAGCATTATCTCCTTAAACCCTAAGGGCCTGTTAAGCAATCGTGACCAAATTATCACACACAAACAAAACGCCGAGCCTTCAAACAGCATTTCCTTTGTGTGCAGAGGGAGAGCTGGCAGTTTTCTTGGCTATTTTCTGTGAAATGTTTGCACGCTGGGGAAGTTTGAGCCCAGTGCATTATTATGAGCATGACGCTAAAGCACTGGCTTAATCTGAGCAACCTGGAGGCCTGTGAGTAATATGTGGCGGAGGTGCGGCCGAGGCGTCTGGTAGTGTTTACTCCTTGCATCGGAGCCTGGCTCACGTCTGTGGATGCCTCGGGCCCCGGGGGCCCCAGCACCTGCATAATGGAACAACAGAGCAAAAGGGGGTGTTGGGGGAGGCTGGGCAGGGGGGAGAGCAAGAGAGAGAGAGAGAGAGAGAGAGAGAGGGGGCGACAGAGAGGGAATCAAATAACAGAAGCTTGAGCTTCTGACTGCAGCCGGTTCTTGTTGTTTTTGACGTGCAGCAGGAAGAGAATTTCATGACTCGATAGGCTTCTATTGATACTATTGAGCATCCTCTGTGTCATTTCATAAGCATTCATTGTAGCCTTGCATAGTTCTGTCTTTTTTTTCCTCTCCTTTCCTGCTGTCTGGCATGCTGTGGCTGAAAACTAAATTCTTTGAAATGACTCTTCAGTGCCTTACACAATGATTTAAAAGAATATATTTATATAATTATATTTTTCCCCTGCTAGCTTTTTAGTGAGGGATTAAGAATTGGGCCAGGCAGAGAGAGGGAGGGAGGGAGGGAGGGAGGGAGAGAGAGAGAGAGAGAGAGAGAGAGAGAGAGAGAGAAAGAGAGAGAGAGAGAGAGTGAGAGAGAAAATAAATAAATAAATAAATAAGGGCGGCGGTAGTTAATCTCGCTTAGTGCAGTGTGAATGCTGAGCAGTGCTGTGGCCTGACAAACATCTGCCTCACACACAGCCGAGTGGGATCAGCTAAAGCGATTAACGTGCTAACGTCAGCCTGTGGAGACTGGCGCTCGGCTACAAAAGCCAGAACGCCAGGCTCTCCTCCCACACTCCACCTGGAACACTGACACACACAGGGAAAGAGAGAAAGACAGAGGGAGAGAGAGGCCCAGCTCCTGCAGCAGCAGCCACCCCACACTCCAGCTCTACACCCAGCGCTCTGATACTCATCTGCAAACGCAACAAAGCGACGAGTAGCTTCGAAGATCCAACAATCTGGTTTAGGATAACAGATGCTTATCACTGCCGCCTCCTCCCCCCCCCCCCCTCTCTCTCTTATGTCAGAAGTGCAGCTTATTAATTGCAAAGTATGTAATGAAATGTGCTGTTCATTAGGGTTTAATTGTAATTTTACACTTCCTTTGCACTCAGACGGGGCCTCTTTCAGATAGAAGAAATCCTTCCGTTGTGACTGGCTGAAAGAGACTGTATCCTGCACAGGCTTTCACAGTTAACCTCATTAAAGAGAAGGAGGGGTGATATTTCCTGCAAGGGGTTTCTGTTGCCGTTTCTTTCATTTTTTTTTCTCATTCCCTCTGCCTTTCACGTGCGCACTCTCTCGGTCTCCCTCCTATCTATCTATCTATCTATCTATCTATCTATCTATCTATCTATCTATCTATCTATCTATCTATCTTTCTTTCTTTCTTTCTTTCTTTCTTTCTTTCTTTCTTTCTTTCTTTCTTTCTTTCTTTTTTCTCCCTCACCTGCACTTTGTCTTTCTCTCCATCTGTCACTCCTCCATTCTCTCTATCTCTGTATCCTCTAATCTTGAGCCATTCCTCAGCCTCTAGCTGCAGCAGAAACAGTGTCCTGCTACGTGTGTGTGTGTGTGAGAGTTAATCTGTTCTTCAGACATTCAGCCACTACTGTCCAGCCCTGTGAACTCTTCACACCTGGACCATTTCACTGCCCAGCCAACATTTGGTGACATTTTGCCTCCTGAAATTTGAATGGTCTTAAAGTTAAAGTTATGGTCTAACTTTTTAAGTTTTAAAAAATGTGGTAATTCTGATTATTATAACATTAAGAGAAGTTTTAATAATTGCAGATACGCATAGCACTCAACTCTACAACTGAAAATCCATTTTACTTCAAAAGCCCTTTTCAGACTGGATTAGTTTATCATGGGAAGGTGGTGTAAAGTCATTTTTACAGGAGGTGGTTTTAGTCTTGTGCGCCATGTCAGTCATTTTTACTAACTGCACATTCCCACATCATTAAAAACTTTGATTGTTTGAGCTGTAAAAATGAAATCTAAAAATAGGTTATATTAGTGCAGTGTGAAATGAGATGTGCATAGATATTCCTTCACATTCTTTGGAAAAAAGAGTTTAGCTATCTCAGTAATGAGATTGGCGAAGGATGCAGGGAGAATTGTGGAGGAAATGGCTGCACTTGAAGCAGCCACATGCGTTTGCTGGTGCAAACACGCTGAGCACAGCATAGTTATATTGAAACAAAATCTTCATGCACACTAATGGGTTATAATATTGGTTATCATCCTCTAATACTTTGGTCAAGCCACCATTTTTTTGGAGGAGGCATTGCCGCCACTCCCATCTTAGTCATTTGTACCGAGGTTTATTATCCTGTGCAGATCACTCATAAATTTCACCAACGTCCTGTAGTAAAAACACTTTGCTCCCCAGGTAAAACTACTCCAATTCAAATAGGCTTCAAGACGGTTTGAAAAACTGGTTGGAGTGCTGATGAGAGCTGATGTCAGAACTGGGATATAAAATAAACTTCGATAAAGCTGGCTAGGATTTAAAATGTCAAATCACTGCAGGCAGACAAATATGTTAAACACATTACTCATTTGTGCAGTGTTTTATTTGACGACCTTTCTGAAAATAAAAGTGGGGATGGATATTTCCTCATGAAAGCAGATGAGAACAGCTCACTGTTTCTCTTTTATGTGTGCTCAGGGTGATGTTTTGGATCAGGGAAAAACACATTTCTGTATTCATGGCGAGGAGCAGCTCGTGCCAGAGCGCCCGTGGTATGCAGGGAGAAATGAACTTGACAGGAAAGTTCTTTCTGGGAGTGCGTTTGTGCCACATGGTGTACATGATAAAGTGAAAGGATGTCAGCACTCACAGGATTAGCTAACGCCACAGGAATTAACATCAACATCGTGGCTCCTCTAGCACCCAGGAGTTCAGTCCTGTTTGATTTCTGTCCCCCATGTGGAGTTTACTGGTGGAAAAATGTGCTCATCTGAGACAAAGAAGGCTACAGTTTTAATTCTCCTTTTTCTTGTTTGTGCGGTTGGATGGGAATGTAACCTGTGCTCTTTACAATTGCACAAGGTTTTGTCTTTAGAGAAAAGGAGAGCAGCCCAGGATCACAGAACAAAATACCTGAAATGATTCAAATTAGGTCCAGATCAGCACAAGATAACTGCTATTGTGAAAAGAATTTTCCTGTTTGTGAAAATCAGCAAATTAATTATTTTGCACTAAAAAGAACGACATTTAATGTTGTGAGTAACCAGAAATGTTACTGACTGATATTTATGCTCCTTGAATTTATCAGTTTAGGCAATAATACCACCAAGTTTTGAAAATTAACAGTGGCATGTATTTGTGTATTATGTTATTACAATTCTGGACCTGATTCATTCACCTTCTCTATAGCACTATTCATTTATGAGTGTCTGGTGGTTATTACACTTTTGCTCCTTTCCGCAAATCTACAAGTGGCTTATGTTTATTCTGTTAATCAAGTCTTTTCTAAATACTCTGATGATACTGGTGTTGCTGTGTGGATATATGCTTGATATACGCTTTCACAGATCTCCCAGACAAGAGGGCAATTTAAAGAGCCAAGCCTACATGTGTAAATGCAAAGTGAAGAAGAATGCTACAACAACAATAGCAACAACAACAACAACAACAACAACAACAACAACAACAACAACAACAACAACAACAACAACAACAACAGCATGATGATTGGTGTTGGCAAAAGTGTGAGAGGCAACAGGTCACCTGTGGCTCCTGGGAATTTTTTTTCCCCCAAAAGTCACATTTTGAAATATTTTGGGCTTGAGTCCGATGACCAGGGTCAAATTATTGGCAACGCAAAGCCAACATGCAAACTGTGTTTGAGAACATTTTTAACGAGAGGAGGAAATGCCCCAACTTTAGCTAAGCACCCAAAAGTCAGACATCCAGAGCTGTACAAAGAGTTCTTGGTGAGAGAGTTCTGCCAAAGTGTTTGTAACCTGAATGTTATCATTATTGTTTGTTAAAATCAAATCTATATATTTCATTTAAGGGTGTGAATTTATGACTAGAAGTAATATTTCTCTAATTTTTAATGTAGAAATATATTGGAACAATACAAGGCCACTGTGTCACTTGAAAGCAACATGTTAACATGCAGTTAACAACAGTCGCTGCAGTGGGGAAGTTGCATAAAATGACTAAAGCTTTACTGTATGTATGCACTGTCATACAAGAAAGACAGATGAACATGGGAATATATCAAAACATGAGCATGTATTTAAAGCGGCATCACCTTATTGTATTAGGAATTCAGAACAACTTCCCAGCATCCAGCTGGAAGATGGCTATTCCAAAATGTGTAGGAATATTTTCTGCAGACATGAGGCTACATTCCATTTGTGGAAAACATGGAGTTTAGGACTACATGAAAAGTGCCACACATACATACGAGCTAAATCATCAACGAACTATCCAACACACAGAGATGAACCCCAGAGCAGTAAGTTAACTCTGACTGCTCCTCTACACTTCTCACAAGTTGCAGTGTGGAAACTATATAGGGCTCAGTCTGATATACCAAGAATAATGAAGTAAATACAAAATATAATTTATCATAATAATGTACATTTAAACAAAAAATGTAAAAGTAATATTTGTTCAGTGCGCCTGGTAATTAAACTTGAAATATCTTGTTGGTTTCATTTAAGACCATTTATTGATAAATGGGACGCGAAGTTCATTTACTCATGTTTTCTTTGCTGATTCAAAAAACAATCTGATCCATGAAATTTTTGATCTGTCCCACCCTTAGTGTTTGTGTTGTACTACTGAGATCAGTATTCAGAATCGTAGAAATTTAGCGGTATCGGTATTGACTACCAAATTTCTGGTATCATGACATCCCTGCTTGATATACGAACATGAGTTTACAAAGCCAACAATTCTTCAGTGCTGACCAATTTAAACTGAGCTCTGATTGAGCTCCTGCAGGCCAGTAGGAAATAACTGAGTATCCAGCAAAAGGACAGACTCATTTAGCTTTCCTAAATAAAAAAAACGTATATACACAACGAGACCGGACTTTGATTCATGCTGATCCTTTTTACTGTGCACATATTGAGTGTGCAGTACCTAATTTGGTGGCAGATTCATACCAGTTAAAAATGTTCAACCAGTTCATGTGGTGTCTTTTGGAAAGGGACCACAAAATGACACAGAAGACTGTCAATCATATTTGACAATTCAGTTGAAAAACAAACAGTATATCACATAACAGCAATATAAGTGTAACAAATGTTATTAAATTCTATTGCAAAATATTATTTCTTTTATTTATTTGTATATTATATGTTTATTTTATTATGAATTATTAAATTACTGTAAATCAGTATCATTCATGTTAACATCAGTTGGGCAAGTCTTCACACTTCTCATGCTGACTTTTCAGTGTGGGACAGATGTGGCGTTTGGTCTAAAGATAACTCTTCTGCCTGGCAGTGCAGTGAGCACACTCTTTTTTCCTTTTTTTTCCCTTGCATGTCCTTCAGTACACTTCAGGAGAAGGCTGAGAATGGCATCCCTCAGGACACTGCATCTGTGCCCTCTTTATGCAAATGACAGCAGCACCTAGGGAGAGTTGTCTAAAAGGGGTCAGAGTTTGTTGCAGAAGCCATCCAGAGACTGAGCCAAAACCGCTAGACTGCTGGTGTTACAAAACAGGCTGCTAGCACTCTGTGTGCCTGGAATTTAGTGGGCCATCATGAACTCAAACATACTGGTGAGAGCATTCACAACAACGTTTAATGATCTGAAGTGTATAAAAGGTTTCAGTGAGGATCAGCTAAATACTCTCAAATAAATTGCTGCAGTACAGTCCCAATATTCCATTGTGAGCATATTATCCGTTCCTGGCTTTGAAGTCCATCACGCTTCCTGCCTTTCAAGACATATTTGTACCCATATTGGTTCTGAATGTTGAATATACTCTTTCTTTGTCAATTACTCTTGGGTGCAAAATAACATTTGAACCATTAAATGGACGCAAATGTATGCCGCCCTTGACATGAAGTTATATGATTACAAAAGATGTTTTCTGTTGGCCTGTCAGGCCGTTCAGCTGTGATGAATGAGCGTAATATACTGTGCATCAGGAGTGGACACATTCATTAAGGACCCTCAATAATTTGAGCGATACACTTAGAATGCTACTATCACATAGAGGCTGATTGTTTCTGAATGATCTAATCTTGTTGTGTGTTGTCTCCCCCCATTCATGTCAGTAAACAGGAAAACAATGCGTTCATTTGAATAATATCACAAATGGTGTGGTTCCTGGCAGTCCCGGGCTGAGCTGAGTGAATGGTGCCAACCCTCGGGGTCTGACTGCGGAGAAATAAATCACCGCTGTTCGCACAATTACAAACCTGTGTACTATTCATCTGCACGGGCTGTGTGAATTACTTATCCGAATGTGTCTACAGATAGCATCACTGTCACAAGCGCACCGTTCGCAGGCAGAGATTGATATTTTCATATTCTCTAAGCAGTTGAGCATGTGTTTGGAAGGGGAGAGTCTGGGTGGTATAATTGGACCATAATTTTGAAATTGAGACTATCAGAGAGATTGGGCAGGGTGGGTTGGAGTGAAGCTCAGTGTTATTTGTGTCCAGCTGAGCTTTAACAAAGCTTGAAGCTATCAGAACACACGGCTTCTCTCAGCCACAGATTACACGAATTTCTCTCATTTGTCAACTAATGATCGGGGCAATGTCAGATACTGGTGTTGCTGTCTAGCAAAACCATCTATAGTTGATTTACAGGCACAGTCTGGAGGATAGAACATTCTAGCCCATAATGATCCAGTCCAGACTTGCATTAAAATGTGTATTTATTGCACCTCCAATTTTTATGTGTGATGCATAGCAGGCAGTGAGCACTGTCTTGGCTGCCCGCTCTTGACAAAGCTCGAGTTTGCCGGGATCTGACAGCAGTCGTCCTGATCCTACACTCTGCATCCACTCACCGCTTCGCCAATCGTATATTTTTGTTCCCCGTATTCAGACGTGGGCTCTTTATGAACTCTATAAAGCGAGACAGATGTTGCAGGCTGGCTTTCCATTCCTCTGGCTCCTCCTGGTTGGGACTGGGCTTTGTGCTGGTTGGACGCACCAGCAGCACCTGCAGATGTTGCAACATATCGCCAGTACTGGCTGGCCGAGGCCCCGCCTGGCAGACCTGCTGAAACAAAGCAATTAAGTAGCTGCAGTGCGGGGGGATGTTTTATAGATTCAGTAAGGATGTGTGTGAATGCGCGAGAAGAGGGAGGAATGCAGTCGAGGGTTATAAAAGCAGCAGGAGATTCCAGATCAGAATGGAAATGATTTCATCAGCGACAAGGCCTCCTCCGGCTCCTCTTCGTCCAGACCAGCGGAGGTGGAAAAGTGTCCAGCCTGTGTTTATGCCATGCATGTTTACCTTAATGAAGCGCAGGGCGGGCGAAGGGGCCTCTGATGTGTGTCTAATTAGCAGAAGGTATTGCAAACCGGCTATTAAACTTCACGTCTTCTCTGATTACATTTGAGGACGGTTTTTAGAATTTCAGAAACATGTTTGTTCTTAGAAAACCCTTTGGAGGCTGTTGACTTCATCTAATTAAAATCTCCTTTTACGCATTTAAATAGTTCAGATAAGCCAAAAGTCATATTTACCTAAGAGTCTTCTTACTCCAAATGTAATCAGCCAAGACTTGTTTGGAGTTTGAAGTTTGTTTGTTTAGTTTATCACTGCTTAGCAATTTAAATAATTTGACTGTTTGTAAATTGACACGGCTTTCAATCAGTTGGTGCTTAGCATCCATCTCTAAGCTCTTCTATCAAGCAAGGTCAAATTTTTATTTGTAGTGATGGATAAACTTTTTGGAAAATCACTTAACAAGCAGCTGCCTGGTAAATGTAAGCTAATCTTCATCTAGTTTCATCTGTATTTGTTTAGGTATTCTAATTTGGGTGAATAGAATTGTGTCACATTACAGGACAAACATACATTATATACTAGTATTTTTGGACTTCTAATCAATACTTTCAACTACTTTAAGCTGCACCCATTGCTGCAACAGATGTTCAAATACACACAGATGTTCCAATCACAGGTTACCATGTGCGATTAGCTTACAGCATGACTACATTATTTCCCCTACTTCATCTCAAACAACATAATACAACACAATAGTGCAGTTTACTAAGATACAGTTAGATACAGATAGGGACAGTGTGCTGTGTTTTATTCTTACAAATAACTACTGATACTTGATACATTCTTCTGACCCATATTAAGATATGGGTTTTTTTGGTCACATCACCCAGCCTTAGAATAATTGTGCTTCATCCAATACTTTTGGGGGGAGTTGGGTAGATTGTGATGAGATGAGGTGGTGATGATCCAACATCCTGACCTCACTAAAAGTCTTGTTCCTGAGTACAATCAAATCCTCACCACAAAAAAGTAAGATAAACTCTTGATTTTGGTAAAGCCGGTGAATGAGCAGGTCTCCCAATGCTTTTGTGTATTTAGTGTATTTCTCATTTTTGATTAAAATGTTTACATTTAAACATTCGTCTTATACTCATAATTCAGATCAGCTTGTATATGAGTCATGTTACAAAGCTTGTCATATGTAGTGTTTGGTGTCTTCCTCAAGGACTCGTATTGGTTTAGCTTAGTGTTTGGCCAGCCAGGGAATCAAGCCCTGCAATGAGGAAGCTGATTACCCCTGCAACACTATGCTACACCTACCACGTGATAAATATTATTAAAGCCCTGCTCAAGAACCAGACTTCATCACTCAAGTTGTTCTGATCTGCATTGGATATCTTGAGTTATCTCCCAAGCCATAAATATCTGTAGATTGAATAATGTAAACATGTTTTTCCGACAACTCAAAACTAACCATCAGCCACCGACTGCCAAAGAGGCAATGAGAAGCAGCCATCAAAAAGCCTAATTGTATAATTTTTTTTCCCACATTTACAAATATAATTTTTCACTAAACTGTTGCTTTAAGAATTGTTGCATCTGTTCTCTAATTGCAAATGAATTTGGATCTCAGCGCTTACCATACTGACATTTATATGTCTGTGATTGACAAACATCACAGACAGAATGGTGACACTGTTGCATACCTCTTCACGTTTTCTCTCCTTGTATGTCTCGCACAACCACAGCCACGCAAACACATCCCACTGTTCTGAGAAGCAAATAGCTGCATGGCAGGATGAGTTGCAGCACATTGTTGTTCTCTCTAGACCCGAGATAGCGGAGAGTGAATTATTCTCAGCACCATGACCTGCTTAATTGAGAACGTCTGAGCCTGTCTCTGGGTTATGTAGTGGGGCTCCAGCAGTGGCTCCAGCCCCATCTATCTCGCATGCTCACGTCCAACTATTGGCCTGACCTCTCACACTTCAGCCACAGTTTGGAAAATCAGTGTGCTTAAGCTGCGAAAGAGAAAGAGTAAGAGAAAGAGAAGGAAAGAAAAGAAGAAAGACGGGGGCAACATTTAGACAGCTGCACGCGCAGCGTCATGTATCCCTGTCTGTCAGAGGGAGATATTTCTGTCTCCTTAATGTGGCCCTCAGGCTTCCAAGCGGGCCATCTCGATGTCATCACCATCACCCCGCTGTCGCTGGCTAAAAAGGCCTGGTCGCTCACATGCCCGCAGTACAGTGTGTGCTGCAGTGAAAAGCCTGGCCTGTGCAGGGCCTAATTGGAGAGCGCAGAAAAAGCAGTTTGACTCATCTAAAATTACTGGGAGCACTGTACTTAATGTGAAAGCATAGAGGAATGACAATAAGGTCGTGATACCACCAAATGCAGAGGCACAGAAAGCGAGTTTCAATATGTTCTTCATTCATTTTTATGATGAACAAAGATGAAGCAGAACTGTTGTGCTCATGAGATTTTCCATATATTCACATAAACAGAAGTGAGCAAAGGCTTCTTGCATGCCACTCCATATGATCTATATGTTCGTGGTATGCAGTTCTTTCAGACTTTGGTTGTGATCTCCATTGTGAGCTATGTTGACTTCTAGAAGTGTCATGCTGGTGGTCCCTGTCCATTTGTGTAATGAGTAATGACAAGAATTTCTTGTTGACTGAGATTTTTGCCAGTTCTGATAGTCCCGTATAACCCTACTCTCCAATACTGCTGCAAAATTAACTACTTCTTCACACTATGGCCTTTGGCACTTCCAAATGCAATCACACTTTTCCACACATTCAATGAGACATGCCCTGTACCACCTCTTCCCAGTCTATGAGTCCAGTTGCACACCCTGCAGGTATTTATAGCCTATCATGCTCGTGCAACACCATCTGCATGAGCCTGAACTTACTACTACTACTACTACTACCATCTTTAACACACAAGGTGATTTTTTTGTTGTTGTTTGGTTATATATATTAAGTTCAACCTGAATCAGAAAAGTCCTGCTTATTCACATTAAAGCTATAAGGTATTTCAAACCAGACTGCTTTTTTGTACTCTTAGACTTCCTAAGTAGGTTAAGGTAATTAAAATACCAAGAAAAATAAGGACTGTTTAATTATATAATTAAATTAGTAAATACTTCTACACTGTATTACATTCCTAGTGATTTATTACATTCTTTCCTAGAGATCATGGCTGGTCTTTCATCCTGCAAAACACAATTCAACACTTAATACTAATTTTTAATCATAATTTTAACAGAATATATGGTTTATTGATAAAATATATTGAGTAATTGGGCATTTGTATAAGAAATTATTTTTCTTTATTAAAGAGCAATAGTGAATAAATGCATGAAAAAGAAGGCTGGGTGTGGTGGATCAAGTTTACTGGATCGGATTGTTTATCAATACATTTTCAAAATTTTGGTTCAAAGTATCGGTTCTTGTGACTTCTCTGATATCGATCTTTGTTACATTTTTTTCCAAGGGTTTGTGCTGTTTTGTCATGCCTGCAAAACACAATTCAATACTCACCGCTTAAATTTTAATCTGTTTTCTTACAAAATAAATGCATAATATTGATTAAAAACTTAACAAATCCGCTCTGCTGAGGGATCTTGTTTCAGTGAACTGTGAGTTATTACTAACACTCAGAAAATAGTTTTAGAAAATAACACTCATTTTAATTATTGATATTAATTATTAATAATTTTGTATATAAATGTTATATTTAACTTTACTTCTCCGCTGGTAATAGGACCTGTCTTAAATGGTTGTACATGAATGCATGTTCAGCAGTGGTTTTCATTGGGCGTGTTCTGCTATTTAATGTCTTCTGCTGCTCACACCCCTGACAAAGGAATGTCGCTGCATGCAGAGTCGCAGCGTTTTCCCTCACTTCTCATTTACAGTTGTGTGACGTGCCGGCATATCAGTGACATCCGAACTGTGGGAGCAGAATTCAAATCAAAGTAGCAAAGGGAGAGATTTTTGTCAGGGCTGCCAACACCTCTCGGGTACTCTGGGTTGGATTGATGGGTTGAACCGTCTTTCCTCAATGTTCGCCTTTGACGCCGAGTTCCGGGAGCTCCCCCTTTTCTGGCAAATGTGAGCAGAACACATGGGTTCCTCATCCATGTCAGCCATCCATCCCTAAACCTGTTGTGATTAGAGTTTATCGCTAATTGGCAGCAGCTTCATTATAGGTTCCGCTTTATGAAACAACTGCCGCAATACGTTATGTTATGACACGGAACAGCACATCAGACATTCAACAGAATTGACATTTGTTTGTGTTAATCAGGATTATGATCAGTTGACAAAGTAGCCAGCAAACAAAACATACAGCCCTCAAGCTTCTTCTGTGAAGGAAAAATGAATGAAAAATTGAATGAATGAATGAATGAATGAATGAATGAATGAATGTACCATAGCTGGGAAACAACACTGCCTTCCCCTCAGCACACTAGGGTGTGATTCCCCAGCTCAGTAAGCATGCCACTCTACACCAATAAGAGTCCTTGGGGATGAATCCTAACACAACATTTACCAACCTGGGTAACATGATTCAAATGTAAGCCGTTCTGGATAAGAGCTTTAGCCAAACACTGTTACATAAATCAAAATATTGTGCTCTTAGATTATAGATCACTTGCCTTATCTCTTGTATACAGGCTGTGTGTACAGCTATATTTAGAAATATTGATCCACTCATAACAGTATTGATCTACATATCACCAAGTCTATTGATGAAATATTACAGCATTAGTAGGTTAACCACAGTGTTAGTCATGATGTGTGAGTGCGAGACATGGATAAACAGAAAACGGAGAAATGAAAGACTAAATGGTGTGGTGGAGGGGGAGAGTATGTTGGGCTGTTTGTATAGATTGTCTCGTAACCCTCATTGCTCGGATGCTTTCGCTGTGAAATGTGATGTGGGTGTTTACGCTCTTTAGGTTAACATGGCTATCTGTGGGGGAAACCTGACCTGGCGGCCCTGTTCTGATGAGGCAAGCGCACAGCGCAGCACAGCTGCAGAAATACTCCACTCTCCACGAGCTGCAGGGACATGCCAGTATTTTCATTCCTCACTTAAGGCATTTCCGAGCACTAACAAAGGCAGAATGAGGTGATGAAACTAGGGAGGAAGCTGCTTTCCAAAAGCACCAAATTATTTTGTGTGTGTGCACTGGTGACCTCGCTCCAACAGGGGCAGTTTACTGGGATTTTTTTGTGCTTTTTTCCTCACTTTTCATTCCTCGCTTTGTGGAGTTTGTGTGTAAGTAGAGCTTATTTGGTACTGTAGATGCACCACATCTATGCTGGAGCCTCACTGATTGTTTGGTTTTTCTATCCTCATATTGCTCAAACATTTACAGCTCAATATATTGCACTCTTTAAAATGTTCCCTGAGTGCCAAACACAAACAAATGTGTTTTTCCTCATTCTATGAGTGAATAGAGCATTATGTCGCTTGATGCTGGAACGTTACAGGCTACTGCCCAGGTCACCATCCAGAGAAGCACCTTCCCTCAGGGAGTGAGAGTTGTTTAATCCCTTCAGAAGCTGCCTTCTAGCCTCTAATAGGAGCCGGCCAAAAGAATGCTGCCACCTGAGCTGGAATCCAAGTCATCTTTGTCGAGTTAGGTTCAATCTCACCCCATTGACCGTTTGGGAGGCGCCTGCTGTGGGCTGACACTGTGAGCCTTTGACAACTAGATGCCAATAAACAGGGATTTGGCTCTCCAGAGAAAATGGCTCTAGTAATTGTTAGGTGCATTTAGGCTCCGCTGTGGAGGAAGGGCCACCACGGTTCTGTGCGTTTTTCTGCCCGACATCATGCTTGTGAAAGTGTCAGTCAGTCCCTTGCCCGCATGCATGTCTGTGGCTGCCTGCTCGACTTGGCCCAGCACTAGAGGCCTGGCTGGATTCTGGTGGTTGGTAGGCTTGGCTGCTTGCCCGTCTTACTGGAGTTTGAATGAAAGGGCCCTTGTGAACTTGTGGGCTACTGTGGCATTTTCCAGCTGCCAAGCTGAGGAAATAAAAAATCTAAAAATTTATACATACCTGTAATAATTATGATATATATATATATATATATATATATATATATATATATATATATATAGATGATCATAGAAATATATTATGTACAAATTTGTTCTGTGTTAATACTAATGTATCTGGAAACATTCTGGAAACATGCAAAAAAATGTTTTTAATGCAAATGAATGATTTGATCATTTCCCCCCAAATTCCTCTCATAATTCACTCTTTACTTTCACTCTTAGAGCTTAGTGATGTATTAGTGGTTTTATTTAGTGATTTATTTAGCATTGCAGATGGGGGGATTTCATTTTACTTCTATAGAAATAACAACTAATAACTGTCTAATTCAACACACACACACACACACACACACAGTGTGTGTGTGTGTGTGTGTGTGTGTGTGTGTGTGTGCGCGCGTGTGCATGTATGTAAACAAAATAGTGATGATGTAACCTTGGATCTCCATTGTTCGGCTGCCCTTCATATTGTGTCCAGATTTGGTCTGTCCTTAAAGGGTCAAGGCTTCCTTGGTATTTAAAATGTAGTATTTAACATTAATATTAATGTAGTTAAGAGTTTCAGTTCTGAAAAGGGAACTTTATTTTGTAGACAATAATTGACAGTGAAGAGGACGATTTGTGGCACAGTTCTGCTCAGCAGAGATGGCAGTGTACTCCATATATGGGAATATTGTATTTGGCTCTCATGTGTTCCTTCAGATGTACATGATTTCAACATGGTATCTTATGCTCAATTAAGTGTGTTCACAGCGGCAGGATCCTATCAGCTGTATTTGATGTGTTCACATTCTCCTGTTGTTCTCCTGTTGGACTAAAGTAAACCAGTTTGATCCATAGCTGAAGAGAACAGAATTATCCTCTCCCCAAGGACTTACATGTGCATGAGATCACGAGTATGTCGTCTTGTGCCTTTTCTCGAATGGCTATGATTGAAATTCAAATGTAATCCAGCAAAATGCCAGAGCTAAGTTTTACAGTGGGTTTCTGGTGATAGCTGCTATTCTTCCATTGATGACCCTTGTGGCTTTGCTTCTCCCCCTCATTATCGTATTCAGCGGAGCACTGTGGAGTGTGTGCTGAAAGGCTGCTTTCACTCCCTAAGTCCTGCATCATGCTCATATGATCAGCCGTTGTATTTAATTGTGTGTGCGATGTCTCGTTCCACTGCGCCCTTGGAGGGGGCCCAATCAGCCGAGGAAACGCTCTACAGTCTTTATTCTTTGCAGACTGAAGCTCCGTGACCCACCGTGTGCGAAGGTAAACAAAGGTTTACACCACACACAAAGGCACCTGCCAGATAATTGGTGCTGAATAGCTGCAGAACACACCTTTCATGCTCACCTTCTTCTCGCCCACACAAACAAATGCATGTTCCAGTTAATGTCGAGGGTTCTTACACAAACAGTCCGAAAATGAAAAAATAAATAAAAAATACCAGTCTCTCCACTGATTTGAGCCTTAAATGAATTATTCAGATATGTGTGGTGCGTGTTTTGCAGGCCGCTCTGCTTAATGGCATCCATTGGAGGTTAATCCTGACGTAAGACGATCACAGCATGAGAGATATTCTGCCGAAAGTCGCAGCTTTCTGCCTTTACTGTGTGTGTGGCAGAGAGACAAAGCTGAAACCGGCGGAATTTATTTCACCTCTAGAGGCCCCAAAATAAACAACTCGCAAATCAGCATTGCACCGCTTTTGTCATGTAATTTGCTGTTGCACGCAGCTCTGTGATAATGTTTTGTAAGCAGAGCTCTTAGCATCAATATTAGGTCAGGGGGAAAAGCATATGCCCACATTCCATTTTTCTCTCTAGATAGTTTTTATACACTGCAGTTATGAAGTTAAATTCTAGCTCTTGTTCAGACTAATTTTGCATCATGCTGGAACAGAATGCCAGGCTTGGCTGGAATCTATGGAACATTTTCTATTCTATTGGGAGACTGCATTAAACACTCAACCCCTATTCATGTTAAGCTTTTGTCTCACAAATTCAGAACACGAATAAAAGAATTATGAATTTGTTGAAAATTATGTCATATTTCATTTTGAAAGCCAAATGCAAAACATGCTACGTGCATCCCCTTGTGGCCAGCTGTATATGTGCATTTGTTGACAAGTTGAGAGATACAGAACCTGCATCTGAAGAACGGCTGCAACAAACGGCTATTTTGCTAGTTGAATAAGCTGTCCATTATATGAAATAACCGATTATTTGGCTCAGGAATCACTAATTCCCAAAGGACTTTTATGTAGCCGTCAGTGTATAAAAATGTAACTTAATTTAACAATAAAGACATAAGATAAATAAAGTTTCCTGCTAATGTAAATGTTCTATGCTACTAAGCAGGTTTAGCTTTCAGTGGGAAAGTGTTTTTTTTTATTGCTACAATTTTATTAGTGGCTTTTATTTTGACATGGTCTGGCCAAACACAATTACTTTCTCCACTTGCATCATAAGCAGTCAGTGAAATGGTTCTTTTTGTTAAAGGGTAGGGCCTTATCTCTAAACAGAAGCCATAGTGAGCGTTATGATTCATATTTACCACAGTGACCTGTCCCTTCATTTATAATGTTTCTGGGTTGGGCTTTTTACACTCTGCTTGTATCCATATGAGACTCCCACGCCTTACTCTAACATAACACTGCTCTCCATTCTTACACCAGAGTGATAGTGCTGTGCGTTCTGTTCATGTGACAAGACACCTGCTCAGTGTGTGTGTGTCCACTGCACCTCCATGTACTGACTGAGGGAATTATTACTGTAAATCAGTAACAGTGGAAGTAAAATGGTACTCCACACTGTAATGGCTAAACTTTGGTAATTAATTTGGTTCACATATGTTTTACCTTAATGATAATTGGCATGTGAGATGCATGATGATATCACCAACTAATCTACTATTTAATTTGTTGCCAGCTCATTTTAGTCTAATGACGCCCTATTTGGACGTGATTAGTGATATTTACAAGAGGTTCTTATTTTTGCACACCTGCTAAAGTAAATATTTTGGACTGTTTTACAGCCTGTAAAGATTAACCCAGGATATATTACTGTCCCCTGTCCTGTGTTTAGCAATATTTCTCAGTTCAGAGATGGTTGAGGAGGTGTTTACTGGGATTTCTCAGTACTGAGATGGTTGAGTAGGTGTATAGTTTTGTGTTTAGTTGGATTTCTCAGTACAGAGATGGTTGAGTAGGTGTATAGTTTTGTGTTTAGTTGGATTTCTCAGTACAGAGATGGTTGAGTAGGTGTATAGTTTTGTGTTTAGTTGGATTTCTCAGTACTGAGATGGTTGAGTAGGTGTATAGTTTTGTGTTTAGTTGGATTTCTCAGTACAGAGATGGTTGAGTAGGTGTTTAGTGGGATTTCTCTGTACTGAGATGATCGAGAAGGCTTAGTTCTCATGGCACAGATACTTTGAGTCATTCAAGTCTGTGGTAATTGTTCATACCCACTGCAGACACTGCCAGAATTGTAGATGTAATGGCTCATGTGAAACAGGTTGGTTCACACATTCCGCATTGTGTGTAACATAGTTATTACAAAAATTTCATCAATACTAATACTAGTGGGTTGTCATCCTCTAATACTTTCAGTTGTCAGGCCATAAAGAGAAGGCATTGCAAATCGAGCAGCCACTCCCATCCCGGTCATTTATACTGAGTTTTCTGATCCTGTGTGAATCTGTCATAAATTTCACAGATGTGCTATGGCAAAAGTACATTACTCCACTGACCCAGGTAAAACTAATCCTGTCCAAATGGGCTTAAGTCCATTAGTCGTTGCATCCCTAATATGAAGTGAAGAAAGCTTGTAGACTGATGCAGTAGAGGTCTTGTGCATGCTCCAGCAAAGTTACCAGACGTGCTGGCCCTGGAGTGGCCATGACAGAAATGCCTATTACAAGTTAGTAGATTAACACAACAATTTAAACATTGGTTTAAAGTACACTGACCAATACATGTTTCATTACAAAGAGAGTATAATTAGGACTGGTTACTTGGTTTTAGTGCAGTGTGTGAAATGTTATTAGTCTAGATGTCAGATTAGGTATAATTATTCATTAGAAATAAACTAAATATTGTGGTACTTCATGCAAGTGATATTGTGCCTAATAGCCCACCACTAATGCAAATTTCTTGCACATTGTAAATCTAGCATGTTCACATCAATCTCAGACATTACAAATGGGTGCTCTGTGTGTTTGGATGGATAAACCTTAAAGGAAATGGTAAACCATTTTTGGTCAAAGTAATGGAAGCCACTCATAATGTTTAATAATCCATATTCCATAAGAAGCTGGATTATCACAATAAGACATTTTGTCCATATTATGAAGCCATATAGTATATGTGTGTGTGTGTGTGTGTGTGTCTGTTGTGCCTGCTCACCCCTTGACTGCACCTGCACTAATTGTATGTGTGCAGCTGTGATGAGAGTGCGGTGCTCCAGCTGGGAGAGCTTGTTGAGCTGCCACACAAGCTCAGCGAGCTAAACACCCCAGTAAGTCCCTCCTTGACTCAGCTAATGAGTGTGGAGCACAGACAATACAGCCCAATCCAAAAGCCCATCTGAGCGCCCGCGCAGTCCAAGAACTGGGGGAGGTCCGTCTTAGATGTCTCTCAGTTTGTGTTCGGTGAGTGTGAAAGTGTGGATAATCAAGCCTTAGCCGTGTGTGCCTTTTCTTCCTGCTGTCTGTTTTTCCCCTTTTATCACCAGTCCACATCCTGCTTTTCTTTCGTGTCTTATAGCTCTGTATCTTTGCATCATGCGGACTGTGCCTCAAGGTTTGCAGGCATTGCGTGCCTGAGCAGTGTGCTCGCTCACACGGCTTCCTTTGCTCACTTTGTCATTATAACAAGCTTACGTAAAAGCGCTAAGAGACATTACAGGGATGTGCCACTAGAAATCTGCTTAAATAACCTAATTGGACCAATTAAATCAGTAGTAGCTCAAGCAAAATCTGGAGCAGTGCTGTTCCTTAAGGAATAACTGTATCATTCTTAGGCCTAAAACTTATTTCCGTCAAGTCCTTAGGCCGCAGTATCCTGAATAAAACCTGTGGATGTCCTCCAGTGAGGGACACCATTATATTATTCCCATGTTCCAGTACATGATAGGAAAACTGAATAAAATGTACTTAATTAAAGAAATATGCCCAATTTAATTTGCCTCAGACACTGGAAAATATGAAAGGAACACATTAGCCCACCAGATTTAACTCTAATTAAATGAGGAGGTGAATGCAATAATAAATATGAGAAATATTTTTTTACTTTGATTTCAAGCAAGGTAGAGCATGACTTGACACGCAGAATATCAGAACACTTTTCTGAACTGCAGGAGTATTAACGAGTTAAAAATACAGTTGCCATAAACGAGACCATTAATAGTCTGAGCATGAGCCCATTTGAATATCAGCAGTTTCACTTACCCAAAAGCTGACTTGAAATATTTATATGTAATTATAGCTGTGTGAGGCTGAAGAGGGTGATAGTAGACATTCAAGAAATAAACATGCTTTTGCAGGCCCTGTGCTGAGTTAACACAAGCCTCTGATGTGGAAGGTTGGCTCTCTGCGTGTGCTTTTGCCGTTTATTAGATTACCAACCACTGCTATGCATGGTGGAACAGTTATGATGGGAAAAGATTTGCTGAACAGTTATGCTTATAATATATGATTATTAGCATAATTGAAATTTTTGATGGAGGTTTTGCATGCTGTTTTGTAGAGGATATGTTCCATACTGTAAACAAATAGTGTAATGTGAGAGAGTTCAATGAAATAAACTGAGTTCTTTACAGTGGTGGTGATGGGAACCAGGGGGCGCAAAGTCTACACTGTCATTTAGCGCTGCACAATTGATCATTTCAGCATCATTATCGCAATGTAGGCATACAAAATATTCACATCGCAAGACATACAATGTGGTTAAATATTCAATCTGCCCAATATCATTCATTTGACTCAATTCTTTGATACACAGAGGGTATTATTAATGTCATGACACACTGGATCACTGACCTCACTTACTGTATTGTTTTAATCACAGAAAACAGCATTTACAGCATTACCATCAATGTTCTATGTTTTATGTATTATCCAAAATGACCATTGAAAAACATACATGTTAAATATTTATACTGTATGTAACAATGATGAGGAAATCAGGTTTCTTTGGATACATTTTGCTCTGTTGTATCTTTTATGCAGCTAGTACAGTTTTGGGAGTTGGACAATGCTGAACTCCTCTCCTGCCTATATTAATCCCCCAGTTCACCTTACTAGTGTGTTGTATGATATTGCACCCTCCGCCTTCCTGTCTCCTCCCATCTTCTCTTCTGTCCTCACCCCTAGGTGAGCTTGGCTTCATGTGCCTGCTTAGCAGCCACCCAAAACTCCAGCACAGCATCTTCATTTGCATAGTCCATTGATGTCCTTTTTGTGGTAAACACAGACTCAGTAGCCAATCAGATGTAAAAAGAAATATGCGTCTTTCATAACATACAAAAAAAGTTACATCTTTAATGTGGACTGTGTAAAACCTATGCAATAGTGCTGTGAACTGAGGTCTGCAATGAGCAAAGGAACACAGTTTTTTTGAAAAGAACACCTTGCCAACTGTGAAGCATGGGGATCAATCTGTTATGTTTTGGGGTTGTGTTGCTGCCAGTGTCTTTGGATGCACATATTGAACCACATGTTATTAGGATGAAGCTAAAAAGGAGGATGGCTTTTACAAAAGGGTAATGATCCAAAATACAGCTCCGACTACCTTAAACAAGCTATGCATGTAAGACAACCCAGTACTATATGAGTGGGAAAATTGTTGACTAATTCCAACTACAAGAACCAAAGGGAATTTAGCTGCTACAGGAAGAGCTTGCAAGCTGTGATTTCTCTTAAAGGAGCTGATATTAATCTTTGGCTTTGTGAGGCGCCCTAACCTTTACACAGGCCACGTTGATGATTTTGATTTTTGTTTTTATAAAAGTCAGAAACTGTACTCTAGGATTTGCTCAAAATATTGTTTGATGACCTACAAGGGTGTTTACAACTAAATGTGTCAGCAGCCCAAGGTAGTTGCTCAACAGTGTGCTTCAGGCCAGAATCTAATCACTAAACCTTTGAGCATTAGTAGCATTTTTGTAACCATTTACTGTAATACCCTTCTACAGTGTGACTCTTTAAGTCTCCAAACACTTCACTTCCCATCACGTTTGCGCTTGTTCTGGAATGGCTTCTTTCAAATCAAACCACTCTGAACGAACTTGTTTACATCTCAAAGATTTAATTACATAGAAATGATGAAACAGTCATTGGAATCACGTTTTAAATCTGCCTTTCCATGTGGATGAGCGTGTTCTGCTAGGAGTGAATGTTTAGACTGTTGTCAAACCCCAGCTCTCCAACACACACTCTGAATTAGGGCTGCAGGAACATTTCATACTGGGATTGTAATCAGCGGCAGGATTTTGACAGAATGTTATGTACTTTTGTCAAGGGTGTGAAAGCTCACGATTTGTTACGATGACTGAACACACATGGTTTGAAGTAGCTCAGTGTGTTTACATACCATGTAACACATTTCAGTTATATATTAGAGTGCCAGTGTGTCTTTTCTATCTTTTTTTGATATCCTGTTGTGTGAGTGACGATTTGAGTGCTGTTTAACAACATTATACACGACTACTGTAACTGTTTAAGCCATGCTGTGATGAAATGGGATATAAAAACAGAATATATAGAGATGTCATTTGCTTGTACTTTTTAATCAGATTAGTTTTGTCTATTAGAAGTCATCAGTGTTTGCTGCTTGTTCCTGTAACAATAGCACAAAATCTGTTTTTGATATCTGCCTAATGCTGGCACTTTTCCCAGAAACTTGACACATCTTATTTCTTGTCTCTTTCAGTTGACACAGTGATATATTATTGAGCTGGGATTTAACACATTACATAATATGCACGACTTGTTCTCAGAATTTCTTTTATATCTAATATACTGAATTATAAACTGTGCTTTTCCAGTCACTAGCTAACGCCCTGGCTCTGTTCATGGCCTCTATGCTGTGTAATGTTCTTTTAAACTGGCTGGTGTGTTTGTGCAATTGTAGAACATTGTTTTCTTTAATCAGGTTAAACTTCCAGGCTGTGCTCAAAAACTACAGACCTGATGTTTGATTATTGCAGCGCTGTCTGCTTTGGCTGAGGCATTTAGACCCTGTGTTTGTGTTCTCCATTCCAGACCACCTCTATGATTGATGAGGATATAGGAGTGGATTTGCTAAACACTAAACAAAGAAACCTACTGCATCCTCTGGTAAGGTGCTTGATTGATGATCCTTCACTGCTCATTTCTCCTAATGACTCTCACCCCAATCACAGATTTACAATCACACACGTCCCTGCGTGGCATGGCTGTTTGCTGAACTCTCTGCAAAGGTCTAAACCAGCAGTGCCTGAATTCTGTTGTCAAAGGCAATCATATTTCCTGAGTGCTGGCAAATGGCAAATTTATTTAGTGTTTTTGAGCAAGCAGCAGAAGACACTGTATGACACGAGTCATAATTAGCAGCGGGGTCTCTTAAATCGCTCTTCTGCTTTGTTGTTCTTCCTCACAAAACCCGTGTCAGTTTTCCAACGTGATCATTAATGGCAGTCCCAATTACTGAGATGAGAGATTTTTCCTAAAAAAAAAAAAAAGCAAGAAGAAAATCGATGCTGTTGCATCGACAGCATATAGCATGTTCTGTGTTTCAGTGCCAGCCTCTTTAAGTATGTGAACCACATCTGTGCCATAGCCTTGTACGCTGATGAGACTGGGAACAGCTCGAAGGTGAAAGATTTTTGGTGGCATCTGCATTATGCTAATGAGGATGGGCTGGTGGAGCTGCTGAAGTCAGATTGCCAGGAGAGAGAAGCGTCCTGTAAATTATGGATGCAACCTGCGATTTCTGCCAGAGAAAAGAAAGAGAGAAGCTGGGAAAAACCTCAAGTCATGCATATCAGATTATCCCGCACACATACACACACATACGCCTGGCCCCCACTCTTTCTCTCTCGCTCTCACTTTACCAAATTTTCTTATCATGCTCCACGAGCAAACTTGCACACAATCTGCACTGTGTGTCTCCAGTCACATGAGAGACAGAGGTGCTGACGAGCTGGAATACTTGGCTTGGTATTTCCTGATGTTTCATAAACACACGCACACAGTGTGCTCTTTTGGAGACACTGGCCACGGCAAAAGGGACAAACACAGTAGGGCTTTTTTTGTTCCCTCAGCTGGTCTAGGATTAGAGGTTGCAGATGAGGGAACTTTATTTAATGGTCAGGTATAATTTACACTGCTGTTAAAGCCCAACACACTGAACCAATGCTTTACTCTATGATCTTCCCAGCTGTGTGTACTCATGGTGTAAGTTTGCTGATCCTCTTGAACACACTAGCACTTGAACAGTCAATATGGTCATTTTTACCACTTTTGGAATTTTGAGAGTTTATGAATTTTTTTACTTTTACTGCATTAAAAAATGTTTGGTCTGACATTATTAGAAGAAAAGAATTTTACCCATATTGTAAATCAACCCACCTTCAGAGCCATTGACAATTGGCATGGAGACCGATGGTTACATAGCAACACCTGACAAAAAGCCCAGGCTCCAATCTCTTTGAATGGGGAGCGACCAAAATACTGGAAACTAAAGCTCAAATTACTGTTTCAATATTACAGTTTAAAGTAATATAATATAAAACCCTGTGAAGAGTTTGTAGCATTTGGCTCAATAATGCAGAAAATATGTGATTTGTATGTGTGATATGTGAACTTGGAATTTATTAGTAACCAGCAAGCTGATTGGCTGTTTTTTTTTGAAGGGCATGACTTTTTTTTTTGAAGGGTGGAGCTGTGTTCTTTCTCCGGAAAATCAGTTAGTTCATAACTTAAGTTTGACCATCTGTAATAAATGTTCATTTTTCATTCAGAAGATAGCAGAAGTAAAAACTGACCAGTAGGTTCTGATTTACAAACTACATCAAAGTAAACAATGTGATCTGGGTCGGACAGAAGAGACAAATTAGGTTTCAGGGCCTTGGGGAGGTGAGTGAGCCTCTGGCTTAGCATACATTGTCTGAGACACAGTGAAAAGACTTCATAGAGAAACTTACATTATACTAAAACAAACAAAAGCATTGATGTAGGTGATGTGCAATTTCCCCACCTAATTTAATCAGTAAATAAAGAAGGACATAAAAATGACTTTTATTATAGCATATGTTTCTGCGACATTCTATTAGGGCTGGATGTTATGGACAACAACTTTTTTACTGTATTTGAACTATATTAAAACCATTCAAACATTTCTTGTTTATACACACTAAGTAATCTTCATGGGAGAGCTCTATCCTATGGCCCCTCCATGGGGTGTGTATTAGAATTCAAGGGGGGGGGCAGAGTGTTCTGATGCCATGTTGGTAAGTGCTGGTACCTGTGTTGGCAAACACCTGAATTTCATCAGACTGTAATTGATTTTCTCCATGCTAATTTTTATTCAATGGACTATAATGAACAACCTTTCCCGCTGCCCATACATACTGGAGTGGGCGATTATTTTGTCAAAGCAAAAGATTGCTAAAGATTATAAACCAATTAGCCTAGTAATCATATGTAGCCTGCTCCTCACAAAAGAAGGAATGATTGGGGGATAAAGCATGATTAAATTCATCCATGCTTTGTTAAGTGCTTCGTTCATTTATGTATGTCTTAGTGTAGATGCAGTGTGTGGTCCTCAAAGGCATGAGATATTAATTAGATTTTTAAGCATTAATGAAAATTAATCTCTTGCATGTGGCAGTATGTATTATCAGTCAAGAATTCTTGTAATTCCACAGCACTTTCTGTCTAACGCTCACATCCACAGAAGTAGGGGAAATTCCAATAGGCTTTGGTTGGGAAATGGGTTAGACAAGGAGCAGGTCAGTAGTGCTTGTACCTCACAGTGTGTGAGAGAGTGTGTGTCTATGAATAATGGAGCCATTCTTCAGCTGTCTGGAAGCTGCTGTTGTACAGTGCTGCTGTGTTTGGTGGGTTTTCTAGGGGCTCTAGGGTCTCCTTTAAATAGCTTTAACCCTCAGCCGTCAGAGGCCGGCCTGGGACGGAGGGCCACAGTCAACATCTAAACACACCAGCGCTGCCCATGAAACCAAGTGCATGGTAGAAAACATGAAACCATGGAATATGGGGGATGTGGCTGCTGCTGACGGGATGTATGGTGGTCAAACACTGTATCCATTAACAAGCCTGTTACAATCAATCACATCCTGCATGTTAACCTCTCAGTTGTTACACTCTAATCAAACACAGACAAACTGAAGCACAGCAACACTGGGTTCCGCTTGACTTTAGTTGCCTGTTTAGCGATTTAAGTAGGTCACTGATCTGGACCCCGGGCCCAGGGTTACAGTGAAAAATTGTTTTAATCATAATAATTTTATCCTTAGCCTCATTTGTGAGTTGGGATTTGTTTTGCTGACAGACCATACTGACCTCAGGAAGAGGAAGCACTGGTGTAAAGTCACCACGGACTGCCCATGAGTGGCATCACTGAACAAAACCAACAACCACAGCAAATCAGATTATGGGAACAGAAAGAGGATTAATTTTTTCCGAGAGCACATATCAAACATACAAAAAAAAAAAAAATCCTGTACTAGCACACTTTCTCCAGATCCACAAATAGCAACAGTTTCTGAAAAGTTCCAGCTTTTCCATGCTTTATTTTTTTTATCCCACGCAAACATCATCCACCTCTTCCACAGCACACAGTGTTATATGCTCATGAGGCTCTGCGGAATAGGCCTGATGAGGTCTATTGTGGTACTCATAACCAAGTGGCTCTTACTGTTGAGGACTTTTCCCTTGGGAGTGGTGGCTTTGAACACTCACCTTATGAGCTTCAGCCTGTGCTAAGTGAGCATGATCAATGATCAGATGGATCATAAATAACATGTATGAATTTGCCAGTGTGCTCTGTGTGTGTGGCCATGCTCCAGCCACAGCCTTGCCGGTGTACTTTTAACCTTGCTCATGCAGACAAATGAGCACTTGAGTCCAGCATTCAAAAGGGGATTGAGGCTGGGGAGCAGAGACAAATAGCATTAGTGGCAAAAACAGATCTGAGTGGGAGGGAGGCACTGGATCTGTTAGCACATAGGAACACAGGTAACCATGGAGCAAATTGATCTGGCCAAGCTCGTTTGCGATGAATCATAACGTTAGCTGCCGTGTTATAGGTTTCTTCAATTACCTTTCCGCTGTGGTTGACCTACACTGCACCATAGACCTGCCGGTAGCAGGGATCAGTCCGATTACCCTCTAGCCTGTGTGACTGACACATAGTCCGTTCTTAGTCCTGAGCACCAGGTTTGCTTTAAAACATCATGAGAAACTTTCTAAACCAGCCATTTAAGACGAAAAGGTGTCCGCAGTGCATGTCTGAGGTGTTTTCATGAAGTGCAGCTGCCGTGGAGCCACTGCTGTAAATATTGGTGACTTCAGAACAGGCCGAGACATGATCTCATCCTCTTCCGTCGGGGCATCACATGTAGGCACAGGCTCTGTAGATGTAAATAACCGGATTCACTCTATTGACACATTAGAGCCACCTCCCCAAAGGCATGAACGTGAGCAGATACAGTATTTGTGGGGATTTTTCTTTGTAGCTGAACCCAGTTGTCTTCCTAATTTAGTCATAGACAATTCCTCTCACCAGCTAGATCTACTCCTGACACGTGATACTAACAAGGTGGGAGGACCAAGACTAGAATCTGCTTCTGCTGAGGCACATCAAGACTGATTCCCCCCATCTTTTTGAACTATATTTAATATTATTATTATTATTATTATTATTATTATTATTATTATTATTATTTAAACACTACACTGTAACATCTAAAATCCTTGTGTATTTCTAAATAAGGAATGGAGCATGTTCTTGGGATTCCAGGACTTTGCTACTAATTTCTTCTTCATTTTTAGAGAGAATTTAAAAACCTGTAATCATGGGTCTGACTAATGTCTTTTGCCATTACGTCAGTACTGAATGCATCCTTGGTGTTTGAGGAAAGAACACATCCAGGAACTTTACCTGGTCTTGCTAATTGCATTCTTGAGTACAGTGAAAGGTCATGAACACCACGGCACAAGGAACACAAAAGCATATTGACAAATGGCACTTGTATCTCAATTTGGAAAACTAATGGAACATTAAGAAGGCTAAGAAAGTCCTTTTAGAGTTTTAAGGTACTAACAGCATATTTGATGTGATGTTTGCATAGACAATTCTAGCCAGATGAGACACTTCCACGATCATCACCACCCACTGCACTGTCCAATGTAGGTGGTAATGCCTTCTCAGATGTATGCCCAGTTCATGTGACACTGGCCTGCATGACTTCAAAAATGGAATGTACCATCCATGCCATCAAGGCATCTACAACCATGCCTTGTTTGAATTCACATTACCTTGCTGTCCTAAAGCTCTTCACTTAAAAAAAAAAGTATATGTACCTACATAATTTTGTACAAAACTATTAATATTTGTTTGAATTTTGCAAAAACTTCGGTTCATACATACAGATTCTCATTTGCAACATCTTTAAAGGATGAGGATGTGTACAGCATGCAGTGAAATAATTTGTGATTTGTTTTTAAAGGCTCTCTAGCACTTTGTAGCTTTGTATAATATCAGGACTGCAAAGGCCAGTGATGGTATGGGTTTACAAACACCCTGTTCTGCTTAGATGTATCTTGATCAGATAAAAGGAAATATCCTGTAAAAAAAAGCAAAGGCCTGATGGAAAAGAAACCTGACACAATTGGTATCATTGCCATCTGTTTAATTCATAATCATACATTTACCAAGCAATATGATATTGCAAAATAAACACAATATGTCACATTCCACATTCTCTTAATAATGAGATATAATGCAGTTCCACTAGTTAGATCACCAACAGTTATCATATTCTTTATTGAAATTATGTTCAGATGATTAAATTGTGAGTTCTGAAATGAGAATTGATGCAATCATGGGTTGCCCAAACATGTATGAGGCAATATGCTCAGTTTATCATTGGCTGTGAATTGTTATTGTGATTTTGGCATAATCTGCATTAAATCCTGGTAGACGACCATATTTAACACAAATTTAAAAAACCCTGCATGTTGTATTCCTTAGTAATATCAAGGTGATTGCCATGGAGTTCTACTCAAAATGGAAGTGGATACAGATAAGATTCGTGTTGACCAGGACGTTTCAGATCTGTGCAACTGTGCATCAAGGACATGTGGCACAAGAGATTCTGTCATGTCTGTCAAAAGTACAAGCAGGATCCTATTTCAAAGCTGGTAAAAGAAAGCAGTTGAAAAAGTAGCATATAGTGCCAGCTGGCGTACGATAGAAGCCAGTGTTTTCTGCATGTATTAACAGAGTTCTTCTCATAAGAATGTTTTAGATCAAGGTTCAGGTTTGTCACTTGCCCAACAGTATTGGTGAAATTGGTTCTTATCAGAGCTTTCAAGACATGCAAACATGCAAGAAACAAGAAAACACTGCAGCAGTTCAGTTGTCCAGTCTGTTTTTAATGTTTAGGTTAGTGGAAAATTCTGTTAAATAGTAATATGTATGGTTGGTATATTGAGCATACCTGGAAAATGTGTTTCATTTATAAAAATGTGTGAAATATCAACTATAGTTTGTGTGCTTTCATATAGAAAATCTTGTAATTCAGCATGTCTGTAGTCTGTATAGAACATGGGTTTGCCCTTCAACTCTCTCAGAGCAAATGTGTGCTTATTCCTTTTTAATCATTGACACATTGCTACACAAACACCATTCCATTCCCACCACCATGCTTTACATTTAGTGTTTTTCTTTTCGCTTTGGTTAGCATTATTTCAAAAACTATGGACATCAGGTAGTGTTTAGCAAAATGGAGATATGTAACCATGGTTCTTTTTTGGAGTGCAGAGATTTTAGGAGCACTACTCTTGTTCAGGGTTCCCTTTTTGTGCTGGTAATCCGCTTTCGGAGAGGATAGCAACCATGCTGTTTTACGTTTATAAACTATTTTACGTTTATGACTGTGGAGGCGGTGGAAATCCTGATGTGATCCTTTCCACTTTAATGAGCTTCAACTTTCCTTCTGCCCTGCTCTCTTCGATTAAGCCGTGCTGCATTTCAGTGGACAATTCCTGTTTTGAACAGCAGTTACACAGAGTTAGACAGCATGGCAGACCTGCTTATTATTCATTTTTAAGCACCTGCAGTGACCCTCATTTTAAAAATAAGGTCCACTTACTTATTTCATCAGTAACCTTGATTACATACATAATTTGATGAACAAAGTCAAATATTGAATTATTATTGAATTATAATTGTTGAATATTGCAAAATAACACTGCAGCTATTATGAGAACCATGAGAACCATTCATGCAGGTAATTGTGTTCACATTTGTGTACATGTTTGTTTCACAGTTTGAGAATCTGTGTTTGGTAGACTAATAGCTGTCTATATATGAGTGTTAGGAGTGTATCCTTCACTGTAAGCTTGCTAGGTGTGAAGGCCCTCATTAGCAGGTCCTGTGAGCTGGTCTATGTGAATGCGCTGCGAGTGCTGGAGTAAGCTAGTGGGGCTAGTGTGGGCTTCAGTTCTCACTCGATTACACACTTAATCAAATCACCTGCTTGTTTATACGCTCTACACTCCCATGTCAAAAAAGCACCCACGCTCCATTCATTGGGGCCGTGCTCCGGGAGACCGTCCACCTCTTACTGTGAGCACACAGCCCCCTCCTCTCAGGCTGAGGGGCATGGGGGACTGTGCTTGCAGTGTTGCGCTGGAAACCCTCAATCAGTGTTATATGTTCAAACTATTTTCTTTTGTGTTTTAGGAAGCCTCTCATGTTCCGAAGCAGTGAATTATTCATTTGGAATCAGTTGGGTGAGGAGCATGGTAATCACCTCAGGTGGCGGGGGAGCTGTCTTACATTTTCTGCTGTTAGAGTTGCATTATTGGAATTTGAGTTCTCTTAACTCTGTGGCAGAGGCTTTATAGATATTGCATTACATCGCTTCACTCTTTGTGTCTTTAGTTGTTCGATGAAACAGACTACAAATAGCTGCGCGCCTGCTTGTTTATATGCTTCCAAGCATTCCTAATGCCTGGATTATCTTTTGGAGAAGTGATTCAGTGAATATAATGGCTGTGCAATGGCCCCGCCGCTGCTAATACATGCACCAGCCCAATAACTCGTCCTCAGAGAGAGCATATTGATTGGCGCAATAATATTTGTCTCATCCCTCTAAACAAAGGGGGTGGGGGGAGCCAAACCAGCAGTAGCTCTTTATATCCCACAGCTGCAAGAGGCACCTGATGCAGAAACTACAGCAGAAGAAATGTCAAGCGCTCGTCAGAGTGGTTGTAAAAACAGTATGTATTTTTTGTTTCCTGTACGAAGTGCCGAGCTCATCAGAAACGTTGGTGTAATCAAAGCCGGCTCATTGTCTCCCAGCGGAGTCACCTCAACCTCTGCTCTGTGTTTGTGCCACGACATACTCCGCCTGCCACAGGAGCACATATGACATCATTTCACCACAGCTGTGGGCCGCACACGAGGCGTGGAGGGGGAACAATTGACCAGGGGCGACGCAGGAAGAGCCGGCTGACCTGATTGCTCAGCTGGCCAAGCAACTGGGAAGGAAGGCCCAAGGCGGGGTCCTGGATGACGGGAGGGGTGGTGGTGGTTAGTAACCCCCTCCCTCCCCTCCTCCCCAGGATGCAGTCATGTTTGCCCTGCCTGCTGCTGTTCTGCCGCCTGCCTGCATGTCCAGGCCGAAGCAGATTTGTACATGAAAAATTATCTGCAATCACTACAGCTGTATCAGCTTCCAGATCAGGGCTTATGGATGCTCCTCATCAGCTAAATCCCCTTGAAAGAGGCCTCCATTGCATTTTCTGAAGTGAAAGGGAGAGTATTCTTTAAGGTGTGCCTGGAACGTAGTAATGTAGACTGTTTAGCGAAATGTATCCAGTGATATATCACATTTTTTAGTTGTGTAGTACTGAAAACAGCTTCTTGGACTTAACAATAATGTAATAATAATGAAACCTACTGGTACACTGCTTCATTTCCGTTAATTAGGGGACATAAATGCACCATGTTCCTTTGCTGAATCTTTTAAAGTGGCATTGCACCCATATGCTCTATTTCTACCCTCAAGCTTTTGAGTAAAACAAAAATCTAGTTATTTTCTAGTTAGTAAAATGGAGTACTATTAAGGTACCTTAAGGATTACGTTGTACCTTTGAGGGTATGTTTTCATTGCTTGTTCACTGTAAAAACTACAAAACCTTTGTAGGGTATTCAGTTTGAAACTGTGGAGGAACCTTTTAGAGTTCTTCAAGGAACCTTCAGAAAACCTATGTCATTTTATTAAAGGTTCCTTGAAGCACCTTAAGAGATTCCTTCACAGTTTCAAACTCAATAACATGCAAAAGACTTGGTGAACAACATTGTTCTCTTTTATCAGGCATTAAAGCATACAATGGGTTCTATTGATTGTCACGGTTCTATATTGAACTAACGTCTTCACTGAAGAACCTTTGAAGAATGGATGAGGTTTTATCATTTTTTATCAACATTTTGCTGTAACATTTGAAAATACCAGCTGCTTTTAATGTTTAATGATGATTGGACTAATAGGACTGGCTTAAAGGTACTAAGAATAAAATCTTTAATATTTTAAAATGATTATATTTAAAGAACTCTATTACTGCTGCCCACTACTGTTAAGAATTCACTTGTTCTCTTATATAAAGTTACCATTTCTTTCATACAAGGCTTTTTTTTTTGTATAATATTTGAAAATGTCATCTACTCTGTTTCATAATTAATACACCAAACTAGATGGTTTAGAACTACCATCTGCCACTGCTTGTTTTTTCATGTGAACTTACCATTTTGGAAATTAAAGCATTTGTTATAACAGTGAAACTATAATGTGATCTAGACTTAATCTATGTACACTATATATCCAAATGTTTGCACACACCCCTTCAATTGCTTGCATTCAGCTTATTTAAGTTGCACCATTGTCACCAATGTGCCAAAGCACATACAGCTTGTGTAGTCCCTGTAGAGAAGTTCTACTTATATAGTAGGACACTCTGGAGCAGATAAGCATGAACCTATTGGCACCAGGCTTAATACCAGCTAGAGGGGTATAAAGCCCACCACTATTGTGTTGTGAGGCCGTGGAACGTTGTGGTCTGGAATGATGGAGCTCCATCCAATACTTTTGAGATGAGTTGGGGAGTTGGAAAATGAGGTGAGGGGGTGACCATCCAAGATCCTGACCTCACTAATGCTGTTGTCACTGAATTCAACCAGATTCTGACAGCAGTGCTCCAAAATATAGGACCTAAAAATGTATAAGACCTAAAAATGGACAGTAGAGACGCAAACAAAAGGAGGTAAACGCTTTAAATCACATTAATTTGGGAAGAAAGAGTGTATGAGCACAGTGTATGTGTCCCAATACTTTTGCCCGTGTAACATATGTATGTCACATGTGTTAGATTAATCTAAATTCCTCACATAGTTTTTAATTATTAGGGTTACAGCTGCACCCTAGGAAACTCTTGTGAATGTAATGGAGCCCATTTTCCACTGCATATACATAGATACACAGACAGCTGGAAAGGGCAAGATGCATATGACCTACCACATGTTCTCTTCTATATCGAGAAAACAGTGTACAATAGCACTAATAAAGGATACCTACCCAGAGACCTATGGACAGGCTGTTTGTTTCAGTGATCCTTCAGCAAACATGCTGTGCTGTTGTGCATGTGTGAACCCTGAAGAACTGAGAACAGGTAGTGGGTGTGACTGTGTGAACATGACACAGGATGAGCATTCAAGTGTTTGCATTTGCTTTTCATTTGCATGCAGTGTGTGTGTGTGTGTGCGTGCGTGCGTGTGTGTGTGTGTGTGTGTGTGTGTGTGTGTGTGTGTGTGTGTGTGTGTGTGTGTGTGGCAGGCTCTGTGATGGCCCTATCTTCCTTTATAGATTAGTTTTCACTGCTTAAAGCTGATTCCCACAAGGCAGGAGCTCCTTTTCAATGACAGGGCCTCATCTGTTAGCGTCCCTCAGGTCCAGCACAGCGCAGCATGCTACAGCTCCCAGCAGCTCCCAGCAGCCCACACAAAATGGGCGGCAGCCTCAGGAGAGCTCACCTCCACCACCCCTCAAGAAGCCGTGTGGGAGTTTAATTACTCCAGCGGCCACAGACTGCGCCTCCCTTTCTCTCATTACTACAAGCTCTTTACCTGCATCCTGTACTCTGTTCTTGCCTCGCTCTCTGTGCAGTATAGATGCAGATTAGGGATGTCTTGATCTGATCTGAAACACAATTATGAGCACTGATCCAGCCATGTTGTAATGGTTCCGTAATGGATATATTAACCCTATCTTGCCTAACATCTCTCTAGTAGAACATTCCATTCAGAGAGTTTTGCAATCTGCGCTTGCCCATGTTGGCCATAGTGACATGTATTATCATGTGCAGCTGGAGCTTTCTGTGTGTTATTACTTTTTTTTTTAACTGTATAACAACCATGATGCTGCTTTTATTGTTGTATGCACTGCAGTAGGTTCTGAGCATGTGCACAAACATGTTCAGAACAGTCCAGATCACTAAGCAACTCTTAAAGATTAAAAAAGGGTGAATAATTAAAAAGCAGAAATAACAGCCTGTTTGCTCTTTATTTATGAGGTGAGATAAATGGACATTACGGCAGTAAGGCGTGTTTTCCAAAGTTTACAAGCTGTTTAAATGTGTGCAAAGCTATTTTAAAGTGGAAAATGAAAACTATTTGTGATCTGTGCATAAAATAGATTCAACTGGAGTAATTCAAAACTATTTCAAAAAGGGTTCTAAACTGTTTGTAAATGGTAAATTTTTTCATAGATGTTTTTGGATGTGTTATTTTAGATCCCATGTAACACCAAAGATCCCACTGTTAAGAACCCATTAGTACTTAGTAACACAGTTCCATGTAAATATTTGGGCAACATTTGGTCTTTAGTCCTGTTCAGCAAACATACGTTTGAAGAAAAAAATAATCTACATTTCTTGCAAAGTACACCTTGCCAACTGTGAAGCATGGAGGTGGGTCTGTCATGCTTTTGAGGTTGTATTGCCACTAGTGGGTTGAGGGAATATTTCATGGGTGGACGAAACAATGGATATAAAAAAAAGCCAGCAAATCCTGGATGTGAATAGCTGTAACTTCAGGCAGGTTCTTTTAGGACGATGAATTTTGAAGACTCTGTTGGTCACACAAATGTCTCAGTATATCAAGCCGACATGGTAACATCTCAACATAGGCCCCACCTCTCAATTTTGGCAGATTTCCTAATGCTTTTACCCCTTCACATTGTAATTAAATTAAAAAAACCTAGGACCTGTAAGAATACATCAGTCACATTCTCTAAATCGCTCCAAACGTCTAGGCTATATATGAAGGTTTCTTCACTTTTGTGATGTAGTGAGCAACCCTCAGCTGCAGCCCAGGTTTTGGGGAGCAGCTAATGCTTAACCTTTTTTGAAGACTAAAGCTGAGAAGATAGTGACTTCTGCATATCCCCAAGTACACAATGCACTGCCTGAAGAAACCTATCATTTAAGCTTATGATTGGGGTTTAGATCAGTCCAGATGCATGCATGTCGGACAAACATATTTAAGACCAAATAAACAAAACATAGCGATTCAGACAGGGCACTATGCGCTGATACACTTTTTTTCACATTTTATTGGAACATTTCTTGAACTGGTATGTATCTGTGCAATCAGCACTACTTGTCAGGACATCCCCATTAGAGACAAATAAGTAAGTGCAGTTGCGGTTGAGGCTGGCCTGTACGTGAGCAGAGATGATTTTGCTCTGAAGGATTACTGCCTTCCCAATAAGGGCTAAACACCAATTCCGTGTGATCCCTCCAGTCAGTCTGGCCTTTGCTGCCTGCCCTAATGAACTTATTTACTTCGAGTTTAGTCTGTCCATGCAGTCTGGATGAGGTGTACCGTCTGAGCCGCTATTTGTCTCCCCCACCATGTGCTTAAGCCTCTAATGTGTTGCCACCACATTGAGTTGCCCGTTACTTAAAAGCTTCCACTTGGCACGCTAACTGTGGCAGCACCAAACAAGGCATGAAATGCTACGCTGCTGGTGTTGCAGACCCATCCACAGCTTTGCCTGGATAAACCTCCCCCCACACACCCCCTCCCAAACAGCGCCGTGGACACTGTCGATTGTGCCAAGAACGTCTTGTGGATGTCCCCATTTGTTCCTGAAGTGTCGCGCTGTGAGGTAATGAGAGACATCCCCATATGATTTTTAATTAATAGCCATCCTCTCACTTTTTTGGGATGAGGTCCTGTCAGGGTGCTTTTTTCTTCTTTTTGGATGCTGGTGATATTTAATTATACATAAACACACTCCAGACAGCTGCTTAACCCTTTAATACTGAGGCAGGAAATGGCTGCTTATAAACACACTCTTCTCTGTTAGTACCATGATTTGTCAGTGCTGATACATTTGTTTTCTATGCAAAGAGCAAAATCCTACAGTCTGATCCTGGTTCTATTCAGATTGAGCTGCTGAACCAGCTTTAGAGCCCGTACTGTCTTTTTTATGTAGTGAAATCTCTCATTTCCACACACTAATACAGTAGACTGGCGATGCATATGGTGCGACTACTCTGGGGGCAGATTGGTAACGAGTTAAAGAGGACATCATGAAATCTTTGAAGAGGAGACATTAGGTTGGCTGGGGTTAATTGCTTAATTGATGGAAAGAACCAGTTTGTATGTCATCTAATGTAGCATTAGCACCCAACAGACCTTCATCCAGCTCCTCCTCTCTCTTTCTCTCGCTCTGTCGGAGTTTGAGACAGATTACCAGGTCTAGGCCTGTGCTCAGGGGCCTGCTCTGGGTGGCTGGCGTCTGTGTCGGGGGGGGGGGGGATTTCTGCAGACATTGTGCAGGTCTCTCAGATCATTACAGCCTCCTTCACTGCGCCTTTGTTCCCCTTGCGCTCAGCCGGTGAAGCTGACACACAGCATTTTGCCATCACGAGCGACGCGCACCAAACCGGGACGTCGTGTCTCCTAATGTTGCTCTGCGCCACGAACATGCTCGACTGTCACTCCTCCCCCCACGCTCCCCTCCCTAACCCCACCCCCACCCTCATCGTCTCGCCGTCTGTTCATCTTCTAACAAGCATCAGACAGCTTATGCTTATTATGAAGGTGTGAAGAAAGAGCTTTTTGCTTCTGTGCATCGACGTACCTTTTTCCTGCTTCACCCGCATTACCGTTTGCTGCCAAAGTGCTCTGTGGCAGGGGCCGTTGAGGGAGAGCGGTGCGCTTGTGTGTGTTTTGGCTTGTGAGTGTTTACCAGGCTGTGTACAAAAGGGAGCACTGGCTGCTTCAGTGCAGAGTCTCAGAGCTCACACGCATTCTGCTGCTTGCTGCTCTTCAGGGGTCAGCTATCAGTGTGAGCTTCGTGTGGAGCAGTGGTCTGGATAATATTTTTACAACGACTTCACATCCTCGACACTCTGTCTATTGAGCCAGTTGTTTTTATCTGGAACATTCTATCATCTGTTAGTTTTATTTAACACTGTACTTGTTTGTATTGGTCTGCATGAGTATCTAATCTAATGTGATATTGATTAATATTAAAACGATGTTTTTTAGGTATGCTAAAGCTGTAACTACAAGCTTGATGAGGACCACATATGTGACATGTCACCCTGTAGAAACTGGATTTTGTAATTGTAAATCTCCTTTTATTTCCCAAAAAGGCTTCTGGGGGTTATGGCAAGCAAATATCATAAGCTCCAGAATACTTACGTGTTCATGCAGTGAACCACTAGTGAGAGAGTTGTTGGGGCAGGAATCAGGGTTTGTGTTTCTTGGAAGGGGTCTCGCTAAGTTGTCGACCGTGCCTGAATGGAATGGCAACACAGGAGTTTAAGTTTCAGCAGTAACGGGGCTGTGTGCTCTGGGCTGGCTGGGTTCAGAGGTCACACTTGTGAGGCAAGCTGACGGGCTGGAGGAGGAGCAGTCCAGGGCCCAACCTCACACAATATGTCGATCAACCGTCTTTGTTTCCATTCTCTTAACTGCTTGAAACCCCTCTCTCTGTAACCAAGGAAATGTTGCCAGGAGACCTGGGTAACAGGGAGCGGGCAGCGGGGCATGCGCGCAGGTTCTGTTTGGCTTGATAAATGCGCTGCGTCTACGGCCGCTGATTATTTGCTTCTCCTGGTGTCTTTGCTTGAGTCTTGTCTTTTGCTACTCTGGGGGGACCCCTGTACACTGTGTGGATAACTGATTGTGTCAATGTGTGTGTGTGTGTGTGTTCAAGTGACTGTGCGTGCGTGCGTGAGTGCTTCCATATGTCTAGACAGGAGCAGAATCCCAGGGGCCCCACACGTTTAGACTCAGGATATTAAATGACCTAATAGTAAGTGTTATTTGTGTAGGATTCATTTAGAGAATCTTGTGCAGCGCATTAAATCATAATGAAGAGGGTATGAATTTTTGATCGAGGCGGGAAGGCTGTGTTGGGAGCATGTTTGGGTAATGCTCAGCTCAAGCCGCTGCATAAAACATCATGGAGAGCTGCGGGCTGTGATACAGACCCTTGTACTCGCACTGTCTCAGCTATTCAGACATGTCTGAACAGCCAGACTCAGATGCAGCCAGACCACGAGTGGCATGTTAGCTTCTCTCCGATGCTAAAATCATTAACGCAGAAACAAGACCAGACACATGGTCGCCCTGGTTGTGCAACATAGTAATGCATTTTAGAAGTCCCTAACCAGTTTCAGCGTTGGTGTTCAGTGGGAAATGGACAAGTGTACAGACAGAATTCCGACTTCAGTTTCCATGTCTTGATACCTAACAGCAGCAGTTTAAAACATCAAACACCAACCTTGTCTTATCTGAAGAAATACATTTGGAGTAAGGAGAATCCAAATGGAAATCTAATACATGGCTAAATATGCATATATATTATCATATATTATAAAAGATGTTAAGAAATGTATGTACATGTATGTACCTGTCAGATAATTAGTCATATATTCAACAAAGCCCACAAAATATTTTCTGTTTTGATGTAATTTAACTTTTTAATATTAAATTTATGTCTTATGTCTTGTAACTGGCGAACTGTAACTGCTCTCAGAGGAAGCTAAATAGGAAGTGAATTGATCTCCAAAATGCATAAAGTTATCACGATGAAACCTCATTTATAAGTGAATTACAAACTGTAAAAGAAACCAACTTTGTTAAGTGGGCACATAAAAGTCTTGAAAATGTACCATAGTATGTAAAAAAAACCAAATAAAATTCAGGAATATTTCCAAAACTGACAGATTGTAACTAAATAATAATAATAATAATAATAATAATAATAATAATAATAATAATTGAAATCAATCAATATATCAATTTTATTGGGGAAAAACTTATTGTTGCAGTAAAACTATTAAATTATTACTGTAAACTATAAACACACGTTGATTAATCAAGAAAGGTTATGTTTTCTATAACATTCAGTTTACTGTTCATTACAGTTAACCTTTTAACATTTAGCATGTATTTGCTTCGTATTTACTCACAGCTTTTTCTTTTTATAAAATATTATGCTATATATGTAGCATTATGTAAATATTAATATATTATCCTATATGTTTTTTTTTTTATGAAAAACTGAACAGCGAAAAAATGAAAAATTGACCAAACTTGTCATTGTCAGTCTCATGAATGTCTCCTCAGCTCCGGATCATTTCTATTGAACTATTTATCATAATTTTCACATGGTACAAAGAGCATCTACCAGTTTCATCTCGCAGCAAATCTGAAAATAGCAAAAGCAATTGAAAATGTGTGGCAAAGTGTAGCTGCTTACCAGATGCAGTCATACACCAGCATGAAGATAGGTGAAATGCATTTGTATACAGCATGGGTGTAGCAATTAAGTGCTGCTTTAGGCATTGTGGGCCTTCCACCCTTATCTGGGTTAGAAGTAGTGAGCCTGCTGTGTGAGCATGAGCCTGCTCCCTCTGGCTGGGAGCTGCTATGCTAACAGGAATTACTTGACCCCTGAACTTGACTCAGCACATTCAGCTTCATGCTAGAACTGCTGGTTACTTTACACTCACAAACTGGGTGTCACACCAGCTGAGGATCTAGAGAGCGCACTCTGCTCTGTAAATCTGCATTTGGGCAGGGTGTGCAGTGCCAGAAGGTAATACCCGCATGTCACTATCGCCAGCATCAGAGTGCTGACGCAGGCTGGAAGCTCACACATACAGGCACACACACTCTGTCCTCTGCCTCACACTCCTTAGCTTTTTCCCCTTTCGCACAAGGGCTCTGTGTGCTGCTTAGACTCATTGTAGGTAGCAGACATGAACTTTTGAGCTGCATAATTGATCCTTGAATGAGAATTGGATGTTTTATTCAGCAAATGAACACCCAGGCAATCATTATCTGATCAAAGACAGCATGCTGCACTAAGGCCCAGAAGAGAACAGACAGCAGAGAAGGGTTCACTGCAAGATTTGGATAGGTCTGTGTGTGCATTATGGTTCACGGTGCCTTTGGTCTTAAGTGGGCAAAGATATCGTTTATATCCAGTTTGCAGGATTTTTAAATAATGTTAGTTTTGTCGTAGGAAAACATTTTTCCTTCATGTTCTGTACTCCATCCTGCTCCTACTCTAGTATGCTCCTTCACCTCCACTAGTGTTACGCATACAAACACAAAAAAATGGGGTGACATAAGACAATATGAGTCTTCATTTTTCACACTGTATTTTTCACATCATATATCATATTGTATATTGTATACCTACAAAGCATCGTTCTTTGTCTTGAGATCACTGTTCTGCATAAAAAGCATTTTATTTACTCCAGATGTTATATACGATGGTGTGTTTTTATACAATTTTCAAAAAAAATTTTATTAAAAAAAAATAATTATAATATTCGTCTTGCCAATACATATCCTAGTCCTTTTGGACAGACATTTTTAATTTCACTAGAATACCATCAAAAAAGAATCAGGTGTGTGCGCCTCCCACTATGCTGTCGTCACAGTTTGGATAAGAAGTGGACCAGTATGAAGAAAATGTGAGGATATGGAGTAATAACTGATCTCTTGGCGATGCAGCACAACCAGTGTGGACTCAAGCAACTGCTGTGGTTGTGTTTTCTCTTGCGTTTGCCTGCCTTAGTCGCTTCATCAGATGACTCTACGAGGCCCTCGCCAGCTTCTCCGGTGCTACTGATAGTGTGAATCATGTAATATTGAGCCATTGGCAATGAAAGTGGCTGATGGTTGTAGATTCAAGTGCTGGTGTATGGGTAGCACAAGGCAAATGACAACATTTAGCCATTCTGTTTGAACCAGACAGAATGTCTGTTCTAATATTTCAAGTCAGCTAGTCCAGAATTCACCTCAGAGACTTTGTTCCAACTGCCTTGGCTGCTCTGTATGACCTTTGCTGTCAACACAAACACACCATGGTTTACTCACCATAGGTTCCTGAATATATGTCATTCCTCCCAGAGAGAGTGAGAGAGAGAGAGAGAGAGAGAGAGAGAGGAGGGAGAAGAGAGAGAGAGAGAGAGAGAGAGAGAGAGAGAGAGGAATCCCACTACGGTTGGAGTGTGTGCTCCAGGCTGGTTGACCTATGGTGCTCTAGCCTGTAGATATTCACTACACAGCTCAAGCTGTGATCAGTGGAGTGTCCTGTCCACTCCACGTACACGCATTCACTCTCATAGCTGTCGATGGCGAACAAACTGTGTCTGCTGTGATGCATGGAGCAGGATTTGGTTTCGCCAAGCATATGCAGCTTCCGTTGCATGCTTATGTTTGTCTATGCTGATCATATGTGTGCATGCGTAGTGTGCTGACAGGAACATGTGCCATTAGGAATAACTGCACATGTTGCACCATGCCCAATGTTTGTGTGTGTGTGTGTGTGTAGGCTCACTTAGCAGAGCTGAGTGGTGGGGAGAAGCAGCAGAAAAGAATGATTGAACAGGCCACATGCTCTGTCCAGATACGCTTTACTTGGTATTCCTCTGCTGCCTGATGTCAACATATTGATCAACTTCTTGTAATAGAGAAGAGAGGGCGTTAATACCCAAAATCAATGCTTGATCCCCAACTACCCCACACCTGTCTTTTCCCCCTTCTCTCTTTCTCTCTTTTGCTCCCTCTCTCTCTCTCTCTCTCTCTCTCTTTTGCTCCCTCTCTCTCTCTCTCTCTCTCTCTCTCTCTCTCTTTTGCTCCCTCTCTCTCCAAGTCAACGTGCTGTCGTATCTGTGAGTGGGTATAAAGCAACCCTCCAGCTTTTCTTCCTCCAGTTCTCTGACACCACACTGGATCCATGTTGCCACAATAAAGCTACACAAGCCCTCTTTGTTTTGTTCCTCTCACACTGTCCCTTAACCTGCCTGCTGAGCCAAAAGCAAACACTTCTGTGATAAAAATTTCATTTCTGTTAGACTGCTGTGGCATTTATACTGCCTGGATAGTGCAGGTTTGCTTTATGATATTATGTGTCAGTAAATGGGCAGTCCATTTTCAGTCAGTCTGCAGGATAAAATCGGCCTGTGTGGGGTTTTTTTTTCCGTTACGCAAGTGTTCCCATTTGTGTGTTTTTTTGCACTTGGGGTTGATGCAGATTAAAAAAAAAAGATTAATGCTGCCCTTGCAGTCCTCAGTCTGTCTACTGTCAGAAAATAGAATTCATTTAGGTAATCCAGATGCTTTTCCTCAGTTTGTGTGTCTGGAATTTGGCCGGCAGTCAAACAGCTCAGGGTGAGCTTTTTGTGCTTGCGCAAAGAGCCTGGCCTGGCCTTGTCTAGCCCTGCTCATAACCCAACACAATACTCACCCAGCATCAGCATCCGTCAAGCCACAAATACACACACCTTCTGATAATCATCCCCCCATTGTTTAGTGCTGTGATAAATACCCTTCAGTTTCTACAATTAAACAGACCCTCATTTCTGCTGCTCTGTTGATGGTACTGTATCAAAAAGGGATGCGGCACTCCCTTTGTCTTATGCCTGGAAACATAATTGATTGATCAGTTTCAAAACCAATTAATGCAGCTAAATGGGTCTTTATGCTATATTGTTTTGAATGGAAACTGTCAATATGTATTAGACCCAGTGGATGGCAAAGATGGAAACAAAGGCAAGTAACAGCAATGGAAACTGTATTCCACTCTGTTAATGCTCTGTTTGGCGTGAGAAACACATGTGATGACCTCAGACGATTTGACTATTAAATTGGTTGCTGACTAAGTCGATTAGGCATTTCATACTACTTTGTTGTTTTTCTTTCCTGGCTGGTTACCATTTCAGCTGACCACAGAAATACAGCGTTGCATATCTTGTTTTTGTGAAGCTTTGAAGTCTGATGGATTGTACATACTTACACAGTTTTAGGTACCTGCTAGTTTCAACAATCTGTCCTTTGAATTGTGCACTTTGGTGTGCACATTGTGAGAATCCCCCTCACAATGCAGCCAACAATAACCTCTTAAAGTTGTTTATTCTCCTAAAATGCAGTGTTTAATGTCTTTAGTGATCTGAGTACATAAATATACAAGTTTCCTGTTCAGGGCACCTTTAACGAATTTAAATATGCAAAAATCCATGCCCCTCAACAGGAAGCAAGGTATGACCAATGAAAATGAAGAACCGATATAAAAGTACTTAAGAAATACAACCTCTGGGCATAAAACTTTTTGTGACTGAGTGTTTGCCAATGACATGAAATGAAATGAATTCAGCACCATGACTCCTAATCAATTTAACATTGAGTTGAAAAAAGCTATCAGCGTACTTTGTTTGTGATTGCGAGCAAAGAATTGACTGATAATTGGTTAGCTTAGCGGTTTATCAACCACATTTGCCACAGTTGTTGTCATCTCCCACAATGATGTCTAGTCAGTGAGGGGATCAGCAGAATAGACATCTGAATGTAAGTGAATGAATTGCTTATACATATGAAACACATGACATAAAATTCAACCCCTTGTCATGACACCATGTGGAGTCTAATGGACCCAGGGTTTAGGCCCTGTTCTGCTTGCTGTCACGTGTATGAGCTCATCACACACACACACACACACACACACACACACACACACACACACACACACACACACACACACACACACACCCCACTGCATGTGTCTTTGTTGCGTCTATGTAAATGATCTGGCATGGGATGCAGTGTGACCTTATGGCAATGCAGACCCCATGACATCAGTTGACGCTCTCTCTCTCTTGCAACCACAGCCTCTTAGCCAAACCACGCGCTGTGCCAGACTTAGCCAGCTTGGCCACGCCAGATTTGGTTTGGAAAGCTGTCCCTCTGCTCCTCAGAACACACCCTGTCCCTCCAGCATCAGTGCATGCGAGTGCCAGTGAGATAATCTATACGATTCATGAGCTCAGAAGGAAGAACAGTGTTTCACCTCTTTGCTTATTCCCTTTCTCTGTCTCTCGCTCTGTTTCTCACTCACCTCTCTCTGTTATGTTCACATCACAGGGTTGAAATGGCACCTGTGTACCAGCTAAAGTGACCCAGATGATTGCTGTGTGAACATGAAAAATATAATCATTTCAAATCAGGCAGGTAGATCAGATACATCGATAAGCAGCCATGTAGTGTGAGATCAGATTGGGATTTATTTATGTTCTATATGACACTTTGCAATAGCTATCACTCACATGTTGCCATGTAGGGCTGCCATAGCGATGGTTAACCTAATGAAATAAAGCTGTGCATAGGGTTCCTTTCAGGGCATATGGGTCTGCTCGTAAGACACAGTATCAATATCAAACTGTGACAGCAGATGGTGTGATAGCAGCTCAGCTCTAGAGCGACTGGTTGTGAGCTTCCCTCTGGTTGTCAGTGCCTTTTTATTGTCTGCGTGGGTTTAGTCAGTTCTCCGGTTTCACCCTCCCACCCAAAAAACACACATGGGGCTCAGCTAAATTGTCCCCCAATTATTGAAGTTATGAGTATGGGAGTGAAAGGATGTGTGTGGTAGCTTGTGATTGACTGCTTCCTTGCACCCTGTGATTTCTGGGTAGTGGAATTCAGTAGATGGATCATATTTTATGGTATTTCTGTAAATGATGAATTTGAATTTGAATTTTTGGTGGCTATCTCAAAGTCAAAGGAAATTGCTGGGAAGCTGGTTATTGGAACTGGTTCTTGCTCTAATAATTACGAATTAGTCTTGTATATCAAATTTGATAGAAAATATTGTATTAATTAATTTGCAATCATGTAGTGAAAAATGAGAAGTTTAGCAGTAAAAGCTTGTAAAATTGAATGGACCTCACTTTTTTCACTGGTGACTGTTCATATGTAGTGCTATTATTGGCGTCTCAGTGGAGTAGTCCCTCTGCAAGCAGATGCCCTATCTGGAGTGCTGTGGGCTCAGGCAGGTGGGGGTGCGAGCTGTGTGAAGAGCAGGTTGGGTCGAGCTGGGTTGGGCTGGGCTTGGTCGTGTTGGTTGGGGGATGATGAATGGCACTCACCTGGTGGTCTCTGTGAGGGCTGGCAGCCTGCACCATGGGGGTCTCCCACCAGCCTGTCCCAAGCAGCGTGTGGCAGGAGGCAGCAGCCAGGGCCACATTAATCAAACCTCTCCACCTGCCTCTCTCTCTCTTTCTCTCTATCTCCCTCTCTATTTCTCGTTCTCCCTCTTTACATATTCCCGACTAGGCCTGTCGTTTGGAACAATAGTCCTTTTAGCAGGCCTCTTCTGGCTGAGCAGATGCGGCCAGCCTGTGAGCGTTCAAACACGGTGGCAGTTTGCAGCAAGGCAGGGTGTTTTGCAGCGCACTTATACAGGAGGGTGTGGTTCATGCTGTTACACTGAAGCAGACCTTTCTCTCCCTTGACGAGCCAGAGGCTATCTGCGAAGCCTAAAGTGGACTTTGGTTCCTTTAATACACTTAACATGGTAGGCCTTTGCCCCATGCCGCCGTCTTAACTGCTTTTGGCTCACTAATACTAGAGTTAGTGACACCTCCTGTTAAGGTCGCTGAACACATAATTGGGTACTCAGTGGGGCCCAGTATACGTAGTGTGGACTGCTCTAAGTAAGCGTTTTAACAGCTACTGGAGTCTATTAATGTTTTGACAGGAGTCAGAATTTGGGACTGGCCTTTTGTCTAATTTTGCTAGTTGTTACTTTTGTGACATTTCTGACATTGATACATGACAGACTTATAATTAGTATTTACTACATACTGTATTATTGCTTCAGTTTATACCTACCAGATGATTTGTACTATGTGAAGATTGTCCAACATTTCTGGAACGAAATATGTAAATGTAAGATAATAATAATAATAATAATAATAATAATAATAATAATAACAATAATAATAAGCAACAATAATAATAATAATATATAAAAATACTTGGCAACAATGTGTTATTATTATTATTGTAATATTATTGTTGTTAATATTATTATTAATATTAATATTATTAATGTGTGTTATTATTGAGTAATCCCAGGGGGTTATGTCTGCCTTGTACCCAGTTTAGAGTGTTCTAGAGACTCTCCAGGCCCACCATGACCCGGAAGCATATAAGTATGTATGATAATTACAACAATAAGAATGATATACAATAATTTTGTATAGCATCGTTCACATACCCAATGATGCCTGATGTATAATGTGACAATAGCTGTTATGAGTTTTGTTAGGACAGTAATGCTACTATATATGTACGCATATGCATGTATGTAGGTATGTATTATACAGTATAAATGCACTTAATTATCACTGCTAATCAGCAATGAAAACCAACAAATTATTGGAAAATCATAACAAGAAAAGCCCAATTATTGTGTAGAGAAACATTAGCAGCACATCATCATAAATGATTATTTACTCCATATGAAATTGACCAGTTTATCCCCTTGTGATCTTTTTAAGATCAGATGAACACCGGTGGCTCATTAAATATACATGCTGTGTATTGAGCTGAACTAGCCAATTAGCTGGGACTGTTTTCGATCGCTAATAATTGCTTTAGTTTTAATCTCTTGGTAACCCACCGCCTCTTTTCCTCTGTCTGGGAGGGATTTGAGTCTCTTCCTTGCCCGGCACTTACTGCAGAGTGTTGATCTCAAATGCAAGCTGCCTTGCTCTGCAGGCGGCAGTCTGGCGGTGCTATTGTGAGCAAGTGTGTGTAAAAGTAGAGCAGGCACAGAGATGATATGGAGTGGGGAGACAGAGTCTCCTGTAGGTTATGGGGGCGTGGTGTTTTCCTCAGCATGAGAGGTAGCTCCAGCATGCATTTCAGACTTCATTCGAGCCTCTTTGATACTGTACAGCATATTCAAGCTTGAATAAATTGTGAATTTGTGTTTACATGGGCTATCCTTGACTTTGCTGCAATCAAGTAGTTGAGTCCTACCTGATGTAGTCGGGTGCGGAGATAACAGGTCAAACATTAGCGGTGGCTCTGTGTGCCTAACGAAGGCGCAGTCTGTTAATTCATTTGCTTTCTGGGCTTGTTTGTGTTGGGGATAGACTAAGGCGCACAGCTTGAATTGAATCTGGAAGGCAGATAACGGTATTTTGTGCAGGAGGTTTTGAAGCAGCTCTTATTCGTGTAGTCTTATCTCCATGTAATTAAGGGTAGGTGCCTTCCCTCGCATTTCTATTTAAATCATGCAAAGATACGTGAGAAGTAATCAGAGCTGGGCCATGTGACTCAATTACTTCAGGCAAGAGGAGATCTGAAGTGGCCAATACATTTTACGGATAAACTGTTGCTGCCTAACTCATAAAGTCTGAATGTCTTGCATGACAAAAACCTATTAGAGCTAGTAAACATTTAACCAAGGAATTTCAGATTTTCTCCTGTGGAATAAAGGGAAATTCTGCTTGAATAGAGAGAGAGGGAGAGAGAGAGAGAGAGAGGGAGAGAGAGAGAGAGAGAGAGAGAGAGAGAGAGAGCGAGCGCACACGTGCACAGGCCTAATAGTGCATGCATGTGTTTACTGGCCAATAAGTGGAAAACAAAAATTGGATACAGAGTGTTCCCCTGTCTGCAGATTTGTTGGAAAGCTTGGATTCGATTTGGGCTTGGAAAGCTGGCTTTCCTTTCAGGAAGTGTTGTTCCTCTCCTCTCTCTATAAACAGTGGAAAAGGGACTTGAAGAAAATGTCCCAGACTCACTGTTTCCACTGTAAACATGCACTGGGCTCTTTCCATCAAGTGCAGTGGGTTTCTGCTGGGGCTGCCCTAGGCCCCTTTCAGGGAAAGGACTTTCCGGGGAAGAGCTTTGTTTTTGCTTTATATCAGCATCGCTAACAGCTCGTTCTCTCTGAGTGTACGTTTTGACTTTTGCAAGAGCGTCCTTTTGTTTGTTTTTTGTATCCCCAGCGTGAACTATTAGTGGTTACTGTTGTAGAAATTGAATGTGAGAAAGTCGACGATGAAAGGCGTGGGAGAATTGAGCTCTCTGTTTGAGGTGGCCTTGCCTGTTGCTGTAGGCCGACCTTATCGCGGTTGCTTTATTTACCCACAGCCGCGATGCCATTGAGGTACGGACCTTCTGCTTGATCATGGCTTGCTGGTGAAAACAAGCATTGATTTCAAATAATTGTGCAGCTTGGCAACCAAATTAGGCACTGCTGCCTTGCGCAGCCTGTATTGTTTTCTTCTGTTTTGGTTAAAGAAATAAAAAGGTACAAAATAATGAGAACAGAAATGTTAGTGTTATTAGATGAAGAGCTGAGTTATTCTTTCCATTTAGTATTTAATAATATATGATATATATACCATATGTTTTTATGTTTTTTTTGTTTTGTTTTGTTTCTGTTTTTTTTTTTTTTTTTAATTTTATGGGGATGTTGGCATCTGCCTTTCAGTGGCTCGCAGCCTCCTGTGTGGGTTAACACCTATTTTTACTAGTCTATCGAAAGGTGTTAAAGATGTTCCATTTCCTTTGTTCCATTAGCGTGCACAATGGACCTGGCTTCCCCTTCTCCAAGCTTGGTAATTAAACTTTTCTGCAGCAGGCGAAAAAGTCCCCATAAAACACTGACTCCTCTTGCCAACCATCTGCCTGATAGCAAACCTTAACCTGTATTTGAGGCTGGAAGAGCCATTTTTATTGCATTGTATCAGCCATGAAAGAGGTGCTAAGATGGACACTCTGTATCTCCGCCGCGCCAAAAACTAATCTAAATGGAAAACACATTGTCTTCATTATTTTGCAAGTGCTGAAAGAACACTGTTGCCATAGTAACAGCCAGCAGAGGCCGAGGGCTGCTTTAGGGCCAGTGAATGGAGTACAGTGGATGAGCAAAAGTGCCTCGTGAGCCAGACGGCAGAAAAGGCCAGTTAGAGAGTGTAAAAGTGCTGCTCACTCGTATAATTAATTTCAGGGTGGGGGAGTGGAGCAAGGTGGTGTATTTAACACGGACACTTAGGAGCTGTGCTCCACTCTGCCCATAGGCTAGCTGCAAGTCAAATGGTGTGTGTGTGTGTGTGTGTGTGTGCGTGCGCGTGCATGTGTGTGTGTATCTGAGCTCTTCTAACTGTAGGTAGATGAGGGAGTCGATTTGATTAAAAGCAGAAAGGAGGACATGCTGTTTCGTGGGGGAAAAAAAGAAAAACACACGGCTGAAATTGCTTGCATCCATAAAGCTGTGGCTGCCAGACATAGCTGCAGTTTTCCTCTGGAGGATTGGTAATGAATGCCAAGAAAGCTGTTGTTTTCGCAAGGTGGTGCCGGAGACCAGACACAAAAAAGCCTGCCTTGTGCGGAGCTTTATAAAACATTTATTACCGAAAACGAAGTGCGTTCATATCACAAACTGTCTTACAAAACGCCACCAAATCCCAATCAAATTCCTTCAGGTTTCTCACTCATTTCAAATTGTTTGCGAAGGAGCTGGAGCTGGAGCTGCAGTTAGGAGCCAGGACCTAATGGTTTATTCAAAGCACCAGAACCATTTGAGTCATTAAGCTGAGGACACGGCCTGTCGCGGCTATCACTTGTTTATTTGCTTGCAGCAGCGTAATAAATGCAGTGACTTGCTGAAATTATTGTCATTGCTGTTTAAACAGTCTCAATTCCAGGGGCTGCGGGTGACCTTCTGCTGATTTGTCAAAATACTGTTAGTTAGTAAGCAGAAGCCAGCCAGTGCAGTAGCTGCTAGTCTCTGTGAGTAAATGATCTTGTAGGTTAGCTAATGAGGAAGGCTCAGGGAAGTAGTCTGGTGTCAGGGACAAGAGCGTGAGGACAGTAGCAGGGCCTATAATGGCCGCAGTGCCTGCACAGGGCGGCTCTTCGTCATGGTGATTCATGTCAGGGTGTAATTGGTTTACCTGCCTGTGTCTGTTGTGAGCCTGTCCACGTAGCTAAAAAACAAATTACCCACCACTGACCTTTCAGCTACACTGGTCATTCCGTCCTGCAGCTGAGGAGCGGAGAGGCGCTGTGGTTGTGCTAGGGGTGGGAGGCATAGCAGTTTAATGCCATTGAAGTGAATAATGTGATGAGCAGTTTAAACCAACACGAAAAGATTAATTCAGTCAAAACAAAATGTAAATCTGTTTGGTTTTGTCACACATTGGCTCAACTTTGCAGTTAGAAATGGTCTTTCTGCTCTTTTATTGCACTTTGAACACTTGAAATTTACACTCCTTTGTCGTTTTCATTTTAATTGGTTTTCTTTACTCTAGCACTAGCTCTAGTTTTCAAACTGGAGGTTGATTGGCTGATGGTTTGAAGGTTGAGTGTGAGAAATCAATTGAGTATGAGTTTTTTATTTGAAGAGTGCAGCTCAATTCAGCTCTTTTTAGATCAGAAGGGGAATCATGGCATGTCTGAACAGTATCTTTACATGCAGTCCTGACATGAGAAAGTTTTGGATCTCCTGTGTGACTTTATTATGGATGTGATCATGATAGAAAATACAAGTGAAGTCCTCATCCCAATCTGTGCATCAGAATCTAGGCTGATCCAGCGATATTGTAATAGTTCGGGAATCAGCTATTTTAATACCAATCCAGTTCTGAACCTCAGTTTTAACCACAGGGTCTGGAGTACTAATTGGTGTTCTCAAGATGCCATTAATGGACATTTTCTCAGCCACAGCAGCCATTTTCCGATTTAAACCAGCTCTGCAGAGAGTTCTGAACCAAAAGGAGACTAATACTGTAGCTAACACCCTCACTATAAGAAAGCTCATTACAATGTGTTCATCACTCTGTAAAATTGTTATTACCAGCAATAGTCAACAAACAACAGATCAGTCTAGAGTTTGCACCACTGCTAAGGAGTCCAGGAGGTCCAGGAGATTTTGTGGGCAAACATTCCTGGTAGGTTCCGGACCCACAATAACCTTATCTAGGATGCAGGGGATAAGAAGGTAGAAGGACAGATGGATGGATCTCCCACCCGTATGTGGTGCCACTCAGACAGCCATACATAGTCTGCTGTGTTTGCCCTTGCCTGGATGAAGGCGGCCACTGGGTTTGGTGCAGCGGCCTCCGCATCACGCAGGTTTGCTTGCACCACTTATCTGTCAAGAGCAGTGAGTGTAAAGGCAAGGGGAGGGTGGAGTAATTCCCCACTTCCTGCATGAAGGATACAATATCCATTTTAGTGACAGGGTAGATGGGCTCCAATTTAAATCTTAATCCACAGGGGCTGAGTGGCAGTCGGCCGGATTGATTCCAGGCTGCGTTGTGCGTGTCTGTGCGCTCTGGCCTACTCTGATTCACTCTTAGATAGCCTGACACTTGGCCATAACCCTCTCTGCAAAGATCTCCCTGTCTGTCGTGGCCGTATTGATGAAACCAGCTCCTCGCCCATGCGTGGCCATTTCATGGGCCAGGTTCCACCTGAGTAATGGCCAAGCTTCCCTACATACGTATTCCCTTAAAGTAAGGAATGGTGCTCATGCCACTCTTTGGAATGAAATGCTTGAAGTCATTTCAGTACTGTGCTTTAGTTCATGATTGCCAGTGTTGCTATTCTCATGGAAATGCATCACAAGATGCAGCCAAGCTCATAAGTAACAGTCTGCCAACAAAAAAACAAAACCTTTGAGATCTGGAAATAGAGGAAATATGTTCAAATGAAGCATTATCTGAACCTGATCTGAATTTATATTGCCTTGTTTTAAACCTTAGAATATAGGTATTATCAGGGGAGGATTAGTGAATGGGATATTGAGGCAAGCAGCCAAGGACCTCTGACTGCCAGGGGTGTTTGTGGGAGGTCAGACCACAAACCACTTAAAGTGGCTCAAATATCTTGGTGCAATCCACGAAAAAAAATGTTTTTATAGACATTTTTTGTTGTCTTCCAAATGTAACCTTTTAGTCCCTTTTAGTGATTGAGGTTTTAGTATTTATACCCTTCCATCTGTGTAAGGCCTACTTATGTATTGTGGAATATTCTCTTGAAAATAAAAGAAATTGTGATTGAAATCTCAAACAAAAGTCCAATCCCAGTCTTTCACAGTGGCACAAATTACTGCATTATAGAAACAATGGGACAATGTGTATTTATAATAAGGCCTAATTTTTCATTTTCAAAACAAATAAACATTACTGAGCTTGCTCCAAACAGATATTAAGAGAGACACAATATCATTTAATCTCACTTTTCAAATCTTATTGTCGGCAGGGGGCATCTAAACACACTTGCACCCAGGGGCCTTATAAGACCATGATCTATCCCTACTTGCTGTTGTTAATTTAAAGTACATGTGATCACAATTAATTACAAATTCACATAAGGAATGACTTTTGTAATGAAGTGACAGTGTGAACAGGTTTGAGGCAGGTTTGTTTTGGCTGTTTTGAAAGCAAGGAATGTCTTAAAACATCGATTCAGTTACTGCAGACAAATGTTTAGTAGTGCCCATGCTTTTCGGAAGGAAAATCCAAGAGGTGTGAGTATGCATGTGTGAATAAGACTCCACTTTGTGAACACAGAGCCATCACTGTGTGTAAGCCCTGGCCTGGCCTGGCCTGGCCCTGCCCCGGCCCCGGCCCTGCCCACTGGAGCTCTCAGCACCCATGTATGGCCCTCTTAGGTGCCTCGCAATGCCAGCCCTCCGTGAGCAGCAGCAGACCACAGCCAGCCAGAACAACACCCCAGCCTGGGCCTGGCTGGCTGAGCTTGTGTTAAGTGTGAGTTTACTCTCAGTCCATTACTGACTAATCTCATTAGCTCTCTGGCCAGTGCAAGGGCCGAGTGAGCAGTGGAAGTGAAAGAGAGCCCTCCTCACCTCCAGACTCACCACAGAGTGCACCCGAGCCCTGCAGTAATGGGGGCTGGGAGGTGCATGCACGGCTATTGACGAATCCCTTTAATTATCAGAGAGTGAGCAGCGTTATTTGCTGTTAGCTGGGTTAATCAGATTCACTGTTTTTCAGGGTTTGAGCGTGGAGACCAAGAGTGACGGAATAACACCCCATTGACAGCTTCTATTCGCGGACCCTATCTTTTGCTTCTAATTGTTTTCCTTTCATTTAGTCAGAGTTTTCTCGCTAATTAGATTTGTCGCATGAAACAGAAGAAAACTCAGGCACGGCAGGAGCTGCTGCACAGGAGGTCGCCATGCTGGGTTCCTAAAGGAGAAATTACTTGCTTTGATTGTCAAGACTTGAAACTGTGTGTGCACTTGCAGACGTTTCCCCTTTATTTTTCTGCTTGCGTGCGTTGTTTTCATAATGTTTGTGTAGTCTTTGTCTATAGTATTCACTCACTCATTTGTAGTCTTGCATCTGTCTGGAGGCCTTGAGTGATCATGTGTTAGTTAGGAGTGAATAACTGTATACACGTGATGCCTGTGCTCTGTTGTGGCATGTAGTCTGTCTGCAGAGTGAGCTGTAGAGTGTGTGTGCCTGACAGCTAAGGCTGAATATTAGAAGCAACCTCACAATGCAGTATGTAGTAGGATATGAAGACTATGATACCAACTATCACAGAACAGCTCAGTAGACAATGTTGTACAATTAAAATGACCATCTGTTGTGTGTGTTACATTGTCTTAACGCAAGTGTGAACGCAGAAAGTAAATGTATAGGAGGTTTATCTCACAATAAGTACTTGCTTAACTTAAAAAGATTAAACTAACTTAAGGCCATTAAACACTGAATGTGACGACAATAAACGAGACCAAATTGTTGTAAACAGTTCTCATTTTACCACTAACCTGCAGAGGTCACTCTTACTGAAATCACATCGTCCTCCTTACATTGTGTACTACTTAAATGCTGAACAGAGTTTAACAGAGTTGTCTGACCTACTGCTGAATTTAAATGACTTTAGATCAGGCAGATTATGCTTGCTTATGTTTGTTTTGAGGTGCTGCTGTTGCTCAACCTACAATGTGCACTACATAGATAGAGGGAATGATTGAGACAGGGCCTCAAGAAGTAAATACTATTTTTTTTTTGAAAGAGTAGAAGTAGGAAGAGCTCTTTCACAGATTAAACTTTCAGAGAACTTCCATACACATCTCAGATGCACAGCTTGGAGACACCTGCTCCGAATATTACATACAGTTAAATGTTTTTTGAATAATAATCCATTACTTTTGTCAGTAGCCATGACTGTTACATACTGTTGCCAAAATTAGAGCAGAGAGTAAATAATCATATTTACATTTTTTTTTTCATGCTTGCTGTGAAAGTCTTCATAAGTATACTTATGTAAGTATATATAAATATACAATAGATGCCTCAGACTTCAGCATTCTCAGTTGTGGACTGTTATCAGTGCTTTTTTGCTGAAGGCATTTTTAAGATTGAGTTAGTTTGCTGACTGCTGAGTAGCAAACTAGTAGTCTTGAATGCGGCTTCCCTCATACGTACATGCCCTGTGCAAAAGTGCATTAATAAATATCATTACAGTTATGTCCATATCACCCCTGCAATTGTCAAGAGCTTTTCAACTCTATGTTGCCAAATCAGTACATTGAACACAGCCGTCCTGGTAGCAGTATGAGTGTGTATGTCTGAACTGGGTTCATTGTGGGAGAGAGCAAGCAGCTTGCCCAGTGCGATGTCTCCTGGAGCTGATGTTTCAGCACTTTTGGGCCGAGCCTGAAACAGAAGGCCATGGAATTTCTCAGCTTACCTATTCAGCAGCAGCAGCACACTGTGAGTGCACCAACACTCTGGAGCTGGAGCCATGCCTGCCAGGTTAGGTTTGCTGCACCCTGTCTGGCCCACCTCCTCACTTAGAGCTTTCATGCCTGCGAGGCACTCTTCTCTGCCTCTAGATAAAGACACAGCTTTTTTCGCTTTGCCTGAAATACAACCTCTTGCTTGTTACGAACTTTTGCAAGAATGTAAATTATGGCTTTTCCAAAAAGCCCAGCCTGGAATTCCTCTTCTCTGCTGTCACCCTAAATTAGAAGTCTTAAGATTTAAGTGTCTTTATGAAAGCAGAACCACATTTTCTGCTGAGGTGAAGATAATGGAATAACAAAACGTGTACGCAGCTTCATATGTTGCTGAAGTCCATTTTCTTTGAAAGAGGTAAATACATATGCCAACACAGCACAACAACCCGTTGCTTGTGGCATAGCTGAATCCAAGGCCTTGTGAAGCATTTTTTTTTCTACGTCCCTTGTCTGCTGTGTTTGTTTCAACGTTCTTGGAAGCTTCTTTCATACTCCGAGATATTTAGCGGTTGTCTGGACGTGATGTGCAGTAGGCTCTATTTTTAGCTCAAACAGCACATGAGAGATTCACTGGCGGTCATGAGCCTCACTGTGACCTGATTTTTTTTTTTTAAGGCATGGCTCCTCCCTTTCATCGATAACCACAGACAAGACAGCGCTTTTCACATCAGGGGAGGTAAAAGTGAAAAGTAAAACTTAACTATTTCCCGATTGATCTGTGTTGGTTTCTGCTGATAATGCAGGCTAAAAGGATGCAATGTAGCGTGGAGAACTGGTCCAGTCTTTGCGAGCAGAGATAAGCGTCTGCATGGACCGGCTTTGCTGCTCAGGGCCCCTGTGTTCCACTGCAGGACGGAAACAACTCCTGGTTTATTTACGCTAGGCCTTTCAAGCCGGGCAGCTGGCAATCTCTGACAAATGAGAGAATCTAGGGATGAGTCAAAAAGAGAGATAGACTGAAATGCTGGATATGCTTTTGTCGCCACACTAAACCTGGGTGATAGTGATAATGAGAGTTATCGAAATGAATCCGTCTTAATGACACGCTACTGAGGTAACAATTTTGCTATTTCAAAGAAAAAAGATTTATACGAATGTAGAAAGCTTACATTGCAGATCAGTGCCTCACACACACATACATTTACAAATATATCTCTTGGCCTAAGTACCGATATTTGAGTTGAGATACAGTAGTTAAGGGCAACTATAGAGATCACATGTGAAAGATTAAGAAAAATTTTAGAGGTATCTGCTGGTATGAAGGACAACTCAGAACCTCCATATCACTGCCCAGGATCAGTAAGGTTAACTAAGACAACACTGATCAAATCAAAATTTATTTGTGTAGTGCTCTTCACAACTGATGTTGTCACAGAACAGCTTTACAGAAATCAAAAAAAATTAAAAAGGTTAACAACACAGGAACAAAGGATAAGAAATAGACCCCCTAGTGAGCAAGCCAACGGGTGACAGTGGCAAGGAAAACCTCCATCAGAGCTGGAGGAAGAAATCTTGGGAGGAACCAGGCTCACAAGGGGGGGACCCATCCTCCTCTGGTCAAACTACTTATACATATTTATTTAGGGGACACTGAACACAACTGTTCTAATAATCTGATGTACTTGTGTGAAGAGAATGGTGTAGCTGATGGTGCACCATTCTACTGTGCAGCTTTGCATGCAATAACAGAACAACTCAAGAACAATAACTACAGAACAATTCAAGAAGGCAGGTGAACAGTGGAGCATTTTGAGAATAAGGAACTGCATTAAATAAAGGAACACCCTACCAACTATGAAACGTAAGGGTGAATCTATCATGCCTTGGGGTTGTGTTGCCACTAGGGGCATTTAGTAGCATTGCATGAGTGAGGAATGGATTCCACAGTATTCCATCAAGTCCTGGATACAGATGTTAAACCATCTGTTAAAGTGTACAGGACCAGTGGGTCTTTCACCTGCTCAGCACGTTAGAAAAATGCATGAGCCTTTGGAGGCAGAGCTTATAAAGAAGTGAGCAGGGAGATAATCATCCAGTTGAAGCTGCAGTAACCATCGAGACCATTATCGTTTGAAATGCCACCACCCACTGCTACAGAATAGAGGGAAAATCATCTCTATTTTGTCATCAATTGAGGTGGAGTTACAGATGCAGAAAAAGTGATTTTATGACCACTTGGGGGCACATATGCTAGGTTTGGAATAGCAAAACTATCATTTATCAGCATAAAATTGCTTGTTTTACCTACAAGTAACATGGAGTATTAGTGTACTTACACTTTAAAAGGCTGAAGCTGAAAAGACAATGGCTTCAACAGCAACAGCAGTGTTCCAGAAGTACAACTGAAAATGTATAGCCTTATGCAAAGAGTAGTGGTACATTCCAGCTGTAAGAATGGGAGACTTTTAACTAGATGCAAATAGTGTTTTTCAAGTTGCTAAAAAGGGAGTTTCTGACTCTGTAAGATGAAGACCAAACTATTGAACAGGCCACATTTTTTATTTGTTTTTTTATGTTATGAAAGACAGAGCATGTGTGCCTTAAGATTTGCCAGAACAAACAAGGGCCAGCTTTTTCATGATACTGTGTGTGTGTGTGTGTGTGTGTGTGTGTGTGTGTGTGTGTGTGTGTGTGTGTGTGTGTGTGTGTGTGTGTGTGTATATATATATATATATATAATCACACATATGTACAGTCTCTCATTCCTTGTCTCTCTCTCTCACTCCCTCACTCACACACTCGCTCTCTTTGTCTATCGAATCCTGGCCAGTGCAGTGATAAGAGTGAGGAGTTAAATTGTGACTTGCGAACCCAATGATTTGTGGCTGTGTCAGGTCGAGCAGGCCGAGTGCCATGCCAAGCCACTGAGGTCTTATCTGAGCTGGCAGAGTTTTTCACAGCCCCAGCCTTCCCACACACAGTGAATCACGGAGGCCCCAGTGCATCCACGGCCCTTTCCCTCGGCACAGTGAACATGGGGGATTGTCCCTGGGGTGTCTGGTTGCACATACCTGCCATTGTAGGGACCTCTGGCACCATGCTGCTGTTCAATATTTATAGCTGCCAAATGCTCTCAAATATCAAATTGTTAAACAGCTGCTCTCAATTTTGGAACTGGGCGTCCCATTTTGGAAAGTGCATGGCCTGAGACCACAGGAACAGTCCCCATATAAAAGAGCTCATTAGGTTTTTAATCACTCCCTTTATTGGCTAATTAATTTGCTTTAAAGAGTGATGCCGTACATGTTTCCACACTAAGGCTGTCCTATGTGGCAGACCTGGCACTTCAGCTAGAAGGAGCTGGTAGCAGCTCCACCTGTAGCCATGGTGCAGAATCAGATTTCCAGACCATGGTTCTGACCTCCATCCCAGAAAACCCTCTACAAATGATGAATCTATTGGCTATTAGGCCTGTCCAATTACGCAGTTATTTAGCCATTATACTTCCCCTGGCTTCCTTGTACTTCCTCCCCCAATGCATCGCTATTGCCCGGTCCCAGATTTTGTCTATGCAATGAGCAACATGTGGTGTCCTTCTAGAATAAACATATTTCATCTGAGCATCAAATAGAATTACCCAGCATCTTTGTGTTTTAAACAAACAATATTCTAGCTTGTTCACCTTTTCCATGTTTGGTATCATTGTTCGTACCACCACAGCCCTACAGCAGAGAAGCCACAGAGGTTACAGCATGTGCGCAAGGTGCAGGGAGCTGATGAAAAATGGCCACTGCACCGCGGGCTGCTGGCGGCAGCCCTCTCTCTCCGCAGCGCTTCGCCTCAGGTGAGAAATTAAAGTGGATATTATCTGAGCTCCATCTCACCCTCACTACAGCAGCATGGGGCCAGGAACCATTTGGCTGTGAGCGCACAGGAAACGCTGGCTTGACATTATTTTCAGGGCGGCCCTCTGTTAGTGATGTGCTTTTCATCGATGCCTCTCTGCTTCAACTGGGGGCAAGGTCACACCCACTAAGACCACTGTGTCTTCACAGTGGTGTAAAAACGAACTGCATAAAGAAGTGACTTTTGCGTGTACATTCACTTTTAGTGTCAATTTTGATTTGATTTTGAGTTGTGTATCGGCCTGTTTTCTTTCCATGCTAATATGAGGTCAGCATTCACATTTTCAGAAACCCCTACCTCGACCTCACTGGATCCTTCAAGAAGTTCACCTACCTTAGGGTTCCACTATATTGGTGTCGTAGTAGTAGTGCAGTAATAACCCATTGTAATGTACTAGTAAAGGTGTGTGAGGTGGAAAGGTCACAGAGCACTTTTTCAGTATTGCATTTGCCTATAAAACTATAAAAAATGGCACCAGGCTGACATTGCATTTCTTCTGCTTTTAAAATAAAGTTCAAATAAAACAGCAATAAACAGAAATGCTAAAATAACATTATGTTGACATTGTATCATAAAATAACACCTTTCATATCATTTTGATTCTTTACTGACTTGTAATAATGGGGATTCTGTCTTTTCATTGCCACTCTTGATACTGGACTCGGGATCATTGGTTGAGCTGCACAATATCTCTCGTGGGAACTGTGTGAATGCTCACATTTGTGTAAAATCCTGTAATATTACTATTAGTGTGTTATTTGTCAGTAAATGCACATTCATGCCTGTCCATGTGGGGTTGTCAAATGGCTTGATCAGATTTCCGGATTTAAACTTGTTATTTTGTTTAAAGCAACCTCTTAAAAGTCATGTGAAGTAATGTATTTCCATTTTTAGATAATACTATGTAATTTAAATTATAGTTTTAATAATACTTTGAATTAAAATAGTGCTAATCAGTTAGCTAATCGGAGCAGCATATATCCTGTTATAATATACTCTGTTAGGTGTTTGTTAAGAACAAATAGTCATGTTCTGTTGCCAGTAATTTACAATATAACATAGCAACCTAAACAGAACATACACATATAGCATAACAATAGTGCTGGAAGTCTGCATTGTGTCGCATAAGGTACTTGTCACATTTTAATCCCTGCTGTGATTGCTTGAAACCATGAGCAAGCTAGCAAATTTGCATAATAGAAAAACAAAAAGGTTGAAAAGAGTAGTGTAGGTACTGCATTGGAAAAGCATCAGTAAGTGTGGTTCGTGTTTAAAGCATGTCCCTCCACCCCTACAGTGGGAGCCCGGTACTGTGTACATTTGTGTTATTCATTGTATCATTTTTTCCCAGCCAATTTCTGAACTTTGAAGGACTAGAAGGACTGTTATGGCAAATTTAGGCTGATGTTGATATTCAGTATTTTTCAGACATATATAATTGCTGACACTGATGGAGTTATTTTTGGAGGGTTGCAAATGTAATGTAATGAAATACAGAAATTGTTGGTAAGTAGTCTAGTATTGTTTTATCATTCTGTTCTTCAGGAAACAAGGGATTGGGGACTTGAATAAATCATCAGATATCATTTCAGTTATAATTTCTAACTGCTGATGATATATTTTTAAGAGTTATATTTATGATCAAACAGTAGAGAAGCTGACAGTCTCAAGCAGGTGTTTTTTAATCAATTGGCAGTTGAGTGAGTACAATAACTTCAGTTACCAGGTTAAAGTTTGTGCAAATGGTTCAGTCCTTTTTGGTCTGAAAGGTCTTTAAGTGCATTTCAGCAGCTGTATAACCAGGTTTAACCCAGAAGTCTTTCTTGTTAGCCTGTGTTTCTTTTTCTTTTTTTCTTTTTTTTGGTCAGGGCTTTTCGACTTATTCTTCTGCTCTGTGGCCTCCTGTTGCCTCATCCCTGCCCCAGCAGTTTCTCTCTCTCTCTCTCTCTCTCTCTCTCTCTCTCTCTCTCTCTCTCTCCCCTGCCTTACGGAGCGCTGGCCAGGATTAAGCATTAGCTCGGAGCTGACTGCATAATATCCAACCTTATCAGTCTCTCCGGGGAAGAGGTGGTCCACGGCAAAAATAGCAGTACTGATGTTACTGCTGACAGATACTGTGTGGTAGTGACTAGTGTTATTACTGACACTGGTAATGGCAGCATTAGATGTGTGGTGCTTTTGATTTGTGACATTTTGCTTTTTACAACAGCTTTACATTGAAGTGTTTGGAGACCGACATCCAGGGATGAAATTCCCTGGATTTATCACTTTGTCCATTTTCCAGTCTGGGGTTTAGATTTGATCCGAAGGGAGGAATGAACGCAGGAGGCTTTGAGGTTGGAGATCCAGAGAGGAGGAAAAACCAGAGTAAAGTCAGTCCATTCCTGCTGGACAGTGTGAAATAGAGAGCCATAGGCAGATGGAAGGAGTGGAAGAGAAAGGAGGGGGAGAGGAGAGAGAGTGAGAGGTAAGGGGGGGAGTCAGTCTGAGAGTAAGGGGAAGGTAGAGTGAGTGAAAGGAATAAATAGAGAGCATGAGAGGAAGAGAGAGGGAGGGAGGCAGGCAGAGAGGGAGAGAGAGATTGTGGGAGGGAAAGAGGCCAGGCTGGTGCGGCCGTGTTGATTGGCTTGTATGAAAACACATGACTGCAGTGGGGAGCCTCTTGCTCAGGGTGAGTGGCTCTGCTGCAGACCAAACCACATTAGATGAAATGAATCCATTCCCCAGCCTGTTAAAGCAGCATGCTCCCCGGGCTCCAAAGAGAGAGGGAGAGCAAGAGAGAGACAGAGAGACATGCAGGGGGAGGGGGGTTGAGAGAGAGAGAGAGAGAGAGAGAGAGAGAGAGAGAGAGAGAGAGGGAGAGAGAGAGAGACACAGAGAGAGGGAGGGAGGAGGGGGAGAGTGACTGGCAGGAGGGAATGGGGGAGAGAAGAAAAGGGAGAGGCGGGGGCAGTAGGAGGCCAGCGTGCACACACACACACACACACACACACACACACACACACACACACACACACACACACACACACACACACTGAGTCGAAGAAACTGCTCAGGGGATTATGGCACATTTTGGGGCAGGACAATGGCAAGCAGTAGAGTGCCTTTACCCAGCCCTGCTCGCTGCACACAACAAACGCTGCTTTGTGCTGTGTGTAGAGGCCACTGACCGGGGTCATGCATCTGCAGTAGCGGACTGCTAGGGAAAAAAAAGTCAAATCAGCCTTCAGACCAACACATCTCAAGCCACTTGGAACAGATTTCCACTTTCCTGATATTTTGTGGACACTTTGAGGAGAAGTATTTGTAAAACACTTTAACTCCCAGACTGAGTGGCTTAAGTCAAGTTTTCCACTTAAAAGTGATGTTATGCAGCACTGTTACTTTAAAAGAACAGCTGTGAAATCACGTCGTTGCACTGTTGAACTGCGGTAGGGAGAGTAGCATATCAAACATTGGCACTCTGGGCTCTTCATGCCACTAAATGCATTAAGTAACTTGTGAAGCAGGTGGGGCAATGCTTAACACAGCGTAGCCCAATATCATCTAAATTCCTGTAATATTATTCTACCATTTCTATACACATGTTTATTTTTTTCATGTTCATTATTGGTTCTACATCTCTCAGCTTGTCCAAAAATTCACGTGTAAAGTGTTGTCCTTTAGTAATGACCCAAAACATGAATTGCATTTCCTGACTGGAGGGGGAGCCCAGGAGCAAGCACTGCCAATTCTCATATAATCCAGCCTTCAAATAGTAATGATTGAGATGATCAGGCCTCCATTGCTTTTATACCCAATAGGTGCAGGAGGTGCTTGGCTTTGGCTGTTGCATCTTCAAATTGGCTGTGAAAGCGTGGATGTTTATCCTGCGACCAATCGATCAGAGGCAGCAGAGCTCAGCAGTGATCACAAAACCCATGCCTCTCTGGCCAGAGACATAGAGCTTGAGCTGCTGCTGAACATACTACACATCCTTGGACTGCTTAGAGGGGAAGTGATGGGGAAGACTGTGGTACACACAAAACTTGTCTTGAGCATTTCAGTGCTTTACCTGCTCTGGAAGGACTTGATTGCCTGATGTGTTGCCTGATTTGTTATACAGCAGGAAACGTACTGCCACAGGACTGCAGGGTTTACTAAACCCAGGTTCTCAGCATATGAAATAATGGTGCTTGGGGAGCGTGGAGCTGTTCATATCTGTTATGGCAGATCTCTGTGTGAGCTGTAATTATGATCAGTCTTTTAAGCTTGGCCTTTTTCTCCTCTGAATGGTGTGAGATGCTGGTATCAGTCTCTCTCTCAGTGTGTGTCCTTAACCTGGGAGAATGGCGGATGCTATTCTGAGAGCTAGAGCTTGAAAAGGTAGTCATTTGTGAGCCGAAATACAGAAGTCACTCATGCGGCTTGTGTCTGATTATGAAGAGATAATTTCTCTCACTCTCTCTCTACCTCTCTCACTCACATGCTTTCCTCCTCTTTTTCTCAGTTTAAGACAGAGTGGGTTTCCACTCACTGTTTTTTTTTCCTTTCGGATCTTCTTCCTGTCTTTTGTTTTTGCACTCTGCCGGTATGCGTTATTAGTCGGCCCGCTCCTCTGATATGATTAATCTTCCTTCCGCTTCGGAGGGTCGTTTCATGCCCAGATGGGTTTGTTGTGTAATCCCTGAGTATCACCTCCTCTAATTGTGTACAGACTGATGCGATTCATATGGCTGCATACTGAGCAGCGTGTAAGGGCACTGCATCGGGGCTGCTCTCTAAAGGGCAAGAGCAAATGCTAGCAAATATTTATAGAACCCACATTTTGTTGCATAGAAGGCCCAGAGGAATTTGGGCTGTCCTTACATTCACTACGAAGTGTGGTACTGGTTCAGTGTTTAACTGTGTGTTGGGAATGACTTCATGGCGAGCTTCTGGTGCTGTCTGAATAACGAGGACATGGGTTTGTTTTCATTGAGGTACTTGGTGTGTTATATAACTGGTGTTTTTCCAACCCTCCCTGCCTGAGGGACAGAGAAGTAGAGAGAGACAGAGAGTGAGAGAGGAAGAGAAGAGCGAGGGAGGAGCAGGCTTGGACTCTGGGCTCTGCTCCACCACCGGTCTGCGTCACTGGACAGGATGCTGGGCAGCCGCTGCAGTGATGTTTTCGTGTCATCGTCTTCCTCCTGACGCGTGCAGCCATGCTTTTGTACGGCAAACAAAAACCCAGGAGCACAGGGAAATAGTGGGAGAGGGAGTGAGGCAGAGAGGGAGAAAATCAGAGAGAATAGGTACCCTCCACACATATTTTCTCTCCTGCCGTCTCTAACTAACTCCCTCTCTCTGTTCTCTCTGTTTTGGCTTCTAGCTGCAAGCGTGAGAGACAGCAGGGTTTGGTGGGAAATAGTTAATCAATAGCCACAAGGTCGGCTGGGCAAGCCGCAGGTTTGAGAGTGTCCTGTCAGTGAGCTGGAGCGGAGGATTTGTAGCGCTTGTAAAGGCTTAAAGGAACATGCGGTAGTTCTGCACTGATAGCTGATCTGCAGCATCACAGGGAGACACCTGCTGGCCACCAGCTGGCACTGCAGTCTTACTGGCCCACATATTGCATGAGAGGAGCTGACCGGGCTCCTTTTTACTGTAACGGCAAGCGGCACACTTCAATACCTTGCTATAATAGGTATTACTTTCATAGTAGTCATTTTTTAAGGCTCATTTTAGCAAGTGTATGTTCTCATAAAGGGTACATTTGTCAGTACTAGTGTCATTTCACCCCAACAAGTGTTAGAACAACTGAATCTCATTGACCTAAGCCTCTATTAAGGACTGCATAGCCTTTCAATGCTGTGATATTCCTTTAAGATCACTCAACTCAACAATAAGCTTCAGGGTTAAGGAGTTTAATTGCCAGCTTGGCTCCAGCTTCCAACAGCATTTAGGTTAAGTCAGCTAAATTTACCAGAGCCAAACAGAGCCCTGTGACTCCTAGAATAAACCCACAGTTTATTTTTCTTTTGTATGACCTACTAGACTATTAAAGAGCCAGCAAGTGCATGCCTGTCATCCCCTGTTACCTTATGCGTCTAGTGCTTCATTAATGAGCATGTCAGGACGCTCAGAGCTGTTTCTCCTTAAGAACCCCAAATGCAATGCGTTCCAGCGCCCAAATCGTGTACACGGCATCCGCTCGTCACTGTCACTCTGCCGGCGGAGGTGCATGAAGCAAGCTTTATCAGGCTGTGGCAGTGGGCAGACACGGGCGCCGCATGCTGGGGGAATTCTCTGCCTGTTTGGGTGGAGGAATTTGTGAGAGTGATGGCGATAAATTGAGCAGATGAGGAATGGAGTCCTGCCTCCCCCTGCTCAGCACCTATTTATCGGGCCATGTGACTACCCCCCCCCCCCCCCCCAGGCCGACCCAGGGACCCTGGATTTATCCCTCGCTGAATGTAGCTGTAAATCAGCTGGCAAGGCAAAATTGATAACCTTGAATGTAAGGCATGATACCTTTAACTCCATGTAATAGACACGCTGATGGGATGCAACCTCTGCTCGCAAGTTGGGAAGCTTTTCTGAGAGTAATTGGTTGCAAACACCTCAAAACTGCATTCATCACGAATCTCACAATTTCAGTTGAGTTCAGCTTTATAGACATTATACCACTAAAGCACAGTGGAATGGTTCACAAAGTAGTGTAAAAAGTGCTGAGTGGAAGAGTGTATACAACATCTAATATGCAGGAAAATGATATTACTGTCGAGTGGTACAAAAATGTTTTTAAAACCATATCATAATCATGTGAAAAATGCATCAGTGACCTGACAACACTTCAAATGCATACATTTGGAATGTTGGAAATGATTATAATAAAAAGTGTCCAAAATAAATGGCAAAGGACAGATATACACAGACACTCATTTGCGCAGTGAACATGAATTGAACATTATTGCAGAAATTTATAATTTATTGACTAGTATGTTTACCGCTCAGACTGTACATGTCCCAGTATACAGTTTTTCTTCATTTTGATGGCAATACCTGAGCCTGTGGCAGAATGTCTTTTTCTGGGTGTGGCATGTGAATTGGTCATATAAAGCCTTTATTCAGTAATTTAGTGGTAATTTAATGTGCATGCATAAGGGATGTGTTTTGATTGGGGTAAAAATGCCCAGATGTGCTTTGAAATGCCCATTTACAACTCTATGATTTGGCCCTAGAATGCCTTAGCTTATGTCGTGCTCATAAATAATAAAATGAGCTTCATACTGATTGGCTGGTTCTCAGTGAGGTACTATGATGACTCACACAGAATCTGTATAGCGTAGTCAAGACTTCGTTTTTAGCACTGTAACGAGCACCATCTGACGTTAGTGTAAACACACTGGCCTCCACCTCGAGTCTGTGGTTAGCCCTGCCAGCTGAACAGCCTGGTTTGGAATGTTGTAGTTAAGCCATGTCTCTGTAAAGACAAAAATGCACCAGTCCCTGAGTTCACATTGTGCTTAGATGTAGGTTGAGGTAGTCCAGATGTTTTGTTTTTATGGGAGTTCACATTCAAGAGGATAAGCGATGGTAAAGCCAGTTGGGAAGGATTAGCTTTCAGCCTAGCACTGATCCACACCCGTAGCTGCCATCTTGTAATAGGGCTAGAAAGTACACTGGTGGTGTGGCACCTTTAAGGATTTGAAGCAAGTGTATCCATGACAGAGAGGCCTGTGGACGGGTAACCGAGGACAACCTAACTCCTGAGCTATGCAAACAGTAAGGTGACTCCGCTGCCTTTTAAGCAAACTGGGGTGTGCCGGTACAGATACGTCTCATCTCAATCAGAGCCGTGTGTATAATGATGTGTGTATATAAGTTTACCTTTTTCACTTATAATAAATACATTCTTGGAAATAATTATGTTTTGTAAGTAATAAAAAACACTTTAAAATGAATGGATGCCATGATTGTAATATGCCATAATGTCATCATTTTATAATTAAAGTTTTGCATAATTAAAAACAACTTCATTTAAGCAGTTTTTGATGTGTCTAACAGGATGAACAGACCTGTAAAAGACAAAGCTCAGTAGCATCAACAGTGACGTCACAATAGATTGAATGAGCAGCCGTCAGATTTAAAGTTTACTAACATTTTATTACAAATAATTTATATCATTTTTTAGTGCAGCAAACATATTTTACTTTTGTTTAAAATCTTCATTTTAATCCTTTTTTTCTAGTGCAGTTTGGTTTTCTAAGTAAGAAATCACATTACTTTGCTGTTCACTATTATATTGATATGATTGATACATTGCCATTCACTGCTCTTATTAGAGAAAGAGAAGGTTCTTTTAAGTGTGATATGGATCTTCCCCATCATAGCAAGTAACGCACGTTTGTTAGTGTAAACATACAGTCATTGTCATATTTAACTCAAATTTCTGTAGCTCCTTAGCGTCATCACTGCTCCACAGACATTCTCTGAGAGATGAATGTGTCTATGTCTTATCCTCGAAAACCAGAGGGAAAGAAGTCACATGAACGCTCAGTGTCTTTCGGGGTCTTGTTGAGGCAGTGAAGAGCTCAGCCATCTATTCCGAAGTGCCTTCTGTCCCACTCTCTCCTTCTCGCTGACACACTCCTCTCTTTGTCTGTCCATTTCTCAGGAAGAAGAACTTTAATGGCTTCCAGGTAGAGAGAAAGAGACAGCAATCAAGATGAACTCGATTCCTTCGATGGACAGGCACATACAGCAGACCAATGACAGGCTGCTCTGCATCAAACAGGTGAGTACTAACAGTACTGAAAAGAGCAGCAAACTCCTTCCATGTTAAAATGTCGGATATCCAAGACGTCTTACAGAATATCCAGTACAGTACATAACATGACAGCATTATATATGTCTGGTTACATGGTATTTGTACATGTATTGAAGATCAATATCTATAAAACAAACAAAAATACTCATTCAGTGTGAACCTGTCAGTATTATGTGCGTCTGTCAAAACAACAAAAAGCAACACTTGTCCATACTTCTGTTCCAGCCCTGCATAAAGGCCTCATACAAATATAGCCTAAGCAGTGACACATGTGTGCAGTTGGTAGCTGAGCCTTCACGGCTGCTTGGACTCCTCTCTGCTCTGTGGGCTACCTTAAATGGTGTTGTTAGCCTTCCCATTGGTTGGGCCTGGATCAGGTTGCAGAATGAGACTAGGGCTCAGATCCTGAGTGCTGTTCTCCTCTTCTCCTCCACAGCCCTTTCCACAGAATTGCACAACGCTTAGCTCGTTGGAAAGACATGGAGGTGCAGAAACACTCAGACAGGCACAATGTACCACACAAAACATTTGAACACATCTAATCTGTGTTTGTCATTATCTAAAGTACATTTTGAACTGAAGGATTATGAACAAGTACTTTCTAACTTATAAAAAAGTCAAGAATCAAGGCCCCATCCACATGTATCCTGATTTTTAAAGTACATGAACACAGCATTTTAGATGACTTAAAACAGCTTTTTCAGCTTTTTGAAAAAATTGATAGCTCATGCGAGGTTGTTGCTGACTGAGTTTGCTGTTTCAATACACTTTGACAGAACATCCTGCTCTGGGAAAAGCTTCTAATTCTCTGTATGATAATGTGTGTATGGGTAACTCAGAGACAACAAATTGGACACAGGAATGTAAAGATTTTTTCCTCACTATAAATCAGGAGTTTTGGAAACCTGCTGTTTGTACACAGTGAGAAGATCATTGTTGCTGTTGCACTGTTGTTGTAGATTGTATGCTTTTTGTGGAGATGTTCAGAAAAGACAGACACAGAGTAAACACAGTGCAATAAATATGCCATCTAAGCTGGACAATACACAGAATGGATGGGCAGACTGATATCTAAATATAGATATTTCTGATGCATTGTGTTTACTTTTAAGAATCAATCCTGGCTCCATAATATCAATATAATTTGGTTATTTATATAGTAGGATTGGTGGGCATCCTATCTTTCAATGAAAACTCAAAAATGAAAAGTAATTGCTGCCATAAATAATGGTGTAGTGTAGTCTGCTCTGGGTGGGTAGGTGGTACTCTCTCCATACATCACACCCAGTGTGACGCTGGCTGGCACAGTTGCCTGTACGTTGTTGTATTGACCTTGGGATTCGTTGCTTTCCTCCAAGCGTGTTGGCGACCCAGCCATTATGCAATGGTGGCAGGTAGAAAAGAGGTGGTATTCGAGAAGATATGTACTTGTCTTCACACTCCTATGTGATTAGGAGAGTCCAAATGGGTTTGAGTAAATAGCACAGTATCAGTATCGGTATCAGAATGTGAGCCTTGTTATTACTTTGTATCAGATCGAATGGAAAATCAGTGATATCGCCCATCCCTAACGAACAGATACATTAGTTATATGGATGAGTGTCAAGCAGCATATGAGATGGGTGACTTTTTGCAAGCTGTTGTCAGGTGTTCAAGTTTGGGACATGGACATGTCCTGTAATGGTATTTAAAGATTTAAGTGCTTATAAAATGCAAGGATATTTTTCTTTCTGCACACACCACAAAGACTTTAATTTACATCATAAAAAAATACATGGCTGGAGATTGTGCTATGAGCATGCAACACACTGTAGTCCCGTACAGTAAGCGCACAGGTAGTCATGACTCAGGGCTACATTTTGCAAATCGAGACATTGCTAATTGCTTGATGGTGTGTTTGTTATGACTGTGGGTGTGACTCTTTGTGTCAGTTGACAGCTTTATAGTCTAGTACATGCCTGTATACTATTGTGGGCATTTATGGCATTTCACTTGCATGTGCTATTCCCTTTGCTTTTGCTGTCTCCACTTCAATTAGACATGTGCACAGCGCTCACGGATCCCAATTGAAAGGTTTTCCCTGCTTAATTCATAACAAATGACGTTACCAGCTGTATTATGCATGCCAGATTGGGACTGATTAACCCTAAAGACAAAATGCAATCGATTGATGCTTATTAATCAAATTGAAATGGCACATTTGTGGTGTGGTGAGGCTGCACTATATTGTGCATGACAGTTGTCCCAGTCAGCACAATCTCTTTAAAACAGAGGTGATACAAAGGGTTTATTGAGCGATATTGTATAAGAAGCACTCTTGGTTCTGTAGAGAGCCATGTCTGAGGGTGAAGAACCTTTAGATTGGTAATGATTGGAAATGGTTCTTAGACTGATAATCATAGAAGAAACAGTTCTAGTTCTTTAAAGAACTAAGTAAAGAACTAAAGTGTGAATCGCCTTTAAATTGATATTACAAAAACATGTCTGTTTATGGCATAAAAAGGGCATCTTCTTTGGCATCACTCAAAGAACCCTTTGTAGCACCTTTATTTTTAAGAGTGCAGGTTAGTGATTGTCAGTGTGTTTGAATCTGCATGCGTCCCAGTGCGGTGCACTGTTTTGATTTAGGGGTGCTGGCTGGGGGCCAGGCTCTGTGCTGTTTTTTTTCCCTCCGTCTCTCTAGAGCAGGTACTGCCTGATCCTGTCTGCTGGTAAACAAGGGCACCTTATCACTCCAGGGCTGTCTTTGAAGCCTGGCTTCCTGGGAGGCTGATACTCTGCGCATCTGATGGGGACTTTCTGCTGCATTTCTTTTCTCTCGTTTTGGGTTGCGACTTGCTGTTTTGCGCTTTCCCTTTTGCTTTGTTAAAAAGTCAGCTCTCTGGCATCTATTCATAGTGAAAGAGTAAATTTGTACAGTCATGTAGACTTTGAGTGCAAAACTGTCAAACCCCAAAACTCATTTTCTAAAACCAGTAAGGCTTGTAGACTTGAATAAACGTAAAGAATGGAAGAAGTTAATATGATAAAGCTGCACAATTTAAACCACTATATGATTTGCTTTTGTACACACTGGTTAGAAACAATGGCAGTCAATTGAGTGAAACAGCTGCAATTGCAAGGGATGTCTTTCAAAGGTGTTTCTTTGAGAATCAGTGGGAATATTCCCTTTAAATTCCTTATTGTGGCTTTAAGAAACCCATCATTTGCTGCTTAGCATATGCTCTTCTTCCCACTCTGGTCTGTACATTGTTTTGTCAGTCTGTCAGTGTAGGTTTAGGAGTGTAAAAGAGTAATACACTCCTTTCTTTATTTTCAAATCTCTTTCAAAGGGTGCATGCCGTCCTCATCTGACTTTTATTTACACAGGCCTTCCCTCAGCATTCCTGTACTTCCTTAGTGCAGTGCTCCTAGTCTGCAGGAAAAGTCACACGCTCGGCAGAGAGCAGCCGAAAGCTGTCAGTCACGCTAAATGAGATATTCTCTTCTGTTGACTGACATCACTATCAGATCTATAGCCTTCCCGCTGAGTTACATTGTTATTTTACACTCCAGAATGTGCACTTGGAGAATCTTCAAGTATATGTGACCTATTCAATGAAAGCCTTATCGTTGTTTGACATAATCTCATTACACGTGTAATCTGTAAGGGCGAAAAGCATTTTTCTTTCCGGTACACACAAATGTTACAAATGCTTTTACATTACAGTGACATTAATCACTTTCCAACAACAAGTAGCCAATTGGTGTAAAACTAAATACAGCTCCTGTGTTCTAGCTGAGACAGTGTCTTAAGTTCTTTTTTTTTTTAAGCCAGATACCATAATCATTTCTTGCTTCACATAGTCCTACAAATACAATCATGTAAACACCTCATGAATACCTTTGACAATATTTAACATATTTGACATGTTTAAAAACGTATTTAAATCGATATTTCATATCGATATTTGATCTTCATTTTAACTATATTGAGATATATTGGTTACATAACTAAACACATAAAACTAAAGAAATGATTTTTTAAAATAATTAGTAAAATGTAATTTGTTTGTAAGGAATAAGTTGTGCTCCAATAACTGGGATTTCCTCCTTTGGCTGAAATAGTCAATTAGATGTTTCCTATAAACATCTGTCAGTCTCTGGCATCTACTGGAAGAAAGATTTTCCAACACTTCCATGTGGAAATCTTTTACCAATGTGATGTTTCAGTATCAGTCTTTGTACATATGGTCTTACAGTTTCCTCAAACCCCATGTGATTCAATAAAGAGAACTCTCCACCTCCTTGGATCCCTCTGTCCCAAGCACATGGTTCCAAAAGTCTTGCTCTTTGTTTAGGTGTTCTCTGTGCAAGGGTTTCCTCTTTGCACACCTCCCATGAAAAGCTTGGTTGGTCTTTATCTAATTGTAGATAAATGCACTACCTATATGTCCTGCGATGACTTTTCAGGATTGTTGGAGACTTCTTTACAGATCTTATCTTCTGCGGAATTTGTTAGGAAGGCCTCATCTGGCCGTTCCACTCGTACAGTGGAACGGCTGATATCTAATTGTTCTAAGATCTGTTCTTTTCAAATCCCTTCCCAGAGTCCTATGTATCTACAATCTTCTTTCTGAAGTCCTCACTTCAGCATTCAAGAGCAGACTAAACTCATTTCTGAGGTTTAAATCCGATAGCGTCCTCCACTGTTCTCTCTAACGATGGTCTAATCATTTGCAGATGATATGCTGCACCTGATTCTAATTTTAGGCTTTTAAGTTGTAATAAACGTGTCCAATTTTTTTTTTCTCGCAAGAAAATTGCACCCTTTGAACAGCAAGTATGCATGTAAGACGTTTATATGTTATTACATACCATGCATATTGGTTTCAGAATAGTTGAATTATGAATTTATCATTTATTGTAGATAACAAATAAGTCAATTTAAGTCAATTCGATGTCCAAATAATAACCCTGTAATAAGGGGTTAGCTGTGAATAAAAATAGAGTGTGACTATGCGTGTGTTACTCTACAGAACAGATAAGTCTCCAGACCACAGCAGAGGTATGAAAGATACTTTGAGGGAAGCTCATTCCACCACTCAGGGGCAAGGATACTACAGCAGTGAAAGCTCTTTAAGTCCCATAAAGAACGTTTATTTAAATCTACCAGCACAATGTCTGGGGCATTGCTTCTGCTTCTCCGCCACTGAGTAGCTACATTGAGCAAAACTCCATTCTCTCATTCAGCCACCTCTATACTACTCTTATTGTTCGCAACACTTCCCTTGGAGCACTTGAAAATTGGTATCTCGGATGATCGCAACAATTAATTTGGTGCATTCCCCTTCAAGACCATGAGAAGGAATTTCAGTGATTGAAAATAATTAGGGAAACATGGCAGAGCAACTCAATTTTAATTAGAAAGCCTTTTTATGTTGTGGAGCAGGACTGAATTGCTATTTGCATGCAGCTGGAATACAAATGTGCAGAGCTGTTGAGCTCTGCCGCTGGAGGAGGCAGATGTGCATGCTTCACATGCTGAACTGATGAGATGAATGGCTTCTGTGGGAGGTTCCCGGATGAAGCAGGTGATGATAGAAATCTCTCTTCAGATTAGATGCCCCCTATATTCCACATCCTGACTGTCTTTGCTCATTTATTTTACTGGTTCAGATTCACTGAGCTTGGGCTCTTACTGACTGCCACTATGGTTATAAAGCTTGGACCACAGAATGTGTTTTTGATTGGTGGAGCTAAGCATCAGCAGGATACTGTTTTCCAGCTGGTTTGTTGTTTTGTTTCATAGCAGTCACTCACTGTAGCTGTGAAGCCACTAATGTGTGTTATCCTGCATTTAAATCCTATGGTTTTAGGCAGATCAGCAGAGAATTCAGCTCTGTATACTGGCGAGGTCATGCAAACTGTGTTGTAGGACTGTATTTAGATATCTGTGTAGAGGCAGGCAAAGTAGGCCTTAGTTATATTGAGAACACCTTGATTTCCATGCAGAAGTGAAGAGATACCAAATTTATATTAATAATCCACCTGCAGGATGTATATGTGTTTATGTTGAAGTGCAAATAAATCGAATATACTATGTATGGCCAGATGTTTGTGGACATGCATTCAGCTTGCATCCATTGCTGACTCAGATGTGCAAATGCCAATAGAATAGGACTCTCTAGAGCAGATAAAGATTAACCTATTGGCACCATGCCTAATGCCAGGTGTGGGCTTGAGCCGTGGAGCAGTGGAACAGTGTTCTCTGGAATGATGGTACTCCATTCAGTGTTTTTGGAATGAGTTGGAGAGTCATGATTCAATGAACAAAGCCGACTTGTTGTGGCTTGTTGACAGTTGTGTCTGTAAACCTTCAATGAAATTGCACCCTGTCCAGGCGGTGCTCAATGATTCCAGGTTGGCTTTGGATCCATCATGACCCTGACTAGGATGAAGTGAATCAGAAGGTGGATATGTATAATGCAATAATAGTTGATATATGAGAAATATGAGAAATTTATCTACCTTTGCACTACTTTTTACATTATTACGTAGCGGTGGGTGGTGACCTCCCAAATGTTACTGCTTACATCAACGTATGAAGCAGAAAAACCTCTGATTGGCTCCTTTCTACCTGTCATCTCCTCACTTATCCCTGCAGTGTGCATTTTCTTGTTTACTAGAAGGCAAGAGATGCACTCAGACTGATGGTGAATTTACTCTTTAAGCTAGTCATCGTTCTTTAGGCCTGTGCCCACAAGTAGTTTTCCTGTGGTGTGAAGTGGTGCAGTAAATGCAGCATGAGGCGCTGTACATCTGTAGTGACAAATGATGGAGTGTAGATGTGCCCCGTGGTGCACGAGCCATGTTTGGACAGTGTCATCATGGCAGGGGGAAAGGTGGAGGGTTTAGTCAGAGCTTTTGGAACACCTGTGCTATAGCCGTGCCAACCAGCCTGCTTCACTGCCCCTCAGCACAGTATGACCGAACGCATCACATCAGCTAGCTTGTGGCTCTACACTCCACCACACTGCAATTATCAGCCACCCTCTCTGTTTAGGAGAGGAGGTCATGTTAGGGTGCTCTCTTTGCTGTTTGGAAGCTGGCAGTCCTTATTTGCATAAACAAACACTCTCGCAGACATCAGCTTGTTTTGTTTGTGTAAAGAAACATTTTGTATGCCATCTATTGTAGCATTAGTATCCACCTATTAAAAAGACTTTCAGATCTTCCTCTCCCTTCCACACTCTTGCTCTCACTTACTGTCTCTCTCTCACTACAGTTCGCTCACACATTACATTTCCGAATATCCACTCAAGGAATTACTCGCCTCAGAACACAATTTCTACTCCACCAGCTTTTGTGGCAGGAGGAGAATTTTCACAGCCTCTGTAGCCCTTATGCTGTGCAGGATTTACTCAGCGGGGCTGTGTGGCAGCACACACTGGCTCTTTGTCACATGAGCTCTTTGTCAATGGACACCAAAGCCGCCCATTCAAATGGCGACCTCTGCCGCCCCCCCGGAGACAATGCCGCTTCCTCGCTGCAGAAGCGGAGAAGAGAAGGCACCCATTGCTGAGCAGAATGGAAGTTTTTAGAGCGTCCACAGCCTCCTCCTCGCCGTGGCCAAACAGTGTCTGAGTTGTCTCCATACAAGAAATCTGGAGAGGTTACCCGACTCACTCGTTTGTTTAAATTTCTCATCGTTTCTTGTGAGTGAGTTGCTGCGTGGAAAGGTCGGAAGAAGGGGAGGGAAAGTTGGAGGAGGTGGGGGGTGGCTGAGGAGAGGATAAATAATTTCAGGCCTCAATAAAAATGGGTGAAAAAGAGAGTAAGCCTCTCCTCATTCAGTGCTACCACAAAGCCTCGCTTCTTGCGCGCGCCTTGTTTGCCAGCCTGTTCGGCTATTGCTTTCAGTGTTGCGGATCTGTTACATCTTAGAGGACAAAAAGATGATGAGGAGGGTGGATTAGGACATGCTGGGGTGGCGTGAGGAGGCCTTGAAGAGCACTGACCTCTTTGTTTGGGGGTGGGGAGAGGGGCTCCTGCTGTAGAGTGCACAGCTGCGGTCTGGCCAGGAGACCACGGGTTTTACTGACCAGGTCTTCTTAGGGTCATGCAGATGCAGGACAAGTCATGCAGAGACAAAGAACAGTGGAGAGAGTTTGCGGACACCGCTTCTAATGAATGCATTCAGCTACTTATGTTGCACCCATTGCTTACACAGATGTGCAAGTGCACACTTGTAGCATAGTCTCTGTTAAGAGGGACTGCCAATAGAATAGGACTCTCTGGAACAGATAAATATGAACTCACTGGCACCATGCCTGATGCCAGGAATGAGGGACATAAAGCCCCCAGGATTGAACTGTGGAGCAGTGGAACTGTATTTTCTGGAATGATGATACTTTAGGAATGATTTGAAGAGTTGGAGATGAAGTGGGGGTGGGGTGGTGATCATCCAGCATCGAATTCAATTAAATCCTCACAGCAATGTTCCAAAAGGTAGTCAAAAGACTTCTATGGAGAGTAGAAGTATTTACTCCAACCTCTTTTTTTTAATACCCTTGATTTTGTTAGAAACAGTGCATGAGTAGGTTTTCTCAATACTTTAGTCCATATACTGTACCTTTATAAACACGAGTCCTAATCAGAGACAAATCTCATTTTTCTGTGAAGGTCAGATTTAACAGGAAATGCACAGTGATCAAAAGCAAGGCCAAATCGATAGACAGAGGTTAAATTCTGTGGTAATCCTGGTATTCTAGTATCGCCTGGATACGCTAGGCTGTGTGTTTCCAGTACAATGATTTGGCTTTGGTTCAGAGATCTCATTGGCAACTAATACCTGAACAGATGTGGAAAAGACCCAGTTTACAGTGGAAGAAGCCAGCAAGTTTGACTTTCAGCGTTTAGTGAAATGGATTAGTGCTGTGCTGTGTGTCAGTGTGCTTCACATTCTTACTGTGTAAGTTAGATTTATTTGCCAGAATTTCACTTCAATTCAAATTGTCTTCCAAGTTTTTTTCTTGTTTAACAATTTGTATAGTGTGTATTGTAGTATAATTTGTTATTATTATTATTATTATTATTATTATTATTATTATTATTATTATTATTATCATTATCATCATCATCATCATCATCATCATCATCATCATCATCATCATCTTCACCATTTCTGTGTTCTGTGTTCAATTTCTTTTCTCTTTACCTCCCACAGCACTTACAGAACCCAGCCAATTTCCAGACAGCTGCCACAGAGCTACTGGACTGGTGTGGTGACCCACGAGCCTTCCAGAGACCTTTCGAGCAGAGCCTGATGGGATGTCTGACGGTAAGACAGCAGCTGCTCCTCTTCTGTTCCCCTATCAGTGGCCAGAGACGGAGGTTAAAGCAGAAGTCATGCTTCACATAGCCTTCTGCCCATCTCTCTCATCTCTGTCCATAACCTCTCTCCCTCACTGTTCTCTCTCTCTCTCTCTCTCTCTCTCTCTCTCTCTCTCTCTCTCTCTTCTCTCTCTCTCTCTCTCTCTCTCTCCTGTTTTCCCTTTCTCTTATCCCCAGTATGTCTGATGCGCTGCCCCTCCCTCTTATTCACTCAACACACACACACACACACACACACACACACACACACACACACACACACACACACACACACTCAACCACACACTCCATTTTCCCTGGGCTTCCCTCTTGCTCTGTCCCTCTCCCCTTTGCTCTGATAAGACACTGGTACTTAAGCACAGGTCAGGCAGAAGCAGTCACCCTTCCCAGCTTCTTCAGCAGCTCCTCATCGATTGTGGCAGGAAGCCAGTGACCGACACCTCCAGCCTCACACTGGCCTCCAGAGCAGCTGCTTTGGGTGGCTGTAAGGCCATCCCCTTCATTGATTTTCACCAGAAAGCTTGTGAGCAATCTCAATTTTTCACATAATGATTTACTGAAAAACATGTTAGAAAATGAGTGTCTTATCAGTAGCTTCGTTTACTGATTGAACACTTTCTTTCTTTCTTTCTTTCTTTCTTTCTTTCTTTCTTTCTTTCTTTCTTTCTTTCTTTCTTTCTTTCTTGCTTTCTTTCTTGCTTTCTTGCATTCTCCCTTTTTTGTAAGAGCAGCTGGAGGAATCTTTAGCTTATGGCGAGAGATTATGGGACTTATTGGCAAACTGAAGGAGCATTGAGTAAACGACAAAATAATCATTATACTTTAAATAAGGCCTTAAACCTCTTAAAGCCCCGATCAAATCCCCCAAGAATTCAGCCACTCTTTGAACCCTCCTGTAGCCTTTTGCCATTTAATTAATTACTGTAAAAGCTGTTATGGAGTGTTCATGTACAGAACAAATTGCATCTCAGATCTCTTTCCCAGCCTCAGTTTCCATACTTTCTTTCAAGCAGAAAAATTCAAATGATGGGAACTTAAAGGTAGGATTTTTGTGCAGGGTTGTAGTGAGTCCATCATGTGTCATCAAAGGAGTGTAGAATAAAGATGGCGAGAGAGATTGAGAGTGAGTGTCATAACAAGCGTGAACTTGAAATGGAGAAGGGAGATCGCTCTGGCTTTGATCTTCTGACAAGACCACCCGTAGCATAGCGGTCAAGGATGCAGCCTGATTCAGTGCTGTTGCGTTTCTTGTTGTATGTTACATGCTATGTGTGCATGGACGTATGTCAAACTGTATTGATAATGCTGTCCACTTGTGTTGGCTGCAGTATTTGTGTATTATCAGTGTGTGTATCCAGGAAAGTAGTTTAATTGTGCAGTCTATGTATGAATTTATACAGTGTAAGGATGCTTTTCCAAAAACTGTATGGCACACTAATGTCCACTAACTTGCAACCAAAAAACGTGTTTTTTTTTAAGAGGTAGGGTTCAGAAATACAAGGGAAACTAGCTCAGAAATGCAGAAACACAGCAAGACTTTTATGACTCTTAATAAAACAATAAACTAAATACAGACATGTCATGAGTGGGTGGAGTCATGAGTAGGTAGAGCCACTGTGGAGCTGGGGCTGGAGCAAGACAAATCCAGGCTGGGCATGTCCATGTGGAGTCTCCCCAGAGGGTAGACACCGTGTCAGGTACTCTTACCACTAAGTGTGTAATGACCGAGCACAGTGTAGTGGCTAGTCTAACTGTGTTTTGACAAAAGGGGTCTAGCTGAACTGCAGTCAGAACACTAATTGCACAACGTGTTGCAGATATTACAAGTGCTCTGTGGGCTTTATTCATTTTCCACTTTAACACAGCTCCACATTGCAGACACATGAGCTGCTTGTTAACATCTGAGAATGTGTCTCATGGGCTGCAAGTGCATAATGAGTGTCACCTCTCTGCACAAACCAGTGGTGTAAATAGGGCTAAACTGGGTAAAACAGACTTAACAAACAAATCATTCGATTAGGTTTAATATGGCCTTTATGTAATCATTCATGTTTGGCTTTGGCTTTGGGACCAGTCTTTCAGACAGGATCAGGACATACCTAGTTGGCTCAGCCCCAGTAGTGAATTGGCGCACTAGTGACCATCCCTCATTTCCCACCCTCATGCCCCCAAGCACTGGCCAGGGTGATTGGGAGATGAAAGCGAGGAGCCGATAAGAATGCTGGCTGACAGATGTGGACATGTCTTACACATCGGCCCCTGTGGCAGCAGGTAGCTCTTCGTCACTCTCTCCCCAGCGCACGCAAACGCACCTCGATTGTCTCCCAGCCACACACTCTCAGCTCTCACTCTGCCAAATGATAAATGACATATCCAGCCTGTCAGTAGCTTTACCAGCGACAGCTACCTGGGAGTGCAGTTTCACAGTCTTTTCCTGTCAGCCCGTGCATATCTGCAGCGCTGTGGGCCGAATGATTGGTAGTGTTTTGTTTGTCTTAAAGGAATATATTGGATTTTTTTTCCCCATTTGTGGCCCATCTTCCTCTGCCGATTCGGAGCTGTTTGTGCTATTGTTGAGACAGCCTCACCTTTTAGTTACATGGCAAGACTGTAAACTAGGATTTGCTTGGTTCAGTGACCTGAAATTTTGCTGTTGGTTCACATAATATTTCGGGCCAGCATTCTGAGAAAAGAGATTATGAGCAAAAGGCTTATGAGAGGGAACATTTCTAAAGCCCGTTTGAATCTATGCTAGCCTGGGTGGCACTGTGCCTGGTTCATACACTTGGCAGATGCAGTTGCAGAAAGGAAATTAAAGTTTGGCAGGAACTCTGCATTTCAGCTTGTCCAAAACCCTGCAAAACTGCAGGATAAAAAATGTCTCTGGGTTTTCATTATAAGACATGCTATTCATCAGATCTCACAATCCCGTTAAGCCATCAGTGAATTATTTGATTATTAAATCATGAATTAAAAGCTGTCTATGCAGGTTATTTTGTCATTTTTACTGTAGTGTTTTCCTTCTTCCACGGCTGGCAATGGCTATGTCTGTTTCCTTTTACAAACGCTGAAATAAACTGTGACAGTGGCTTACTGCATGTTCTCTGTGGTCTAGTATCAAAACCTTTTAGCTGACAGCACAGGCTGTTGATCAGTGCTAGGCATTCTGTGCATTTCTAGACTTTACAATGGCTTATTTCTGTGCATGACAAACACAGGTAGGAGTCACCCATCCTACTTTCATTCTGCTTTCTCTGGTAATGTAAAACAAACAACAGTGTTTGGTTTAAAATGGAAGCCGTCACAGTCCAGAATCATACAGGATTCAGTGATAGATGTACCTTTTTGAATGTTGTTGTAAGAGAACCACCTTTGGCTGAGCTGTCTGTGGAGGTGGATGTGTTCTCTGCACTAGGCCTTTCATTTTGCAGTCTAACTTTTGGGCTTACCTCCAAGCTTTTTCTGTTTGCTGCAGATCAAGGCCTGTGCTGAAAGGGGTTTGAATTTGGAGTTCAGTGGGCCAAGTCTAGGCTCAGGTCTCTGCGGAACAGAACATTCAGAGAACAAACAGTCTCCGTCTGCGAAACAGTCTCCCAGATCTCCAGGGAAAACCCATCAGTCCTGCCCTGTGAATACCAACACAGCCTTAACACTGTACCACATCAGTGGAGGTGGCTGTTTTCTTTTAGAATGTATTATTCATGCGAACAGATAAATATTTCATATGATTGCATTAGAATGAGGAAATTGCTCCACTATGAGTAGTTTGTAGAGCGAGATTTTGTGTATGAGGAAGAGAGGAAGCACGGTGGAGGGTGTGGTGCTCCGTACACTGCCGGTTCAGGCTGCTCTCATGGGGGTCTGGAGTAGAATTTCAAGGAAGCTTAATTGCACATATCTTATGTAGACCCTGAAAAATTCAGAAGGCCCGGTGCTAAGCAGTGAGTTTAGAGGAGTTCACTACAATGTCCCCTTATACTGCTCTGCCTTCTGCATGCTTGTGCTCCTCTGCTGAGTGCAGAGTTCTGTCTCACGGAAGAAGAGGTTTTAGTTCTCACATATCTGCACGGACACCAAAGCTCTGTCTCAAATCAAGTGCTTCCGTAGTGTCCTAGCCACTTTTAGTGCAAGTGGTGTGTTCATGGCTAGAAATGTGTAGTGCACAGTCAATTCCTGGGCCATGTAGAAGCACTACTAAATCAAGTGTGGAGAATTACACTCAATTAGGTCTAATTTAGGATATTTGCAGCATGTTCTTTACACTTTACACTTTGGCCATATCCACAGTCTGCAAGCTTCACCTTCACCCAGATTTACACACCTGATCCAGCTAATCACAGACTTCTAAAGATAATTATTAGATGGATCAGGTGTGGTGGATTAGGGTTCGAGCTAAACTCCTCCATGAATGTGCATCTCCAGGGACAGAGTTGTGGACCACTGAACTATGTAGCGGAGGGTAGGATATAGGCTGGGTGATATATTGATATTTATATCTATATCTGAATATAAACAGCAAGTTATGGGCTGAGGTGATCTTGTTTATATTGAGTTTTGAAGTTTTAAAATAAATGAAAAATGAAACATTTTTTCTGCTCCACCCCCTTCTCCCAGATCTACTACTCTACCTACTTTGTTCGCCTCCACTGACATTCATGCTCTCACATACACACCATGGAGGGGTATTAGATAGAACTCTGGCATATAGATGACTTAGTCTGTAAAATCTAATGTCAACATGTTTAAGTATACTATAGAAAATTATTTATTGGGGAGTCCTAATTTTTTCACATTATGTATCATATTGCATATCTTCTATTGCCATTTAGCTCAAATAAATTAGGGTATGATTTTCTGTCTATATCGCCCAGCCCTAGTAGGATATATAGGAGGGTAGGATCAGGATAGAATTTTAAATCAAAGCATACAGTAAATAGAAATGAGAGAAAACCGCTCTCTGCTTCTTTGACTCCTGATTTGCCTCCATATGACCAACTACAATTTTATTTTAAAATATGTTCACTGTGAGTTTTTGTATCAAATCTGTAGTCTTGCTTGAAACTATTACTATATAAACTGTATTAATCCATTTTGGCATTTTGATACAGTACAATGAATTATTAATTTGTTCATGTTAAATGAATGTGTACATAATGCAGACAGTTTACATACATGCACTCTAGGGGCATAATTATTACTAAACAATTATAGAAACATTTTCAGAGTTGTTTTGATTTTAAATGTTGAGGTCATGGTTCAGTATAGTTCTACAGGCTATAATTGGTAGGTTTGGCACAGATAAAGGGTCATTTTTTCAACACCTGCCTCTCTGCTTTGTAACAAAACAGCTCCCTAAAATTACACCCTTTTGGATGCATAAGTGATTCATGAAAAGTAATTCATGAAAAAATAATTTCTTGATGTATCATAACATGTAGGGAATGCTTAGTCCAAAATGTTAGGTGTGTTCCACTGACAAAGATGAGACTACTTCACTAAACCCCATGAACATACATAGTGGACTATGGACCATGTGCCGACCTTTATAACACAATTATATATAACATGATTGTCTTGTTTCCTTACCACAATCACCATTGGCTTGCTCACTTGGGGTGTGGATATGGACCTCTGAAAAACTGCTTTACAATTGGACACATCCATAGTTAAAAGCACTATACAAATAAATTAGAATAGAATTGAATTTAATTCACATGTAAGCCTAAGTGTATAAGAGCATCAGTATATGCCATAAATGTAGTGTGGTACATAATGAGCTAGTGATGTATTTTATATTCATTATATTTTAAGTGACATGCTTTAAGTTTTTTTGTTTCAATGCTGATACAGTCTGATTAATAATTTAAATAATTATTAAATTATTAAGTAAAATATTTCAATAGTTTGAGGTGCTGATTTTTTAATGAGCTTTAAGCCATATTAGAACGAAAGGCTCAAAATGTAATTTCACACGTAATAAATACCAAATACTCCTTTTTGAATGAAATTATGAAGATAAAATTTTCAGATTGTAATTTTTTGATATGTTCATGTAGAGTATAAAATATAGTAATGCTCTGCTTCACACACACGGGCATTCAGAGGCTCCCTCACAGAACAGATTTAACACACTCATGTGTGTCCCTACAGGTGGTGAGTCGTGTTGCGGCACAGCAGGGTTTCGACCTGGACCTCGGCTACCGGCTCCTGGCTGTATGTGCAGCCAACCGTGACAAGTTCACCCCAAAGTCAGCAGGTGAGACCCTTTTTGCTCGTACTCTCTTGCTCCATCTCTTTCTCCCTCCTGTCCATCGCAGTGCAGCAGGGGATGCTTGTCCTGCAATATATACTTCCTTTAACCCGTAGAAGACAAAGTTATTAGTACTGTTTTTTTGTTGTTTTAATTATTGTCGTTTTTAAATGTAATAACATGTGTTATTATGTAGTTATAACATGATTAATTAGTGTTTTAATTTTTTTCCCTGCTTGTTTTCCACAAAAGACACATAATGTTTCATTACAATTATATTAAATATCTCCTCTACTTAAACTCCCATACTGGATTCAAGAGTAAGTGAGGAATCATTACTAATCATTTATTAAAAATTGTTTTTATGCTTTTATGATGACCAGCAATGACTGCAACTTCTACGGGTTAAATGCAAGTTAATAGGAGGGAAAGTCTTATAATCATGCACTTGTGCAAACTGTAGGCCTGTCTGTGCATGCAGTATCACCTTATATTAAAGGTCTCTTCAGCGCTCACTCATGTTTATAGAAGAGGATTTTGTAACTCTCTGAGGTTTTACACCGCTGCCACTTTTAACTGTGGTTCTCAGCATGACCATGCACGCACTACAGTTACATCAGAAATGTCTAATTCATCATCAAAGTTTGATACCCAACAGCTGTTCAGAGCAAACAAACAGCTGCTGAGCAGCGTTCTTCACTAAGTAGCACTGCCTGAAACCCTGGCCTACTCAGCCCAGCTCTCCTGAAGTGTCCTGTTCTTGTACATTTGTCAAAGTGAAGCACAAACGGGCATCAGCACTACAGAGATAGATGGCCAGAGAGTGCTCGGGTTGAGGCATGCGTACCGCACTTCATTTGGAAAAGGCCTGACATGGCTAGCTGTTAGAAATGAAGATAAACGGATGTTTTAGAGCGCCGCAGATTACCATGGTTACTACCGGACACTGAAAGGCTCCCAGAAAGAGTGATTGGTTCTCCTGTTCCTCTGTAGACGCTGCAGTATAGAATAAAAGAGGAAGATAACATTTGATGTTTATTAATGCTCTGGTAGCTGATGAAGCTCAGAGAAGGTGGACGGTAGGTTTAAGAGTCTTTACGAACAGTGATGTCTTTGTGCCGTCATCTTAGCTGGACCCTCCACAGCAAGTGTGTTTGCATGAGTGGATGATAAAGAAATGGCTGGAAGCAGATATAGCTGTGGCCTCCTCACTCTCAGCCCCATTGCACAGGCATCCATCTCAGCTCTGTCACGAGGGCGTCTGCTGCCCCAGACAGGGAGACGACAGTGGCAGAGCAAACATTCACTCTGTCTGGTCCTTAGTTTCCTCTCTTCCACTCATTTCTCATTCATTCTCTGCTTCTCTCTCTCTTTCTCTCTCTCTCTCTCTCTCTCTCTCTCTCTCTCTCCCTAACCATCTCATTTACACAACCTGTTAAATATTTGGGGACACTTTAGTAAGAATGGATATCTGTAAAATACTCTATATGTACAAGTAACCAGATACTCTTTGTAATGTGCTATACATGCACAGCTCGTTTAATCATCAAAGAAAAGCATTGACCATCTAACACAGGGGTGAGCAGTTCCAGTCCTGGAGGGCTGGATTCCTGCACAGTTTTGTGCTCTTCCTGCTGAAGCACCTGATTCAACTCACCTGTTAATACCCAGGCTTACTAGGAAAGCCGTTAGAGCATCGAAACCAGCAAACTGTGCTGGACTCTGCTCCCCGTTGCTCACCCCTACTATAACAGGACATCTGTAAATCACCGTGCTCAGTGCTGTCCAGTATATAGAGGGGTATAAAATCCCACAGTACTCGGCTGTGGAAAACGGGAACTGACTTTTCTGGAGTTCTGGAGCTCCAGTCAGTAACTGTGGGATATGTTTGAGTGGCATGTTGATGTATAACTTATCATCCATTATCAGTACCTGACCTGACAAAAGCTCTCATGGCTGAATGCCATCAAATGCAAGGCCTTTGCAGATGCAAACTTTGCAGGTTTCTCTTTGCATGTACCTGTAAGGCTGTTATCAGTATAAAAACATCTGTTGACTCATCACTGCATATGAAAACATTGTCACAGAATGTTTCTGTATTGTATTAGGTCAGTCTGTTTGAAAGCTGTGTTTAGCACTGTGTGAACAGCACAGCATTGTTTTTTTACATTATTTGAATCTGGCAATACAATTGTTTTTTCAATCACAGACCCCCAGTGGGCCGTAAAGCACTCTCTAGTGGTCCGCAGGCTCATCCTTAGGTTGAGAAAGTAGTCTATAGGGGGCCAGTAATGCCAAATTAAACCATTAATACATCAAACACATTATTTTTTGTAAAAGTAAAAATGGAGAGATCAGTCATGATAAATGGTAAACAGTATACAACCATTAATAGAGATGCAAATGCAAATAATGTACACAAGGCAAATTAAATGTTATCAGTTTAATGGAATCAAGGCATTTTACATTAAACATTTTGTTGTGTTTTCTTGTGGGTCGCTATGCTTTCTTATTATAAGCAGGTGGGCCATGAGGTGCAAAAGGTTGAGAATTTTTACAAGGAATGTATCAATAGAGATGCTCTAGAATGATTTGGAATAAAATATTTTTACATTGTTACTGCAAGTTCAAAGAAGACCACCGTCTCCTATAAAGTTGGCGTTTTGGAGATGTGGTGGTTTTGTGGGACAGCAACAATATGTTAAAGTGAAATAAATTTGTCATGTCATTTTAAATTTTGACATTTTCACATTAGCAAATCATCAAGTTTTCATCCTCCCATATTAGATCCACAGTCTGTTTTGTCACATCAGATCAGATTTTGTCTGAATTTACCAGCTGTAACATTAGGTTGCAAACATGATGGCAAGTGACACATCCTTTCTGAAGCCCTGAGCATGTCTTTGTAATCTGCCATGAGTGCTCTTTTAGTAAAATATCGATTTAGTGTCAGGGGACGTGCTGACCATAGAACTCAATAGAAAATAAATAAAAGTGAAACATGTTTTATTTGAATTAAGTTGGATACTGATGACTATGGAAAGAAAACAAGTTAGAAGATTCATTGTCTTGATAAATGTTGATCAACCCCTGTTAATTCCTACATTATTCTATGACAGAGCTGCTATACTTGATCTGTTTTACCTCGCCCAACTTCATCACAACACTGAGCTTAAGTGAGATTAGTAAGTGAGTCTAAGAATGGGCATTATTTCAGCATTAGTTCCAAGCTTGTATTGTCATTGTCATGTTTAGTGCTGTTTACCTCAACACAGACCTGGTTATACCCAGGTTGTGTTTACATTACAAGTCTCATTGATCAATTTAGATGTTTTGCTCAGATCTGATCTGGTTATCTTGATGGTTTACATTCATAAATCTAAGTGACCTGTATCTGCCTTTAACAGGAGTGAATCTGTCTTTGGGTTGGTCTGTATGCACACTTTGGTATGTTTATGCACATCACATCCACAGGGATGTTCTATTTGAGGAGACCGAAATGTGAACAAGCATTGTAATGCTCCCACCCTTCCAAAAATAATCATTAAAAAAGCCAATCAGATTGCTGGCTATGCTGCAAGCAAAATAGGGTCAATGTGCAATTTATATCCTCTGGGGGAAAAAAAACAACATAAAAATGTCTTTGTATAGCACTTTTTACAGTTGATGTTGTCACAGAGCAGCTTTACAGAAATAAAAAAATAAAAAGGTGAACAACACATGAACAAAGGATAAGACATAAACCCTCTGATGAGCAAGCCAAAGGGAGACAGGGCAGAACTGTCTGTTTGAAGGCAAAAGTCTATATTTCTGTATTAATTTGTGTTAAGTAAGGTTATTAACTCCTTTAATACTAATATATATATATATATATATATATATATATATATATATAGATACATACATACATACATACATACATACATACATACACACACACACACACACACACACACACACACACACACACACACACACACACACACACACACATAGGTGGTTGAGGAAGCATTTAGTTTTGTTGTGTATGACATACCTCAGGTTGTTCAAATCTGGGGCAAATGTTCATGCCTACTGCAAATGCTTCCAAAATTATGGACAAAACAGACACGCTTGAAACGGCCACATGCTTTTGCGTACTGTATGCAATGGTTTGTACAGGCTGGTTCGCACTGAGTGTAGCATAGTTATTTTCAAACTAAATTTGAGATTGGTTTGTAGATTGGTTATAATCCTCTAATACTTTTAAAAGTGGTCAAGCCATGAGTTTTCTTGTCCCATGATGTAAATCAGGTGTCCTGTAGTAAGTATACTTTACTCAACCTCCCCAGGTAAAACTAACTCCATCCACACACGGCTTCAGACCATAGACATATTATTTAATTATTCATCTTAAGGCTTATCGTTGAATATTTTCCACTAAAGGAAGGAAGGTGCCATGTAGGTTGACATATAAGAGTATATATTAGCATTAAAGGAGGTAACTTAATGCAAATGAATATAAAAATATGAACATCTGCCCTCAAACAAGTCATTCTCATATACAATATCACACACACACACACACACACACACATACTCAACACACATGCATAGGCTGTGTGTGGCATTGGGACTGTGGTGAGAAAGTGCAATCCCAGTGAAAAGGCAGTGACAGGCAGGATGGCGACAGAGGGGCGGCCAACACCAGACACTGGAGCTGAGAGCTGCACTACACGATCAATGACCAGTCTGACAAACAGTCCCAAGCTCCACACATATACACCCCCACACACACTGCTCCTCCTCTACACACCCTGTGCATCACACTACTGTGCCAATCAGAAAAACCTGTATTTGACCCAACATTTTGTCATTAGTTTGATAGCAGTTACTGAACAAATATGTATAATACGTCTTGGATAATGAGCTGTAAGATTACTAACTGAACAACAAGCATGGTTTTAAAGAACACACGCATACATGTTTCCAGCTGTCCAGAAAAAGAGTCTGACCCTAAACCCTTTGAGGGCATTTCAGCACATTGAAAGTGAAAGTGTAAAACAGTGCTTCAGTTTGTAGAGTTTTAATCTCCGCTGTTTGTCACTAAATGTGAAACCTTCTCGTAAAATCTGTCATCACTCTTTTCCCCTGTTCTTATGTTCTCGAATATGGTTTTAGTACACTCTCAGTAGCACGTGCGGCTCATCGCAGGTGCCTGTAAAGTGTAGCACACTTTTTCATGACAGACTGATAAGCTGTTCACACAAAGGAAAGATGTTATCAGTGCAAAGTATACAAGCCTGCCATTTCCTATCAATAGTTGATCTTCGAGGGTGTGTGTGTGTGTGTGTGTGTGTGTGTGTGTGTGTGTGTGTGTGTGGGTGTGTGTGGGTGTGTGTGGGTGTATGGAGGTGAGGAGTACTCTGTCAGGAACAGGTTGGATGTGATGCTGACCTCTCTGTCAGTAGGATTAGCCTGCCGTATTAATCTGTGATTACGGGAGCTATCTGTCCACAGTGTGTGTTTTGTGTGTGCGTGTGTGTATGTGTGTGTATATGCTGTGGAGTCTGAGCTGCACTGCTTACATGCCACAGGCAGACTTCTTACCCAGGCTTTGTGGGGCACCCCACTGGCAGGGCAATAAGATAATTGTTTTGTCTAACACGCAGCAGTCACTCTTTTGTCCGCACTTCAGTATATCACTCTAGTGTCCACAGCAGCTCCTCACACTTCTGATTGGCCCCAAAACACAAACCGATGGATTGTCTGATTGTTTCTCAATCTGCGTGCATTTCTACCTAAAAAATATACATTTCCTTACTGCCTCAGTAATATTCGAATATTGTGTTGTCAGTGGTAGCAGTCAGCTGTCTTAGATCAACAGCTTGTTCTTCCCTTAGAGCATGTCACACTGACATTTAATAGACACAATAGCACATTAGTATGGAGAGTGACAGCTAATGTGTTTGTCTGGCAGGATGTGTCTCTCATTTGTACACCCCCATTCAGACAGCCTGCCATTGTTTACACGTTTGCATTAAAAAAAAAAAAAGCATCTCCTCAAGACCTGTTTTTGCCTGCATGCAAGAACAGAGATAGCACACCATTGTTCTTGGTTGAGATGTTTCGACAGGCTAATTGCAAGGTGTGCAGCCGGCCAAGTGCCTTTTAAGTCTCCTTTCGACTAGTTTTGGCACGAAGTGCGCAAGTCGGTAGCGACTGGAAATGTAGCAATGCTTTGTTTTCTTTTCGCAAAGTGTACTTTAAGTGTCGCGCCGCCCTCACCCACTCACACAGCCCAACGGCTTCTTTGTGGCTTTGGTTCCTCGGCAGTGCATGTCAGGTCGAGGCTCAGATGAAGCAGAAAAGAGACACTTGGCTTTTATTGGTTTCTCATAAGAGAAGTGAGTGCGAGTAATATGAGAAAGTTGAAAGAATTTTCACCTGCTTTGCTGAACACGGCTATTTGTTTGTCGTTTGCAGCCGTTCCGCTGTGCTGCCTCGTTTTCAGGTGCATGGTGTCAGTACACAAGTCATTAACTGTTGAGAGGTCCTCTAATGAGGGACTTTGGTGCTGTTGTAAACGATGTGACGAGTGCTTATAGAGACTCCAGAGAGTCAGACAGAGATTGATATGATTCAGCCTGCTCTCTGACTTCTTATCATATAAATAAACAGCTTTCTCTTCATTTTCTCTGCCCTCAGTTATGAAGTGCAGGTTGAGGTTGATGGTCATGCACTCTGCTGCCTTCTTGAGCAATGCCTCCCACATGTTACTGAGCTGAGCTGCTTTTCAAGAGTAGAAGACATCTACCATGCTGGACATTTGCCATATGTCTTTTAAACTGGAATGGAAAAAAAAATTCCGGCTGACCACTGCTGCTCCTGCTATTTATAACTGCGCAATACACCCACTTTTGTCCACATTTAAAGGTAATATTGTGGTATAAAGTGTCAGAATCAGTTTGCGAATGTGTACTATGTACGTCTGCCACTAGATATTGCACTAGACCTCCAGCATCTCAGACCATGCGCTTGCCTTCAACTGTACTTACCTCCTGTCATTTCTTTTCTCAGCACAGTGTTGCAGCCCAGGGAATGTGTCTACTAAACACAGACAGGTAGAATGGAGCAGTTAGGTAACCTGTGTATTCTGATTCGTGTGATTCCTGTCCTTATGTGACTGCTGTGCTGCTGCAGCTATCCTGCTCCAACCGAGCTGAAGCCGGCTGTTAGCATTGTGGTTAATATTTGGGTGTTTATGATATTGGGCAGTCAGTGTCTTATCTGGGCCACTGTTTCCATAGGGTGGGACTTATAGGCTTGCATGGTAGAACTGACTGTAAACACAAATTAATTCTCTGCTTAGGACGACTTTACTGCACTGCATCTTTCCCTGGAAATGAGTTGTTTGCTGTTGAATTTAAATTTCATATATCACCTTTAATACATATAATCACAAGGTTTGATGCAGTCTGTGGTGATATAGGATCATTGCCAACAAGTCAGGTACAAGCTTCCATCACTGTTACATTAGCCTTGTAATCTCAGACACCTGAACTACCATTGTAGTCAAATGAAATCTATGCTTTGCTTTGCCCAAGGTTGTGTGTGGAGAAACAGGAGAAATGCTCCAAGGCTGCAGCAGCATGAGGTGTAACTGCCTCCTCCAGTGCAAATGTAAAGAATGTTCCTATTCTGCATAGGAATTCTGTCAGCGCGCCGTAAATCAGGCCAGCTGGATGGCGACGTCAGGAGAGCGAGCGATCCGCCGTGTCTGCAGTGAGGGATTGCTTTCACGGGCCCAGCCGTAATTCACATGTCATGTACACACACGCTTTACAGAGCAACTGTGAGTGCAAGTACACAGGAAGTCCAAGCCCAGGGACCTCCCTGTGACACATACACACGCACACAAGCATGCATACGTACACACTCACCTCAAACAATACTCCGTTTGCCTTTCAGAGATGAGAAATTGGCTGCCTGGCTTTTTCCTCTGCACAGAGGTTTACCTCTAATGATATGTAATTAGTAAGACAGAATCTCTTGTGTTAATAATGTAATCAACCCCTGCAGTCATTGCACTGTGGTGGGAAGAGAAGCAGAGCAAAATAATGAACAGGACTGGATTCGCCTCTAACCAGGCCACTGTTTTGACATATTCTCCCGTGCTTGTCTCTAGCTGATGAAATCTCTCAGCAACAGTTAAAGCAGTGCTTGGTCCTGTATTGGAGTCTATTCGTAACTATTAAAACATTCTTTGACAAAATGAAGGCTTTGTGATTCTGGTGGCTCTGGATCACCAGTGCGATTGCATTACCTACACAGCTCTGGAGTATTCGCTTGAACGAGGAAAGTTCATCAGCCCGAGTGATTTGCATCTGCAGAGATGTATAAGCAGTGGGGACTGCCTTATTGGTGTTGCTGTGTGTCACTGCTTCACGAAAGCAAGCTGAAGTTCTGCCTCCTGTTTGAGGCAGCTACAGCTCTTCACCTCTTTAATGTAGCCTGCAGCCTTGACATGTCCTCTCATTTCTCTGAATTATTTCACCCACCAGGAGCATGATATTGAAGGTCCCTGTCACACCACTTTGAGGCTTCCTGGGGGTCACTAGACAGGGAGGGTGCTAAGGCCTTGACGCTCTGAATGATCCCGTACGTCTCTGTGGTTTGTTTGAACAAATGGATTGTTTCTAATTTGACGACAGTGATAATCAAGGCGGTGATAATTATGTGGAGGTTTTCACTGTGCCAAGTCAAAGCTACTGTCAATACTGTGCTTTTAATTAACAAACCAGGCGACACTAATTCAACAGCCGCTGAAGAGCTATTTATTAATTCATTAATGAAAGGTGGTGTGTGTGTGTGTGTGTGTGTGTGTATTGACAACCACAGGAAGAGCTGGATTTGTTTTCCAAAATCCAACATTTTAAATGTATGTAATTAGTTGTTAGGCAGCCTAGTGTCACGATAGGCACTTACCGTTAAAAGCTAACAATTTTCCCATTAATGTCACCCTCTCCAGTATGTGTCTGCTGCGAGTTCAGACCACCAGCCCTGGACTTAATTAGTTGGTGTGATTTGACGGATTTAGTCACAAGCGTCATGCAAGCCCACGTAAGCACCAGACGATTAGATTCACCAATGAGCAAGATTCCTCTTCTTTGATTGCAGTAATCACTTGTTTCAAACATGGCTTTGACTGAATTGATTTGCGCTTGTTGGTTGGGATCCCCCCCACCCACTTCTCCTGATGCTTTGGCCAAGGGCCAAGAACCAGCCTGTCTGCCATGTTAGGCACCACCCCCCTCTGCAAGTTTGAAATGTGAGCCGCCTGCATATTTCCCCTTTTCTTCCTTCTGGCAAAGTGACTGTGGCACGCCGTGTGTGTGTGTGTGTGTGTGTGTGTGTGTGTGTGTGTGTGTGTGTGTGTGTGTGTGTGTGTGTGTGAGTGGATGAGCATGCACGTCTGCATTCATGTGTGTGCTCGTCCATCCATCTCTGTGTGATGGGGACATTAGGCAAAGGTGCGATGGATCACTAGAGAGAGAGAGGGGGGACATCAATTACAGCACCAATACATCCAAGGTGAGATAGGCTTTGCTCCATTCTCTCTCTCTCTCTCTCTCTCTCTCTATCTCTCTCTCTCTCTCTCTCTCTCTCTCTCTCTCTCTCTCCCTTGCTTCCTTTTAACCCCTTTGAAACCTGCTTAAGCTTCCTGTTCATCTTGTGGCTTTTGCACTGCAGACAGCTTACAGGCGTGTGGTCAGTCTCCTGGCAGCATTTGTGTGTGTCTGTGTGTGTGTGTGTGTGTGTGGGTGAGGGTGAGGGTGTGTGTTGTGTGTGTGCGTGCACATGTGAGTGTGTGAAGTTTTGAAGAGCTTAACCTGATTCCCTGTGGGCCGTCGTCATCTCTGGAGCCGGTGGCAGGTACAGCAGGAGCCCATTAGCACACAGCTCCATCTGTGATTGGCTTTCGCTGTGGAAATCCAGAGACCGCCGCTGAATAATTGATGTGTATCGTGCAGTCGCCGGACGGGCGAGAGAGGAGAGGGAGAAAACAGAGAGTCATGGTGCCCTGAGAAAATAAGACAGAGAGAGAGAGAGAGAGAGAGAGAGAGAGAGAGAGAGAGAGAGAGAGAGAGAGAGAGAGATTAGAAAGCTTTGGAAGGTTTCTCAGGAGTTGCTTCCCAGCTGCTTGAGTCCCATTCTTGTGTGCAGTGAGAAGAATGGGATGACGTGCAGAGACAGAGCTCAGCCATTGGTAAGTCTGTTTGTAGTTGAGTGTGGGTGTCAGTAATGTCTGAAGAGAAGTGTGCCTGTCTCTGTGAATGTGTGTAAGCTGTGCTCCTGCACAAGTGTGTTATGGGGTGGTATCTGCTGCATATGTGTGTTGACTGTGGACTCTCATCAGGCTCTGTTGGGCTGGGGAGGGTTTTCCTGCTGCGCCTTTAACTAATGGAAGCAGAGTTGTAAAGCGTGACTGGAGCCCCCAGTGCTGCACTTGATAGAGCTGTAACAGCTGACTACATTTGACCTACTTCCTGCTCTCAGAGAGAGAGAGAGAGAGAGAGAGAGAGAGAGAGAGAGAGAGAGAGAGAGAGGAGAGAGAGAGGGGTGGAGTGCTTGATGGGCCGTTGCCGGGGTGACTGTCACTCTGCAATAAGTCTGAGCGACAGAGCGAAGACCGAATGGGCTTTATCTCTAGAAGAACTGACCTACTTGAGGCCATTTTTCCCTCTCTCACCAGTCCTTTAGCAGTTTGACATGAGCCGCGCGACAGCCTGGCTCCAACCACTCGCCCAATTACACATAGAACAGCTCCCGATACCTCTTACAGACCCACCACACAGCTACACTGTCCAGTGGTTGTGTGGTCATTTCAGTGTGGGAGTGAGTCAGGTGTGATGATTTATGGAGTTTGGAGGATCATTGTCTGAAGGATATTTTGGTTTTTGTTGAGTTTGTTTGTTGTTTGTTATGAAATGGACATTACAGTAGTGTGGATGACTTGTGTTTTTGCACTAAAAAACATTTTTGCTTAAAAGGAAGTAACTTGGCATTTGTTTTGTTTAAATAAGCATAATAAGCATTTTTTAGTCAAATAATTATTTAAAGTTCATAATTTGCAACAAATGGTTCTTTGAATAATGCCATAGAAGAAGAGAACCTTCTCAAGGACTAAAGAACCGAAATAATTTGATGTATGGGCTGTTTACCACTTTTATCTCATCACTCATTTACACTCTATTACAAACTTTTCTTAATGGTATCAAAAGTGGTTCCTTTACAAGAACCCTTGTAGCACCTTGACTTCTAAGAGTGTAGTCTTCTGTTCTCAAAAGGCTTCTTCTATTTAGATTTAGCATCTTCACAGGCCAACTCCTTTCATGTTCTACTATGAACAGATGTTTTATCACTAGTTAAATTGGCTGATTAAAGCTAGTTTATCACTTTGTTGGTGTGTTTAAATGAGCTTCACACAATGGATTGATGTTCTGCTTCAGTAAACCAAAGGCTTGCACCATGTTGGACAACTTCTGAGAGTTGATGCATAAAATTGCACACACTGCTGAAAGTGAGAAGCCATGGCTTGTACTGAAAGTTAGATCTGTGGGTGGGGGGGTGAGGAGGTGGGCACCCGTTACCATGACGATTGCCTTGGTCCAGTTTTCTGCCCCTCCCAGTCTAATTCGACAGCACTCTCATTCTAGTTAGGACTGCCAAACGTCTCCTTTGTTGTGCTATCAGTGCTGAGGAAGCACTGACAGAGTGATTTATTTATGTCTAGGCATGAAGGTCACGCCGGCATGAGTGAGGGATATATGTGCAGGTTCTTTTGAAAATGTAAGAAAGAGTTGAGGCCTGCTTTCTCTGAGAGGAAGAGTTTTTTTCGGAAGAAAACAGAGTGGTGTAATGTGATGGATCTCATAGTTCCAACAAGGAAAACAGGCCCAGTCAGGCCTCCACCTGCTGGGGTCTTCTGCTTCTGGGTTGGGAAGAGTGACAGAAAATATTCACTAATTTTTGGTGTTGAGTATGTTGTCCTGTTAGCTCTCAAAGTGACAGGAGTGCAAGATCAAGTGCATTTTGGAACATTTTGGCCCTTTTTGCCTGAAATGTATATTTTAAATTTCCCATGCACCCAAATATATCTATAAACAATTTAAAAACAAATTTAAGAATTTGTTAACAAATTTAAATCCTAAAATTCAAAATGGAATCAAACTGTAAAGCCATGTCACAAATAAATGCACATACATGCTGTGAATCTACAGTGTGTGAAGTATAAATAACTAGTAGTAATACAATATGCTACGTTTCACAGTGTTTTGTACACTGGATTTTAATATCATATAATCATAAAATCATTCTTTCTGAATAGCTTATGCAGCAGTATTAGATTTAGTAGCAGCGCTTTGATAAAGCTATTGATGTTGAAGGTTCAAATTAATTTTGGTATATTTTAAGGATGCAAAGATAATGTAAACACAAGCATTTTTTTTAACTGAACCTCAGAAAAGGAGATCTTAACTGGACTGCCATCACTGTGGAGGCATAACCCATTCCTGTATTTCATAGAAACAGTTTAATAATTAGCTTGCAAGACATGTATTATAACCTGCTCTGTCTGCAGCTGGAGGTGCCTTTGACGCTATAAGAAGTGTGTGCGAGAACTCGTTAATGCTTGCAGTGTGATTATTAACAGCCGTAACGGTGAGTTGTATTGCGGTTTTCTGTAATCAGGATCCTGCTGTTCACAAGTGAAACTTCCTCCTCATTGAGCTGCGGTTAATAGCTCACTGCTTCTGCTCTTTTGGAGTTTATGCTTGTTGACTGTGTTGTCCCTACAATTTTAAACATAACAGACCACTTAACAGTACAGGATATTTCTGCACAGGACATTTCAGACAGTGTTTGTGTTCATATTTAACACTAATTATCGGAATAATAGCTGATGCCTTTGTCTTGAATGGAAAGCACTCAGCAAAGCATTATTATTGTCCTTTAATGCAGACAGGTAGAACAAAATAGATGCACTTTATTTTACACAAAGAAAAAATAACAAACAATGATTATGTTTCAAGCCATACACATTGCTGTATCAGAACCTGATTTTTCATTTGATTCTAAAATTGTATTAAAATAATAGACTGGTTGTTTGCATCATATTTGACCCCATCTGTGAAGTATTCACAGTCTTTGCTCATTTTGTTATGTTACAGGCTTATTCCAAAATGGATTAAAATATTGATTCTGTTATAATTCTACACACAGCCCCCAACAGTGACAAAATGTGGAAGGTTTGTTTGAAATTTTTGCAAATGTATTAAAAATAAAAACACAAAAATACAACATACTTATATTCACAGCCTTTGCCATGGGACTCATAATTGAGCTCAGGTGCATCTCATTTCCATTGATCCTCCCTCAGATGTTTCTATAACTTGATTGGAGTTCACCTATGGTACATTCAGGTGATTAGACATGATTTGGAAAGGCACACACCTGTTTATATTAGACTAGTAGTAGACTGTGCATGTCAGAGCACAAACCAAGCCATGAAGTCTATTGAATTGTCTGTAGACCTCAGAGACAGGATTGTATTGAGACAGATCTGAGCAAGGATACTTCCTAGATGTACTGTATGTAATACATTTATCCACTGTATCGCTGTGTATTGCTCTGCAGGTTTGACTTTAAAATATGATGCTTGCAAAAATAAATTTGCTCAAAAAGGCAATTCAGATAAAATGAATAATACCAGGAAAGGAACAAGTGTAGTGTGAGTGAGTTTTGAAATGAGTATTAAGAACCCTGCAAATATAAATATCGCTTTACAGGGTGAAACGTCCGTGCACCTACTTGCAGGTTGCAATTTGCATGAAAGATTTCTGTGCAATGTGTCACATAAAGCAGTGATAAAAATGGCATCCAGTACAGTAGTTAAACATTACTCCCAGTTAATGGTTTTTACACAGTGTAAAAAATTTAAATTTAATTTAATTTAAATTTAAAAATTTAAAGTAGATCAGGAGAGCACACTAACAGTAAAGATCAAATTCTGTCATAGGTGGTTTGTTAACTTTAACTGGGTAGATAAGCAGCAGCTAAAGCTTACATCTGTGTCTTTTGAACTGCAGAAGACAAACTTCTGTTTCATTTATTTATATGTAATTGGGATCCGTTTTAATAGGCTAATTCATGAAGCTGTTGAGGCTGTTGTGGCTCAGTATCTGATCATTTTTGAATGTGAACTAGAATGGAAATAGGAAACATGGCATCCCATATTTGCATCCCCAAATTAAGTCATATGATGCAGTAAAACATCTATTCAGAAGAATATGATGGTGGTGTAACACTGAAGAGCAGCACGTCACCTTCAGGCTGTGCTGGACAACAGTATTTACTGGGGCGGTGTCTGCATAAGGGGACCTCCAACTTGACATGCAACAAAGTGAAAACTGAGGAGGCTAACAGCGATTTGTGCAAAGAGGATTGTCCTCTCTCCAGTGTCCACTCTGAAAACAAGCAGAATTACGTCACCTGACAAACAAAATGAAGTTTCAAGAAAGCTAAGCCTGATGAAGCAAGTGGGGACAAGACAGTCTCTTCAGGTCTGATAAACACACAGTAGGCTGAGAGTACAGTAACACATTTTTTCAACACAACCATAGTCACATGTTCACTATTAATATACTGTATGTCCAACTGTTTGTGGACAGCCCTACTAATGTATGAATTCGGCTGCTTTAAGTTGCACCCATTGCTGACACAGATGCACACATACAGCTTGCATAGTCCCTGTGGAGTATTCCCAATAGTATACGACTCTGTGGAGCAGAGTGTCGTGCCAGTTGTGGGTTAAAGGGGTATTAGAGCTGTGGAACGGTGGAACTGTGTTCTCAGGAATGATGGTGCTCCATCCAGTATTTGTGAGATGAGTTGGGGAGTTGGGAATGAGGTGGGGTGGTGATTGTGCATCCCTGCCTCACTAATGCTCATGACTGAATGCAGTGAAAGCAGTGGCCCACAGTCTAGCAAAAAGCCTTTCCTGGACAGTAGAGACAATTACTCCAGAAGCTTCAGACGAAATGCTGATAGAGCAGGTATCCCAGTATTTTTGTCTGTATAGTGTTCATCAAAGAACAGTATAAAATTAAATCGGAACTACAGAATGCATAAATGCGTGTTTCCCTGTGTAAAGTGACAATTACATTTGTATGTGACATAAATATTAGATAACACACTAATAGAGGAGACGAGGCATTATTTGTTAGACTAGTTCAGCAGCTGTTAATCAGTGTGGTTAGTGCAGACTGCAGATGTTCTTGGTCTTTTTTTAGTGCCTCTTGCAGGCCCCAACTCTGTACTTCCCCAAAAAGCTGCTTAGAGCTTCCTGATTGTGTTCAAGGGCCATTTGTGCCTCAGTGATTCACTTATTAGTGAACTGAGTTCTTCTTAATGCTGTCATTGTTGTGTTGACGTTGCTTTGCCCATCCGAGTAAAATGTTGAATTTGAACCCTACAGAAACCAACACCTGCAGGAGATGTCAAAGTGACTCAGGTACTCTTCTGTGTTCTAGCATCATTTGGCTTGTGTGACACATTCAATGGAGAGCTCTTTCTCTCTCTGCCTATCTCTCTTGCTCGCTCCCCCTCTCTCTCTCTCTCTCTCTCTCTCTCTCTCTCTCTCTCTCTCTCTCTTTCCCTCTCTCCTGTCATTGTCACTCCGGACATTCATTCTGTTTTCTTTTTTTGTTATTCATCTGTGAGCAGTCACAGGAGCTGAGTCACAGTGACGCAGACGCTTTCAGTGTGCTTCCTCTCTTGCAGAGGTGTTTGTGTGGCTCATTGGCTGCTAAATGGGCGTTCATACCTGTATCACAGAAGCATGTGCTGCTCAGTTATGTTTGTACCATGTTTCCTAAAGGCACTCGTCACTCACCAGATACCGCAGTCCAGTGAACAGAGATTTTGTCTCTTTTACTTTCTTATTTTATCACATTGTACTTTGTACGTTTAAGTGAAGCCTCCATCTGTGCATCCTTCACTTCTGGGGCTGGCCTGTGTTGTTGTTGATGCGCTGGTTAATGCCTATTTGTGAGTAAGTCTTGTTCCATTGTAGCTGTTCATTCCCACTGTACTTGCTTTTGGAGAAACAATGCATTGTGTGATGTGCTACATGTCAATTCAAGGAGTGTCAAGATGATGCTCGGTGTAATAAAGACAGCATGTCAGTACAGCTGTATTGTAGAGAGGTGCACTTTTAAAGCCAGTAAACAATGTTATTATATCTGCTGCTGGCGCATACTATTGCTCTGCTTCTTTTCAGATTACACGAACCCTGTCTCTGCTCAGCACAACTTTGCTTGTCTGTTTAGAGTGTAGAGTTCTTATTATTACTAATGTTTTACTGGATGTTCATAAAATATATTTATACCTAATAGCATCATGATTTAAAATGATAAACACTCATCAAAAAAATGGTTGCACCTATAGGAAGTATCAGATTATAGTGCTATTCAGAAGGTAGATATAGGTTACAAGGAACAATAAAAAATAGACTAATATGGGCAATATTTATTTAGCTACAGAAGTAGTGTCCCCCAATATGGCGCCGGATAGAACACAACATGCCCAATGTCTTGGCATGGAGTTTTAGAGGTTCCTAATGGTATCCTGCATTATTCTATCTCTTGCACCTTGAATATTCTCAGTCAGCTCCTGCATATTTTGCTGAAGGGGGGGAGTGTTGATTGCGTGTCCAGTAGCATCCCACACATTTTCAATTAGGCATAGGTCTGGTGATGCAACTAGCCATGACATAGTATTTGTATCTTCAAGGCGAGATGTTGAGACAGCAGCAGTATGAAGATGAGCGTTGTCCTCTTGGAATAACGTAAAGGAGTTTGTTCATAAAATGTAGGGCCACCGGTTGCTGGACCTCATTAACAAATTATTGGGCTATCAAAGTGCCTGTACTGAAGACCAAAAGAGATCTTGCATTTTACAAAAATACACACCACAACATGACACCAGGTCTTCTGGATGTGTGACACGTGACCTAGGTGCTGAACATTGGCCAAGACAAAATCAGGACACTTCACTAAAGATGGACCCTGCCATTCTGAGTGACTTTATGACAGTCTGGCAGGACACTGTTGCAATTGTGCATTGCAGTGAGTTGATTTCTTCTGGGGCAATTTTTTTTTTGAAGATTTGGATAGAAGACTTGGTGCTTTCTTTCCTGCCGCGTCCACGTTATCCAGCCTTTGACAAGCATTTTTCAAATGTGCTGAGAGGGAGGGAGACCAGCAGATATGGAGAGTGGATTTACCCTCAATATCTGTTGGGCTCAATATAATGAATAATTGTTTGTTACACATTGAAGTATACTTTCAAACTTAATATACTTTTTGACTATCAGACTCGAAACATCTCTTCTACTTGCAAATGCAATAGTATTGATAGTTTATTTAGAATCTGCACCATCCTTTCAGTGAGCAGAAAGCAGAATTGTAAGAGAGAAATAATTCAACAGAGAGGGGCTTTTAAGATGTATACCCCATGAACGACCAACGAGGATTAATCCTGAAGTTGCCAGCAGGCATTTTGCCCCTCTATATATGTGTGTGAGTATGTTGTTTGTAAGTGTGTGCTGCACAGTTTGGGAGAGAGCTGTCCTGAGCAGTTACATCAGGAGCTGTAGAGTTGGTCAATGTGTGACCCACTGGCCTCTGCTAGGGTTAATAGGTCCCGTGGCATGCGTGCAGCCTGCACTCAGGATCAGCCCTGCCCTTAATTAGTATGTAGGCTTTCCTCATAAGGCAGGACCTGCACAGTGTCATTAGTTAATAGCAGAGTGCTGCTAGGAGCACACTCCCGCTGCTCCCTCACACACTCCACCATGCCACTGCCACACAGACAAGGCCTTCCTGCAGTCAGTCAGTGCGTTCATACCATGCAGAAGCTTTATCGGACATCTTGCAGAATGGGTTTACTCTTTTTGATGTGGCACATTAATTGAGTCTACAGTACTTTGAATAATTTACTGTAGCAGTGGGACTGCTCAATGAGATTACTGTAAAAGTCTTTGAGGCACATTTGTACATGCAAGCAAAGCTGACAAAAATGTCCAAACATGTCATTTCACTGCAAGGCTCCCAGTGCACTTCTTTGCAGTTCGACATTAAAGTAAAAATTTCTGACTGAAAAATATTTTCATGATGCAAGGTTCCATATACATACCATTCCCAGATCAGGGGTTGGAAATTTAAAATGAGAAAGAAATATTGTTCAGACATCTGATGGTTGGATATTGTGTACTGTTTAAGATTTTGACGTTGCTTTGGTGAGATTTTAAGGGTGAGTTAACTTGCTATTTTATTGTTAGAGGTGGATTATCTACAAATAAATTAGACTTAAGTGTGAGTGCTTTGTCAAATTACAGGTGGAAGAGTGCAGCCAAAAACAAATGTTGGTTAGAGTAAAATGGCATTTAAACAAACCATGTCATTGTTTCACTAGTGCATCTAAAAAATTATTTCTTCAGAATTTAATAAAAAAAATGGTAATATTTATATATTTTTCAATACATATAAAGTGGAATATTTCAGGCCTTTTTTGTTTACATTTAGGAAACTCATGTAAATCAGAAATCCAGAATTTCATTATTAAAATATTTAATATTGAGTTTCAATCAATTACTAATTAGACAGAACTTACAGTGTAATTAATATAAAATATATGACTTCAATTATTTTTGAAAATGATTAAATTAGGAACCAAAAATGTGTTAGTGGGGATTATATGTGCTAGGACACTGAATTTGGGTGAATATTTCAGTAACAACAATAAATATGTATGGCATCAGAATGGCAAGGTCAAAAGAAAATTTAAGTAGAAAGTAGTGTAGAGTAGAGTAGAAAATGCCCTTTTTCTTTTAACCAAAATGTTACTCAAGTCACATCAAATTTATTTGTACAGCACTTTCTACACGATGTAACAAGGTGGCTTTACTGAAAGTGGTAATAAAACAAGGCAAAAGGTAACTGTGTAGAAGGTAGCATGTAAACTTAAAATAATATTTCAGTAAATTACGAACCTGAAGTAGTTTTTAAGTACAGAACTGGCAGCACGTCATTAAACAAATTTCATTATGAACTCTAATATTTTGTGCTTTATCAAACTTTAAACAATATAAAAACGACCCTTACTTTTGGAGGATCTGTCAACAATATTTGACTGCAATACCTTGTATCACTTTATTTCTTGTGACCTGATATTTTGAAAAAGCCCAGTTTAACGTGCTTAGCCAGGCGCTGAGAATGTAAGAATGTAATGTAATACGATGAGGCATATCAGCATATTTTTAACACAACTTCTTTCATGGCAGTATTTTATATGGCAAATACTCCTAAATCAGCACTTTCTGAAATGCACACCCACTGGCATCTAAGAGATTTGTACTTGTCCATGTGGTCTGGTATTACTGAGCATATAAATCTTTAGCAAAATCTCCCTCTCTTAGCATGGTGCTGCGGAGTTCTCTTAAGCAGCTTACACTGCCTGGGAAAGACCTGCATTAACAGATTGAGGAATTTCAAATGAAGGAATTTGGGGTGATTTTCCACAACTAGACAGACACATGCATGCAGTTTTCCAAAATGAAAGACTTAATGTTTTACGTTCTGTGTTTCATGTCCATCATCTATTGTTTTATTTAGTTACACTGAAAAGTGGAGTACTGAAAAGTCAGCAAGGCTTGTGTATCATTAATCTGATCACAGCTTTGTGAAAGCCACACCCCAAACTAACAAACGCTGTGATTGTATGAGAATGTTACAATCTTATGATTAATAAATATGTGGTTTGAATCTGTTTGCAGAGCACATGGTTTTAATAGTTGGAGTGGTGTCAGTGTAGAGGGGCAGAGATGAACGGCTTGCTCAGTGCGGCCACGTGGACATGCTCCGATGTGCATTAGACACTCTGAAAGATGGCGGTGTCCATCTCTCTGAGCAGCAAACGGATCTCTGAAAGGGAGCTTGGAGGAGAGTGAGGAACCGGTGGTGGTGACTGTGGGAAATGCTTGTTGTTGAATATCAGAAGATATCAGTTTTACCTTTAATGACAAATGGGCCTATAAAATGTTCCATTATTACATGTAATAAAATTGCCTTTAATTAATATCCAATTAATTTTTTTTCTTCTTTAAAGTCAGCATTTCAGAGATACAGAAGGTGTGAAGTAATATGCAGGTAGGCCTGTTTTTTTTTTTTAAGACATGACTTCAGTGTACCTAATAAAAGCAGCAGCACTTAATTCTCCCACAGATCTTCATGCACAAAACCTCTCACAGCCGTAATACATTCAATGAATAAGTGATGGCCAGGGTGACCAAGCTGCACTGCGTTTGGTGTGGTGGGCCAGATTGTTAGGCCAGGGTGAAGTCTGCTATCTGATACAGCCAGACTGTGATTATAGAGTCAAGTGGAGTCCTCTACTTTGATGGCTTTGTTCGTTTTGGCCTCTTTCCATTACAACACCGTCCATTTGTTGCCATCCTTGTTTTATTAGTGATGGAAAGGCTGCATCGTAATTAAAAAGCTCATAATGAGGCGGCAAGAGCAATAAAAGAGAGAGAACGAGACCAGGGCTGGGGCTGGGACTGGGACTGAGACGAGTGCGCTGGCAGGGATGGATGGAACAGCCTGTGGGACGAGAGGAGGCACACATACTTTGGGCAGATTTGGAGGTGATTTGTGTAACCAGGGCGACCCGGTTCTCTACAGACCTGCTTGTTTGGGGGATTTATACTGGTCAGCAGGAGGGATGGACAGCCACCAGCCCACTAAACCACACTGCAGAGCCTCTTATCTGGGCATAGGGCAAACACGGTGAGGGAGAGGTAAAAAGAGAGAGAGAAATGTTTTTGGCCATTTCTGTACTTCACTCTGCCAGTTGTCTAGAGAGCCACAGGCTGTTGTGCTTGCAGTAAGATGACAGAGTGGTCTGGCACCTTCAGGAATAGTGGAACGTTTCATAGTGAGATGAGCCTCCAATGTGTTAACCTTCCTAGTAGCACTGAACACATTGTAGACTTTCATGTAAGTGATATCAGGGCTGAATTTCTCTGGTTGCTTTGGTTCATTTACTAAATGAAAAGATTTGTGTATTGAAAATGTACACTCTTTCAGTAAGAACTGTCAGATCTTGGTACATTGTATCAAATGTTCATCATAGATTTACCCACCTAGACCCCACAACCTAGCACAGACAGAGCAGCATACTGAGATTCACGTGAGACCAGCATTTACTTAACATACACAATATACTGCCTACTGCCATTAGCTTAATGCACAATCATACTGCACACCTTCATTATCCGAACACACTATCATACAGGGGGCTGCTATTAACTCAGTATATCATCATACTGCGTGCTGCTGTTGGCCCCAGCACACACCATTATACTGCCTTTGACCTTAACTGCACATACAACATTATAATATTGACTGGCATTAACCCAAAACACCATCTTTCTGTCTACTACCATTATCCAATCTCATACAACCATTCTGTCTTCTTCCTTTAACCCAGCAAGTCAAAAGTCAAGAGGCTTTTTATTGTCAGCTAAATACCACACACCATACTGCCTTCTGCCATTATCCCAACACACCGTCATACTGCCTATTGGCAAGATCCCAAATGATCATACTGCCATCATTACTACTGTAGTAATGATGCTACTGTCATTATAACAGCATACCATCCTGTTGGCTTCTGCGATTATCCCGACCCACCATCCTACTTCTTCCTGCCCTTATACCAGTACATCTTCCTGCTCCCTACTGCCATTATCCAGCATTAACACATGCCATCATACAGCTGGCTGCCTTTATCCAAATACCCATCATCATAGTATCTGCTGGCATGATCCCAAATATGACACCAGCTGAAGTGCATTGATCCAACCAGTTGTTGATGGAAGGTGTTGTGCTGATTAACTGTGGGCTGTTCTCTAGTGAATGCATGGGCTGCATTGCAGGCAGGAGTAGTCTTGCTCTTTGCTAGGTGTAGGAGGTACGCTAGACGGGAGACTACAGAGGGAATTGGCAGGCAGTGGCTGGCTGTAACCTGTCATATGAGTTCTAAGTTGGTCTTTTGTGAGAAAATAGCAGTTGCCGGCATGCAGAGGTGGTGATTTAGCTGGGAGATAAGCTCTCTGTAATGGCAGGGTGGAATAATTCTCATTTAAGTAGGTGGGTGATTCCAGCCTCTCGCTCCAAACCTGCTGGGATGGCTTTCACGCCTGTCGTGTGGTAAGCAGTGCTCCCTTTCAAACAGCCCTTTGATATGTATACACGTACACGCTCTCACTTTGATTGTATGTCTGAACCTGGAGAGAGTGAGTCAGCCACTATTAGAACAATGAGTATTATGAAGTGCTCAAAATTCAATAAAGGCTGTTTCTTAACACAAACCACACCACTCATGTAGTCTCATATTCTCATGTATTTGGGATTGGAAAATGCATTATGTAACTAAAACTGATCATTTTCAGACACAAACACCAGTTTTATAATAACAGTAATGACATGAGTTGGGTTGCATATATTACATCAAACCTTTGTACTTCCAATTCAGACAAAGGATGTCAACGCTCACATTTTATTGTATTTATGTTCATTGACAATGTGTTGAATATCATTAGAAGCAACTTTTATTGCCATAAAATGTTTTATAAATGTATTCAAGTGCACTTGAATATCTGTTAACAGTACTGTAAGTATAAGGTATTGGGGTACCTGCTCCGTCATTGTTTCTTCTGAAGTCAAGGGTATTAGAAGAGTTAATTCTGCTTATGTTGGAATAACTGTGTCTACTATCTAGGAAAGGCTTTCTACTAGGCTTCAGGGCACTGTTTTGGGGATTTGGTTTATTACATTGATACTAGATTGAGCACTATTATTCCAGAGAACACAGTTCCACTGTATAGTTCCTATATATGTGTGTTTATGTACGATAATATCATTTCATGTCATTTCACCTGATACTAATGTATTGGCCAAAGGAAGGCAAGATGAAAAGGTGTGTGTGTGTGTGTGTGTGTGTGTGTGTTGAAGCTTGGATGGCGGTGAAAATGTGATCTGTTCGCGTGATCCTCCCTGTCTGTCAGACGCGTATTTGCTCGTTTACATTCCCCTAGCATTAAGGGCACTGGAGACAGCTGAGCAGTCTTATTAGTCATTACTGGCTGATCAATACAGGGAGGAAAGAGCCAAGGCAGACGTCTGTCTCGGTGCGCTAGATAGAGAGAGGGAGAAAGCAAGCACATTCAGCCACTCACGTTAGAGCTGCAGTCTCCCCAGACAAGGAGAAAAAGAGTCTTTAACACCACCCCCTGTGTTGAAATAAGCGCACAGGGCATTTTTTATTCTCTATCTGCTGTCTCCGTGGAGGGGTCTTGGGGAAGAACAGGGGTATTGTTCCAGAGGATGAACTCATTTTGGATTAAAGGGAATATTTTATGTGGTCCCTTTGCAGAATCTGTTTGATGGTGGAGTAAGACTGCACCAGTGAGGCAGTTCATGGCTTTTATTCATGCTCTGTCTGTGTGGTACAGTCACACAAGAATGTGTCTGCATGTTCTCGTTCTCTCTTCCCTTACTGCATACAGGTGTGTGTGGGTGTGGGTGTTTGTGTGTGTGTGTGTGCGTGGGTGTAGGTGTGGATGTGTGTGAGTGTGAGTGAATAAATACTCGGGGAGAGTCCAGAGACCTAGAGCACTTAAACTCATTGGTTGGAGTCTGGGCTGTTGTGGGTTATAGCAGCTATTGTAGCAGTGGTAGATTTGGCTCTGTGCCAGCACCTGCCATTCTGAATCCGCTCCATTGCTGTGGCAAAAGGTTCATGCCACCAACGCCCACCATGCTGCCCCCCTTCCCCAAAGCAGTGAAGTGCTGCCATAGCTCGTCGCTGACGTGATTCACCATCCTCAGCTCTGATTCTCATCTCCCCTCCCTTGCTCTCTGTCTCACTCTCTCTGCCTTTTCATCCTCCCACCATGAGAAGGGAAGAGCAGTCTTTTGTAGTAGGATCACTGCTTACTATGCACTGCAGATGAAAAGCATATGATCCTGAGAGAGGCATGCTGACAGGGCCCTGAGTGCTCAGAAAAATACAAGACTGCAGCGCCCTCCAGTGGTGAAAGCTAACAACTGCAGGTGGAGATTTTGAAAAAGGACGATCTCGTCAGTGAAGGATACAGCGAGGTGCTAATGTATTGTCTCATTGTATTTGAACAGATTCATTGTTTTTTGTTCAGGCATTTCTGTTCTTGTCTCAGATGTTACATTCTCCTCTTTGCATGTTTATTCACCATGTGTGTCTTTTTAAAATACAACAATGATTTAAATAAATTGTATTTCCAAAACAGTATCTCTAGTGAAGAAAAAAATAACTTTTAATGAAGGCTAGTGTATTAAAATTGTATTCTGAGTCATTCTGGAGGATTTATTTTGGTCCACTGAGTACAAAAGATGGAGATACAAGGGTTTATGTGAGATAGCAATATGTAGGAAGTTGAAGTTTCAAATTTATTTTTTCCCACTTCAGATTTTTTATAAGTCTAGAAAAGGGAAATAATAAAATTGAATTTGGGGGAAATTATTTTATAGGGCCCTATGAATGAATAAAAAGGCAAAAAAAATCAATTCATCTCTTCGTTCAAACATACTGTATGAAACGCTTGTTATGTCAGATTAATTTGCTTTTCAGCTAACCTCATAAGCCTTGGTTATATAGACTCATGTTGGTCTCTCTCTCTCTCTCTCTCTCTCTCTCTCTCTCTCTCTCTCTCTCTCTCTCTCTCTCTATCTCTCTGTTTCTTGGTCTCTCTTTGTAGCTCTGCTTTCGTCCTGGTGTGAGGAGTTGGGTCGGCTGCTCCTGCTGCGGCACCAGAAGAATCGGCAGAGCGAGCCTCAGGGCAAAGTGCCCATGCAGCCACCCATGAACTCCATGAAGCCCTCACTCTCCCACAGGTCAGTGTGCGCTGGCCAGACAAAAGCCCAGTTTTGCAGACGGCTAGCCTCCCTCTGACTGGACCCACTCCAAGCACTGTGACAACCCCAGCTGAACCTGTTGCCCCTAGAGCTCGGGCTTCAGTACAGAAACATTGTACTAAGTTAAAGTTGTTCTTGTACTGTGTTATTCTATTGTCTGAAATGAAGCATCAATTTAATTGCTGTGCACCTGACCAATACCACTCTTGTTTTGGCCCCCACTGTTACCACCAGCTGTCTCTACTCAGTCTTTTCCAACCCACCAGCAGTCAAGGTTTTTCATCCATGCTGTGTAAACACTGAATCATTGCTGGCTATCAGAGCTAGCTATCTCAGGTCTCCAAGGCACAACGAAAAAAACTGAACAGTGCTTCATTTTTATTTAAACTTTGCTCTACATAAGTCATTAAAGGTTTTGGGTGTATGGAGCTGTTTGTTGATAGAGTGCCAGAGAAAGGCCTCTAGGGTCTCAGAGAAGAGAAGAAGCACTGGCTCAATGAAGTTATGTTTAATAGAACATTCTGTGCTCTGGGCCCCAGCTTTAGCTCTGATTGGATGCCAGGGAAAGTCTCCCTGGCGAATCCTACGGCTTCGATTCCATGGGAAACAATGTCCTCCATTCAGCAGAGAATTCTTCCACAAGTCAGCAAACCTCCCTGTAGCTGCCCTTTAGTACTTTAGACCCCACTGTATAGAGCTGGAATATGAACTTCCTAATCCTAGGATACAGTACGTCAGTTTATATGTGAGTTTGATGTCATTTGGCTGATGTGATGTTATTGTTTGGTTTTCAGTGATGGGTCTTTTCCGTATGACTCCGTTCCGTGGCAGCAGAACACCAACCAAGCCCCAGGTTCATTGTCAGTGGTCACGACCGTGTGGGGGGTTACCAATACATCACAAAGTCAGGTGAGACCAAGAAGCAATAACTTTAACACCCCCTTTTTAATGTGTCTGTTTTTTACTACACTATGAGTAACATGGACAGCTGAAGGGTTTGTAATCCTGTTGTTTTTGAATCAGGTATTGGGTAACCCCATGGCCAATACCAACAACCCCATGAACCCTGGAGGCAATGGAATAGGGTCCGGCTTGTCAGCCAGCAACCCTGGGATCAACTCCCCTCAGTTCCCCGGCCAACAGCAACAGTTTTCATCCAAAGGGGGCTCCAACCAGGCCTACATGCAACAGGGCATGTACGGACGAGCAGGGCACCCTGGAGCTGGAGGCTTCAGTGGGAGGTGAGTGCTCAAAGCCTCAGCACTGCCAAAACACCAGAGCAGCCCCAGACACACTGATGGGAAGATATTGCCGAAAGAGAGGAGTCTTTCCTTGCTTGATTCCCTGAGAAATTCAATAAACGTGGACAGTGAGTTCCATTAGTGATATTTGATAGTTAAATATGATGCCAAGCCAACACTTATCTCATGGATAGTCAACTTAGTCTTCCAAGAGTTTTCTCAAAAGAGATGATATCACCTTCACACAATGCCAAGCAGACAATAAGAGTATGATCATTAAGAAGATTTCTGGAGTTATAATATTCAGACACAATGACCTCAGATGTAAAGGGGAGTCATTCTTCTATTATGATTATTGACTTTGTTTCATGTGCCAGTAAGTTGAGGTAAGCTGGTGTTTTCACTTCTTCAGCTACCCAGGTGGTCCAAACGCTCCAGGTGGTATAGGCATGCCACCTCACACCCGACCACCGTCAGACTTTACCCAACCTGCTGCTGCTGCTGCCGCTGCGGCTGTCGCTGCAGCTGCTGCCACAGCGACAGCCACTGCCACAGCCACAGTGGCTGCCCTGCAGGAGACCAACAAGGACATGAACCAGTATGGCCAGGTGAGTAATGTTTTTGCAGCCCAGGTGCTGGCACAGAGCCAGGCTGAAACAGAGCTGTTAACCAATTTGCTCAATTATCAACTAATCTCCTCTTTCTCTATTCTCCAGATGTGCTCCTCGTTTCAGATGGGACCCACGCAGGGTTACAGCAACCAGTTCATGAACCAGCCCGGACCCCGGGGTCCCCCTGCCATGGGAGGAGGCATGAACCCAGCTGGCCTGGGAGCTGGAATGAACAGTTCCAACCTGAGTGGCCCGCCAATGGGTATGAACCAACCCCGTGCTGCAGGGATGGGTGCCTTTGCAGGGCATGGCCAGAGGATGCCCCAGCAAGGTTATCCTGGCCCCAGGCCACAGGCCATGCCCATACAGGGCACCAAGAGGCCGTATCCTGGAGAGGTGAGAAATTGCTCCAAATTACTTTTGCTTACAACAATTTTCCTTTCACCACAAATGCAGTCAATCAGTTGAGACATATTTGGTGTTATATTTTGGGGAGTGTTAGAAACCTCATAATCCATTTTTACAGTAAATACAGCTTTCTGTCAAATTTGTTCTGCATTGAGCTGCGTTAACTGCCCTATTAGTGTGATGTGTGGGTTGTAATTAAACAACTTGTCTTTCAGCCCAATTACGGGGGCCAGCAGTTTGGACCTAATGGCCAGTTTCCTAACCAGCAAGGGCAATATCCCAATCCAAATGCCTCCAGGGCACTGCCCTCACCCAACTATCCTGGTCAGAGGATGCCGGGCCAGCAGGGCTCTGGCCAATACCCCCCTTCAGGAGTGGGCATGGGACAGTATTACAAGGTAAATCTCAAGAGCTGCTCAGTGGAACGAAAGTAGTGGAGTTTTTTCATCATAATTTAGATTTAAAAACTGAACTTTCTTTTTTCTCCAGCAGGAGCCATTCAATGGTCAGAGTAACAATTTCTCCGGAGGTGGTTATGCCTACACTCAAGGCAACGGGGTGAGGATCCCTATTCTTGCCCTGCATGTTTTTTTTGCTTTGTTCAATGTGTGATGTGTTAGTGTATCCACGTATCCATAAACATGTACTAAGTAATTTTTATAATACTAGGTGTCTTCATATTTTTTTCCCTCTCATAGCCACCTCGGCAGGTTGTAAACTATCCTCACTCACCAGTTCCTGGCAACCCCACACCACCGATGACTCCTGGCAGTAGTATCCCTCCATATCTATCACCTAACCAGGACGTCAAGCCTCCGTTTCCTCCTGATATGAAACCAAACATGACGTCTCTGCCTCCGCCACCAAGTGAGTGCATAACACATAGAATCTTTTCAGCCCTTTCACTTGTGTCTTTATTAAACACTCAGTCAACTGCAAACCTTAAACAACCCTTTGATCCTCTCTACACCTTCAGCTGGGCGAGAAAACGTCCCACCGCTCATTTATCTAGCCTCATTCATTTTTCACATCCACTCTGAGCGCATTTATAATGCATGCATTTCAGTTGGAAGGTTGAAACAATGTGACTCCAAAGGCAAAGTTCTCTTTGTATCCTGCAGCGCCTGCCTGTTGAAAAGTGTAAGCGTAGACTAACTATACAAGCTAATGCTGTTCATTGGTTTTAGCTAACCCTAACGAGGAGCTGCGGCTCACCTTCCCTGTGCGGGACGGGGTGGTCCTGGAGCCCTTCAGGCTGGAGCACAACCTGGCCGTCAGCAACCATGTCTTCCATCTGCGGCCCTCCGTCCACCAGACCCTCATGTGGAGGTGTGTATGCTACGGGTACTGCTCTCAGAGCATCTGCTACACTGATATTTGACAGGCACTGTGTATTCTAGTTTGCTGTGATTATATATGTGTGTTAACCAGTTAACTGATGTTCGTGTTAGGTCTGACCTGGAGCTCCAGTTTAAGTGCTATCACCATGAGGACCGGCAGATGAACACTAACTGGCCAGCATCAGTCCAGGTCAGTGTCAATGCCACCCCACTCACCATCGAGAGGGGCGACAACAAGACCTCCCACAAACCCCTGCATCTGAAGCACGTGTGTCAGCCTGGGAGAAACACCATCCAGATCACAGTTACGGCTTGCTGCTGTGTGAGTACAGCTGCACTGCAGCTAATAGCCATGTTCTTGAATAATGCATTGTCTCACATTTAATGGCAGTGTTGGAGCACTCTTGTACAACATGTGATACTAAATGAGATAACACTGATTTGGTTGGGCAACCATGCTCTTGTAGGGTCCTTGCTTTTGTGTGTGTGTCTGTGTGTGTGTGTGTGTGTGTGTGTGTGTGTGTGTGTGTGTGTGCGTGCATGCGTGCGTGTGTGTCTGGGTTTGGTATCAGTTTCGTGGTCTTCCGCTGGAGAAGGGACACTGCAGAGATATCATTATGCCAGAGCACTAACATAGAGATTTGATGGCATGAGGGGGCTTGCTGGCATGTGTTAACACGTCTGCTCTTGTTGCAGTCGCATTTGTTCGTGCTGCAGCTGGTGCACAGGCCGTCAGTGAGATCCGTCCTGCAGGGCCTACTGAAGAAGAGGCTCTTGCCTGCAGAACACTGCATCACAAAAAGTAAGAGCACATACTGTCATATTGAACTCCATTTAGCAATTCCAACTTGTAACATTAACTGGCATTAAAAAATACATATATATTCCTTCTACTGTAAAATTGACAGTTATACAGTGTATATTAACACACTAGAGACTAAGACCTTGATTTGAAGGGTGATGCAAGGAGATGCCATCACTTCTGGTCAAAGGGGGAAAGAAAAATAATCCATCTTGTAAAACTGACACCCCTATTCTTTTCATGCCTTTTGGTTTAAAGTTATGTTCTCATAAATGTCTACACATTCTAGAATTGCAAATGGCTTATACTTTCTTCTGTATAAACACATAAGCATTCTAACATTGGAAAACAACAAGAGATCCCAGAAGGATTTGTTTTCTTACGCTGAGAAAAGTGACCGTGGGCAGCACCAAGGTCAATTGTTTGTTGACATGCGTCACATGTCCAGAGGGCACAGGGTCATGGTGTGGGGTGTCATTTCGTACGATGCCAGATTACCTTTGGTCTTCATTATGGTCACTTTTTGTTATGTTATATTAATGAAGTCTATGCTATTAGCACTCCACCCCTACTGTGAAATCTGTAGGAACTGAGGGTCAATATTTAAGCTAGATGAGATGGACACCATTAGGAACCTCTACAATTCCGTTCCAAGATGTCAGTCATGTTTCGATATATATAACACAGCACACAGATTTTACTTGTGTATGTGAAACTCGCTAAATATTACCCATATCTGTCTAAATAAAAAAAAAAACAAAAGAATGAGAAATTATTGTTCCTGCTAACCTTCCTCTTCCTTCCAAGCATATATATGCATAGGGGAACAAAGGAAGTTTCGTTCTTTTTTGTTTATTGGTTCCTGTCAGTTTTTTTCTGTCTGTAAAGCTGCTTTATGATGAAACATGTTGTAAAAGGTGCTATATAGAAATGGATAATTTAATATGTGCATTACATGCAAAGAGTCCAAATATGTCCTTTTATTACATATTTTCCGCTGTCTTTTTTCTTTTTTTGCGCAACGTCTGACTGCTCTTGCTCTTCTCTGTGTGCAGTAAAGAGAAATTTCAGCAGTGTAGCAGCATCCTCTGGGAACGCCACACTGAACGGAGAGGACGGGGTGGAGCAGACAGCCATCAAAGTGTCCCTCAAGTGTCCCATCACGTTCCGGAGGATCCAACTCCCTGCCAGGGGACATGACTGCAAACACGTGCAGGTAGGCAGAGCAGTGAAGCATTCTGGCTTAGGGAAATATTTCAAATAATAGGGAAGCATCTTATTGTGTTCAGACAAGCATTAGACAAGCATAATATTACATGCTGCTTACTCCATAACTGTACATAAGAGCTGTAATTTTTTAACAACAGTATTTTACTACAGTTTTGGATAAAAGCAAAAATTCTGAATGCTTTTGTGCTCCACAGCATTTCAGTAGTTTTAACCTTGCTTCCATGTGCTATATAGTTGACTAATGCTGTTGTTGCCTGTCCTCTGCAGTGTTTTGACCTGGAGTCCTATCTGCAGTTGAACTGTGAGAGGGGAACGTGGAGGTGTCCTGTATGCAAGTATGTAACAAACCTCAGCCGAACAGAATTTTGGCCTGAAAATGTTTTTCTCTTTGAACATATTTCCATCCATCTCTCTCTGTCCCCAGTAAAACCGCATTATTGGAGGGTCTGGAAGTGGACCAGTACATGTGGGGAATTCTCAATGCCATCCAAAAGTATGTGAGATAAGTAAACAACCTTTTATTTGTGACATATTTTGTACTTTTCCGAATACTCAGCCGCATAATCACATACCCACAAGCCTTCTTGTCTACATCTGTCTGTTTTGTTCAGACTAGGATTCTCACATGGCCTGAACCTTTTCTTTTCTTCTTTAGCTCAGAGTTTGAAGAGGTCACCATTGACCCCACGTGTAGTTGGCGGCCGGTGCCCATAAAGTCAGACCTGCACATAAAGGAGGATCCAGATGGCCCTCTGGCCAAGCGTTTTAAGACGATGAGCCCCAGCCAGATGATCATGCCTAACGTGATGGATATGATCGCACAGCTGGGGCCAGGACCCTCACCCTACACCTCCCTCCCCCCCCAACACGGAGGGAACAGCACAGAATACGGGGGCCAAGGTAGAGGTCAGCAGCCCAGCCGGCTCCAGCCTTTCATTCTATCTACCTCAGGATAAATAGCCTTAAACGTTTTACAAGATCTTATTTTTTTCACAGTCATAACAGTCAAACAGACTTATGTCTTCAGATTTTTAAAAGGCTGACCCAAGCACCTCTTTCTCTGGCTGAGGAAAAGCTTCTCATTTCTCTTGTCTGTCTCCTATGCTTTATCAGGCAATAGTTACCAGGGCCACGGAAACTTTGACTTTCCACACGGTAACTCTGGTGGAGGAGCTCCCATGAATGATTTCATGCACGGGCCGCAGCTCTCCCACCCTCCAGATGTGCCCAACAACCTCATGGGCCCAGACAAACCCCTTGGCCACGGCATGCCTGACTCGGTAAGAGAGCCCAAGTCAAGATCCAATCCTGACATCATTTCCAGCCTCAGCTGGTCATCTAGAACCTCACTGCTTTCATTTCAGCAGTGTTTATAATGAACACTCTTGAATGTTGTTTATCATTCAAATATGTGCAGTGCACAAACTGTTTTGTTTTGTTTTCTGGTTGGTGACTAACACTGTTCCTGGAAATCAACCTGCCTGCAGACATTAGCTCCAGCCTTAATTCAGCTTGCCTGATCCAAGTACTAGTAATTATGTCATCCAGAGATCTGAGACCTTATTCAGAACAACTTACTCAGGAATAGGCAGAATAAGGTGCTTTATTTTTTTGGTTGGAGGTGAACCCTGCAGGATGCTAGATTTTCAGAGGGTAGGGTTAGTGACCATTGCCGCCTTTGTGGTCTCCATATATATAAGTTTGACACTTGCTCAAGTGTGATGCACTTGTATGGAGAACAGTTAGTTTGCACTCAGAACTTATTAAATAACACAATTTATGATCAATTAATATTATTTAAAATATTTGTCTTATTTTTATATATATATTTAGCATATTTAGTTCATGCTAGATATATAGACTTTTAACCCCTCCATGCAGTGAAACACACACACACACACACACACACACACACACACACACACACACACACACACACACACACAAACTAATGCATTCACACTAGGGAGCAGTGAGCAGTTAGGGAGTTAAGTGCCTTGCTCAAGTCCTGCCAGTTCAGAGAATCAAAACGGCAACCTTCCAGTCACAAGGTTAGGTCCCGAACCACCAGACCACAACTGCCCCTTGACATAAATATGATGATCCTGACATCAAAATGCATTTGCAAGTGATAATATTGGGATATTGCAAAGCAACACCTAGTTACTCAGTAATAGAAGCAGATAATAGATATTTACATATTTATAAGTCCAACTGATTCCAAATTTGCGTTAATTCTGAATTCTTAAATAGTAGTGTACCATTGTAGTTTCTATTTCTCAGTCAGGGCACATATACAAAATCATACACAGCAGTTTTAAAAAGACATGTGGGTAAACTTTTCTTTAGAATAGCAGCATCTGTCTGAATATGGTGATACGCTTTGACGTCATCTGCATGGCACTCGTGTCTCTCCAATCAGTAGATGTATTTCTGGCTGGCACCTGGGCACTGGCCCATGCTTCCTGCTGTGCATGCAGTGCCTCACTGCCTCTCTCTCCTCCCTCTGTAGATGCCCCATCCTGTGAGTACTGAGCAGTCCCATGCTTCCATGCAGCCAGGCATGCACGCATCCCCCCACCCCAATAGCCAATCAGCACAGCCATTACATCACAGCGGCCCCCCATCCTCCCAGCCCCCACGCCAAGCCCCACCCCCACAGCAGCAGCCCGGCCCCAACAGCCACCCTCACGCTGACATAACCTTCAACCCGGCCGCCGAGGGCCAAGTGGGCGGCCAGGGACCGGCAGACATGCCTGAACCCTCTCTGGATGTGAGTAACCACACCACAGTGAACTTACCCTCTATTCATTTCTCTTGCTCTGCTCTCTTTGATGCCACAAGCTACAAACATTGTTTTGAAGTACATGGTTGTCTTACATGCGTTACTTACTCAAAAAAAAACAACTATAGGAATATAAGGGGGTCATATTTCGCAAAGCATATCGAAAGTTACTTTTTATGTTGATGAACATTCTACTTTTCCACAGGAAAACAATTAATTAAAGCTTGGCACAAGCATTGTCCTGTGATATTATAATTGCGTAAAACTTTCTGGGCAAATTATTCGATTTTTTCAAACAAATATTTTATCATGAACAGAACGTTAAGATGAATATTTACAGCTCTAAAATTTCCACACTTTATCTATTTTACTGTATTTGTAATCATCTACAAATAAATGTAATATTTCTCTATAATGCTAATCCCAATTTCTACATTTTTAAAAAAGTTATGTGTAGCTATTTCTATCAGTATCCACATTGTATGTACCTAAACAGCTCCCATACTGGTGCATACTCAGATGGGCACCTTTAACTCGCCGGATGGATACTATACTGTATTATACTATAATATACTTTACTATTATATTATATTATATTATATTATATTATATTATATTATATTATATTATATTATATTATATTATATTATAGATTAAGTCTAGCCATTCATTTCTAATGCACAAGTTAGCACTAGAGTAGACTTGGCCAGCTGGCTGTGTTGGTTGTTTACTGTTGAATGTAAAGTTTTACTAAAAGTGCAGTGTCCTGAAAATATATGGTATATATGAAAATAAATGTTGACACATATTATGTTTACACTTATTTTGTGTTCTATCTAATAGCACAATACTTTGCATGTTACTCTAGAATACGCCTAGTTTTCAAAAATACTGTTTACCCTGGTTTTCTAACAAATGCATAAATACAAATTATCAACACTTCATGACATTATACAAGATACATAAGACAACGTACCACCCAGCTATAGTTGATATCCATTGTGGTTGTTTTATAGATCATTTGAGATTTGAATGAAAATAAACACACCCTTTTCACACATAGATGCCTATTTATAGAATTGTGCACAATATGGTATAGAAGATATACTTGCACCAATTGTCCTCCTGCCTTCAAAACATTTGTCCTCTCTTCTGCAGCTGCTGCCAGAGCTGGCCAACCCAGATGAGTTACTGTCATACCTAGACCCTCCTGACCTCCCAAGCAACAGCAACGACGATCTGCTCTCCCTCTTTGAAAACAACTGACTTCTCAAATCCTCCTTAACCCGAGGCACTGACGTGTTTGGCTGTCAGGAGTCAAGAGCTCCCTGAGCACCCAATCCAGTACTTTACAAGCGCAAAACACTTTTCCTCCCTCTGCCTCTTACTCATGTAAATATCTCACTCTTTTATGGACGTCCTTTTCCACACATGTAAGGCAGCCATGTTGGTTGGCACTAAAGTGATATCTTTCAATACTAATATGAAAAAACAAACAAACAAACAAACTGTGCAGCTATAATCAGTTCATATGAATATATATGTCACACAGAACTGTATGTGTGCTCACTAGGAAAGTGTTGTAGCATTTTTTTAATTCAGATTTTTTTCCTTTTGTGAAAAGCAAGACCTGAATAGAAAAAAAAGAAAAAAAAAATCTTCCTGTAACTGGCGCGTGTGTCCACAAGCTCTGAGGTTTGTTCTTCCAAGCTTTACCACCATGGCTTCTCAATAACCCCCATGTGATGTTCTCCACTGGATGTCCGCACCATTCATCTGTCAGAATCCCATGGAAAACAAAAGCACAATAAAATTAATATAACTGCGACAGGAAGACTACAAAAGGAAACATCAAAGGGAATGCAAAGAATGCTTGCATCAGAGTCATGGAGAATGGAGAAGATCAGAGTGATCTGGTACCCCCATCACAGAGACTTACTGTGGGCTTTTGGATGTCCATCAACGCTCATATTCGTAGAACATGTGAACGTGTGTTCCCTCTAGGAAAACTCCTTCAGCTCTGCATATCACGTGGCATCATCACTACCATTTCTCTCATCATATTCACTCATAGGTGTTCCATTCAAAGTAAAACAAGCTCCAGAGAGCATCATGACAATTCCTTCCTTTTTTTTCTTAATATAATTTTTGATAAACATGCCAACACTGTATGCCTGATTATATGCATTAATAACCAGCACTGTACCTCCTTCACAAAATCTCTCCATCTCAGAGTGCTGTGGAATCAAACTCAATGGGCAAGGAAATTCATTTTGTAAAGTACAAAGTAAAAAGCAATCACTTTTTAAAAGCGTAGTTTATAACATAAGTGTTCCAACATCTGAAACATCTGAAACCCTCTATCAGCTGTCTTTTCTGGGGGTCTTTCCCCCATTAATGCATGAGCTTAGTCCCTCCTGGGCCTGTGATGTCTTTTGACCCCTCATGACAAGACTGCATACAGTGTGTTGAATGTGCACTTGTGCCAATCACCCCTTGTTTTAGTGATAGAAACAAGTGTAGACTGATTTTTTGTTTGTTTTTGTTTTTTGTTTTGTTTTTGTTTGTTTTTTTATCAGTGCTTTCAGACGTGTTCCTCTGTCCTGTTTTTATTCAGCATTTTAAAGACATGAACTATGATCATGTAAAGGATTCTGTTTGTTATGCACAGTATATTGTTCATGCTATGATTACTGTTTTTCCCCTGTTGTTGTAACTCTAAATGTACAGTGTATGTGTGTTTATTACGATATGGCCATGTATTACCAAAGTCTGGTGTTGTGATTGGAGGAGGTGACCCAAACATCTTAGCAAGGTAATATCTGGGGGTTTTATGATGGTTAAAGCATGTGATATCAGGAAGGCATTTACATAACAGTGGTTATGATAAGGTAGTGTACGGTACCTTTTTTTTTTTTTTTTTTTTTACAGTAATTCCCTCATTTGTAGATGTTACATGTCTGTGAAATTCATTTTGTCATTTTGTTGGCTGTAAACCATCAGAAATCACTCTTTAACCCCACCCCAATTTCTCAACAGTGCAAATGAATATGTTCAAAATATATATAAAAATAGTTTTAAGCCCAGAGCTCAGCAGCCTGCCCAGTCAGAAAAAGGAAATTACACATCACACCTAAATCACACAAGATAGCATACTATTCATCAAACGCTTTGTCCCATTTTTACTGTAATTTATACACTCTGTTAATAATCAAACTGTATGTTCGCAATATGATTTCATGATATACTATTTCACTAGAGGTTTCTGCTGGAGCAATACTGTCACTTTTATGAGCTTACAACTGAAAACCATTCTCAATGTGTTTTGTTGGATGCATTTTTAGCCCATTTTAAAACGTATTTCCCATCTTAAATTATTTTGTATTACATTTTTTTAGTGAGCAGTAATGTACAGACCTTATGTTTTGTTGTTGAATTGAAATCATTCAAAGCTGGAGAAACGCAACAGTTCTCCAATTCTAATACACATATATCTTTTTTTATATATATATATTATATATACTGTTGCACTGCCGCATTTTGGTTCCCACGTTGTAGACACATGCAGACCTAGACTGAACTGAAATCTCTACTTCCACTTGGGTCACACTTCAAGTTGAGCGTAGTCCATGTATAGACCTGTCACTTACTGTGGATAGTGCAGTCAATTGAGGAGAGAAAGCATAAGCTGAGGTGTAGGTAGTCGCGGTGTAGTGAGTCGAGACGTTTGTTCGTCCCCTACTCAGCAACAGGTCTCAATGGGAAATGGTCTGGAAGAGCAGGAGCAGAAGCAGGAGCAGGGGACATAAGGGATGCATGTACATATGTAAATGACAAATAGAGACACGTTAACAGAAATGTATTCATTTTCCCCAGGGGAATGTGCATTGTGTATTTAGAATTTGTAAAGCTTGCATCCTCCTAACAGACTCGAATTGGGTAAAATGAATCTGTGTTTGTTAGCGTCTGTGGAACCTCTCGCCATTTTCTTTTTGTCCCCACTTATGTAAAATATTTCCAGCCCCCTTGTTAGGGGAACTGCGGGAGGGGGGAACGAGACACATTTGTTTTGTGTAATATTTAGCTTATGTGTATTGCTCCATTACCTGTGTACTCTATAAGGTGCTACAAAAAAGATGATGAAGAAAATCCTGGGGAATAATTTGGAGGATAGGGACGTGGGACCTGGAGTGGTTCCAAAAGATTGTAACCAAATTCATAGTTTGTACAATTTTGATATCATGATCTGAGATTTAAAAAAAAAAAAAAAAAAAGGTACAATCTGAGGTGATTGGCGCCTAAAGTGGCAGTTGTCTTTTGGTTTGTACATTCTGTGTACAATCATTTCATATTTTAAACTGTTCAGAAGAAAAAACAACTAATTGTGATTTTTAGTCTTGCAAAACTGTATGTAGTTAGATGCTGTGACATCCTAATATTTATCTAATAAATATGTATTCAGATGAAACATGGTCACCAACTTGTGTGAGATTGATTTTTGTGCATGGCGGGAAAAAGGGCACTGATATGTGCTTGATCATTTAATATTAATGGGCCAAATGTGGTGCGTTTTATTGTATTTTATATTTATTTTTTATGGGTATTGAACCTCTCCTTAACATTTAAAATTAAAGTTGAACATTTGCTACTATGCCTCTAGTTCTAAGCTGCTTAAAAAAAGGCATGTTGTTTGTTCACTATTTAGGCCACTCTTTTTAATATATGACATGTAAAGAACCTGTGTTCTGAGGGATTCTCAACCTGTGGGTGGTGAAGCACTTTCTAGTGTTCCACAGGCCCGTCCTCAGGGGGAGACAGTAGTGGGATGTTAATGGCATTTTAAATCAAGTCTGCACAATTAATAATCTTAGTAAAACAAGATGCCTGACAGACAGTTAACTAAACATAGATGTAGAAGTTTCATAAACAAAGAAACAATGGTGTCACTGTTCTTCAGAAAATGCAAAAAATCTTCTGCAAGTATATGATGTGACAGCATTAGTAAATTAGGAAATTAAAGTGCTTCAGCAAGATATTTTGGACAATTTAATTGTTTTAATTTCTGGACCAGGATGTCCCACCTCTACCTTTACAATGACAAACTAATAATGTTCCATATATAAGTAGTGAAAGAAGCTTTGAAAGCTTTTTTTCAGTTTGGGGAAAGCCCTTTTCTGTTCCAGCATGACTATTCCTCAGTGCACAAAACAACATCCATGGTTGGGTAAGTTTGGTGTGTAAGAACTTGACTGGCCTGCATAAAGCCCCGACCTCAACCCCATTCAACATCTTTATGATAAACTGGAATAGAGACTATGAGCCGGGCCCTCTGACCCAACATCAGTGTCTAACCTCACAAATGCTCTTCTGGAGGAATGAGCAAAATATCCCACAGACACACTTAAAAACCGTTAAGAAACCTTTCCCACAAGAGGGAAAAAAAGCTTTTTTGTGTTTTATATTTTTACATTGAAGAGAAACACTAGTTATATTTTTGACAATATATTTTGACATGTTAATATTTGATTTCTAATAAAACCATTTTATATTAATTTAGTGCTGTTATATGGGCTGATGCAGCAGTAAAGTATCATTTCACTTTCCAACATCCGAATATTTAAAATTCCCCCAGTAGAAATATATGCAGGATATCTGTATCAGATAAATCACTGCAGCAGAGAGTAGAGATGACAAAACTGAGGTGGTAAAGAAATCGTTTTGTATAATACACCAGAGGAAAAGTAAACAATAATTACATTTGAAAACATGAAACAATTTGGGTCTCCACATGAGCAGGGGCCCAAGAAGCCTGCTTCTCCATACTTGTGCTTCCTTAACCTTGGCTTATATATCGCTGCTGTCCAATGAAAATCTCCATTTGTGTCCATTTTTATTTTACTCCATGGTGTGAACCCTGTAGTTGCTCTGTACACTGTGTAAACAATTCTGAATCAATAGATCAATAGAAATGCCCTCAAATGTATTTTACATTCATTTCTATTCAAATTTAAGAGCATTTTGCCTTCTCCTGTAAAGTTGCAGTTGTGATATGTAAACCCTCTGTAATACAGAAATAAACTTCTCAGAAATAAACTTGTGCTGAAGTTTTTAAAATGCAGAGCTGTTTTCACAGCAAAATTTCACTTTATCCAGGTATATCTGACCTGCAGTCACTCAGGAATGAACAAGTCACTGATTTTAAATCAAATGTTTTCTTGTGGTGTGTGTGTGTGTGTGTGTGTGTGTGTGTGTGTGTGTGTGTGTGTGTGTGTGTGTGAATTATTATTATTGCTATTTATAATTATTATTATTATTATTATTATTATTAGTTGTAGTAGTAGTAGTATATCATTATTATATGTATTATTGTTATTATTATTATTATTATTATTATTATTATTATTATTATGTTTTACACAAAAATGTTTTTATTTATTTTCTTGTTCAGTGCTCTCTGTGAACTAGCTGCAGTAATGATTTCACCCCTCTGTTACCACTGCCCGTAACCCTGATACAACCTGGCCACGAGAGGGCGCTGTTGTTTTTCCTGCAGCTCTGAGAAAACAGGGTCACGTGGCGGCTATGGCTGCGTTTTGTAAACACACACATTTCACCTTGGCCACATCTTGAGCCTGTCCCCTTCGCTGTCCTTACCCCGGGGCTGGTTTTAAACCGGCTCACGCCGCGATGCTCCAGTTGAGGAACCAGCTGAAGTTCTGCCCGCTCGGGATCGGCGCGCGCAGGCTGCTCTCGGGCCCCGCGGAGAACAGCAGCGTGTTTCTGGACGTCGCTGCGGACGAACGCTTTATCGGCAGAATCGTTATTGAAGTAAGCAGCGGAGTAGATGAGTTCAGGCTTTTGGCCATTAAAGATAACCGATAGATCTGCCCTTCACTGCTTTAAACGCAACGTCAGTGTGTCGTGCTCAAGTGCAGAATCCCGCTCCACACTGGGAGACTCCAGTCCGGGATTGCGATCCGACTGGGCGCCTCTGCTGGGCTCAGCCTCGGGCGGCCGGAATACAATCTCGGAGTGGAGTCTTCCTGTTTGGAGCCGGATTCTGCACCTCTGTGTGAAGTGTGTGAATCACAGCTGTTCTTTTTTATGCAGCTTTATACAGACGTTGTTCCCAAAACAGCAGGTAAGTCCAGATGTTGGTAGGACCTGATTCAGTGACCAGACCCAGTAAAATGAACCCTTTGAAGGAGTTGGACTGTTTTGTCTTTCAGAGAACTTCAGGGCACTGTGTACAGGAGAGTATGGGTTTGGATATAAAGGCTCAGTTTTCCATAGAATCATTCCTGAGTTCATGTGTCAGGTATGTGTAACTGGGAATCCTGGGATGTGTTTTCATCTGTTCATGTTTCTCTGTTTTATCAGATTGCATTGCATATTATTGACTTTCCAAAGTCACATATTACAGCAGTAACAACACAGAACAGAAAGCCTTATTAAGAACAGAATCAATCAGAGATTGATCAAAATGCAATGAACTAAAACTGCGACAGAAATGAAGCATGAATGTGATGAGTAATGTAATGCATAGACAGGTGAGAGGAGTAACAGTACAGTACAAATGAAGGCTCAGTGAGTCTGTTATGTACAGGTACAGGGATTGGGTTCAGTGTGGGATGATGTCCCGGCATATTGGTAGTATAATCCCTCAAGGTGGCAGAAATGATAGTAAATTATAAACAAATTAAACAGTTTTTATTTCTTTTTGTTTTGTTTTAATGTTTCAAAATTCTTTCTTTTCTGTTCTTGCCTACAGATTAGTGTTGTTAGGCCAACTATTTTACAGAAATTGCTCAAGTTTTATACCTTGATGTCTTTCAAAATTAACTTTGTACAGTAAGATAAACTATCACTTATCTCCATTTTTGCATAACATTGTTCTATCGTTGTCCTTTCGCACAGAGGCACCAGTCTTCAGCCAGTTTCTCAAGTTCCCAAAATGTAGCCACTTGGGAGCAATGCTTAGTTCCCCTCTTTTCCTTAGCTAGTCAATTTGAGTAAATTGGGATTTGCTCTAATCGATTGGTGAAAGGAGAGAGAGGAATTAAACAAGACCACAAAGTGGCCGATAATTGGACCAGCTGATGATAGGTGACCTGATGCTACATCAGTGTTACTTCTCCCTGGTCCTGGAGGCACCCCTACCCTGCACATTTTACCTTTAACCCATCTCTGCAACTCGGAAAGGCTTGTAAATGAGTGATTAGTGAATCAGGTGTGGTGCGAGTAGGGGTGCCTCCAGGACCAGGGTTGAGAAACACTGCTTTATATCGTATGACAGCAAAGATATATTGCTTATCTGAGGTCTTTTCGTGGATCTTTGGTTTGATATTCGTTGTATTGATTTTCCAGCAGAGAATGACTGGTTGTGTTTGCAGGGTGGGGATTTCACAAACCATAATGGCACTGGTGGAAAATCTATTTATGGGAAGAAATTCAACGATGAGAATTTCAAGTTGAAACACACAGGGCCAGGTGAGATAACATCATTCTTACTGTAACACTGGAAGATAGCACGATCCATTGTGAATCATGTATTCCACTCTATGCTATTTCTGAGTGGGATCCTACGTGATTTGAGTTTGAGAGTGCTGCTTTTACTTTTGGGAAAGACCACTAGGTGGTGGTGAGGGCTGCAGCAGTGAGGAGCAGAGATTTTGTAATCCACAAACAAATGACCTACTTTCCGAGCAAGTCAACATCAATGTATCATAGTGCATTTTTGGTGCCAGGGGGTTCCTAAACCAACAAACCCTTTTGATAGATTGATATGGCCAAATAGTGTCAGGTTGTGTAATACTGGCCTGGATGTAATTATAGTCAAGAACCGTAACTTACCCAATCCAGATGTGTGCCCTCATGCAGCGCTGCAGACTTGCTCTGGTGTTTAGAGGCTCTGCTTTTTTTGTATTCAGCTCATTGTTGTGGAGATTTTTATGATGATATGGCCTGAATGATATTACATTTACTTAACTGTGCAAACTGACATGAGAACTAATTCAGGTGTCAGTAGTGCATTGCAAACTGACACCTCATCTTTGTCCATCTTGGACTTTACAGGTGTGCTGTCAATGGCGAACTCTGGACCAAACACCAATGGATCTCAGTTTTTCATCTGCACAGCAAAAACAGAATGGTATGCTTGTAGTCCTGCATTCTCAAAGACTGTAAAGACTAGTGTGTCTGGTTCTGGATCAGTTGTATATATTTATTTTTTTTCCCCTCTTTTTCTTTCTCAGGCTTGATGACAAACATGTTGTGTTTGGACACGTAAAAGAAGGCATGGAGACAGTGTCTGTAATGGAGTCCTATGGTTTGCATGATGGAGGAACAGTTAAGAAGATTGTCATCACAGACTGTGGAGAGCTTTAATATTGCCTTGCTTAGCAACAGTGGTCACCAACCTTCCTCCCGGAGATCAGGTGTACTGAAGGTTTCACCTCCAACCCAGATCTAACACCTCATCCAGTTAATCACTGACTGCTGATGTCATGTTACAGGGTCAATGACCACACTTTACAGAATTTTCTTTTTTTTGGTCTCCACTCAGATAAACAGTGAATGGTCTTAATGTAATGGGCGGTATAGCATGTGCATGCATTTGGATATGATGAAAGATTCACTTTGGTTTAAGGTATGTAAGGTGTCTTTTGAAGTTCAGTGAATATCACCCTTCTATGGGTTTTTAACACTGTGTGGATGTTAGTTTTATGCTTACTGGGTAAGCACAGTCTCTGACATGCATGATGAATCACATTCTTCATTTGTTTAAATTGATATTGATAGCATAAGTTTCAAGATTCATTTAAGTTATTGAGACCTTTGTAAGGAAATACCAGAAGTTATTTGGAATAAACTAACATATTAAAAACTGGTTGTTCTGTGAAATTTCTTTCAGGGTATTTATGTCTTGTTCTCATGTTTCTGGCAGAATTCGGTTTGGATATTTGATATTTGAGTCAATTAAATATGATGGATTTTAAAGAACATTCCACATTTTTTGATAGGGTTTAAATCTGGAAAGCAAATAGCTAAAGCTTGATGTTGCCTGCTTTTATCCTTCTACAACTACTTCTGGGTTCTGTATGTCTGGGTTGCTGTACCTTTGAAACGCCTAATTGTGTTTAAGTTCTTGTCGTCCGGCTGATGGTTTCAGGTTATCTTTACTCCATCAATTCAGTGCAACGTAGGAGTTCCATTGGCAGAATGATGCATGACGTGTCCTTGGGGTTGTATGCTTCATGTCTCGTCTAACCATAAAATGTTCCTTCCAAAAGGCTTTTTCTGTTTTCATGGGGTCAGCTGCAAGCTTGACTGTCAAGCCTGAAGGTGTCATTTTTTTCATGCTTGGATGGCAGTTCATGGCAGCCTGTGCATTGTTGGTTCTTGGGTTGTTTATGACCATTCAAACCAATTTCCTCTAAGCTGAGGATAACAGTTTGGCTATTCTTCTAAACCTCAGGAGACCTTCAGATCCCCGACTTAAGTTTCCAATAATTTATGCTTACTTAAAATTGTTGGTAGAACTGATTATGATAATGAAGTCACATCCAGTGATTCCAGGATTCGTTCCTCACTTGTAAATCTAGAGACATATTTCTCTGCTGATTGTACAAGATCCATATTTCTACTATGTTGGTCAATCCAATGAATGGTTTTAAACAAGCCATTTTTATATAAGCTAACATTTATAGTCAGTTATGATCACAAACAGGAAGTGGCCCTGGAAAATTAAATGGGAACTTTCAGTAATTAACTTTCAGTTAATTGTTGTCCAGACTGTAGAATTATTGGTTACAATTAAATACTTTAACATTATACTTTGTTGAGGTTGTTATATTTTGGAGAGGCCTCTGAGCACTCCTCTCAGAATGTTTGGATGTCCAAACTGCATTTCAATAAATAACATTTTACAGATGTCCATATGTTTAAATGTGTTAAAAATACAAAGTTATCAAGGGTTGTCCTCATTTTTTCATATAACTGTTGGAACAATTTGGAATTGTGTCCTTGCCATTATTTCAGAACTGTTCATTTGGTTTTCTTCAGTGCTTTTCAAAAGTTTCCTGAGATTGATGCCAAAGTTTTTTTTAGACAAGATTTCCTGTCCCTTAGAACAGGATGTGACATCACACCTGTGACCATGAAGCGTCTCCACGTTCAGTAGAGATTGGCCTATTCTGTACAGCCTGTAGGTCAACATCTCCATCACATTAACTGGCAGCTCTTCTGCACTTCACACACACCAGCACTGCGACGATGGAATGAAGCTGGAGGTGGAGGTGTAGCTTATCACAGTAATGCTTTTTGAAAGTAAATTATGAACATTTTGTGGAAAAACAGTCCTCTCTTGTAAATGAAACCATATGCAGGCTGAGGTCACAACGTTTGCTTGACTTCTCCGATTACAGAGTTTCCATAGAGACCCGCTCAATCCCGTTCTGTTTAAGTCTGCATTGTTGTAACAAACTTCATATAATTTGGGCCTCCACCCTCTTGTGAAGTTTTAGTGATTTGGAATATGTAGCCCAATTACGGAAACTTGGCTCCAAGAGGAAAGGGAGCAACATTGCCAAGGTCTAACGTTCTCGTGTAGCTCTCACATGTTTACAATCATTACAAGCAATTAGACGACGGGTAAAAAAAAAAATAAAAGCATCTGTCTTCTTTAGTGTATGCTGTATAGTAAAGATAAAATAAGCAAGCTTCAGTGAAGTGCTCTTAAAGTATGATCTAAAGGAAATCTCATCCTCGGTCCTGTCAGCAATATGGGAACCTCGTAACAAAATGACAGCCATTCCTGAGGCTTTAAACCTGGATTTCTATTAAACAAGCGTCACTCCCTCAGACCATATCTTAAGTATTTAATCAAGACCATACTGCCTCCCATGTGGAAGATCTGAGATGATGTGAGTTTCCTAAGTCTCAGAGAGGGCCAACACATATGTTGAAGTCATGTAGCACCTAAAATATAGCTGGCTGTAACAGAAAAGAAACAGAAACCCCAGAGAAGACAAAAGAAACAATTTAGTTTCAATGTTTTAATTCAACAAACCCCTAAAAGCACAAAGTATTCAGTTTTTCTAACTAATAAGGCACATATCGGAATGCCGTTTCATGGACATTGAGCAACAGAGTTGTTCTTTTTTAAATTTCTAGTACAGTCTTTTATCAACCTCCTCTGATGCTCTGTCCAATTCAGTATGATCTCAAATATGTTACAGACATTACGAACAAGAACATAAACATGAATATCTAATGAAAGATTCATCAATACATTCAGTAAATATGTATTAATTGGTATACCCTAGTAGTGAATAAAGGCATTTAATTGTAACAATCAGTTATTAGTGAGGTGAACTCTATGAAAAAATTGTCTGACAAATTACATGAACTAATATTAAATAATACATTGCACAAACATATACTTTTTAAATCAGTTAAAACACATGCACATGCAAACTCAACTACAGTTCTTTGTCTCACACAATTATTGAAGTAATCTTAATTGCATAAAGATGAAGAAAACTAATTTCATAACCATCTTTGACTTGCAGTATTAAGTGACACTGAAAAACTTGAGCTCACAGTTTGATACAGTTTGACTTACAGTGCTGTGAGTCAGTTTCTATTTTCCTTTTTTTTATATTAACAGTTCTGCGTTATGTTATTGCTTTACTAGAACTGCTATTCCAAACGTTTGTGCTATTCAGCAGACACACATGGTGATTTTCAGAAGCATATTAAAGCACTTATAATGGGTAAAGTTACTGTGATAATATCTAAGATAACAAAACAAATAAAATGGCTTAAAGGGCATAATAATTATGTACCAACCAATAATATTCTATGTAGACATCAATATTTCCTTCATAGTGTAGTTCTGTTGCATTTTATACAAAAAAGAAGAAACTGTAGAAAGGCCTTCCATAAATATTTCTGTAGGATACAACCTAAGATCATTGTAAAACAATGTAAAAACTCCCAGCTCTTTTGCATCTCAGCAATCTGCCCTTTTTAAAAACAATTTCAATATTGCATCACAACATTTCAACATAGCTAACTTGAAAATGATGGCCGTCGAATATATACACAAAACAAACAGAACTGTATCTTTGAAAGGGAAAACAAAACCGCGTCCAATTTCAAATTGCAAAATTTTAACATCTATACTGGTTTCCAAAATACACATATCTTTCATAGAAAATAAAGTTTACACTGAAAGTGAGCTATAAAAGTCAAGTATATGTAATTCAAGACAAACACATGCGCGAAAGCACTTGTATTGTAAATGCATGTACACTATTGCTACCTCCAATCGCTCCAGGCCTCTGGCTCTTGAAGCAGAACTAGCACATCACAGGGCTTATGCTAAAACACCTCCAAAAGTAAGGCTAACAAATAATCATCAATTTCTACATCATCATCATCATCATCATCATCATCTCAGCTGTAGCAATCTGTTCTTTACATATTAGAAACAAGCTGAGCTGAAACATCACACTCCTCAATCCGCTGTTTTAGTCTGAAAGGGTGCTTAGGAGTACATGCTCACTATGCTGCTACTTCATATGGAACCACTATAATATTTAGCAATATAGCTTCTTATTTTTTGCTTGAACATTTTTAAGGCTACAAACAATCCATTCAATTGATCCCAGTGATGTAGGGAAGGAGAAAGTTTTGTGTTAAACTATTAAGAATCTGCAACAATTACACTCAAGCTACATCATTTTTAACTGAGAAAAACAGCCTCTGGCTGATTTCCTCCAATGGTGTTAATCAAAACACAGTATAACTCCTTCCATCCTAAATGAGGCTGGAAGTGAAACTTGGCATGTAACAATGTGTGCACAGAGGAGCTATTAGCAACAACAGTCCACAGTAAAACTACATTTATTGAGTAATGAAGGAGCTCTACTAGAAAACGAACAGGATGACCTGCTTCGCAAAGAGCCATTTTGTGAAACTGGTCTCTTTTCTATCTCACTGCTATTTCTTTAGCAACAAGCTAGAGTCTGACTGGATTTAGCATCAGGAAATCAAACCTAACGCATCCACAGCCCCTAATAAAGGGAGGGGGTATTAGTTGGTTCTCTGTTTTCAGTGCTAATGGGTTCGTTACATTGCCGTGCCCATCAATTCACATCTTTGACCATGAAACACTACCTACCAAAATCCCAACGTTTCACATCATTATCATATAAAGCTTCTTGGACTTATCCCTTCAGGTATGGTTCGCTTCTGAGAGTATCAAATAGTTTGTCTCTACAAATCAGAAAACATACAATTTCAGACAACACACAATATATGAGGTTATGATTTCCAACGTTTAGTAAACAATTATACACATTCTATATACCAAGAAACATCTTTGACTTTATATGTACATCTAGGCTTACAACTTTGACAATAATCTGCCCTCAGTAACTTCTGTCAGCAAATGCTTACGAATGTGTCCACAAATATGACTTTCGTTATACAAAATAAAGCTACATTTAATGATATAAAATATTAAATGCTCTTTGATCACAGTCAAATGCAATCAACTAGTATGTAATGTAATAGTACAAGAGCTAATCTTTCAGGCTGAGAGGTAAACTACAGTATATCCTTCAATAATTTTTATATCTCTCAAATAAATGTTTTATATCCTCTTCCCAATATAAAATCTCTGTACTATACTACATTCCTCAAATACTTCCAAAATATCCTGTGTCCTATGACCAACTGCAGCCAAAACCACATCGTATCAGATACAGACCTTTCAAAAGACTTCTCAATATAACATACTTTGTCCTTTTCTCACTTTTCAGCCATATGTTTCCTCCTCCACAATTTCCTTACAAAAAAATCACAGCTTTGATGGGATTAAATCCATCATTTGTCAGTTGTGTTGGTAATTCAGAAATGTACATAAACAGCAAAGCTTTTATACAGCTGTGATGTGATCAAACTTTCTTGGATGTGATGGCACAAGGCATCTTCATGTGATGTCCCAAGGACATGTAAATCTAAACCACGTTGAAATACACTACAAATATCAAAATAAGGCCATACAATTTCAAAGGAATCATTTTTGAAATTTGAAATTTTGATATCTGTTTTGAGGCAGGAGGGCCGTTCTCTAACACATAAAAGAAATAAATGCTTTCAAATCCACTAATAATTGCTACTTAAAACACAACAGAGATCAAGCACTCAAGCGATTTTAAAAATCAGGCCAATGTAGAATTGCATAGATACACATATGCCAGGAGCCTGTCTTTAGCAGGCCTCAACCGTCATTTCATCTAAAATATAGCGGCATACAACTAACAAAATGATGTATGAAGAAGATAAAAAATGTGTAATTCCAATGCAGAGTCTATCCTGAGACAAACTAAGGCATTTGTCCCAGCTGGCTGTGCTCTTGTGGTTGTATTAGTCATCGTCCATTAGGCCACGGCGCAGACAACTAATACTGTTGCATAAGCTGTTGATGTACTAGCCAGCTGATTGCTTTAGTGCCACGGTTTATACGCATGTTGAAAACACTCGAGTACATATGTTAAAAAGTAGGAACTTGATATTGCTGAATTTCTTACAAGACAATTCTATCCTACAGTAGTTTCTAATGGCAAGAGGTGGGGTTAGACAATCCCTGTGCCCACAAACACACAGGCGTAGATATCCCAGTTTAGTTGAATCAATTGCACGATGATATAAAAACAACACAAATAAATATGCAACATAAAAGCTAGGGATGACAAGTACAATATCCCCTGTTAATTCACAGTTAAAATGGTGTGCTGTTGACCCAAAGAATACTGCAAGGCACACTATAGGCCCTGTCTGACTGAACTAATATAATACTTATACCACTCAGCACATCCACGTAGTTCACTTGGCAGGGAAAATGAAGATAGAGTCTGTAAACACGCAGTCAGAGAGCACAATGTTGAGGTCAGCCATTGTGTTCGGTATGGATATCAATACTGTCAGTGACACACTTCTTAACTTCTAAACACTTAATAGTCAATTATACACATAAATCAGATTCGCTTTATACTGTTGATACACAAGGCCATTTTAGAACTAGCAATATTTACAATAATATTTTGGCACATCTCACTTTTGTTTCATGGAGCACTTGCTAGGTATGTCAGAGGGGAAGGGGCACAGGGAGAGGAGGGCGGGAGTGGGCATGGACCTGATGGCCCTTATTGCACGCGGCGGCAGTAGTAGCCCAGGACTTTGCACTTCTCACACAGGTGCTGCGGGTGCTCCTTGCTCTGGTCAGAGACGTCCAGGCCATCAGGCTTCTCCAGAGGACGCTGTAAGAATGTAAAATGTTCATCATTACACTCGGCCTTTAACTGTTATTCCAGATTGGTCATTCGTTCTAACCACAATACTTGACCAAAGCTGTAGCTACTGAGAATGGCTGTGATGAGGCCTTGAAGGCTAATATTATGGACCATCATGAGTTCAGAGCTCAAACCACAGTCTGGCTCCATCAGCAGGGTGTGTCAAACATTTGTGTAGGACTGGTATCAGATAATATAGTCTGATCTCGGAAATATGCTGAAAAAGCTGTTCCTAGCTATTGGAAATGCTTTCAGGATTCCATCTCTCTGGAATGCTTATCCCTACAAACCAGCGTGACAATCGAGGTGGTGAATCTTATTCTTGGAAGTTATGCAGGAGACCCAGAGAATAGCTGTGAGAGCCAGCCGTTTTTGGCTGTTGATCACAAACAATACTTCTACAATCATTTGTTTTCCCACCCATTGTTGTTGCAGGATCTTTTTACGATCCTGTTATTCTTTCCAGTGTGTCTCAGCTGTACCTTATGAAATACGGAAAACCAGGTTAACACGGGCCATTGGGAGGAGACAATGTAGCATTAGGCTGGAGTGTTTGCTCAACAGCAAAGGGCTTTGTGAATGATAATATTAGGGAATATCGGATACCACTGTGGATTAAGAATTTGGCCGATGTGCTCAATAACTGGAAGGAATTTCTGCCAAACAACAGAAAAGCTCAGTCAAGCAGGAAGCTTTGTGGGGACTTTGCGTCGTACCTCTGCTTCTTGTCTGCTTGTACTGTAAAGATGTCAGCCGTGCTCCCAGGGAAAGGCGTTAAATTGGAGATTGATGGAAACAGGGCTTGCAGCAGTTGGCCTACTAATATGCTTAGAGTGAGCTTCTGGCATAAGTCTGGCTATTTGACTTGATAGCGTGGCAAAGGCCACTGCTGAGATACATTCACTTAATCACCCGACAGGAACTTTTGGAGACGTGTAGCACTTTGCAATTCTTGAGCAAAGTTGTAACTGCTTTCCAGCATGAGAAAACAATAAAACTATATGCACACATACACTACACTTAATGTGAATGCTTGGATTGCAAGAACAGGAGTCAGTTAAGCACCCATAGAGGCTCTTTGATATCCACAGGAGTGTACTACACATTACGCATGCTGAATTGGGGAAATATGTTAAGTGGGTGATGCTGAAAAGGCAAAGAATTTGCTTACAAGAGAAGGGCTAACCACAACACAATCGTGGAAAAGTGCATGCATTTCCCACCAGCTGCCTTCAAACAAATGATGGTTTCTCATGAATGCGAAAGCCACATTTGATGACAATGAGTGTAATGAATGTTTCCTTCTTTGCACTACTATATTTACTCTTTCATCAAGTCCATCTTTAGAGGCCAGGGACTGGAACTAAACTTAGAGCAGTTCAGAAGTGAGGCTATAGTTTGAGGCACATTGTCGTTTTTAGCAGTAACTAAACCTGCAGTGCCTATGGTGCAGAGATTAGTGTGACTGTGCAAAAGTATTTTTCTCCCTTAGTCAGAGTGGGTCCCTCTCCTGCATTATATATGTGTATTTCCTGGAAGAGGAAACACAGCTGAAGCAGTATCAGGTTTTGGATATTGAGTTTCAAAAGGTTGGCCCATGGGGCTTCATCCACCACAAAAATTATTTTCAGGACTCCTGTTTGTGTGTACATTACACAAATATGCTTTCACACATGCACATACTAAATGAATTAGGGGTTTCCACAGAACATGTTCGATCTGGAACTGGAAAACATACTTAAAGCTGTACTGTACCTGTTTGTGAGGATACACGTTGATGTGACACTTGATACATTCCTGCCCCATATTGGCCCAGGAGTTTCCACTCATCCACTTCCTTTTGCATTTGGGGCATTTGTACTCTCCAAAGCATCTCTTCTTCCCCTGATAGGGTGTCAGTCCTTCACCTTTGGGTCGGGCCTGAAAAGACATGGAAAGAGCATAGAGTTGGGTTCTTTAAGTCTATTGGTGAATTCTGCAAGCAATCAAATCATCAGGCTCTTCTGATGAACAGTGGATGTGAATATAAGTCTGGACTGAAGCTCTGCCCACAGTGGAAGAATTTATGTCACCTGATTCTGTCAGTGAATTACTATCACCTGTGCTCTTGGCACTGTGCGTTCAGAATCAAGCAAGATTTGTTTAACAAGCTGTGAGCTCTCATAACTGCAGCCCAGTCCATATGCTGTGGCACTAATGTAATGTTTTGAATGCAACCTGGGAGACAGTATTAAACAGCAAAGCTAGGCCAGGGACATGTTTTTTTATGGCCAGTGAGTAGGACTCTACAATCTGTAGGGGCAAGAAGTGTATTGGTTTCAAAAGCACAATGTTAAGAGCAGTGTTTTATAGACATTTTAATTACCAGTCCAATGAGAAGATGCACAAACCATGCTATATGAACCATAGCCAAGGCTTTGTTGCTATCGGATCTATTTGTTTCATTTGCACTAAGGGGCTTTTTAACAAAGCAATGTATTCTTAAACAGACTTAGGCATGGTGTCAACATGGTGAGTCAATTCTTGACTCAATATTGAGGCCACAATAAATACAAAAGGGAAAACTCAAATTTTCACTGGTGTGTCACAACAAGAGCTTGGTCATCACTGTGGTAGATCGAAATTCTAAGAAAGCCTAAAACACTAATGAGAAAACAGCAAGTTTATTAAGCAAAATAATAAAAAACTACAAGAATAAACAAAACACTATTTATTTAAATGGGTTAGACCAGCCAAAAGAGCAATAAAAACCTCCTCTGTTGTTACCACAATGTTTTTCTCATCACTAACTGCCTGTGCTGTCTAGAACTTCATGCAATACAAACTACAGCAACAGCTCCAGAACAAAATTGATGCAAGGCCTTTAAGATTTCAAATCATCACTCAAATATGAGCGCTGCAAACAAGCAAGCCCAAAGATTTCAATAATTTGAGTGCGAATAAGGCTTTGCAGATAAATGTGGTCTTCTGTGGTCTCTGCATGTGTTCTGGTAATGAAGTTCAACATGTGTGCATCATTAAGTTCCCTTTCAATCACGTCTTTAAAAAGAGACTTGAAGAGGGAGAAATGAAAGAGGCTGTATATGTGTGTGTGAGAGAGTAAAGCATAACATAGAAAGAGAAAGTGGCATAATCACCAAGCAGAAAATATTTCACATCCTGAGCTATACAAGTGCGGCTTTTCAAACAGGTGAAAAAAAAGTTCTTCTGAGGCCCTGCTTTACCCATGTGAAATCTATCATATCAAAGTTCCTGTCCCGGGGGCTTGTGCCTCATTGTGGAGGAGGAATGAAGCCTGAAGCTGGCTCCAGACTGCAGTGGGGATGAGCGGGGTGGATATGTTACTTTGGTCCCGCATGAGTAATGGCTGGTGAAATCATCAGCATCTGCTCCAGTGTGTGTAAAGAGCCAGCAATATGCGTCACGACACAAATGCTGCATGCGATAGGCTCTCCTCCCCAACCTTAAACAATATGACTCAACCTCTGTCAACAAACCATCTCCACAGTTGACAGCAGCTGGAAACCATGACTTCTGAGCTTTGCTCTGGCTACATCTCTAAACTTCAGAAATGAACTGACGCAAGGACATGCTAGAGACTGCGCCACTGGTCCACTTCAGGACTGCTGTGGGTGGGGAGCTCTAGGGTAGGGAAAATAATAAAACCCATAGCATAACTGACTTCAGATCCTTTGATTCATATTTTCCATTGTTGAGCTTCATTAAGCTTTAGGTGTAACCAAAACCTCTGGTTAATGTCCTTACAGTGTTGTAATGCCCTGATATACGACGTTACATATTACGTTAAATATGATTTGGCTTGATGCCTTTAAGTTGTTTGGAGTGCATTTAGAACAGTACAGGCTCCTGTCAATAGCAGAACATACACTTGTCATCAAAGAAATAGTTGCATCCAGTCATGTCAGACATCCAGAAGGCCTGGTGTCATTGTGTGGGGTGGGGTGCAATTTCATACACTGTCAGATCACTTTTGGGTTTCATTACAGGCACTTTGACAGCTCAACATTATGTTAATGAGGTCCTGCAATTTGTGGCCCTACATTTTCTGAACTCTGAACACACTCAGGTGTGCTGTTTCAACAGGACAACACTCATTTGCACAGCACTGCTGCTCTCCCAAGAGCTTGGACACACTATCTACCATCCATCCCATATCAGGATATATCCATATCATGCCCATATCAGTCTAACTTTCCAATGATCATTTATTGTTCCTTCTAACCTTTATCTTCCATATAAACAGCACTGCAATCTGATACTTCCTTCTGGGTGCAACCACTTGTGCAACGATTGTTTTTATGTTGATCAGTTTTTAAGCACTTTGTACCTCAGTACTCAGCAGTCGATCATGGAATATCTAGGAGGAAAGAATTTCACAAACTGATTTGTTGCAATTGTGGCCAAACATTGCAACATATTCTTTCATTACTGTATGTAAAGGCTGACTGCATGGCTAGGTGCTTGATTTGATACACCTGTGGCAGTGGAATGGAAAGAAACACCAAGTGTAGGTGTTAATACCATATGGTGTATTAACTCCTTCACTCCACAGGACTGCCAAGAGTTCCACACATCTTTAATTCCTCATTTCTATAACTTAAGGAAATGAATTGTCTGTTTGCACTGATGTTATTTCGATATATTTACTAAGTAATAACCCTTATATCATAAAAGTCATAAAGGCTAACTTTACAGATTGGATGGAATGCTCAGTTCCTTTCTATTATAATTATGTTCCTTACATATTAGTTTCATGGTGATACTGAATAACTAGTTATCAGATAATGTTACCACATAAATCTTAAATTTAATAACTTAAAAATAAGCCTATAAAGGACATGACTGGACATGACTAGATAAGTTTCCTCAAGTTAGCGCTTCCCTTTAAGAGATATCTGACCAGCATTCCTCAAAAATTCACAACTCTGACTAATCACACTGCTAAGAATCTGAGGCACTGTGAAAAAGCCTCTATCTATGCATCAGTGCTCTGCAGCATGCCCTGGGCCTCTGCCAGAAGACACACATGATATTCTGTTTACAGCAGCTTGACCTATTTTGGTTGTGTTTTTAATAGATTTCAGACTAATTGAGTGTGGGAGAGGACTGGTGTGATCAGCATGCTGAGACACCAGACCAGTTACACAAGATAAGTTTCAAATTCAGAACTCAATTTAGTCTTAGACTTGATGAATTGAAGCAAAGTAAAAATTACTTCATACAAATTTTTCACAGATACCAATAAAGAAATCAGCCAAGACAGAACTTGACCAGTTATTGAAACAAGCAATTTGTTGTTTATTTTGTCAGATGTGTATTGTAGCTGTCTCTTACTTTGATGCAGCTAGGAGTACTTATTTTTTCTCTATATATAAAACAGGCATCATAATTGCAATTGGAAATTAAATCGATGTATACTTACTAGAAAAAATAATATAATTGCTTTGATAAAAATACAATCTTGATAAAAACTTTTTTTAAGTGTACGACATTCTGTTCTTTGTCTAGTTTTGTATCTTTTACACTTTAGTATCTAGAGAAATATCCTGGTCTTTTGAAATTTCTTATTATTATTAGGGCTGATAAATATATATGGCTGTATTTTGTAAATATCCCATCTATTATGCAGGTTACTTTGCATGTATGATTTAATAAAAAAAATGCAAGTGGGTCATTTATGTGGAAATAGTTTGGTTTATTGAGGCATGACCCTCAACAGTGTACAGTCTTGTTCAAATTATGCATTGTTATTAAAATGATGCACTGTTATTAAAACTTATTACTTAAATATATGACATGCTGTGTTTTTGGAGTTTCAAATACACACTATACTATTAATATTATACTTTGTAGTATACATATTATTTTTATTATTGTGTTTAGCCATTTTAAGCATATCACGATATGAGTTTTTTAGTCATTACCTATCCATACATAGTAAAATAAATAACACTATATTCTTTGTTCAGAAATTCATCAACTTCCACTAGTTTTATAACACTTTGTAATGACAGATTTGTCATAAAAAACTATTTCCAGTACCTAAAGCACAAACAAAACAGTCTGTTTTCCAAAAGCAACAATTTAAAATGAAATGTTTTCCCCCTTTTTCAGAACACACTTCACTACTAAAGACCACAAGTGGAATTACAGACTGATGCCAGACCCTCTGCATTTTAGTTGCATGTTTACACAGTTGAACTCAGTGCATTGCTGTAAAAGCAGAGTAACTACCTCAGCCTGAATTTCGCAGAAGGGCTTAAATAGACACATGCAGTATTTGTTACTGTGCCTTCACAAACCAGGCCTTTATATGACTGATATAGATAAATGACCTCTATCCTGACTGGCTATCCTGTATTTTGCTCCTTTCCAAAAGCAGTACAGATTGAATTAATCTTTATAACTTCAATGTGAATGGACAAACTAAAGTGCTTTAGCCTACATGGGCAAATACATAAATTCATTTTCATAACATCTTAAAAACATCTATTTCAAACAGACAAAGTTTTGCAGCTTAGTTTCCGTATATAGAGCATCAAGACCAGAGCACATCTTTCTTTTAGGAAGTGCAGGTTTATTTTGAGACAAAGTACTGACAAGCATGTCCCACCACAAACACACTTTCATTAAACACAGGCAGCTGAGACCCTGTGACTGACTTTGACTGTCTAATGGACCTAACAGATTCACATTACTTATGCAATAATCGTACTTCTGCTTTCTCCAAAACAAACCCTAGAACTAACAGAAAACCCACTCAGGACTTCTGCAGTGATGGTCACTCTGGAAAATAGAGATGTGTATGCAGTGACAGTCACTAGAGAGGTAAGAGAAGGGAATTGAATTTGAGCACCCCCTTCCTCCTCCCTCCAGCTGTGTTCCCTGAGGATAGCAAAGGGGGCTGGGATCCAGCAGCAGAGCCAACCTCCCTGCAACAGGACAAATACCACAGCTCGGCAGTCATCACGCGCAGCTGGAGAGGGCCCTCCAATCAAGCCCTACAGGACTGAAAGGGGGGAGGAAATCAGAAGCAGATGGAATCCACACTGGTATAACACGAGAAAACACTAACTCCCCTCGTAAAACCACTGATCTGCTTTGAATTAGGCCTATAGGTTAGCAAACGAGAGCCGGAGAAAAGTGCTAACCTGAAACATTCACTGTTGAGCACAATCGTTTCTGTGTATTATCATTGGAAGAGATCTGTTGGATGACTGATATGCCTCTAGATAAAATAGCAAAGGAATGTTGGGTGTATACTGGGTGTATAGGAAGGAAAAAGCATGGTATGGAATAATAGTACAATCCTCTTGACAATCTATAACTGTTTCATATTAAACCAAAAATATATAGTTTGATAGCCAGACAAACAGACACGCAAAAACAGTGAAAGGAAGAGCATCTAGCCGCTGCATCCGTGCTTGCCGCCATCTTGGCCTTTTTCAGTGCTTGAAAGGTTATAATAGCTCTGTGGCATTCTCTTTCAATGACTGCATAGAAAGTCAATAATAAGCACACACTCCTGAAGGTTTAGACACATTCAGGACTGCTGCTGTGCTGTGATACTCTAGATATTCTAAGCTAGAAATCTCTCACCACTACTCATAATCTTTGCATATATGGTGTCTTACATTTAAAACACAGTATGAATTACATATTCAAAAGTTCAAAAAAGTTCAAGAGATCAAAAGAAAACATTGTCACACACATAGTTAAATACTGTAACACTAGTAATGAAATGCCTTGATAACTGAATGACATGAAACCAGAGTTAAGAATGTAATTGTAAAAGAAAAAAATTTTGTATGATCAAACAAAATTAACTATACAGCAAACTAATTAAATACGTAATAAGAAATGTATACAGTAGAAAGATATGTGAATAATAAAAAAATGTATGTCATGCTATAAAAACAAAAACAAATAGAACTGTGCAGTGTCGATGTGTAATGTTAGAGATGGTAAGAATAAAGAGAATAAAAAGTACAGTGTGTAGAATGTGCAAACTGTGCAGAGAGTGGAATGCAACAAGCAAGAAAATAAAAATAATAATCTATAATAAGTGTTCAATGACCAATGCAAAATTCTGTGTGTGTGTGTGTGTGTGTGTCTGTGAGTGTGTCTTTGTCCTTTGATGCCAGATGTATTCAGAACTATGCTGTTTTGAATGTTCCTGTTTAATTCTGATGTTTACATTAGCTGCACATGAACAAAATCTGTTTTTTCAACACCATTGCTGCCTTTCAATTTAATTAATTTGGAAATAATTGAGCTAATCCAGGGTAAATGTTTCACATACAACTGATTTAAATAAAAAATCCAACTTTTAATGTAATGCTTTCATATATATTTTAACTAGGTCTTTTTCCACAATGGTATTTTATAATTAATGACAAGCATTAATTGTTGACATCTTTAGGCATTATTAAATCATATACTTGATTAATTCTCAAAACTGTCACTGATAATTAATATTAACAGCTCCAGTTAACCTTTTAAACCCTGAAGGCTAATGCTTAATTAGTTCCTTGCCATCAAATATCATTAGTTATATATTAATTTCAAAGCAACAACCAAATAGATTCGGATCAGTCCTTTAACTTACTGTCTCACTGTATGTACTTATGATTGTGGCTACAGCAGGCAGTTTTGATTACTGAACTGTTTAATTAAATTAAACAGTATTAAAAATTGTAAAAAATAAATATTTAATTAAATAGTATGTGAAATATGATTACCTTGCCCAGTGTGCAGCTGTATTTTGCATGTCCATTCAGGTATGATTTGCCAGAGGCCTCAGTCTGCACTAGTGAGTGAGCTTTGTGAAGCTGAATTTTCTTGTTTAAGCAACAAGCCTGACTCTTTTTTAAACAAGGACAGCATTTTTGTGTGCAAACATGTTTTGCACATATTTATAAAAAATGAAGAGAAAAAAATCAACAGATTACCTGCAGTCAGACCTACCATCTTCCACATAGGGAATTATTTTCCAAACACCATAAACATGTGGTACATACACAATCCAGACATTTTATGTTGTTTACAACTACAAAATGTCTTTCACTCATCTGTATCTTATGTTTCTGCGCTCTAGAAGACTTGATTTACTTGAAGTATTTATTGGAAGAACAACTGTGCCACTTAAGTGCATTCTTGGTGGTAATAGTAGAAAACCACTTCTCTGGCCCTGTCTGAGGACTTTGTTTTCATTAGGAAATGCATGTCATCTTTTGAGGCAGAGGATGGAGAGAAGCCTACACAAATCGGAGTACTTTTTTTGGCTTTGAGTTGCACAATAGATGTGGTGAATGTGGAGTCAACAGAAAGAAAAGTGCATATAATCTTTGACTAATCACAAAAACCACTCTTGCTAGCTTTAGACAATAGCTTGAACAGCATGTGTTGGAAAGTCTCATGAAAATGATTAAGCTTGTTGATCAGTTTAAAACTCTAGTGTACAATTATGGCTCCAAGTTCCGCTTGGATTCATACTATATTCTTGGAAATCGGTCATAACTCATGCTTTATCGAAATATTTATCTTGTTACTGGCCCCAAGTGCTGAACCACACAGACATATAGTGCTAGGAAAAAGTCTCAAAAAATGATTGCTTAAAACTATTCTCTGTAGTTTTCTCCTCATTAAACTTTGAATAAAAATGTACAGAAATATTTTAGCAAAGTTAAATGATGAAATGATGGTTAGAATATAGTTAGAATAACAAAGGTTTTGTAGTAGGAATGTAAGAAAATATCAATAAACTTGTCAAGATAACATGTTTCATGATACTATATCGATTCTCAAACACAAAGTATTAACTTTAATGAACACTTGTGAGGCAGGGTACAGTTTCTGGGTATGCCAGTATTCTAAGCTTCATAACTCCAGTTCAGAGTAACCTACAGACATGATATACATAGTAAAACTAATAACAGAACCTACCCTGTGTATCCAGTATGGTTCCATCAACCTTGCAAAATAGCTAAAAGACACCACCCCACACACACTAGTTAATAAATACAACAACAACAACACTAATAATAATAAAAAATATTATTTTTTAAGGGTTAATGAAGGATTGATTATAAACTAGGACATGCACGGACTAGCTAACACACACACACACACAAAATAATTTACACCTTTTACAAAGAACTTCTTGATATCTTGATGTTATAGGGATTTAAATTAGAATTTGTGACATTATTCTATAAGCAATTGCATCCCTGTTGCCTTCAGTCAGATATCCACATGTTCTTTGTACATGTAAACAGAGTTAGAGTACCAGTGTGTGCTCAACAACTCTCCACCATTAGCATCACAATGCAAGAGCCCGATCAAGTAGTGCTCTGTCTGGCCTGGATAGGGAGATTCAGCAAAGGCCAAGGCACAGCCTGCAGATGGCCTTCCCTGGAGTCTCACACACAAGAATGATAGTGTCACCCTCATCAGCTGCGTCTGTGTGCGGAGTGCTGTTTCCGGAGTGCTCGGCGAAAGGCCGATTTGCGCGAGCATTCCAGTCAGGTGCATGTTGGTGTTATTTATTAATTCCCACTAGGGAGGCTAAATGAAGCCAGTGTTTCCTTAGGTCTCCCCGGCTCCTTTTCTTGTGGGTGCAGCTGTCTCTTTTTATGCCTGTGAGGGAGAGACTGCATCGCAGAGACTGACAAGGAGGAACAGGTGTGCTGTTAAATGATAAATCTGCACACTCACAATGCCTCAGTGTTTGCAAAATCAATCCTCCTGAAATGGACCGCTCAGACATGCTCAAGGAACTTGCAAATAATTAAGTATGGACCCTACTGAGAACCAAGTTAAGCTGGCATTGACACAACTCGAGCAGCTGACCTGGGGTCAGCCTCACTCTCTATTGATGGCATTAGGAGAGGAGTCTGGTCTGCAAAAAATGAAAGGAATTGCAGCTGAAAGTAGATGGTGGTGACCACCAATCTAAGTAAATAACTCATTTTAAACCAGTGGATATTTTCAAAATATATGAAGCAAAAAAATAATACAGTTTGCTTAATCAGCAATGGTGGGAAAACTACTGACAACTAATGTTGGACTATATGGCCTCAAACCAATATCGCGATTAATTAAATTATTAAACATTATGATTATTTTTTAATGAAAGTCTAACATGAAATTTTGGCACAAGCTCCATGAGTTGTTCAATTGGCTTGGTGTTGTGGGTTTTCTGACATATTGCTTCAGTGTTGCAGACTGGACAGACAGAGTCACATGACTGCAGTTTGCTTTGGGATCAAATGAGTTTTATCTTATTTTGTTTATATGGCAGAATATTTTAAAGTGGACAGTAAATGAAAACACACAGTGGGTAATTAGGTTCTTTGCTCAGTAATTGTCCAGCCCTAATGAAACTACTCTCACATACTGCTGAAGTCCTATAATTGCAAAGAGAAACTACTTCAGTACACACAAAAATGTTCATTCACTTAAAACAGTGGTTCTAAATCCTGGTTCTGGAGTACTACTCTCAAACTTGTTTTAGAGTTTTCCAGCTGTAACACACCTGCTCAGCAATGGCTCATCAGTTAATTCATTAGTTGGATCAGGTGTGCGGGAAATAGGGGGAACTCTAAAACAATGAGTAAACCACTGCTGAAAACCGTTGAACTTTTTCAAAACATTTAAATCTATGCATTTGTGCATTTTTCTTAGATTGTATTTGCTGAGCAGATATACAGTATGCAATTGTGATCAGTGAAAACACACACAGAACTAAATGAGTTAAGTACAAACTTTCTCTCAGTACTTTACTCAAATAGATGCTATACATTTTTGAAAGCTAAAGAAAAGTATAGGTATACCAACTACTAAATGACAGACAATTAATAACAGGCAATAACTACTTCTTCTTGCTTTGTAGACAAAATAACTGCCTGCATCGAGGGTTCTTTATTTGGTAAAATGTGAGTTTCTTATCTCTTTGATGTGCAAGATAATTAAACATGTACCCGTTGGATGTGAAATGTAATTGTCCACTTTAGTGAAATTTACAGCAATAATTATTTCTGAGAGAAATATCACAGCAGGAAGTAAGGCCATATGTTCATGGGCTGATACCATATTCCACAAGAGTCATAAAGCAAAACACAATTAAACTCACCTCAGAGTGGTTTCAGAAGAACTGTAACCTTTAAGAATACTCTTCTAAATATCCGAATCTAAATCCCACTGAGATGTGAAAACCCACAAATATCGTGGAGGCCCACATGAAGGAACATGCCAAAATTCTTCTAGAATGGTGAGAGACTGATCAGTAATTACAGGACACATCTGCTTGTCTTCAGTGCTGTTAAAAGTGGGGTAACTAGTTATCTGCACTATTTTAAACATAGCAAATACAATTTGGATTAAACTAAGGAAGAAATAAAACACTGTGTACACTAACATCATTTATCTGATATGAAGGAGTTCGGTGAAAGATCTGATAACATACTGTTTTGAAAATACGCAAAAACGCAGAACCTCAAACAGAGAAAAATACTTTTTCACAACACTGTATGACTTAACTATATTATTCCTGATTCCTGACATTTTGCATTCTGAGAATTTCTCATTCCAAGTGGTCATTTATAATTAAATGCAGCCGAGTTGCTGGGCCCCACAATCTTTTCTAGGTTATTACAGAGCTACGCCATGTTTTCCAAGTATTCCAGATAGCGCTGGACTGCATCCTGGTTGCTGGCGCAGGCCCCAGGAGTTTGGCTGCTCTCTCTGCCAGCATCTGGAAACCATCAGCGTAAACAATGGAGGCCTCGGAGCCTGAGCCCCTCAGCCGGCTCCCGTGAGACTCCACTCCACACAGCACTAGAACACCAAACCCACCAGATACAACATGCTCAATTACCCTACAGAGAAGAGCAAGACAAAAAAAAACACAACTCAACTTTCTCCAAATCTGTGTTTGACTTGGCCAGGATACAGAAGAGATAGATTTACAGATATGCTAAAATACACAGATCAGATTTGGACTTTCCTAAGAGGTCCAGGCTCCCATCTCATGTTTACTTACACAATTAGTTGCTGAATGTTTGATTAGCTATCTGATTTTTCAATTCAGGCTCACTTTGTGTAAATGTGCAACTCAGACAAACATACATGTACAGCCTGTCTATAGGTATTTGGACACTTACATATTTGCTTTGCTTTGACCCTGTAAATTAACTCATTAGATTTATACTGAAGAAAATGGACAACTGTATGGGGACACTGTTTCTTCTGAAATCAATTATGTTAAAAAAGGGGTTGAACTTTTGTCAGTGGTTCTCTGCCTTTCCAGGGAAGGGTTTCTTCTAGATGTTGGGGCATTGCTGAAAGGATTTGACTACATTTACTGTTAATAAAGTCAGGGTGTTGGATCATGTCCAGCTCCCCAACCTCATTCTCAACTCCCCAACTCCCAAAAGTACTTGATGTGACAGAGCAACACCATACCACCATACGTCACAGCCCAATGTTGGGGGCTTTAATACCTGATATCCCACGCCTGTTATTCCTATTCCTATTCTTTTGACAGTACTCTACATGGACTAGACAAGTTGTGTTTGTGCATTTGCACATCTGTACCAGCATTCAGTACACCTTAAAGTAACTAAATGCATTCATTAGAAGGGGTGTCCACAGGTGTCCACAAACATTTGAACATATAGTTTATAAAGAGTATTTTAAAAAATCAATGCAAAACCTTTGCAGTCAATGACTTTTTGAAGTCTGGAACCCATAGACATCACAAAATGCAGTTTCTTCTCTTGATGTGCTTTGCCAAGCCCTTACTGCAGCCACATTCAGTTGCAGGTTATTAACAAGCCTTTCTGCCAAATATATTGTCTTCAGTGAGAGATAAGCATACTCAGTTGTGGACAGGTGACTGTCTCATATTTAAGAACATTCAATTTCCATTTCCAATTTTCAATTGAGCCATTATTCTTCTGTGCTCTGAAGAACTATCCTATTTAAATTTGACTGAATCTGAATAGAAAGTGTAGCTTCATTCTGTTGCTCCTATCAACAGCAAAATCATCAACAAACACCAGTGACCCAAGTACCACTGGCAGACTAACCTATTAATGCCATAACAGTCCCTCCATCATGCTTGATGTTTTGCATTGTTTCATGACCCCTTCTTGTATTTCTGCATGATTTATTAAAAATGATCTTGTTTCATATGTTCCAGAACTGGACAGATCTATATTTGTTAGGCAGCATGCTAATGCCACACTAGAGATTTTGAATGAGAACTGTAGCTGGCATGATAACCTTATGACAGCAATGCTTTACCATCAGCTACAATCAATGACGGTTAATTTAGCTAGTTAACTAACTAACTCTTTATGTAATTATGTTGTTTGACTAGTATCTTTCCATAAAAAGTGAATATAAATTGCTCTTTGATCTCTGGCACAGAAGAGTCACTTTTGTTTGTAACAGATGTTTGAAGCTTTGCATCAAGTTAAGGGTTTTTAGGCATTTTAAAGGTTCTTCAGCCTCAAACATCTGTGGTGTACAGAGGTATAATTACAAACATTAAGTCCTATCCAAATATTTATGAACCAGGCCATATTTAAACTTTGTTGAGTCTTTTCATTCAAATGTCCTTATTCATGCTATCATTCTAAACCACAGTGAGTTACTTATCATCTTTTTGTGAATGTATAGAATCCTGTTTTAGTCTGCTTATTTGCTTCACTATGTTAAGACTGCTGCCAGTGGGAGTTTGCATTTCATGGATTCCAGACTAATATAGCAGGCATAAACGAATGCACAGTAACGAGTACAGAAAAAGAGGGCACACAGGCCAGAGTTAGCCACTGAACTCAACTGAATGAGAAGCTCTCTTTATGCTAAATGAAGCCACGGATTACTCACCTGTTTACTCATGCTGATTTATTTATGTATTCTGTAAGTCAAGTATCTCTGGCCTCCTCTCAAGAACGAGAGATGTCCCAAATTTGCCTCAAACACAAACACACTAGATGGATATGAATGCATTGATTAGGAGTGTCCATAAACATTTGGACATATACTGTGTGGAGTGTATGTTCTCAATAGGAAGCTGCAGTCAGACAAATACAGGCTATGCATGGCTGCTTATTTTGTCCATGGCCAGCTGCTCTTTCTGAAGTGTAACTGCTGAGATAAGCGTTCTTATCTTTTACAGGGTTGGCTAAATATAAACATCAGCATTATACAATCACTGCATTAAGATTTAACACATTCTCTCCAAAGGGAGAAGAACAGGGGAATGTGCACTTACATGGTATTCTCAACACCACATTTTACATGTATGTCTGAAAGTTTTATATCACTTTTGGCAGGGGAATAAAATGCAAGTGAGTTGTTCGTACACAGATCAGAGCCAGATGCAAGCGTTCTTCTCATTTTCCACACAAACATTTTGAAAATGAGGTGATAATGGACATCTAAAGGTGAAAGAACTGTGACTCCAAGTATGACACTTCCATTTGTATGTATGTGGAACATCCAGGGCACTCAAAGACTTGGTCCTTACCAAGGGGTGTATTTATGAAATGTAGCCAATAGGAACAGGGATAATGATCCTATAAACCAACACTACTCTCCGTTCTCCAAATAATCACAACAATGCTTTAGAACATACTGCGTGCAGACTTCAATATTAATGCATGCACTGGAGACTATATAACATAACACACAATAAATCAGTTCTTGGAAACCTAGCAGTTTTCTGATTTATAGGCAATAAAATTACATTCAGTCACAGTAACAAATGGAGAAGTGATTACGATACCACAGAATTTGCTCAGTCCCTCCCGAGCCCAGTTTTTGAAAAAAAAAAAAAAAAAAAAAACTGAAAGGGGAAGGGGATTAACCAAAGTCCAGTCCAAGTTATATATATTATGTTAAGTGGACATACCACATCTATTAAAGTGAAAGGTCAACATGCATAATCCAAAAAACAGGTCACAGGAAATCTCTGCTTCATGCTCAACTCAAATATCTTATTCTCCCACACTATACTATACTACAGCATATAGTATAATATTTTGCCATGCTATGTTACACTAAGGCATTTATTCATTATAAACAACATTTAAAAATAAAAACAAAAACACCATACAAAAAGAAAGTACACTCATGCCTAAAGCAAGCAGTGTAACCTTGAGGCCCAATCCACAAACCAGTGTTAGATTCACTCTGAGGCACTTGTGTCAGTGAGCATTTATCACTTGACTCCAGCTCCTGTGGTGACAGGCAAATAGCTGGTAAACTGCTGATATTTTTCAAGAGGTCTTACCAAATGTAAATGTCATTTGTGGGGCTTGAAACCTAACAGAGCTACACTGTGTTCCAATATACTACTATATATGATACTATATAAATTTACTATCTATTGCCTATCATATTGCTTGACACACACATACTGTATATACAAACACTTATTATCAAATTATGTAAAAACCTCTTTATCACATTTAATATGATATGAAACTATTGTCAGATTTTCAAGACGAATGGGCCAATAAAAATGCTCCAAATTTACTAAAAGTTAGGGATGGTTGATATGGTAAAAATATCACCATATTTAAAAGACATTCTCAAGATAAATAATATTTACCATGATATTTTATCATGGCATACAGACAAAATACACCAGTACTGAAGCTACACCAGTAGACAGGTTCTTAAAAACTACTATTCACGAACACTACCCCCATATTTAATACATTGATTTATATTCAAAATGTGTTCAAAATGTAATTAAACAAGAATAATCAAACTATTGGTACTAAAATGAGTTTTTAATCCAGTGTGGTCCTATAGTCAGCTGAGCATCAACCATGATTGAGCTTCCATGTGTCTTACTTAACTGGATAATGAACCAAACATTCTTAATTTTTATTTTAACACCTTTAAGGCCCTTTATTTTATCCAAAGAGAAAGATTAGAATGTAGCTACAAAAGAGCTCCACAGTCAATGGCTTGATTCCTTCTCAGTGTCTGATTATGAAACCAGTTGTGAATTATTTGATAGACCAGTATTAATTTTAAAACCACACCAGTGTTCCATTGACAATGTGAAAACCATCTGAAAGCAGTTCAACTGAAAACATCCCAAAACCAAAACCCCAGCTTTAATAATTTATAACCTTTCCTGACCAGTGATGTCTTTGCCAATTTTGACAATGCCCAAAGTGTTTCCAGCATACACACACAAATATCATCAGAACTATGTTTGTATAAATTATTAATCACTGTGATATTACACCAGCATCAATTAAGGATGGGCGATATTGTCATTTTAGACCTGTTTAATTCACGTAAGTGCTCTGCAGTTTTTAACGTGACCCAACTTTGTTACAAATCTCAGAAAAATGTGTTGTTGAAAATAAACAACATTAAACTTAGATCACACTTTTGCCATAACCGTAATTTCAAGTTTACACTGTCTTGTGCTGTTTTTTGTAGACCCTTCTCTTAAAGTATTTTTATCTTTAAGTTCTCCTTCTTCTAACCTATTACAGAAAAATTTATCTTCTTGCTTAAAATAAAAGATAACAGTCAAGGTCACAGGCAGTGACAATGTCAGTCTCTCACACAAGGTCAGTATTTCTGCTGCACCCTCCATCTGCTGGATCAGAGACAGTATATGAACAGGACAAGTACACCCCCCTTTCCAGAAACACAGAGAAGAGATTGATCTTGCTTGATTATCTGACTGCACTTTATCTGACGTTTCTCAGATATTATGATTCCAAACAGACCTGCTTTTTGTGATCCCTTCAAGGAGAGGAATGTAAGAGTGAAGTAAACACTCTATCCACTGAGGACCTGAGAGAAATACACAGTCGCTGCTGTTTAGTCTCCTCTCAGACACTGGGACTAATTATTCGACGTCAGCTCTTCCTGGTCTTTACAGGAAAATGCATCAGTGAGTAGGATGTGATTGGCCATGCTGAGTTAACACAGCTGATCTTCTGGGAGACATTTTAAGTGTATTTCCTTACTGCTGAGTCATGTCAGTGAAGATTTAAAACAAAAAAGGAGGCTTAAAAACTCTGTGGGGGATTTTTCCTTGCATTAGACATTTCAAACAAGACCACAGTGCTGTTTTGGCACTTTGAGATTAATTTTACAATGACAGACACACAGAATGTACCATCAGACAAGCAGAGATTTCTGCTTGCACTTCTGGCTATGTTCCTACTCAAAGTGCCAACAACTAATTTTTGTAATTACTAAACTAAAGTAATTACTCAAAACAATGATAGTCTATGAGTCCTGAGTACCTTGTAAAGGATAATTTCCATAAAATTAAAGACTGCCAGCCCTGTCTGTGGAACTACATGACACGTTGAGCTTATTACTGAAGTAAACCTTCTATCTATTAAAACAAACACCACACTGTTTACATGTGTAAGCAAACTAATTATTGGACTTAAATGAAATTTGTTTGCATGGATTAGCCTTCAGTTTCTTTTAATAACATTATTATTACCATCATGTTATTAATATATGAGCTTATGAGTTCAAATTGGTGTTACACTCAAAAACAGCACGGGTGGGAGCCTTATTTATGAATGGGCACATTGTGTTCTTCAGTTTCTAAGGAGATGGTTTTCTCTTGGCCTGGTGTGTAGATAAATGTTTTCAGTGCATCAGGTTTCACTGGAAAAATGTTGGGTGTTCACATCAGCATTAGCTGGCACGGCCAAATGTCTTCAGACATCTGCAGATAAAGTTGAGCTGACATTTTCAGTAGACATAACTGATCAGATTCTCAGAGCACTCAAAACATATTTTAAAGAGTCACAAGAAAAAAGAATATGTGGTCCTTCACAACTGATGGCAAATAACATGGGAAATGAAGAATATTATATAGCAAAAGTAATATAGTGATAAGCAAATGTGTTGTCATGGCACAGGAAATGGGTCCATCTGGTGTTATCTAGTCACTTCTAACATTGTTGTAGTATTTCTGGTGTTGCCACTTCAGGGTTTGCCAAGCTGTTTTCCTAGATTCAGTAATCTTGACGTGTAGTAGAATGGTTGGCTGGTTGTGCTAGTGGCACATTTGCTCTTGGAAGCCTAAGCTCTGCATTAGTCATCCCCAAGTTCACAATCCCAGCTCCGGCTCTACTCACCCTAACGACTCGTACAGCTGCAAATCGGGATTAGGTTACCCTGGCGTTGAATGACATGAGCAGGTTCACTGCCTCATGTGGAAAAAAAGAAAATAGAGGTGTTGTAGCTACACATTTCCATTTTATTTCAGAGCGTAGGGATCATATAGCTGAGGAGGGGTTCTGTTGTTTCCTTACATGTGGGTGTTTCATTATTTACTTTCAACAAAAAGCGGAGGGTGAATATTGTATACTTATACTGGAACAAAAAAAAGTGATAATAGCTTTTGGAGAAGTACAAGACGTCCAGGTAAATCATGGTCTAAGTACAGAATACTTTCTTGAACTTCAGACAATCATCTATCACTTCTCTTATGAGGCAATAAACCATGTCTACTCTTAAAAAATAAAGGATCTACTTCTGTTTTTGAAAAGAACCATGTTTGTAAAAGAGATGTGTAACTGAAGAACCTTGACAGTTTTAAGAGATGTCACTTGATGCAAAAGATCTTTACCAATTCAAAGGTCCTTTCCACTCACACAACTCTCTTAAAAGTGTTCTTTATGGAACCAAAAGTGGTTCTTCAATGTTTCTTCCTCAAAGAACCCTTTATAGCACCTTCATTTTAAAGTGTGTGGATACACATGCCATACACATTTCTGCAATGCCACGACAGAGTAACAGACAAACTGCTGACTGTTGTTTAGAGGAAAAAACCTTCTGTTATATCTCCAGCATCCCAGATAAGCCCTATCTGTTTACATTTCTGCCTCTGTTTCACTGTCCTTTCTCAGATAGCTTCACCAGCAGATTCTGGTCTCTTGGCATAAACTCTCTCTCTCGTAGGCACACATACACACACACACACTGAGGGCATGTATGGGGTTGGGAATCTGACTAACTGAATGTCTGTAGGATTAAGTTAGAATAGAAGGAAGATCTCAGGTCAGACTGTAAAAACATTCCCATAGTTCCCCTCCCCCACATTCTCCTCAACTCACTCGCCCCCACCCCCTCCCCCAGTCCTTCCCTTCCCTCGTCTTGGCCTTACAGCAGCTAATAAGACTCAACACAGCCCTTCTAGTCTACAACAAGGGCGTCTCTATGCTCAAAACTCAGCACCACTCATATGTTTTCTGCCTTGATTACTTCTTTGATAAACCCTGTTTGACCTGGAAAGATTTTAAATAAACCACAAAGACATAACCGTCTCAGTTTCAGAGGTCTGGATCTTTCTTTTATTATGGGAGTGTTTCTAATATTTCCGTTATGTTGCAAAAAAATGATAAAGGTTAATCCTTCCCAAGCACTTCAGAGTAAAGCTCTCCACAGCCATTAACAAGCCAAAGATGGACTGTTGACAGAAATGGCACTACAGCCTTGCTCAAAACCAACACACATTCCTCTCAGGTCTTTGGTAATAACCCACATCTTGCATGTTGGCTGACTAAGGCCCTCTCTACTGTCCTGAAGAAGCCTGTGATTGTACTGTGATTAAAAAGTGATCTGTAGCCTTAGCAGTGCTGTAGTCAGCATCCCACCGGGTGAACAATATGGGCTGACTTCCTGACCCCTTCGTCTGGGGATCCTGAAGGCAAACAATGGGATCCTTAATTAACATCGGCCATTCCCAGCAGCACTGGGCTCTTCCCAACAGGCCCGATTGAGGCCTACACACAAAGCCTGCTGTGTTGTGCCTCTGACACCACACACTGTGCCCAAGCTGTACTGCTGCACAACACGATTGCTACCATTCAAGCCACAGTAATATTGCCTTTCAGTACACAGTGGGAATGGTCAAGTCCTTCTCATCTGCAGGTCAAAAATGAGCAATGATAGTATGAGTGTAGAATTCCACTTTTAACTGTACAGGAATTATGAGACTATATAGTGTCTGTCAAATTAGATGAGCTCATGCCATACAAATATGCTGTAAACACTGCTGCCAGTCTTCAGTTGGATGTGTTTCCTTCTTAAAAGGGGTTGCGCTTTTGTCATTTAAAGTAGTCCAATATCCACAGATAAATCTGCAAAGACATCATGCAAAGACTCCTGATAAAAGAAACTGCCTAAAATGGAATTTCTATGTCAAAAATTATAACTGGTTATTAAAACATTGCTAGAGCTGATACCCATATCAAAAACTGATGCTTTTACTTTGATTCATTTTAAAACATTTCAAGACATAATTCATACAGTTCATACGCCATGAGAACATAACTGCTGTCCAAAAAACATAATTTAAACACAGCAGCTGTTCTGTACATTGTGTGTGTCCTTAACAATTCATGATGAATGGAGCAATAAAATTGGTTTGGAAAGCTTTGGAATTAAATGTGTTTACATTCATTTATATTTAAGTTAAAATGCTTTTGCTTTCTCCTGTGAAGTTTACATTTTAGGCAAGCTATTAAGCACAGCGAGGATATGGTTAAATATGCAAGGATGTTTCAGATGTTAGTATTCTCCAGGCTATACAGATCCCTGGAATGGTGAGTTTTCAATTTATTCATTAGACAGCTAAAAGTCTGCAGTTTTTGCAAACTAGGGTTCTGGAATTCATCAAATCCAATCCACACAAAATTAAACACTTGGAAACAAATCCAAACCAACAGTATCCACAAAATCTCTTCATTCACATTCACTAGTGGTCACTAGTAGAATTATTCCAATAATACACAACTATAGGCTGTGTTGGTGATTCTGAATACAAAACCCAGATGTAAGAGGTCTACTACAAAGCTATTATTTAACTTTAAAATTAAACTTAAAAATTGACTTCAATTGGGCTGTCAAAATGATTAATTGTGATTACTGACAGCATATTATGAAATAAAACAATTCTTATTTTTAAATTGATCAATAACCTTTATATGACTGGCCACCAACATAATACCTGCTCTGTGGTGGTCCTGTGGTGTCCTGATCACTGAAGAATGTATGCAGATACAATCTGTGATTATAGAACTACAAAGTGCTCCTATATGATAAATGGAGCTCATAAAATGGAGTGAAACAAAGATGTGCTCATAATATTCTGATATGACTGTAACTAAAAGGAACTAATAAAAAACAAAACTACACTTTATTATTGGTAGTTCCCTATCTGATGCTACAATATTTAAGCTTTAATGGTGTGACAGTTGAAAACTGTTAATCATATCCACCAGTAAAACAATATGAAACTAAATTGATTGCATTTTATTATTAAAATTTTTAATATGAAATAAAATTAATCAGATGATATTATCAGATCTCATCAGTTTTGGACATTCTTATTGGTCAGGTTCAAGCCCAAATCTAAAATTCTCCGGTCAGTTTCATCAGCATATTACCCAACACTGTTTGTGGACATGGGACCTTGTTATTCTGTTTGTTTTCTTTCATTAACTTTTGGGTTGGTAAGACCTGTGTTAACTGAAATTCTTGATAGAAAATGATTGAAGTCTATATGAAACCTTCAACACAAATAAAAGTTAATTGAAAATTAATTACAGTGGGTTTAAAAAATAATTGCAGCAAAAATCTACAGGATCTGAAAGGAGGATTGGTGACCTCAGAAAACAGACTCTCCCTGACCCTCTGTCCAAGAAAAACAGGCTCTTTGCAGCATGTCCAAACAACAGTTGTCTTTTTAATCCTGATGTAGGCACTTTTAAAAGCAATTTCTGTAACTGTGAAAGCCATTCTGACAAAACTTTGTTAAGCCCTCCAAATCAGAATCTCACACTCTTTGAAGATAACAGCATTTCTCAGAAGTGGAAGAAAAAAGACAAATGCAGCTTCCATTTTTAGGTTTGTTTTCCACATCTTTACATACGGCACCCATAGTTTAGTGCTTGTTGTACTCTTTCTGCCGGTATCTCCTCCTTCCATAAAAGCGAAATGCCAAAGTAAATGCTGGGTACATATCTCTAGCAGTGACAAAGGGAAGTGCTATGGCTGTTGTATCAGCAAAACCCAGAGGAAGAATTGTATTCCTGTACAGAACACAAACCATCTGGCAGGAAACCTTCTTTTCATTTTCTTTTAACTTTGATTTCCTTTTTAAGGAAGTGTTCTCAGTGAGCTCTCTCTGACACTGACACTTCTCTTCTGGTTGTTTCCAAATCCTGTCTAATTCTTTCTCTCTTATCCTGAGTTCATTTTTTTCCAGTTGCCTATTCCGTGCTGCCCTGTTGCAAGCTAAAAATTCTAAACTATCTAATTATGTGAAAATGTTAACCTCACTGAGTAAAAACAGAAGCCATTGTAAATATATCTATACAAGAAGGTCCACAAGGCCATAACACTAACCAAAACAAAAAAAATCTCTATACATTTACTTTGGATAAAGAAGGAGATATATATACCCCACCATAAAAGGATTTATATCTATAAACATAAAGTATTTTCCACAAATACAAAATATGCTTCAACCTGACAAGGAACCAGTTTAAGCGTACAAATGGTTCCTAGCACTTTCATGAACTTGTGTGGACCCACCTCCTTTATCAAATGACAATTTAAGGAACCTCTTTTTAACAGCACAATGTATTCTAAAACATGTATCCTGAAAATGTAATCATTTTTTGGTTGCTGTATTGCAGAAAGAAGGTGCTTTATCAGGAAAACAGACAAGCTCTACAGAAGACATAGCAGCTGGTTTGGACATCTAGGAATGCAAACAGATGATTTACTATGTCACATTGCACTCCGATTTACAAGACATTCAGTGCAATTGTTGGGTAGTCATAAAATTAAACAGCTTGTACGTTTTCATTTCCATGCTAAATTATCACTGTCATTGTGCTGAGTTGATCAGAGAAGAAGCACTGTCAGTCCAGAGAAGTATGTAAAATACAGTAAGTCATGTTTACTGCTGACTGAAAGCAGGGTATAAATATAGCATTTTCAATTAAGAGTTATTGTTGTGAAGCACTCATCAGGAAATGGGGTGTGCCCAAACTACAGGGACTAATTGTTTTCCAACTGTGGTAAAGAGTCATGTATGATGTAACACATCGTAGAACCAAATTGGAAATAAATTGCATGGATATATGTATATTTGAGGATTCAGTCCAGCATCAGTAGTACAACAGGGACCTGACTATTACAACTGTGTTTATGCAATTATCTCAGCAAGAGTCTGGAGTGAAGGTGGCTGCCTCCTCAAAGATCTGTGATTGCCTCTTACATCAGAGTGTTTTGCTTTAACACACGGCTCTAGTTGTAATGGAAGTTTCTTTCAAACAAAGACTTTCTTCTCAAAGAAAATTACACAACCCACGGCTGATATTTGCCATTTCAATATATTACATAATGCAAATGCTAGCGCCAACAGCAACAACAAACCATTAGGACTTTATCACCTTGACCACAACTGGGCAAAGTGTTTGTTAGAACAAAACATGGACAAGTAAAAAAAAAAAATAAAAGCTGTTTTCCACAGCCTTAACGATCCCGGCACATCATGGTGATGGAAGGATGAGTTTTACCAATGCTCCTGGAGAGGAGTGAGAGCTCCAGGTTTAACGCCATTTGTTACAAATGCCTCAGCGTGTTGGATCTGCCGCATTTGATCAACAGGCCTGTGAGAACTGCGCTGGGAGGAAGTGAGCCAATACAACATGAGGAAAACATTTGTGTTAGACCACTGTAAAAAAAGATAATGTCTTTAAGGGAACAAAATGCCTTGAGTCAATTGAGTTGCTACAAGAATTGTTTTGTACCTTCAAGATAAACTAATGAATTAAACCAAGAGTAGTGGAAATCAGTAAAGACAGTTTTTCTTAAATGAGTTGAGTAATATTTTTATAGTGAGCAATGATGTCTTCCTGGAAATAATGACTCTGTTAGTAAATGGTGGGAGATGGTTTGAGTAGTATCTCTTAAAGAGTAATAACATCATCACCAAAACTACTAAAGCCACCAATAGTTACAATACATGTTGCTATCTTACATTTTTATGTAAGTCTTGCGTCACAAATGCAAGCTCAACATGTACTATATATTGTCACTGTAACACAAAAACCCATGTCCATTTTGCATGTTTTTCCCTTTTTGACATCATTTGAATCTGACAGTTGTTCTTTATATTGTATCAAGATTTAAATTTCATAATGAACGGACAATTAGAAATGCTTCAAAATGACTTTGAGCTGAAACTTATAAGAGTCCATGGTCACTTGTTTGTCACAAATACTTTAAAAGATGTTGAAAATTCAATATAGCACTTTGAATGAAGCCCCTATATGACATACACTGAACATTCTGTGTTCGATATTTATATGACAGGAGAGTCTGTGAATGTATGAGTGTGTGCTACCTCATTTACAAACTATTGCTGTGACATTTTTTGACAATTACATATTGAGATTTTAGCTATAAAATATTTCCAGAATGTCAAGTGACATTGGAGCAACAATAAGAAAAACACAAATGATCTGGGCTCACAAAACCAGGTGGGTTAAGAATGTTTTTTGTTCTTCTCTTGTATAGTTACCATTTTGTGTAACAGTGACATTGTACTGTACTACATACTCTATTTCAACAACACTGTGAACCAAATGTAGCAACATAGTCTCAAATAACAGCACAGATTACAATCTCTTTAGATGAGTGACACAACTATTTCAAATAATCCCCCACAGTCAGAGGTGTCTGAGTGTGCCGGTTCTAATTCTATCACTACAGGCCAGAAACATGTTACTCAAACACCTACTCAAATGCCGCAACGTACAGCTGGAGAATTCAGGAGGGAAAATGAAGTTGGAAACATGGCTATATATACACATTCCATTGCCATGATTACAATCTGAACAAAAGAAGCATTATCTCCAAGGAATAAAGGGACGTCTGTATAAAAATCAATGGGATTCATGTGTTTTTGATCAACACAGAAGAATCATCATATTGCCCTTCAAAGATATCAAGCTTCCAGATTTAGTTTAACACATCTATTTCGACTTCTTTCAAACAAGTTTCTGGGAAAATTTAAGAAATGAGAGCTTGTAATAGAATGAGAATATGCATGGCATAACATTATAGCGCAGTATGTCAGTGGATGGAAATGCAACTAGGACCTTGTCATGACTCTACTTAAAACACTATGCAGTATTCTTTTCCTTACAAGAGCCACATTGATGAGGATGTGGCTAGTAATAAGAATGCCTGCCGTTAATGACCAGCGGTGTCACTATGACTGTGTGACACAAAAAAGGGCATTGGCATGAGGGACACATTGCAGAGTTTGTGACTCACAAGCTGAGCTTACATGTCAAGGCATTCATAGTTCTGAAAAAAAAAACTGCATTCCAATGCATGTACTCTCTCCCTCGCTCTCTCTTAGTCTGAATGTTTTCTCTTAAAGGCTTGTTAATGAGCTGATTAGTTGAATCAGGTGTGTGTGGAGTAGGGTAAACCCTAAAATATGCAGAGCAAGTATGCCTCCAGGAACAGGGTTGGGAAACACTGTTCTAATGAATGCATTCAGTTTTCATCTTTAGGTTGCACCCATTACTAACAGCACTCCTAAGCAGATAAACATGATTTTTTGGCACAATACCTGATGCCAAACATGGGCTAGAAGGGTATAAAAGCCATCAGCATTGAGCTGTGCAGCAGTGGAACTCTGGAATACTACAAATCTTGGGATGAGTTGGGGATTTGGGGACAAAGTGGTAAGGTGATCATTCAGCATCCTGACTTCACTTATACCTATGAATGCGATGCAATCAAATCCTAACAGCAACGCATTTTAAGTGTTCCCTAAATTATCTTAATACCCTTCAATTCAGAAGAACACACGAATGAGCAGGTGTCCCAATACTTTTGTCCATAAAGTGTCTACATTTTTCCAAGCAGAAATTTCACTGGAAGCTAGTATGTACTGAAGCTAATGTCCAAATGCTGGCCCCTTATCAAGAGACCAGAAAAACAGAAAAAACAGTAACTCAAAACACATTTATAATAAAAGTCAATGGGCACATATATCTGTCTACTGACATCTATTACACATATTTCAAATAAACGATTTTTACCCATAAATCATTGCTTACATGACTATTCACTTAACAGTAATAGACAAGGTGTACTGGGCCAGGCCTAGATTTTGGCAATGTGGATGCTGATAATGAACATCAGACAAAAAGTGGCGTGTTTACATAACCCCCTCTGGCTGGCCCTAGGCAGAGCAGTGTTGGTCAACAGCTGCCAGCCCTATGGTTCTCATTCCTCTAACTAGCATTCCCTATGGGCCTGCCTGCCATGGCCACCATTATTTTTACTCACTGACACATGGGACAGTGAGAGTGGTCTGTGCTGTGCTGCTTCTGCATGTTGTACACACACCAGCAGGTCGCAGCCAGCACATGCTTCCTGCCCCCCCATGTTCTGTTCCTACTGAGCCATGACTTTCACTGATTTCTATCCGGATGGTGATTGTCCCTACACCCCCCATTCCATTGCCAGCCTAACCCCTCTACCTCTTGGAGGGAGTGCTGCCTTCTGTAATTTGTCCCCTGCACCATGAGAGGACATTGGACCAATGCATCTCATGCACAGGACAGTGGAGCAGGGATGCAGAATGTGCACCAGGAGAATGTGATTCTCACAGCTGGCTATAGATCACAGAGCCCGCTGTGCCCTGTGAAGTCAGATCCCCCTGTTTGTATTGGCAGAGCACTCATAGTCCTCTGGACATGACTAACCCATAGTGGGGACCAGCTTATCCTGGAATTTATTTCCTTTCAGGGAACAGGAAGAAAGCTGAGATTCGCCCAAATGCATCATTGTGCAACTGTCCTCTTTCTGGGAACGTCCAAGAGCAAATCTCACTCATGCTCGGTCTGAGGCACACTGAGAAGAGTGAGTAAGTGTTTGTGTGGTTATGATATATGGTAAGTTAATCATAAAGAGTAGGACTCAAGGGAGAGCTGAACTGCTGTAGCGTTTGAAACAAGTAGGTGTGGAGACTGTCTGGGGACTGCTCTTTCTTGTGTTTCCATTGGCATCAACATGAGCAGCTGAAATTTAAAACAGGACAGACCTGCCTGTGATTTACACTACGCCCCTGCTCCAGAGCTGCTATGCATCCATACAACACACACAATGATTTCCTACCAGCCTGATCATCAAGGGAATCCTGTCTTCATAAAACAGAAAGAAATGAACTCTCTTCCTGTACTGCACAGAATAAACAAACCTAAATGACTCAACATTGCTGTGCACCAATCTCATTTAAGTACACAGGCTAAATATTATGGTGGTAGCCTCAGCCTCCATGGATCTAAGCAATATGATTATTACAAATCAGCAGCAACTACAGAATGTGCTCTGTGTTTCATGGTAATTAAATGTCTGTCCACATCTTTAACACAGTACAAATTCTGTTAGCAATGGCAAGTCTGATTCAGCATACAATGCAGCAAATGTCAGAGACATCTGTCTATAAATTACCTGAGCCATGCACAAAAAGAGGTGGAGGTATTTTATCATGAGACAGGTCTTTTAGCGGCCTGCAGGGAACCCTCATCATCTTTCATAAAGGGAGGCTTGCCATTTTAATCCCACATCTGGTGTACATTACCATTCCATGCAGCTCTGAGTCAAGTCTGGATCTTAGCAAGTACCTCACCCTCTCTTTGTGTCCAAAGACCATAAAATGCTAACAGCTTGAAAGTAAAGATGACATTGTCTCATTTTCAGAATCTTGTACTTGATCTGAAAAAGATTTGGGTTACACAGTACAAGCATTTTCCACTAATTAGTGTACAATGAGTAAAGTGGCCTATGGGATGGATACACATAAAACTTCTGCAATAAATTGCAGTTGTTCTGCTAGCTAGGTAGCTGTGCTAGAAGCCTTACTATCATCTACAATATGGACTCTACAGCACATAAAACTGAAAAACCCTTAAGAGTTTCTGAAGAACCCTAATATTGTGTACTAAAGTCTGTCATAAAATTGTATTTCCAGTTTTGTTTCTAACATTTTGACATGATGTGAATCTAGCAGCTGTTCTTCACATTGTGACCAAATTTCAAGAAGAATAGACCAATAGAATGACTAGGAATATTTATTTCTTAACATTGACTTCCACTGAAAGATAAATAGCAACAGCAGCAGCCTTTTAGCTCCATCTCCTTTCTCCACACGCCTTCAGGGTTCAGGAGGAACAGTGGCTGGTTGTTGTAACAATCAGGGCAGGTTATTAGTAAGAACCTCTTTAAACTTACTTACACTACCCCAACAACATAATATTAGCTAAGTTAGTAAACACTGATTGTGTCCCTGTACAAGAACCAACAGCGAGAGCAGTTTAAGTGACTTTTCTAAAATATGAAGGTTTTGAATGTTTGCATTTCTTTAAACCACAGGTTCCCAATGTGCCCTCATTGGGCCTATTGCTGCATCAGCACGTCAACTACAGGAATTTCCAATAACACCACTGCAGCATTAGCATACTGGTTACGGGCTTTGTCCAACATGACTATGTGGCATTAACACCGTTTTCAAGCTTGGCACCTGTCCATACTGACGAAACTTCTTTTTGTTTCATCAAGCCAGATTCTCTGGCAAGCAAACCTTGTTTTTGTGTAGTCATACACTATCAAAGAACACAAGCAACTACTAGTCTGTGTTTTTACTACACATTTCACTGGTGTTGCTTTTTAACAAGGTTTTCCATTCAACTGTAAAGTTGCCATTTGGGAAATACAAAATTAGTTCCGGATTTTGTTATCTGGAATACCTGGAATTTAAAGACATATTATGCAAATATGAAAAAGCTCATACTTATCCATGTGCAAAACAACAACTATGATAACTATCAGTTACATATGTGACACAAATGTCAATGCTAAAGTGACTTCTATAAATTCTAAATAGAAATGTTATATATAATTTCCTGTTGATTTAAATTAATACATAAAGTCTTTGATGATTCTTCAAAATGAAAGATTGGCTACTCAGATAAGAGAGCACAAGTATGGTTGTGTGATGTGTTTTACTAATCAAATCATTTGGAGAAAAAAAAACAACAAGAAGCTTGTTTGTCTACTGAGTACAAGAATTATCCAGAGGCCTATGCAGTCTTGCTAAGTACAATACAGTACCTAAATTAGCTTGATACACATGATTAAAAACAGAGAGATGCCTGTTTGACAAGTAGGTCACTGCAAGATCTCTCTCTTTCTCTCTGTGTCCTATGGGGACTGGCAGGGTCTTACCTGAGGGCAGTCTTTGATGTAATGACCCTTATTGAAGCAGAGATGGCACAGGTAGTTCGGTGGAGGTCTCTTGCTTGGCTTGCGTGGCTCAGAGGACAGGGAGAGGTCGGAGAAGTGGTCCGTTAGAGAGTTCAACCCATCCACTATGTTGTTCAGAGAGCCATACGGGGAGACACTTTTGTATAAGCCATTATTCAAGGCCTGCAGAGGAGTAGAGAACAAAGGGGAAACATACAAGCAGATTTAGACAACCTACATTGTAATTGTCAGGAAATGTTCTAATGCAGGTTGCTTTTGAAGAATGACATCATCTTAAACCTATGCGATGGTAGAGCAAAAAGCTGAGCAACCAAGAGATCATGTCAGTCAACAGGCTTATGAAACGAGAGGAGCAGAAAATGCTTTTTTGATCACATTTTTATCAACAGAAACTCTTAAAACTAAAGTTGCTACAAAGGGTGCCATAGATGAATTCAAATCTCAACTCACACACAGTTCTTTATGGAAACAAAGGAGGTTTTTCTATTGAATTGCTCAAAGAAACCCTTTTAGCCCTTTTATTTTTAAGTGTATACTGTTGCTTAAATTATCTCACATCTCAATTCCTTTCTCATCAAGGTACAGTGAGTATTTGGTAGACCCCAGCTTACATCTAATAATCAGTGCAACTGTGGGCTGTATTATAACCATGGTGAGCACAGGAATGTCAAACACTCGTATGTCACACTCTGTGAAGCTTGGAAGTGAACAAACTGTGATGTCTTCCTCTTCAGGAAACAGCTATTTTTTTGGATTTGTTAATGTTGACTGCTAATGTTGCATGGTACTAAAACTGTATACTTGGCAAGTCTTGTGACTTTCCTGCTGTCCTTAGCTACCAAGGACATCAAATGGCCTTCTCACGTTTTCCAGCCCATCCACAAAACACAATGTTTTAATAAGACATTTTCCCCATTGGTCTACATCTGCCATTCATTTTCTGTCCTGCCCACGCAAATCCTGCTTATTCCCTTTGTGAGAGCAACCCACATTAAATAGAAAACACACACAAGCCTAAACTTGTATTTCTTCAGACTTTCTTATAGCTACATAAGACGGTCATCCACAGAAATGCATTCTTAGAACTGTGGGAATGTTTGTTCTTGGCTCGTACAACTGCAATATTATATTGACCATGACTAAGAAACAATATCAGGACATGAATCTGTCATGTTTGACTGATTTCCCATCTTATAAGGTGAGTATCAGTGGCGATACCAATACAGAGCAAGTTCTCTATCCATGCACAGTTAACTAGTGTATATTTCCAAGAACAGATTGGTGTGAATCGTGCAGTAATATACAATAACAATTTCAGGTACAGTATATTTTCAGTGTTAAGAGACGTAGGTGTTAAAGTGGGTGAAGAACAGATGGCCATCACACACTTTGTCTAATGAAGGAGATCTCTCCTTTCTGCTCTCTCACTCAGCAGGAGGGCTTCCCAGGGGGTTGTTCCTGCCCTCCAATGCCCTGTTCCCACTCTTTACGCAGACATACACACATATGCTCAAATACAGTTGCAAGCAAAAGTTTTGGCTCCCTGGTTCAAACCACAGGCTTTCAAAGTAATCATAAACATAATTTTACATTTAACTGCATAATTACTGTTTATTTACTTAGTTTAACCTACTTTGCTTAAAAAGCAAGTAAGTGTACAAAAGCTATGGCAAATGTTTTATCTAATTTTCCTTTCACTGAGTTACATTTACATTTACATTTAATCAAAGTGTGTTCTAAAATGTACCCAAAGCACCAGATTTACTTTTGTTTTTGTAAAGAAATTAGATTATCAACAAACCTATCCATAGAGCAAGGGTTTCTAAACATTTGTATCTGTATCTGTATATTTATTCATTCGCATAGAAACACAAACATGCACAAACATACAAACACATATGCCCACATGGAGGCATGCATGCACGGTCTCTCTCTCTCTCTTTCACACTCACACACACACTCACACACACACACACACACACACACACACACACACACACACACACACACACAGAGCTACACAGCTGTTGCTGTTGTGGAAGTTTGATTAGGTGAGTGCTTTGTCAGGGTTGACATGGTGCTCTGCACACTTTGGTGTGAGAGTGCTTTCACAGAGCTCACAAATAGCAGCTAGCATTTCAAACATTCTAAAACACTAATCTAAGATGTAATTACAGAGTTGACTCAATTCACAGGGATAAAGGTATGAAAACTGATACTCTTACAACATCCTATAATTTGATGCCAAGGTACAGTGAAGGATCTACTGTGTACTACCCAGCATTTTATTTGAAGCTTGGGACATTGTAAAGTCTAGTTTTCCTCCTACATTGATGTTGTGGAAATAATAAACAAGAGGTTCAATTATCTCTGGAACCAATAGTGCAATCTAGCCAATGTTTTTACTCTCATTAGTGATATTCATATTTATTTTCATATTTATTGATATATTATTTTGTGCCAGCGTTACTCCAACCATAGTCTCACAGATTTCTCTTCAATGTGACTGTTGTTAATTTTTTTTTTTATCATTAGGTTTTATATTTACAAAGTTATAAAGCAAGGTCACCAGCAAACATAAAACAGTGTGTGATCGCATCAATGCAAACAGACTCAGACACTGTATGAGTTTTGGGAAGCAGCAATAGATGGATGTAGATACATTTCTGAAGATCCAAACATTTACTCCGTAGAAGCGAGGATTGTTACATGTAGGTCTAAAACTCAGACATCTGGCCTGGGAGGCATTTGAGGATTTCTAAATAACTTGACAACTGACCTGTGGCCCCTCCAAAATAGAGGTCTACTGTCCAGACTGCTGTCAGGAGAATATTCAACTGAGGTTTTATTTACCCCAGTTTCACAAAGCACACCCAGTTACACCAAGTATAAATGAACGAGTTTGGCTGGTAGGGTTTATCTGAACTAAGTGGTGAGCTCGTCTTTATGTTGACACACAAATGTAAATGTCTTCCCGATGTTTTCACCCTTTGTCATCAGAAAACACGCAGTTAAAGGAAGGTGACCTGTGATAACTGGCCTTCCAGCAGGTTTGATGGCAGCAGACTGGTTGAAAAGGGCTCCAGCTGTGAGATTTCTACTTGTACGCGGAGAAACGTCGTGTGGGTTGAGTGGACTGTAACGCTCCTCGTTACTGTAACGTTACAGCTGCTTTACTGGGCTGAAAACAGAGTGGCGGGTGTGTGTCCGGCCTACCTCGTTCCTCTGAAGCTGAAAGAAATTGCTGAGATAGTTGGAGGTGAGAGAGGAGCTGAGGTCGGCTGCGGGAGCCTTGCTGTAGCTCAGGTCCGGATGGGAAGCGTTGGGCTCGGGTCGGAAGGCATCGAAAGCACTGGTCTGGTGGGTGTCTTGTAAAGAGAGATAAACCCAGTTTAGCAGTTGTGCTGGCTGGTACACGGAGGTACTGCTGTCTATCGCAGACAACAAGCTCATCTTTTGCGGATGACCGTCTCTCCCGCAGTCACTTTCAGAGGCTCAACTTCAGGCGACTTTGTTACAAAGTTTATTGAAGGTGCCGCCGCTTTTCCACTCCCCGCAGAAGGTTTTCGCTATTCTCCCCGCTCCAACCCTGCTGTTCCTCTCCTGGGAACCGCGTCCCAGGTCTACGATCACGCCCGAGTTATTCCTCTAACATGACATTACAAAAAAAAACTTGTCGCCCGCGGTCGGCGGCCCGTTATCTCGCTTTATTTGCGCTCTTCCAGCGCGCAGCTCATTGCATATTCAGCTAGTAGTCTGTGCGTCATCGGCCCTCAGCCAATCGGCGTCGCTGCTCAAAATATATGCGCATATATCTCGCTGGGACCTGTTGATGATTGGCTGTCGTTTGATCCTAATTAGAATTATTCCTGTATTCTGCATCCCAGGCCTTGTCAGCAGAGGAGCTGGCATTTACGAGCCAGGCTCTGACTATGTTCTGATTTGTGTGAGACATGCACAGAGACCTGCATTGTTTCCACGCGAACAAGGCAAAAAGCATGATGTAGGTTGTATCTGAAATTGGAAAAGTGTCTCACATTAAACTACAAGGTAGTTTACAAGGTAGTTTAATGAGGAATGTCTCTGTAACTGAGCCACAACAACCCTGATGTTGCCCAGGTATGTAGAGTTCACTGCTAATATTTAGCTTGCAGATTGCTGTGTTACAAAACATGCATGGCTGCAAAGTCATCATTGACTGTTAGGTAATCAGTGCATTATATCAGCCCTCATTACTGCCTCTCTTAATGGCTGGAGGTGTGTAGTTTTACAGATTCCACTAAACAGGAAAATGGGCTGATCTGAAACAAATGGCTCTGTTTATTTAGCTAGAGGTGCAATGCTTAACCAGTTCCTGAAGTCTCTACAACCAGCTTGTTTTTAGTCTCAGGACTCAGGACAAATGCATCCAAAGCTTCATGGTAATCTACATTGTTGAGAAGGCAACTTAAAATGGGATCTCATTTAAAAGTATTACAAGAGCTCAGAGAAGAGCATCCTCTTTAAATATACAATAACTATGTTAACAGTGAATTTTTTCATGTTATTGAAGAAACACCATCTTAGGATTCACAGGTTTAGAGTAGTGGGTGATTTGTGCTGAAACATGAGTGCTGTAGAATAACAGTTAAATATTTCACAGTGAGCAACAAAGATGAAAAGGCCAAAGACTAACCAGGAAAGATCCCCTCTCTTAAATGAAAACTGCTCACCAATAAAAATGATGCACCCAAGTAAACAATATCCATATGATTGTCCAGTGAAAAACATTTCACGTCTCCAAAATGAAGACTTTACAGGAAGTTAATGCAAATTAAGAGTAATTAAAGCAATTTATAGGTCTTATATAGGTCCATTTTATGTTGGTCCATTGATCCTGAAATTACAAAATAAAGAAAGTGTCAGATCCACATTATGGAGAAAACTAAATGGGAGAAAATTTGAGATACATGGTTTTCATTGGACAGCTACAATATACAATCAAATCTGACAAAAATCTTTTTCTTGAAGTGCAATGGAAAAATAAATATGCATGTATCAGGCACCAAACTTTTTCAGACATATGCATGCAGATCTTCACAAGCCTCACTTTATCAAACACACTTAACAGGCTTATGGTCCACCTAGAGGTGCAGTAGAGACACTGCAGTGAGACTTAACATAGGTAATAAATGATTTGAGATTTTCAGAGAATGTAGACTAAATCCAACTGAAATATAACCACAATTGACAAGCACCTCTGCAGTTTTCATGAAGATTCTGACATTCACCAATGACTTCTAAGAAAGATATTGGTGAATGAGGCTTATTTCAAGAAGCAATAACCTGGCATCTGATAAAAGGCTGGAAATACCTTGTTAAATCAATGACTAAAATCAGTGATAGACTTGGAAAAAAAAAAAAAAAACAGAAAAATATATAAAAACGTTTTTGTTGTCTTTACTTGCCCTTTTAAACAATACATATAGAAGTGGTTCATTTTTCACATTGATTCCATCAGCATGGTTTATGCTCTTATAAATTCTTCAGATCAACTATGTAATATTTTTTAATAACAGTGGTAAACTCTTTTCCATTATGCTTTAACAAAAGCAGGGAAGAATAAACAATTGCATTATATGGACAAAAGTATTCTCTGAACTAGTTTAGCATAGCATAGTTTCTTTTATGTATTCTAATACTGAGTCTCTTCTGACTGCAGACCTTCTTACATATTGTGCAGATATTGTAGCTCCATTAATATTCTTTTGCATTTAATTAATGCAATATTAAGTATAGATTTAAGACTAGCTCAGATTTTGCACTCTGTGGTGGCTTTGTCAGATGAACACATGCAAACTACAATCTAAAGTGATCTTTCAAACAGTCACCAGAATTTTCTCTTTCATCAAATGGTAGCAAAGACATGTCTACAATCACCGACGGCAGATCTGACTTCAGCCTCAGACTAAGGTCTTATCTCCACTGAAGAACAGCAATCATAAAAGAGAGAACACTTATGGGATTAGACCTGCTGTGTTAAATAAGGAATATATTAAAAATATATTTTGAAAATTGGATATCTTAAAGTATGCATTCTTGAGACAATCCAGGACACACCATTCTCTATAAAAAAAAATTGTTCCAGTCGTCTGGTTTAAGGTTGCATAAAAAAATCTATGAAGAATGGTCTTTCATGTGCAACCTATAACTGTAACCATATTTGTAGGCTTTTCCACAGACATTGCACTGAAAAGGTCTTTCCTTTGAATGAGTCTTCTTGTGCTTATTTAGTATGTAAATCCGTTTAAAACCCTTTCCACATTCTTGACACACATACGGTCTCTCTCCTGTGTGATCCCGTAGGTGCACGTTTAAGTCATACTTATCAAAAAACTTCTTATCACACTGGTTACATGTAAATGCACGCTCCCCAGCATGCCTGCGAAGGTGAATTTTTAGATATGCAGGCTTGGCAAACATCATGCCACACTCATCACATGGGTAAGGTCTTTTTCTCTTGTGCACTTTGACATGGTCTGTGAGAAGGTCTAATCTCTTGAAATCTTTCCCACACGTTTCACACCGAAACGTTTTTCCACAAAGTGTCCGTGCCTGTGTTTTCATTCCTGCATTGCCATTGCTGACTTTGGCACAGTTATGGCTCTTGTGGGTTTGCGTCTTTCTCAGTTTGTCTTTGAATCCCTCACTTACATCTGTTGTTCCAGACTTTATTTTTGCAGATTTTACTTTTTTGTTCAAAGGTTTGTCCACACAGTTGTTTGACTTTCTCCTCCAAACTATGTCTTCGTCATCTATTTCAATTGGAGGAATTAGGCCTTCTGGTACGCCCTTGTCATACTGCTGAGACATTTTACTGGCTGAGGTCTAGTGTTCAAGTTTTTCATTTTTCAGTCAATAAGCCAGTTTTGCTGGACTCTTCAAGGATGAGTGGGAGACTCAGAAAGGCCTGGACCAGACCCAATCTGAAAAGGACAAGCAGATGCTGAGAAATTAACTTGCAAAATCAAAACACAGTATGTTTTTGATTACCTTAGTGTGGAGATGTGGAAGAACACATTCAAGGGCTGAATATTTCTCATTCTTTTGATTTGCTGACTTCAGGTTCTTTTGTGTTTGGTAGGAACTTACCTTTCTGTGACTGGAATGTGGAGACCACTGTTAAAGGGTCTTCATCTCTCAATCCCAGGTCATCAGTAGTGAAAAACTTCAAGAACTATTCCACAACCTGTGACACAAAACGGAGTTACATACACTAAATATTCTACATGGGCAACATCTGCATCTAAAACCCACCAGATTTAAAGTAATGTGCTGCAGTGACTCATTCAGTACCGCTCAGATCCTTAGTTTTACACACAAACAAGCCTTCTAAAAATGATCAAATATCTCAAAATAATAAATGATAGTTTATTATTATATGACACTATATTACAGCAGTTTCCTGTTTACAAGTATTTCGGTGAATACTAGCGTCACTGCCCGTTTAATGTGCTTCAACATCGCCACCTACTGCTGTGGAGGTAATCAGTCGCCTCCCCGGAGCAGACACTGGGCCATTTTCCTGCCAGATATTTAATGTAATTATTACATTAATGTATTTTTAAATTAACCTTATAAATAAATACTCACTTTTTCTTCTGAAGTTAAATGTCATGCCTGAGTTGTTTCATTATTGTTTCTCCAGCGTAGAGACAAAATCCTACAAGCCAATCACAGAGCAGATGCAAATCGCACTAGCCAATTACAGCGCAGGAGGCGGGATTCCACGGAGCCGTCTGCCAGTTAAAACAGACTAAACACTATTAGCCAATCGCAGTCACCGATTTCTTGAAGGGGATGTTACGAGTGAGGACTGAGTGAACGAATGAATGAATGAATGCAGTACAGCACTCTCAGCTCCAGGTATCACTGTTAACGTTCTGCTTAATGATTTCAGGAACACTGATTATTAGCTAATGATTCTGAAAAATGTTTAACTGATTTATGTTGATTGCAAAAGAATAAACAAATATTTTTTTCTTCCACTAAGCACAAAAACAAAAATGGATTTTTGTATTGTATGGTAAATATACCAAAAATATACAGACCGGAAATAAAGTACAACAACCATGACACAATCCTTTTTATCATAAAAAAACATGAAAGTGGTTAATGAGTTCCTCCTTATACAAACCATCACCCCACTTTGCATTCAAAGTAGAATTACAACAAAATGTGTTCACTTTGGCATTTAAAAACTACAATTTTGTAATTTTCTGTGCAGAAAAGTGTGACTGCAATTCTGAAAGTAACCACTACTTCTACGCAACTGAGAGCATGGGCCAGACAGTAAAGGGCTGAGAGTCTGCAGCTGGATATTATGCAAACTACCACAGCTACAGTTACAGCAACACAACATTTAAAAACTATGTTACATACACCTAACAATAGTATATAATGGAAATGGAATCAAAATATATCTTTATATATTTAAAGATATAAAATATCTTAAATGTTTTTATAACAACAGAAAATATGATTTATAAAAACAAACGTGTTAGTAAGAGAATGCACTTGGAAAGACATAATAGTACAGAATTCTAATATTATTTCATAACAGGGTAGAGATCACTGAAAAACCAGATTGGGTCATATTGAACCTGCATGGTATCTTTGGATTTCAACGAAACAATAAGACACTGCAATTTGTGACATTTTGTTTGTCTTTTATTCAATCATAGGTAGTGTGCAAAACATCCACTTAATTTGTGAGTAAATCCTGGACAGTTGGATTGGATGGATTATATAACATTTACAGCTTCACATAATCACAATATAATCTTACCATGTAAAAAATCAAATAATATTTTTAGTATATTCAGTGTCCAGAGATGGCAAAATCAAGCCATTATGGTCAGAGAGTTAGAGTCTTTCAACACACAGTCTACAGCTTTGAAGTGATCTGTCCTGATGGGTTACTGTAGTGAGCCAGGATGCGGTCAGCTTCTCTCCAGCCTGTGATCAGTGCTCCATGGACAGTCGAGAAGAAGGACCTGTGAGTGGCCTCTCCAGCAAACATCACCTGTAAGGGCTGAAGAGAATGGCTGAGCTATATCACATTTTTAATAAACAAGCACAATTGATTACAACATTCCGCTTCTTCAGGTAATAATCATTTACATTTGTACAGTGTACACAGAATCGGTGTCAGTTTCCCCAACAGGGAAAATAGCACATTGAACTTCATGCCAGTGGGCAATGAGGCATATAACTCTATTGTACTTCTTCCCCTGGGTAACACAGACCACATTTTAGTGCACATAAGGCCTCTGTATAAAAATCTAGTTTATAGTTCTGAAAATACCTGTGGTGACCAACGTAGCCTGCATGTGGTCTACTGAGGCAATGGATGCACTGAAGAGCTGCTCTGAAACACTTGGCTTGTTATGAAACCCCTGCTAAAGACACTGATGGTCTCACAGTCAGTGTGAAACTGACCACATCAAACAACAAACCTTCGATCACTGAGGACCTGAATATGAAGTCCTTTAGGGCTATTGATGAGGACGGCATGGGGAGTAGAGAGAGGGAGTGAACTGTGTGAATTAGGAATTATAAGGAGAACAATGCAAGATTGTGCAAGGATATGAAACAATTTGGAAGATTTATTGGAAAATAATTTATTGGAGCCACTACCAGTTTAAAGTTGTCCTCATATGTCTCAGTGCAGATCTGCTCATGTTTATTTGTGTCAGATGCTTTAATTTAGCAGGGCTGTGTCTCAAACCACACAATACACAGTGTTTCACCACTAGTGACCAATAAAATTGCATTCTGCATTGCTTTTTTCCCTCCAAGATGTAACAATAATGTTCATTTTTACAATTTTAACATACATTGTTCCATGGCGATTAAATTATCACATCACATATCACAATTATCAATATCACATGAAAAATGTTTCAAATACTAATATCAAGACAATATGACTTAATAAACCAGGTTTAAGGGTTAGATATATTTTTCCTTCTGCAGTTCACTTGAAGTGTATTTATTTCTGCCTGCCTGCTATTGAGCTACACACTCAAGCTCTGCTTCTCAGAGTGAGAGATACTGTCTGCCTGCTAGCATCACACAGGAGCCGTGGACACACCTGCTTTGTGTGACCTCTACTTGCAGCCTTCTCTTATACGTGGCTTTATATGTTCCCTCTATTTTGATTTGAGAAGAATTGTGTCAGTTTTTCCACCCCCCAAACCAAGATGAAAAGGTAACAATGTATCATTTTTGGTTGGAACCAAACTACAAGTATAAACACACACACAAAATGATTTCCTCTATCATTCTATGAGTTTGGTTCATTGTTTAAGGTGTTTGAGTCTCACTGTTACCATTAACAAAGACAACGACAATCACCAATTGTACTAGACACAGATGAAATTTGACCTCCGCTTTTAACCCATCCATGCAGTGATCACATGCAGTGAGACATTGAGCACACAGGCCCTTGCTCAAGGGCCCAACAGTTGCAGCTTGGTGAAGTCAGGAATTGAACCCAAAACCGTTTGGTAAATACTGAGTGCTCTAAGCATCCAGTTACTCTTTGTGCCTTGAAGCTGTTATTTCTCATACATACTTGTGATACCAGGTGCAGAGAGGCCTGAGTATCAATTTACAATTGACCATTAGGTGAGATTTTCTGTTTTTATGTAACCTACTTGGATTTGAAGATAAAAGTGATTAATGGGTGATGTGCTTGGAATGCGCCCAACACAATGGTGTCCAAATGATATAAAATATAGTAATCGGGAAGATAATCGGTCTAGATAAATAATAAACAACTAGAGATCTGGCAATCCTTGGTGCAAATTTGGACACTTTTGAGGACTTTTGAAAGACAAATAGCTTCAAAAAATGTTTAGGAAAAACTCCAAGTGATATTCTAACTTACCTGATCCACTGAACCTGAGAGTGGAAGAGGCTCTACAAGGTTATCAATGTCATAACCTGAGCACCCTTTGGCCACATAAGTATAGGATCCGCAGGTATAGGGGTTATGGAACCACTGAGAACGTAGAAGTTTCCTTGGTGTAATTGTTGGATTTCCTACAAAAAATACAGCAAAGTTTCAGAACAGCGGGGTGTAGGTAGGTCAGGGAATGTTAAACTTTGACATCGAAACCTGCTGAGAAGGTACTTTTCAAAAGATTATGAAGCAAAGTTCAACTGCTGTTATCAGTATGAACAATCATGTATGGGTCTCATTATGATCTAACTACCTGTGAACCTGCGGATGACCTGAGTGATCGTATGCAGCACTTCAAATTCTGTCAGAGTTTCCATGTATTCAGATTCATGCCCAGCAATCCATCCACAAAGAACATGGCCAAACCTATATTGTCAGACCGAGTAATCAGACCTCACATATAAAGCAACTTATAGTGCTGGAACTGGAGAGACTGAACTCTGCCTACCTTTCTGTGGGCTTGAGAACTGTGAACCCAAAAAGCTTTCTGATCCAGGCCATCTTCAAATCAGATACAACATCAGCAAGTTCAGACTCGTCTTCCCATAAGAGGTAGATAGCCTCGCAGGCTTCATCCCAGAATGGATTCTCAAACTCCAGGAAAATCTTATTGTTGGTCCCAAAACCCATCCTCTGGAGGGAGTGCAATTTGTGTAATGGCAGGGGAGGATGTAGGAATGTGTTCTGGTGCTTCTTCAAGTAACCTTTTAAGTTAAGCATATCAGAAATTTAAAAACAATCAGAAGAATTTCAGTAAATGTAATTTGACAACAATTCAACAAATGACACTGTACAAAGAGGATGAATAATGGCTGGTGAAATACACTTAACATACCCAATGGAACAGTAACAATGACATGATCTGCTTCAAAAGTCTCTCCGTTTATACATTCAATGGTTACAGGACATGTCTTCCCTTTTGAGTTTGATTGCTTGTAGGTGTTATTCCAGTGAATGCACTTAACTGGTTTATTGTACAACACAATGTCCTTTGGAAGTTCATTCATCATATGATTAATTAAGCCTTCATAACCCCTGAAACAAAGAAAAAAAAAGACATCAGATTATATATACTGCATATATATAAAACTTAAAATAAAACTATTTAGCACTGAGCTGCCGAGCACTGGACCTACTGAAACAGTGATAGGGCTTCACATTGAGATAAAATGAAGTGGCACCATGATCTAGAACTAATCACCCTACATCAATAACTAACTTCATTAATGCTCTTGCAGCTAAATGAAAAAACAATCACGACAGCAATGCTCCACCTACACTTTAATCAAACATTAATTTGCTACACACTTAATAATGCATCTTCAAGGGCTCTTTAGATAAGAAAACCCTTCTTTGCACAATCTTCAGATTGATGGAGAATGGACTGTGGAGTGTTTTATAGAACCCTTTTCAAAAAGTTTTTATATAGATCACCAAAAATGGTTCTTGTCAAACTTATAGCTATAGAACTTTTTGGTGCCATATAGAACCCTTTTCAATGAATCTCAAAAATTGGAAAGGTTTTAAAAAGGTAAACAGTCATTTTAATATAGATCCTGTTTGATTAGTTAAAAAATATTTAATTTGAAATCAGAATCTCATTTTCATGAGCTATGAAACAAAATAAAGGCTTAAACATCACATGTAATTAATAGAAAATATGAGTTAACCTTTTTGAATGAATGTTTTAACAACATTGTAGCTTCTGAGATGCACTACTGGGGGCGTGGGACAAACATTCTGATTAATAACCTTGATTTCAGATCAAACACACAAACCTTTGGACTGAAAAATACCCATTTATTTCTAACAGCTCACCCTGGGAAGGTGCAGTCCAGTCCTGGAAGAGTCTTGTACATGCCAAATGCTCCAAGTCCAACATCATCCATAGTGTGTGTTCCACTGACACAACACTCTACCTTCAGTAGTGTGCTCAAAAGAGCCAGCCTTAGCTTCTTGGTGGCCTGGTCCTCATTCCACTCTTCCTTTGCTACTTTGAGGGCCTCTCTCTTAAAAAACTCCCCAACAGTAGGCAGGGGTTCTTCACCGTTGTCGTTGAACTTCTGGCACTTCTCGAGTAAGGTCATGAAGAGCTCTAATGCAGGTGCCATCGTCTCAGAATCAAGCTTCCTTCCTGAGCTGGAAAACCAGTTAGGTACAAAAGGAGGATGACCACCAATGTCCACTGACTGATTCTCTTCAGACATGGCCTCTTTGTCCAGTAACTGGTACTGGCAGGCCAGGCGAAACACTGGATTCTCCTGTGACGGTCCATGAATCCAGTTAGCTCCTATCTCTATAATATTACTGCCTGAAGGAAACAAAAACAAGAATGTATGTATTTTGTATTTATCGCCAGAGATGTTCAATTGGGGTCATTGTAAAATGATCATATTTTTAATCAATGCATTAATAATGTTCATGTTTTCAATCAATGCATTAATGACTATGCACAATGTATGTAAAACATTCTCGTAATAGGGTTTTGCCTTGCTCTTGCCTTCTAAAACAGGATGCTCTGTCCCTTTGGGATTAGATGGCTGTGTGTGTCAAGAACTTATGCATCCATGCTTGGGTTACAACGGAGGCCTGTGTAACTGCTTTTTCCTTTATTAGCAGAAGAAACACACACACAATTGCCAAGTTAAGGAGGGCTACGCCTGTCATGTGGGTGTGATTAACTCTGTGGAGTTAGATAGTAATTCTGTGAACAGACACCTGTGATTTGAATAAAGATTAAATGTTGTCATACAAATGTGGAAAGAAGAGTCTAGACATAATAAGAAGAAACAAAGGGGAAGTAGGGAATGGTTTGGGGGACAGGGAGAGGGACAATATTAATCTCTCTTCTCAGTGTGCAGGTTGATCTTGACCTTGACTCTGCCCCACCTGTGAGAATCCACGAGCTCCAGACCAAAATCAAGCACCTCAAGTCATCCTGCACCCACCAGCCCCGGCTCTCAAACCTGCCGCCCACACACCACCTCCAAATACCAATTGGGAGAATCAGGGACAGGGAACACTTCCAGAAAATCCAACCCACACCCAGTCAGTCTGTATAGTGAACTGCAACAAGAACTGGGAAACACCAGGAAATGACCAAGAGACGGATCCCAATGGACCTTATGGTAACAGTGTCTCAGAGGTGCCTTCCCTAGGCATGTGGACTCATCCAGAGTGGCAGAGTGCCATGAGATGGAGTGTGAAACGGTCAGTGAATACCTGGTCTGACTCACAGAAGTTCATCTTCACATCTCAGGCCTGAACGAACCAAGGGGCCAGAGCTCAAACCCAGGGGGACATCACAACCTGGGAAACTTACCTGAGAAACAGCTTCATCCTGAGAAGGAGAAAGGATGTGTCAGACCTGGTGAAACAGCACTTGTGGGCTGGAACTAACAGACCATTGAAGATCACCATTGAAGACTATGCCAAACACCATGAATCCAACCTGACTACATCACAAAGGAAGAAAAAACAGAAATCCAAAGATCTGACCCAGAAAGCCATGCTCACCAAGTTCCAGCAGGTCATAGAACATGGCAAAGAGCATGACCAAGAAAGAGAAAAAGGAAGAGGAGGAAGAGGGGGCAGCCGGCACAGAGGACGTTAGCAGGATCCATCCGGAGGGACAGAATATGGATGGAGAAATCCTTGTTACAACTGTGGGAAAAAGGGCCATTTCTCTCACAACTGCCCAAATAACCAGCAGACTGAGGGTCAGACTGAACAGGAAAGCATCAGATTTAATTTCACCTGAAATACACAACAAAAAGCCCAGGTGAATTGCCCAAAATTGAAATGACAGTACAGCAGAATTAACATTTCTGGTAGACTCAGGGGGTAACCAGTTCAGTTATCAGAGGAACAGAACTAAATGTTCCAATCTCTGCCAAGACAATGATAACAGTAGGAGTTAGTGGTCAGCTAATCAGTGAAAGACCATCTGTTCTTCTCCAGTGTGAAACTGCAAATAGATCATTTCAGCACTCTTTCCTAAAGTCTGCAGCGTGCCCAATTAATTTAATGGCACAAGAGCTAATGTGTAAACTGGGGTTAGTTATCACCAGCACCCCAAAGGGTTTAGAAATAGAAGAATCCATCCCTCAGTGTGTGAAATATAACCCAACTGTGCCCTTATTTTCATATGAATTGAGACTCCTCCAGGGCCCGGGGGAAGTCCCCAAGCATTTACTCAAATCATGACATCTGCTAGTCACATGGAGATAGACTCAGGCCTGTAGCATATTACTCTGCAAAACTGGATCCAGTAGCCCTAGGGCTTTACCCAGGGTTACCTAAGAGTAGTGACAGCAGCAGAAAAGGCAGTAACCGCCTCTATGGACAGACACATGGGGGTACACATCACTACTCTCATGCACTGCACATGTCACCCCAGCACTGGTTAAGGTATCATACAACCCTACTGGAAATGCCAAACAAAACTGTCAAATGGTGCACCACCTTAGATCCATCCTCATAAATGCCCACAGCTCAGGATGGTGAACCACATGACTGTATGCATGCCATTGTGCATCTTTGTACATCAATGCAGTCATATTTCCCTCAACCCTGACTAGTCACCTAGTTCCTGCTGCAGAAAAACATCCACACAGCATGATGCTGTCACCACTAGGCAAAGTCCAGACAGGCTGTTACGTGCCTTTTACTGAGAAGTGGCTTCCGTCTGGAGGAGTGCTGCAGAAATGGTGATCCTTCTGTAAGGTTCTCCTCTCTCCACAGAGCAAAGTGGAGCTCTATCAGAGTGACCACTGGGTTCTTGGTCACCTCCCTGACTAAGGCCCTCCTACCAAGATCACTCAGTTTGGCTGTCCGGCCAGCTCTATGAAAAGTCCTGGTGGTTCCAAACTTCTTCCATTTAGAGATGATGGAGGCCACTGTGCTCACTGGGACCTTCAATGCAGCAGAAATGTGACTGTCCCCTTCCCCAGATCTGTGCCTTGATACAATCCTGTCTTGGAGGTCTACAGACAGTTCCTAATACTTCATAGCTTGGTTTGTACTCTGGCATGCATTTTCTACTCTGGGATCTTATATAAACAGGTGTGTGCCTTTCCAAATCATGTCCAATCAACTGAATTTACCACAGGTGTCCAATCAAGCTGTAGAAACACCTGAAGGATGATCAGTGGAAACAAGTTACACCTCAATTTTGTCATGGCAAAGACTGAATACTTATGTACATGTTATATTTTTGTGTTTTATTGTTGAACACATTTGCAAAAATTTCAAACAAACTTCTCACTTTGTCATTGTAGGGTATTGTATGTAGAAGGTTTGATTCCCAGTCTAGGCAACTATGCTGTGCTACAACAATAAGAGTCCTTGAGCAAAACACCTAACACTACTTTGGCCCTCCTCTGAGTAAACCTGTAAGTCTCTCTGGATAAGAGCTAAATGCCATAAATGTAATTGTACACACTTTAAAATGAGGGTTCTTTAGTAAACGGTTGTATATATAACTATGAACACTCAAAGAACAACATGCATGTTTTAAAGGTTCTTTTATTTTTTTTTTGCATGTTTTAAAGGGGTTTTGCATGTTTTTATTTGCATGTATTGTTACAAGCTACATCATAACAACAGTAGAACCCTTTATGGTGCCAGATAGAACTCTTTTGAAAACGGTTCTCTACAGAACCCTCTACAGCCCACTGACCTGGAGAACCCTTCTTTTCAGTCAGTGGTGTAGGGAAGTCTCCTCCTGTGTGTCTCAGTAAACTGCTGCAGGACTGCAAACAGTCCCTCACACACTCCTGGTTCTATCCAGCTTACAGCCGTTTAGGAGACGTTTGGGACGTTGTCTGAGACGGTTATCAGCTGTAAGTCGTAAAACAGAGCAGTTAATGGAGCAGTGCTGATCAGCAACCCTGTCTGAACACAGCGGCGGCGAGAACGTCATCTACACGTTCAGCCGCAGAAAGCTCCAGGAGTGAACGTCCTGACTGAGGCGAAGAGAACGAGTACGGCGGGTTTAAGCGGAATGAAACGGCACGTTTATCCGCTGTTCAACAGCGAGCTCACGTCGCAGCGCTCGGCCTGTGTGTGTGCAGACTCACCGAGGCTGCCGGTCTGGATCCTCCCTCCGCTTCTGCTCGTGGCTTCGATTAGCCGGACATTACTGAAGCCCTGCTGAGTTAACCTCACTGCAGCTCCGATTCCAGAAATCCCGCAACCGATTATGAGGATTTTCGCCTGCTGATCCGGACGGAGAGCCATCGTGTCTGCTGTTTCCTCCTCAGACCTGCAGACTTCCCTCTCTGACAGTTACACTTTAACCCGCTCTGAGCGGGTTCACACTGAGCGACCGAATTCATCAATATATAATAATAATTTATTATTATTATTATTATTATTATTATTATTATTATTATTATTATAACAATAATGATGATGATGATAAAACATTGTATTATATAACATTGTATAACATGATATTAACAATAATAATAATAATAATAATAATAATAATAATAATAATAATAAAACTATAAAATATGAATACTGAGCCTGTTGGATTGTTTATTGTAAAAGCCATTTATTTAAGTTTATTTGGGCTATACAGATGAACATTCTATAGGTACTAAACTGATAAAACTATCCGCCAGTCCTTTTGCCTAAATAACCAGCATCTGCCAGAAGGGGGCGATATAAGACTGTAGCGCAATGATTGTATACCAATGGACAGACTTCTCTGCCTCAAACCTCAGCCTCTTGAAGGCCAAAAGAACATGTATAAAACTCATTTCCAGGAATGTGGACAAAAATGAACAAAGTTCAGATAAGCAAAATGCACTGGAAAAGCAGGATAATGCTTTCTTCGGCATCTGATTTGTTACTTCACTTTTCAAACACAAAGGGCTGGTTACCCAGATATTTCTACTTTTAATGGAGAGTCAGAATGCTCATCCAAAACAGCATTAGTTCCTGTCTGGGAAGCCAGCCCAAGGAGCATCAGCTATCATTCCCACATTCTTCTAGACCAGGGGTTGGCAGGAAAATAAAACAGAGGGAGCTGCAAATACTTTCTGACATCTAAAATGAAGATAACACTGTATATACTGCTTTTTCTGACATTTACACTTTGTATAAACAACTATAGTGTGCTGCTTATGAAATCCATGAAGTGCTGCAGATAACATTTCTATTCAACTTAAATTATCCATGTAGCAAACAAAGCAAAAAAAAAAAAAAAAGCTGTGAGCCATCATCCAGTCTTCAGATTAGGGCTTGAAGTCACTTTACAGGACTTTACAGTCACTTTACACTTTACAGGACTGTCAGCTGTGTCAGTTCATACAGCTGTGGATCTGAAGCTCGACAGGACTCCACATGCATATTTCTTCATGTTTATGTAAGGGTTGGGGATGGCCTTCCATGTTTCAAACATGAGTTTGTTCCTTCTTCAGGTTCTCAATATTACTCCATTTGTGATTCTGAACAAGAGTGTCCTTCTGACAGGCAACATCTTCAACATACTCTGTCAAACGTTTGAATTTGGGACACCCACATGTCTTTGTCAGCTGTTAGCCAGATCCAGATCCAGATCAGGTTGATTTACACCTGCTGTGTTTTGGCGGGTAAACCGGCTTCCAAGAGTGCGACGCTTATTTTGAGCGACGAAAAATAATAAACTATCATTTTATTTTAATATTTGAAGATCACAATAACCTTGCACTTTAGAACAAAAATTAATGAACACAAATAAAATACACTTTAATTAAATACTTATACTTTATTTTACTAAACCACACGGAGCCGCAGTTAAAGGATGGAAGAGCCACTGGTTGCTGGCCCTGCTCTGGACTGAACTTTACTCAAAGTTTCTACATTCTTGAGATAAATTCAGCACACAGATGTGAAGCATTTCTACAGTCATGTGACAAAATGAAGACACACCAAGAAAACTTAAACTATATAAACATATATATATATATATATATATATATATATATATATATCAATAAATATATATATATATATATATATATATATATATATATATATATATATATATATAAAAACGTATATTTACACATAAATTTGACATGAAACCTCGAAGATAAAGAGCATATATACATTTTTTTTGGGATAATTGCAATATCTGCAAATAAATGTTTCTGGTAAATGTTGATTTGTCCTGCACTGATTTTAGCCAATTTCTCCATACGAACAGCTTCAACTGTTACATTGGTGCTTTCATTCCAGGAATTGCTTGCTTCAAGTGCTTCCACACATTTTGTTGGCCATCGACTTGGCCATTCCTGAACATTAGGTCTATTCTTCTTTAATCATTCTCTGCTAGAAAGATTTGGGTCTGTAGAGTGTGCTTGGGGCCGTTGTTATGCTGCATGACACATGTTCTCTTGAGATTCAGTTCATGGACAGATGTTAACATTCCATAAGAATTTGCTGGTATAGAATCTTGAGTTCTTCATGACAAGGATTTCCATGAAAATCAAACTTGATCAGTTTCTTTTTGATGGTAAAGACAGCTTTTTTTCATGGCTTTTTTTTTTAGTTAGTAAGCAAAGAGCAGACCACAGAAATAATATAGACCTGTTCTTTCACACTTCATATAAAAATAATAAAAAGCCATTAACATAAAATAAGTATGGGATAATGTTGATGATTCCAGATGATCATTCTTGTATATTTGACATATTAATTGGATGTTATTCCAATGTCATGGTCATGGTCATTGCTTACTAACTAAAGCAAAGCACTTTTGTAAGTCGCTCTGGATAAGGGCGTCTGATAAATGCAGAAAATGTAAATGTAAATGACAGTCACTCATTGTAGAATGGTATTCCAGTGGATAATTTTTATGGTAAACAGAAAACTCCCTGTTAAGAACTTTGTCCCAAAAAACACATGTGAAGATCAACTACAGCTGGATGAAATTAGTTGAAATTTTGAAATGAGGCACTTGCAAATTAACCACATTTCCTAAATTAGGTTAATATGTTGAATTTATTCAACATCAATTAAAAATGATTACAATATGAAAACCAACACATCACTGGCACCCCTGCCAGTTTTAACAGAGAGCTGTTAAATGGTTACCACTTCCTTTGCTATGCCATGGGAAAATTAAAGCCAACTCAGGCCATAGCGCTTGTTTCTCAGGACACTATTGTGTAACAGTGGTACTCAGGCCAGGAGGCACTGATTTCTTGTCTCACTTTGAACAAAACAGGCCCTGGAATAAATTGTGGGAACTGGTTTACTCTGTAGGTCACTCACAGAACAATGAGAAACTCTGTTGGACTCATTGTGAATGTGCAGGAAACAGAAAATGACTATTTTCTTCTCAAGGAAAAAACATTGACAGTCATATGATATGGCAGTCATGAGATAATGATATCATGTCAGAAATAAACATGCAGCTACATGAGAAAATACATAAGAAAACAAGCCCCAAATAAATAAATAATAAATATGATCATGTGAAAAATTCAGAACCAGTTTATTATAAAACACACAATCTACACACAATTGTACAGTGTGTGTCTGTGTACAATCTACACACAGTCGATATATTACTGTATTGAGCGGTTAAAGTGTGTTCATCCTATTTTAAATTTAACAAAATACATTCAGTGTAAACCTGTAACATCTACAAAGTGTCTCGTTCACAGTTTCCTTTTTTTCTCAGTTGATTTAGAAGACCTTCCATTTTCACTGAATTTATACAGACAGTAAAACGGAATTTACTTGACATGATATTCAATAGACCTTGATTTTATTCATGAATTATGTTTATTCATATTGTATAGTTATACATATTTAAACAACTATAGATATTGTATCTTGCATGTACTTACCTTTCAGGAAATGGGAATATTTAGGAATGGAGTGTTATGCAAGATGTTTGGTTTAGAATAATGTATGCATTATTGTAAAACCAACACTGTTTTCAGAGAACTATATTTGGATTCACTTTTTAGTTTCCAATATTTTCAGATATAATGTTGAAAGTTTCAGAAATATTCAATACACCAATTCTACCCTCAGGAAACCTGGAAATGAATGTCAAATAATTTTGGTACCATTTAATAACAATGGCAAACAGATAAACTTGAATATTTTGATAAACCTGAATTATGAATTAAAGTTGAACAATTCTATTGTCTCTAATTTTCAGTCATCAGAAAAATTATCAATTAACATTTCATAACAAATAGATTAATAATAATTTATATTATTTAAATATAAATATAAAATATAAATTATTTAAAACATTTAAAATGTTTAAAACTGTGTGTTTAAAGTTTAAGGTGTCCAATGTTTTTTGATAAAATAAATTTTTTATTGTTATTATTTTGGAACGGCTGAAACAATTGGTTTCACAATATTAACTATTTTGGATAATTTTAGTTTGCAGAAAGATGCTAAATCGGCTGAGAAAAACTGCAAAATGCTTAAGTGCCCTTATACAGTAGTCTCTACACACACACACACACACACACACACACACACACACACACACATATATATATATGCATGGCTCCTGAGTATCTCATAAATGTATCAGTAGAAACATTATTGCATCTATGTTTTCAGTCAGTGAAAACAGTATTTAAATCTTTCCATACACTATCTGTGTTCTCAGCATGTTCGTCCAGCTGTTGCAGTATCATGGACTTCAGCACACTGTATCTGCAAAAGAATATAATATAAAATATTGCTGCAGTTACATACTAGCAGAAGCCTATAAATTTTCATTTGAGTATATATATATATATATATATATATATATATATATATATATATATATATACACATTTTCATTTGAGTATAAACAAGAAGTATAAACCTGTTGGTGCAACATAACTTACTTTTGTGTCAGTTTCGAAATCTCTCTCTCTTCTTCTTCCATCAATTTTTTGACAAAACTATCTAAAACAGGCATTTCAAATTTGATGTACTGTGCAACCTGAAAAAGACATACTGAAATTACTGTCTGTTTAAAACTGTTACATACTCTATTTTTTTAAGACACAAGCAGACAGACTCACATCGTATGTAACCTCTTCACCGAGATCCCTTTCCATAATGAAAATCTTGGCAATTTTTTCACATGGTCCATACAGTACACGTGATACCAATGGATATTCAGTGTCTTTAAACCTCATCCTCTCTGAAGAAAAAATAGTCTGTTAGTGCAGTTCTAAATCAACAATCAAAGGTCAAATAAAGTTACAAAGTAAAATGGTAGAAAAGAAGGTACCTCCTGATTCATGGACAACATAGAGGGCAAATTCATCAGTGCTATTCTCAACCTACAGAAATAGCATAAAAGAGGGTTGTGAGAATTGAAAAACACAATTTATTATGTGAAACAAGACTACTGTATTACTTACTCGAAACTTATTGAGTAACAGACTGAGCACTTCTTGTGTTGTCATTCTGCTGTTCACGCGAACATTAGTCACTGATCCATATGCTGGAGTGAAAACTGATGTCTGTTAAAGCAAAAAAATAAATTAATAGTACACATATTGGGCATACAATTCTGGCATCTGTTTCTCTGAATACTGTGTTAGCCTCCTTTCACCCTATTCTTCAAAGGTCAGGATCCCACAGGACCTCCACAAAGCAGTTATGTGGATGGTGTGTCATTGTCAGCACTGCACTGACCCTAACACATGGTGGTTTTTTAGTGTGCATTACACTGGTACGAGTGGATCATACACCGCCGTTTTGAGTGTTTAGTCCAATCAATGTCACTACTGGATTGAGAACAGTCCACCAACCAGAAATATCCAGTCAGCAGTGTCTTGTGAGCAGCATCCTGTGAGCACTGACAAAGGCCTCGAGCAGGGGTTGGCAACATGTGGCTCTTTCATCCTTATATTGCTGCTTGGCGTGGTTTGGGAAAATAAATCATAAGTACTTAATAGAAGTGTTTTTTTTATTTGTGTTTGTTCTTTTTTTTTAATTTAGTTCTAAATTGGAAGGTTATTGTGATCTTCAAAGATCATTCAAATTATATTTTATTATTTTTCAAAATATAATTCAAAATAAGCATCATACTAGCAGAAGCCTGTTTACCCGCCAAAATGCATCAGGTATAAATCAACCTGAGCTGGATCTGGAACTTGAACTGGAGCTGGATCTGGCTGACACAACTGACAAAGACGTGGGTGTCCAAATCGCTTCACAGAGGATCTTGGCTATGTTCCCTGTCAGAAGGCCACTCTTGTTCAGAATCACAAATGGAGTGATATTGAGAACCTGAAGACCAAACAAACTCGTGTTTGAAACATGGAAGGCCATCCCCAACAGCTACATAAACATGAAGAAATATGCATGTGGAGTCCTGTCGATCTTCAGATCCACATCTGTATGTGAGCAGCTGTTCTCCACCATGTGTTAAAACCCCGCTCACAGACACAGCTGACAGTCCTGTAAAGGTCAAAGTGACTTCGTACCCAATCTGCAGACTGGATGATGGCTCACAGCTTTTTTTTTTTATTTGCTACATGGATAATTTAAGTTGCATAAAAAATGGATTTTGTTTTTTTTTTCAAGAATCAAAATGTGCAAAATATGCACATTACATAAATAAAATTTAATTTTATCTGGAGCACTTCATGGATTTCATAAGCAGCACACTATAGTTGTTTGTAAGAAGTGTAAAGGTAAGAAAAAGCAGTATATACAGTGTTGTCTTCATTAATCTTCATTATCTTCAAAAAATATTTCCAGCTCCTTTTCTGTGGAACCCAGGTCCAAATGACTCTTTGGGTGTTAAAGGTTGCAGATCCCTGGACTAGAGGATGAACAATACAAACTGTGAAGAAACAGGTGAGCTTCTGTGTCTGACTTTATATCTACAAGGTGGACCAACTAGGTAGGAGTGTCTAACAGAGCAGACAGTGAGGTGACAAAGTGTTTAAATACTCCTGTAGCACTTCTGTGTCTGATTCACCAATAGAAGCACAGCACACAATAACACCACCACCATGTCAATGTCGTGTCAGTGCTGAGCATGACCCACCACCTACATAATACTTGCTTTGTGGATGTGCTGACCACTGAAGAACAGAATGAAAGAGGTTAGCAAAATATGCAGGGAAACGAATGGACCTCAGACTTAAGACTTAAAGTAATTACAGAACTATAAAGTGCTCATTTATGGTAAGAGGCACTGATAAAATGAATGTAGAAACAAGAAGCTGTTCATAATGTTCTGATTGATCAGTATACATATTGGTGAAGCTGTGTATTCATCCCAGACCCCCCAGATCTATACCTCAAAATGAGAGAGGAAAGAAAACACATGGGAACAAATGCAAGCTGCCCCATTCAACCAAAAAAAAAATGTATATTTAATATTGCTTAAATAATATGGATAGATTTGGTTTGGAACTCTGCAGTTATTGAGTCAGCAGGGCATTGCTGACTTTTATGCACATGGCAACCCCGCTTTTTAAATTTTTGTGGTACCTAAATGCTTCCACTTTTGAAGATCACTCAGCTAATAGTGTACAAATTTGTAATGTCAGTGGCAGTGTGAATACCTGAATTTTGAGGTGTGGTGTGTCCCAGAACTTTTGTCCATATAGTATAGATCGATACAGTGGATCCGAAAAGTATTCACAGCGCTTCACTTTTTTCAGAATTTAAGTTGCAGCCTTATTTCAAAATGGAATTAATTCATTTTCTCCCTCACAATTCTACATAAACTCAATATTGACAAAGTGAAAAAAAGAAATTGAATTAGAGTATGCTATCCCTGACATGACAAACAAATATTTGCAAGAATAATAAAATGGGTTTACAGGTTCTTACTTTGTCCTACTTTTCCAAGATGACTTGTCTTGGCACTCATGAGTATCAAAGTAAGCAGATCTTAATGTGAAAAAAAAACCATTTCCTTTGCCTTTGTTTACACTAAGACTCTTGAGGGCAGCATACCCATCACCATCCACCCCTAAGACAAGCAATTAAACAGCAAGTTTCCCTTCCAGTTTCTCCACATCTGCAAAAAGACCTCTTTGACCAGGCTGATCCATAACCTTGAAGAGCACTGATGAGAAGAGCAGGTGACAGGCCATTGTGGAGAGCAATGCCTCTGCCAGGGTAATGCCTGCACAGGAAAAGCACTGCCTCTCAACACCTGCATCCATCTTACAACACTCCGACCCGCAGGACACTCACACAACCGACACTTCCCCTCACACATGCTGCTACAGCCATTAGCAAGAGCATCAGGGCTCTGTGCCAGTCACAGGCCATGACAGCACTTCATGAAGCACTATTGTCCTGAGGACAGGCTGTACTCATCTCTGCCCAGTGCTAACCTTTAACAATGAAGGAACCAGAAAGTTCTTTGGACTAGTGCCATAAAAGAACCACAGGTTTTTTTTCTGTGAACCATATAAACCATCTAGGAATCTTTATTTTTATGGGTGTATTCATCTCTTAGTCGTTTTATTCTACTTGGACTACTTGGTTGTTCCTCCTGGTTGAAATAAAATATAGTGTAGAATAAATACAAAGTGTTTATGTTTCCAGTGTGTTGACTGAACGTTTCCATAGCTCTTCCTGAGAAAGACCAGTAGTTAGATAGAATTAAAATAAATCAGGTGAGTGCTGGTGGAGCTGAAGGAATCAAGTCTAGAGTTCAGTGGTTAAACCTGTTTTGTTCTAACTGTATTCTATCAACCAAAATACCAGACGTTACTCTGAAAACAACAGATTATGATAAGTTTTTATAGTACACTTCGAGTACTATAAAAATATATCTCAAAATATTTCAAAATGGTTCTATATCTATATAGAACCATTTTGAAAGTTTCTATAAAGAACAATATTGTTGCAGTCACACAAAAACCTTCCATCTCCATTTTTGTCATTGATTTCTTTCTTTCATGATTTAAAATAAAAACTGTTACTTTTTGTATTTTGGGCACTTTTGACTCAGTGGTTAATGTGCTGGTTTATCCATCACATGGTTGTGGGTTTGAAACCAACGAAGATGACACTGTTGGGCCCTTATTCCCTTCTGCTCTAGGAACTGTGGCATGGCTGACCGTGGCTTTCTAGGCAGGGACGTGCAAAGAGAAGAATTACATTGCACTTTACAATGACAATAAAGGTAATTAAATTAAATCATTGTGTTCTAACTTCGTGATAAATGAGGCAATAGAAACCTCCGATCCACACTACAAACTACTTTCATTGAAATGTACAAATGTTTTTGCTTCTGTAAAGTTGTCATTTTAGAGATACAGAATGATACAGATGAACACACACTTTTCTGCTGGGATACATTTTTTTTGGGACTGCCTTTTTCACAGTGCTGTATTTAATTTATGTCAGATAATCACCTTGTGGTTATAAAAATGTCCATTAATGGAGAAGCGATGTCTTTTAACCCTCTGTAAATCTCCTGAGCTGCGTAGTTTCGATCTTCTCTGAATGTTCATGAAGCTGGCATCACTTCTTGTTCTCAGCAGTTGAGGGGTCTCCTCCTCCAACCCAAGGTCATCCATACCTGCAGTGGGCAGGCCACCAGCAGTGGATATGTGAGCTGTAGTAAAGGAAACTCAACATTTTGAGGAATCTCCTGTGATTTCTGCTCTGTCTCATTGAGGATTGGTTGAGGACTATTTCTCACCTTATTTTATCAAAATAATAATGGTATTTGCAGATAAAAATGATGAATACTACTTTAGATTTGGCTGATATTTAATAACAGATTTATCGATATCCAGAGAATGTTAATATAGGGTTACTTTGCTAAAACGTCTAGCTAAAACTGCATTTGTAACCCTCTAGGAAAAAAAGGAAAATATATTCCTTTTGAATGCTAATCTAGTCCTAAATTCAAGTTTATACATTTTATGTATTAATATCAACAGATATGTATATGAAATATACTGGATATTGGTATCAACCTACACTTTCCATATCAGTAGACTCCTATCTTTTTACACTACAATTCCTTAAAAAATGTTCTTATATAAAGACCAACACAAATAATTCCATCCTGATACAGCCTAAAGTTCCAGGATAATACCAACAAAACAAGCAGTATAAGCACTGCTGTATGAGAACAGATGCTAGGGTGTGTACACTGTGGAAACTTTCCCTCACTGGGGGTTGGGGGACAGACTAGAGAAAAACATTCAAAGTTAAAAACAAGTAATGTTTTTAATGTAGAATGTGCTAATAGCCAGCCAGTGAGCTACAATAAATACACACATGCACTCATTACTCTTCCAATTCTTGTAGGAACTGCATCTTGCAATTCAATTTCTAATCCCTAAATCCATAGAGCTATAATTAGATTATCCATGAAGGATTACGACACATACACGTGATAAACAGTTTCATTCACATGCAAAACTAGTGCAGTGCTAATCTGAATGTCATTCAAAATACAAAAAAACAAACCATAATACTTACTGGTTAATGTTGGTTCAATGACTTTGTTGTTATTGGACTCCAGTAAACTGTCACTTGAAATCTGTTGATTACCATCATTCCTGTAAATATGCAGACAAGATTTCCTATCTGAATTATGGAGCAAACAAAATTAAACAGGAGAGTAAAAAAAATCTGTTAAATACGTTTTCTGAATAGTTATTTGCTTAAATACATTAATGTGGGCAAACATTGGTTTAAATAACAGAACCTTTACATTATGTGAACTTCAAAAAGGTTCTTCATAATCATTTTAATAATAGATCCATTAAAAAAACATTTTAGCAGTTTCATATACCACCCTTTACATTATGGATTGAAACTATACTTCTCTCTACTGCAAGGTCACAGGAGTCTTGGACTTAAGCCTAAATATAAGCGTATTATTTCCCTGACAGAAGATGATGCTACACGTGAGGCAGAGCATGGATGTATGGATGATTCTGCTTTCAGTGAGAGCAGAACAATGCACAACACATGTTCTCTCAGCAAACAGAGGCCAGGAAAAGCCCCACATTGTGAAATGCTTCAACAATGATCTATTTTAAGCCATTAAGATACTGGAAAACTGCGCTAAGTTTATAACAGCTGCGTGCACATCTGCACACGTACATTTGCAGAGCATGGACTGATGGCATATTTTCTGAACAGCCAAAAGTAAGGACTTACAGGTGGAAAAATTATAACAATTTTAAACTGTGTGGATTTAAAATTGAGTAACACCGTAGCCCAAAAATGTTTTTTAATCATTTAACCATTAGTCATTTAACCACTGGAAAGCATTAGCAATAAAAAACATTTTAGCACAATATCAAAATGAGGGTAGATTCTTTATGTGGAAAGAACCTGCACTGTGGCATTGTACTCTTTAAATGTGAAGTTTATTTAAAATGTTGGGAAACTGATTGCCTCCTGACACACTGACTTCCAGTTAAGTGTACAAACTGGTTTCAATTTAAGTAAACATTTAATTCTTTAGTGAAGTTGTGCATAAAATATTGATGTTCAATTTCATATAATATTTGTGAGAAAAGTATTTTCAGCAAATTTACTGCCACTGTTCTCTAACACAAAGAGTTCTATATACACACACTAAAATGTTTGGTTGTGCTTGTTGCATCATTTTGCTGGATTATTTCCACGGTATTCTATAGTTTTTTAGAATAACTAACAGCACCTGGTAAAATCATTTGGAAGTCTGTTAAACAGCTGTTCAACTTCAGGAAGCACCACAGCGCAGTAAGTAAACTTCTAATGAAAATAGACATTTTACTACTCCCTCTTTACTGAAACAAATCAATATGTGTTTTATTTACAGTATAAACAGTGATCTGATCTGTTAACATGTGACTGATAGGATTAACGTAGTCAGATCAATGACACTAGATTTAGCAGTAATAGCAATATTTTGTAATAATATATAATAATTGTATTGTGTTTATATGGATTTAGACAATAGCCACTATATAAAGATGCTATATAAAAAATATAATTTTCTTTGTGAGCATAAATACACTTGTTTGCCTAAACAGAATCATTTTCAGAACAAAAAAGAACCATCTATGCAACATCTTAAATACATAAAAAGAACAGGTCCCACCTTTTATGTGTGTACTAACATGATTCATATACTGATATGGTTATGACTGATTACAGTTATGAGGGCCAAAGGTAAAAATGGGTGCAGCTCAGCTCTGCACACCTGATGGACACAGTTGTCCTACCTATTAGCTCCTGTGTTCTCCAACCTCAGGGCTTCTGCACATGGAAAGTGGAACCGCTCATTGTCATCTTGCATTTGTAATCTGATCGGTCTTTTCAGGCCCCAGGATATGTTGAGTAAACCCTCCATTATCAACTCGCCCTCTTCCTGCAGCCATAGAAGAAATAATAATAACAATAATAACAACAACAACATCAATAATAATAATAATAATAATAATAATAATAATAATAATAATAAAAATAATAATGATAATCATCATCATCATCATCATTATCATTAATTCTTCTATCAGGCAGAGGAAATCCTGCTGGCTCATGTCCACTCCAGCTCTGTTTCAAGTCTACGTGCTAGAATACAGTTACAAGCCCCATTTCTGCTCAGAGACACTGCAGCAATGGAAAGTCACATTGGGAGGCATCCGCTCAAGATGACCTGCCTTGTGTTGAAGTGTGAGTTTGAGTCATGCTGCGACCTCCACAGAGCTGTGTTAGGGCACGTAGACATTCCATTGTAATTGTGAGACGTGCAGGACAAATTCTGCATTACCGGATTCGTATGCCTTTTTCACACAAGTGACATTCCTGATGCTTTTTCCAATCACAGAAATAAATCACAGCTATGATATACTGATGTGAATATTTTCATCAACCTTCAAATTAAATATTTTTTTATTTTGTAAACACATCAGTAACATTCTGATAATTAAATATTTGAGAACATCCAAAAACTGAAAAATATTTTCTTCATAGTAAGCTTCATAGTAACATTTCAACAATTAGTATGCAATTACAGTTTTTCCTACTTCTATTTTTCACAATTTCAGAGGATCACACCAGGTTCTGTACACTCAAATTAAATTCTAGTACAACACAGGAGACAGAGCAACGTGACACAAGTCACACGAATGCCACACAAGCACAAGTCTAATCCTATGAGTAACTAAATTTAGTTTAGATAAGACTGTTCCGTTCTTAAGCACAACACCACCTGAATGCTACCCATGGCCAGCAATACAGTACTGACCTGAACAGATTAAACACAGCCCTAAAAATAGCTCTATCTATATGTCATTGTGCTGAATCTTATTTATCCCAGCAAAAACAAGGGTTAATGTCTATAATCAGTTTTGAACTTTGAATGACTTTTAAATCACTAACTTTTGGCCTATATTGTACTGCTAATGTCTGCAGTAGTTGTAATGTTCCTGAAAGCCTACAGTTTCCAACTAGCATCATGATTCAGAAATTAGTGTCAATAAACTGAACTTTTTAATCAGTTCAATTGGCTTGTATTTGTACAATAAATAAACACAAATAAATAAATTAATATTGTTAGGGCAAAAAACTGAAATTTATACTAATGCAAATAAAAAATAATGAATAAATTATTGACTGCAACACTCTAAATTGGTTTTGAGGAACAACAAAACTAAAGCATATGATTAATGATGTAAATATAACTAACAAACTGTTATAGGTACATTATCTGCATATTGGTCACCATTTTCAAATATGAAACATTTGGGTGTTCACCAATATTATAAAGTTTATAAGTCTTTATGGTATTATCTAAAGGCCTGGGCAACAAAAATAATATTAATAACAACAGTAACTTTTGTAAACTTTTGTAAACAGAAAACTTTTCAATGTTTATACAGTGGGAAATACTATATATATATATATATATATATATATATATACACACAACACACCAGTGAAAGGCCCACTAGCGCTAGTCAAAAGTCTTCTTGAACTTGGTTTTTCCTGTGCCAGAAATTACTGAAAGCTCACTCGATCTCAAGCTAACGGGAAAGCTGAAGCTGGGGAAACATGGGGGCATCCATGCTAGGCCAAATTCTTAGCCATCTTTTCTTTTCAATAAAGAAGACAATCAAAATAGACCTCATAATTTCCCTGATTGCAAGAGGATAGTGGACAACTTTGTATGCAAAGTTATAGTATGCAAAAATTGCATACTATAGCAAATGTAATGTTTAACTGTTGAGATGCCTGGTCCTGGAGGCACCCCATACCCTGCATATTTTAGCTTTAACACACACCATGCATCTCTGTTAATAAACAGATTAGTTGAACCAGGTGTAGTGGGAGCATGGAAAGCTCTAAAATATGCAGGGTAAGGGCACCTCCAGAATTAGGGTTGAGGGACATTGTTGCAAAGTATAATGGCCATAAAATGACCTCACATAGCAAAGTGTAGTAATGACCTCATGTAGCATATTGTAATACTCTATAAATAGACCTTAAAAATGAACTTCTTCTAGGAACATTTCTTCATTTAGGAAACTATTTAGTAACATTATATCAGCAGTGCTTATAAGAGAGCACTCTAAATCCATGTGTTATTAGTTTTGATTTATAGATTGAACACAATGACCATTAAACAAATGGCTAAGTAGCCCTCCAAAACATTGCCTAAATGAATCCCAGAAGACCAACATGCTCACAAGAGATTGCGGCAGTTGATGTGTTGCTGGCAGGAGAAGGAGTGAGTGTGGGCTAGGTGGAGGCCTGAGTACACCCAGGGCCTCATTGTTTCTGAAATGTAAACAATGAGGGCAGCTGTGGCGGTGAACTGTGGTCAGCTGCCACGCCACAGCTTCCTCCACCCTCTTGGCCCAGCACACACACTTCCTTTAGAAAGCGAGGTCAGCATGCAGCTAAATTTAGTGTCATGAGCCTTGGCTTACACACAGCACAAGTATAAAAGGCAGTGCTTGTGCCTGTAAAGCAGATCAGAACCAGTTCACAAACTGAGAGCAAGCATCAGCTACGAGTGCTACACAGGTTTAAGCACTAAATCACCTAAGGCACCTCAGGCATAGATCACAGGTGAGTTTTTGATTTAACTTACATTTCTGATGGATAAGTATCATATGTCTAAATGCTTTAGAAGTTATACATATGACATTAAACTCAATAGTTCATGCAGTGCATCTTGAAATAATTTTTCTGTGATCCAATCTCTTTCCAGCATGAAGCCCAGAAGATTACTCTTGTCCATTGCTCCTTTGCCCACAATATCAGAGACACATGAGGATGCTTCTCAGGTGGGATGCCTGGCCACCCCCATGCAGTCTCTGGAGGAATATGTAAATTCTATTAAAGAGTTAGCCCAGCCTGTCTGTGGTCCTGTGAGGACAGCAAGGACTTTAAGGCCTCGGCTGTTCTCCAAGCCACTAGGGAAACACTCAAGCACCTGCTCACCACGCTGTTCCTCCAGAACCCCACGACCTCGTACCAATTCGCTGGGACTGGATGAGCTAACGCACCACTTCAACAGCCAGAAAGACTGGGGCAGCAGGGATCCACTGGACTGGCTCTTTGCACAGACACAAGAGGAGTTGCACAGGATTGACAGTGCATCTGCTGTTTTGAGGTTACTGTAATGCTCTGCAGCCCAAGAGCAGACAGACTGTATGGAACTATATGTCCCTTTGGACTGAGGAATTACAACCAGGCATGTTGTGCCCTGGACTTAATAATAATAGCTTAATTTATTTGTTTGATTATGGGTTTAGATCCATGTGTTCCTATGTTTACACTCTGAAGAGTTTTTACTCTTTTTGTAATAAAGTACAAATGTTTTGGAAGCGTGGTTTCACATGGTTTTTCGCTTTCTTATTTCTCAGTCACAGGCCTTATATGCAGTTTCATATACTGAAAAATAGAAAAGGTGGATTTTTCTTAAACATTGCTGTTTAAAAACACATCATCATAAGTAGATATGAATTATAAAAATAAAACAAATGCACAATATTACATACAATACAGAAAATAATACATAATAATACACCCATTAATGACAATGATGTACAAATATTATTATTATTATTATTAGTAGTAGTAGTAGTATTCAGGTCTTCGTTCAATTAGTATATATGCTTAAGGTATATCTGAGCTGTGTTTTCGAATTTATGTGTTTAATATTCCATCACCAGTTTGTAAACATCCTCAGAGATATATTTTTATTTGAATGCATTTGAAAATTGAAGTAGCTGTCAATAACTTGAAAAAAATGGGGTGCTGTGGCCTGTGGAAAGCAAGGTGAGCTTGGACTGAAAGGTCGCTGTTTTGATCCCTAGTGTGCGTTCTAACTTCCCTAATTACTAGTGTGTGTGTGTGTGTGTGTGTGTGTTAAAGTTTGAAGTCAATTGTACTGCTGTAAATTTAAGTAAAATATGCTTAGATTACATTTTTTTAAATCTCCATGAATGCTTTTACTGTGTCCTTACAGTTAAGTCCAGTCCACAGACATTTGTACATCAAGTGTATTGTGCCTATTGTCTATTGTCTAAACCTGGTTTAGTTTTAAGCAGGAGCTCTCTCTGCTGGTTAAAACCCAACACAGCAACTTATTTTGAAATGTTTTCACTGCCACAAGAGGACGCTGCAGTCAGTACTGTTCCCTGAAATAACTTCACCTTTCACAGGCCTAGATAAACTGGAACTTATACACGATATGCACACCAAAAGGAAGGATGTCTAGAGTGATTACAGTTTTTCAGGAATATATTCCTTTATATTCCCAGAAATATGTTTATCAGTCTTACTAATTGATTAAAAAAAAGAAACATTTGATAATGTAATAGTTGAACCATAAGAAAATGTATGTTTTATTCTATCTATGTTGACAGGCTAAACCTCTGCAATCTTAAACCTGAACACTGGAATGGATTTAACTAGCGGAACAAATATTATAATTAATACAATTTTTTCAGATCAGATCTGAAAAAAATAGACAAAACAAAATGAAATGAATAAAATGTTATGTATATAAAAAAATAATGTTTATAAAATATTTTACCAGGATTATGGGCAGAACTTGTAAGACAGGTTCGCTCACAGAATCCTGCATACAACCTGTCACTCAAAATTACTACACACAATGCTTCATTTACATGCATATACACATTCCACTGGTAATTGGGGAAGAATACATCATTTATGCAGTGTGCACTTGTGTGATTACAGCCAAAATTATTTGTTTTTACTTGACATTAATAGTTGCAACAAAGCTTCCACAGACTTTAGTGAGTAAACAAAAGTGCTCTTCATGTGAATTAATCTCTCTTGAAATGGAAATGGTACTGGCTTGTGGTTTAATCCCAAATATGCATACTAATCTCAGTATAGTCTTTGGAGCAAACATTAAAGTGAAAAATATGTCTACATATCTACATGTAACATAATGTGGAATTAAATAATATGCAATTAAATTCATCACATAGAGCCAGTTCCCCAGACCTGAATAATAATCCTAGACTGAAATGAATTTCCAATGGTTACACCACTGTAATTCAACCCAAGACAAGGCTTAACCCAGATCTAACAAAGTGATCCTAAGGGTTTGGTTAACATACAGGGATTAAGCCTACCCATGGACTCCATAGCATTCTGAATAGAGATTCTCCACCAAAATGAAAATATAGACTAGGCATTATCTGGAGTCTAGGAAACCAGAAATAACACATATAAAAAAACAGATGCTCCTAGAAGTCTGACTGGAATGCTATGCTAACTAAAGGCAACATGTATCAGGTATAACACAACATGCCAGACTTCAAAGAAGTTCCTAATGGTGTCCTGCAATAATGGTGTTCTGTGACAATCCATTCTATGCAGCTTGAATATTCAAGGTGGGGGTGGAATGTTGACAGCACAGTCAAAATCACTTTCAGTTGGGGATGTCAGGTGTTGCAACTGGCCATGGCATAGTATCTGTCTTCAAGGCAAGCTCTTGAGATAGCAGCAATATCCTGTTGGAAGTATGTGTTCAGAAAGGGTTGGACCAATGATTGTTCATTAATGTAAAATTGGGCTGACAATGTGTTAATAATAAAGACCAAAAGTGTTCTCTGGCAACATATAAAATTTCAGCCCATACCATCACACCTGGCCTTCTGGACAGATAATGCGTGACAACAGATCATTAATCTTGCCTATTCACACAGTCTGGCAGAACACCATTGCAGTCATGCACTGCAATCAGTTGATTCTTTCTGAGTATCATTTTTTTTTGATGATGATGAGTATATTATATATCATATTACAGGTCTATAGTAAAATAAACCAGGAAGAAATGGTTTATGCTTTCAAGTGCCCTTTAGAATAACCAGAGTGCTAAGAAATAGGGGGATGGTATTTTTTCGAACACTTTAGCTAGAAAGGACTGAATTTGTTTAAAATGTGCAGCATAGTTTTGGTCAGGTGTCTTTCAGTTTCCATTCCTGCTCAGTTTCAAGGTCTCGGGATTCCATCCATTACTCTCGGTTTCTGAAATCTTGCTTTATATTTGGTTCAAACATCCCTACATGCCTTGTAGATGCCCTACATGACTGAACGGGTGTGTACCTCACCCCTGCCCTAATTTCAAGTGAGCTTTGACAGAGCAGACCAATGGAGCAGATAATGTTTCAGTGGCAGCACCTGTGCTTGGTACACAAAAGGGTACAAGTGAGCTTAACAGTACTAAGGTAGGTCTGCAGGACATGGCAACAATTTTAAACCAAAACATACATCACAGACTGTCACTGTGTTAATTATTTTTCTTCATGTGTAAATTTACTGGTATTTACTGGTAACACATGTAGAATGTTCCCATTCAAGCATAAGTCAAAACAATGTAGACAGCACAGACAATACAGAGATATACACAACATCTCTTCCCCTACATAGCAGCACATTTTGGCAAAGGTTTTGTTTGGACTTGCCTGATAAATACAGAAAAAAATCAGTTCCCATGGTCCTTAAGTGTCTTCAAACTTAGAATACACTCCATCTGAATCACATGCTGCTCATTAGATTGTCTCAAACTCTGTCGTTATCAAATGTGACAGCAATAACTTTCAAATTTCTTTTTTCAATGTGAAGCTATGTTTCACCAACTGTTCAACCTAAGTTCAATGAACACCAGATCATTTAGTATAAACACAAGTTTCACAGCCTGGTCAGTGAAAACAGCTTGGGTTTTTAGCTCATAACTTCATTTTTCTATCTGTGGCCACTTGTGCTGGAGCCTGGGAACTTCCCAAAAGCATGACCTAATGCAGCAAAGCCAAATAATGTCATCCCGATCCTCTATTCAAAAAGCACTTGGAAAACCTCTTTGTCTCTATTGCAAATGATAAATGAAGTATCATGTAGGTCTTCAACAGTCTCAGCAAATGCCAATCAACAAAGTAATTTGGAAAACTTCACACTGATGACTGAACAATTTGAAAGGCAATTCTCAGAAATTATAAGCAATAAGTAACAAACACTGACACCCAAATACTTTGCACAAGTACTGGCTCTTTACTTACTTCTGGGAACACAAAAAAGTTTAATTGTAGCTAGTTAGAACAAAAGTGTGGACTTTGTGATGTGCCTGAGGACTGGACTGTCAAACCTCTGTAGGCCTTGAATTTGAGGTGACAGCACTAAAGCAAATGCTAGTATACTTCCTAAGATGCAACTAAACCATGAAAAGTCATCTTTATATGTTGCAGCTATTATTGACTAAATACTTTCAACAAAAAATCACTGACATTTAACTCCCAGTTACTGCAACCAGTTTGAAAGCAACAGACAACAAAACTGCTGTTCTTGTTTTGTTCCTTGATTATTAATATTATTAATTTTATTATTTAAAATATTTAATCACAACGGAGAATTCATTGTGTTGACACAATCCTACAAGTTATATTGTACTTCCTGAAACTTATCTACCTGTTGAACAAGATTCCAAGGCCTTTCACTGATCACCCACTCTCAGTCCTGAGGGCAACTCACTGAAGAGTATTCATTAACTCCCTGAAGCAGAATATTAACTGTGATGACATGCAGTGAAGTGTCAGTTTTTCGAGTTTCTGCATACCTCATGGATGCGAAGCTGAAAACTCTTGCCTTCATGGTAACAGTTATATGTTTTCAAAATTGATAAAAAGTCTGGCCTAAAGAAGAAGGTGGAAAACAAGGATCAGTTGTGTACAGCACATTTACAATTATCTGAATGTAGAGCAGATGTAGAGCTGCACTCACTTTGCTATGACTTTCTTATCATTCAGTCTTACAAACGGTGTTTGAGCAGGATCCATGATGGAAGCTTTCCATAAATCTCTTAGCTGTAAATACAGAATGAGACAGAGTGTAATCAAAACAGAGTAGAGACAACATGGTTTAATGCCTATAAAAACAACCACAGTTAGCCTTTTGTTCAGAGGTACCATCGCTGCATCTTACAGAACAGGACAGAGTAAAATAAATGCCAGAGCTTAGGAGAAGTCACATGCTCACAGAGTGAGATAGTTCCACAACAGGCACTTGTCTTGGCATGCTGACTAAGAAATAAACCTTTACAAACCAATAAATCTTCTCACGACTCCCAAGACACTTTACTTCTGAACTCACATTAACATTCACATAAACCTGTTGTTGATTTCAAAGACAAAACAAAGATAATTTGTTTGGTCTGTGGAGTCTGCTTAGCACATATAAATTCCTCTGTTCAGGTTGCATTACTTTCACTTTTCCTTTTCTGTGAAAAATCCACCTTGGATAAATCTGAGCACTGACAATGGGCTGGAATTTCCAGGGAGTGGCAAAAGAGTTGGTAAGCCCCGACCGCTGCTTTTAAAAGCTTGTGAAATCAGGACTCGGGCACTTTCACAATGAAGTCCACACTACAAATTCTTTCAGCTCTGCTGGCTGGGAGTCTCTATATCCTCATTACTGGTGAGTAATCAGAATGAATGCGATTTCAGATAAGCTTCTAAACTAAAAAGAAGTGCTGTAAAAAGCATAACCATAGACATGCAAATTAAACAGATATATTATTTCATCAAAAAGACAGTTATTATTATGTATAATTTATTATTAATAATTATTTTTGTTCTGCTTGTTTCTTCAATGCAGCTCAGACGGGGGGCAGTCAACATGTTCCAACCCGTTGTATGTGTAATAAATCCAAAATCAGAGTCCAGGGACCAGTTTCAGGTTTTGAAGTCTTCCTAAAAAGACCTGGCTGTTCTAGAAATGAGATTATGTGAGTAGCACTCTGTTTATTTCATTTTTTGCAACTGCGTTAGCTTTTATCTCAGTCTCAAAAGTGAATCTGTGTAAATCTGTTCTCCAGAGTACAGAACAGCAAGCAAGTGTGTCTGAGTCCTGATGGACCTCAAGGAAAAAGACTGTTGAAATGCTGGCGCAAGTAAGAGAACAATTATATATCCCTCACATTGTGCTGAAAATGACTTTGACACTAATATGTATTGTATTTATGTAATCAATTATTAATTGGTTATTTATTTTGCAGAATGCAGAAGAGAAAGGGAGATGTCAAAAAATGCCTAAAAAAACTAAGACTGCGGCCTCTGAAAAAGCAATCCAAGAAAACAACATCATGACCAGTCAAGCAGGATGGAATAGCTGCTAATGGACTCTATAAAATATGCTATTGCAATGGTATCGACACACTGCTGTCAAAGACCAGGCACCATGCCCTGAACATCCTAGTACTTTTCCTGCACCCAATACCAGACTCAAATAAACAGCTCATTAAAAAGCCCTTTCATGGTTGCAGGGAATGTGTGTCGTTCGCAGGAAAGGGTGGCTCCAGGATCATAGTTGACAAATACTGGACCATAGACTAATCAGGGTTTGCATATGTCTTCCAGAACGGGCTGGTCCCACTCAAAAGTACAGTATATAGACTACATACATACTACATACTACACTATACAAACACTACAAAACGAAGAGGTCACATCACAAAAACTGCCATTTTTTGTAGAATTTCAAAGAGAAGGTGATACTTTCTCACACTTACGACTGACTATTTGTCATGTTTTTGTTTATTCATGTATATCTTGTATGTAATTTTTTATAATAATAATTGTAATAAATTTGTCTGAGTTGAACTGTCTTATGTTTATTTACGAAACATATATTGCTTAGATACACAGTTAGATATTTACTATTTAAATATACAGCAAGCTGTGTTTTTTGGTGTTACAAATAAATACTAATACCTTAACATTACACTTACTCTCATATAGGACTGGTATATATATCAATATTTATATCAATATCAGGATACATTTTTAAATAATATTCTATTTGAATATTGCGAAATCTTGCGTTTTTTTCAACTCCCTCACTCTGTTCTGCCCCTGCTCTCATCTCCTCCTCACTCTGCTCCCCTCTGCCCCCACTCCCCCTCTCACATACACACTATGCAATCGGCATAAACCTTAGTGTGTAGAAGGAAGAAATTCCAAAAGTCTAAATATAGTAAAAATACTGTCCTAATTTTTTCACACTGTATATTTCACATTATATATCATCAACTGACAAACTGAATGGGATGCGAGTGGACCCCTGCCTTGTCACCTGGATCTCCAGCTACCTCACAGACAGGCCGCAGTATGTCAGGCTGAAGGACTGAGAGTGGGAGGAGCAGGCAATAGCACCCAACCACAAATGTACATGAACCAACATCCGCCAGGCAGCAAGGGTAGCTCAGGACATGGGGGAAAGGTCCACTGCCCTGCACATTTTCACATTTTCTAGTCATTTTAGTTATTTTCACGAGATTACTTATTTCAGGTGTGATGGGAGCAGGGAAAACACTAAAAAGTGCAGAGAAATAAGGTAAGGTAAATTGACTGATAGATTGATATATACTTTATTGATCCTGTGGAGGGAAATTCATTGGAAAACAATAGCAGTATACATGAAGTAAGAGAGGAGGAAAAAAAACACACAGAGACTATGTTCCAGGAGGTAGATAAAAAAAACATCCTAGCACTTTAAGCACACAAAGGGTTCGAAGCAAGCATAGAATTTAGAATTGTAGAGTTTCTTTCCCCCTAAATATATATTTAGCCAGCAACACAGTGACAAATTGGCCCTACATTTTAGAATATACCCATTTTGGAGGTTTTGTCAGGAAAGGAAGAACAAAGGAGACGCCAAAAATGGCATGGCTCAAACAAGGTTTTTTTTTTGACTAAACAAAAGCAGGTGCCTTCCTGTGTGACGACAGGCTAACCCAAAACCAAAAGGAACAAAGTGCTGATAATACAGCACAGACACAATATGTCTTTTTTGTGTTTGTCTTTTTCTTTGTATATTTTTCTACTTTTTTTTCTCCTAACATACCACACTGGTCAACTTTCTACAAAGGCGTGACAAAGAGAAGTCATTTGGCTGGGTATAGATACCCTGCCACACAGGTGAGCCTGATTACCACTAATTACTGCTGGGGTTCTGGGATTTAGGATTGGGGGTTCTGTTTCTTCTGGTGTTGGCAGTATCTCATGCTGCTGCCCTCTGCTGACAGCAACTGGCATGGCCTGCCCTTCTGCCAGTTAATATGGCAATGGAGGGGCGAAGGGAACCCAAACTGGCATTCGAAGGCATACATGCCCAGAGTGGAGTGCCGGAGGGTGTTCTGACCAGAAAGAGGGGTTGCCCACTGTCATACAATGGAGGAACTGGCTGAAGTCCTGGTTCACTCTTTCTGTCTAACCATTGGATTCTCGCTGGAATCTGGAAGAGAAGCTGACAGAGGTCCCCAGGAGGCAGCAGAAAGCCTTCAAAAAATGTCTGGTGAACTGTGGTCCTCGGTCAGTCACCAGGTCCCTGGGGATGCCATGGACCAGGACCATGTGTTTGAACAGCAGGGTAGAAATCTCCTTAGCCGAGGGCAACTTAGAGATACAACCTCACAGACTTTTGAGAATCTGTCTACCAGAACCAGGACCATGTTGTTGACCCAGGATGGGGGAAGGCCTATAATGAAATCCAGAGAGACATGGGACCAAGGACGTGAGGGAATGGGCTCCTTCAAGCCAGTGCCACCACCCCTCAAGGGGCAGATTAACTGCCAAGAGCTCCCACGTCATAACTGCATTATTTGGGAGTCAACTGATGGGAAAAGAATGTGCAGGGGTGGAGTTTCTTGGCAGGGCCCGGGCATTGGGAGAGGATAGCACCAACACTGACATCAGAGGCATCAACCTCTGGGTCGTTTGGGTCAGTTGGCAAAGCCTAGGACCCGCTGGACCAACCTGGTGAGGTGAGATGGGGCCAATACTCCACGGTCTTGATCTTAGACGGTTCCATTCTTAGGGTGCCTTTAGAAACCAGGAAGCCCAACAAGACAACCATTGGGACTTGGAACTCCGATTCTGCCCCCTCACAAAATATTGCTTTCGTTAACACTCCTGACCTCCCCATACAGCTTCGCCTTGGTGAGATCACAGGTGATGTTTGATCTTATTCTAATGTTAATGAAAGCCTCTTGCCCTTTGTTAAGCAGTGTGTATGTGGTCACCATAGTTTTTGTAATATGAGACTTTCATAAGAAAACAGTGTTTTCAACAAGTTATACATTCCATTGCTAATATTTGACCACACTGAGCCATTAATGGACATTGCAAATTATGTCTGTGTGTACCATCATTATCTCACCTCCATTTAACAACTGGCAACAGCTACTGTGATTTGACTCCATACTTAGACTTTTTATGAACACAAACATGTTCAGCAAAATGTTCAATTAGTGATCAATTAATGTTTTATTGCTTTTCACTCCAGTCAAACTCATGCTTTTAAAACTTACCAACTCATGTTTTTATCACTAGCATATTTACATCCTGGTATGACTAGTTTGTGTGAACAGTTTTATAATGGATTCCTTATTTCCAGGTTACCGTTTTCAAACTAAAGCAGCTGTCATCTAGTCCATCCTGAAGATTATACAGTGTTATACAGTTCTTTTACACTGATACCACACCAAATCTGTTGTGTTGCCTTTTACTCAAACATTAAAGCAATGTTCATTGCTCCTGCTCTTGGAAACTGACTGCCCTTAAGATTCTACTGTACCCTGCTTCAGCTCATAGATACAATAAATGGACAATAAAATTTGAAAACCTGCTTACTGTAATGTAATTAATGTAATCAAGAGCAATCAATGATTGCATTCAGCAACAAGAAGATTAGTGAGGGCAGGATGTTAGATGATCACCACTTTGGACTACATGGACTAGACAAGCTTTTCTATGCACAGCTGTCAGTGAAGTAGCTGTATGCATTCATTAGAAGGGATGTACACAGACATTTGGACATGTAGTGCACCTGATGAGTTAAATGAGTAAGACCAACGATTACTAAAAAGCATGTGACAAGGATCTGGCTAAATATGGGCAAACAGGAAAAAGGAGAGGGGAATGAGGTCTGGTTGCCACACACACACACACACACACACACACATACCTTTCAGCACACACACTGAGGCTGAGCTCACTTACTGCTACTCTACTCAAGAGGTGTCTGACATGGCTTTCAGGACACTGGCAGCTACTATAAGTCTTCTGTCATTTTTACTTCCTATAAACATCCTGAGAGGTACACATTTAGCAGTACTTATGCATCAGTCCTCTCAGTTTATCTCTATAAACTCTGCATGTAACACAATTTCTCCCTTTTCTATGCAGATAATGTGACTGCTGCCACATTTATTCGGGAGAAATGTAAGTGTATCAGAGAGAAAAACTATCTGAGATGGAGAAGCATCACTGGCTTTGAAGTGAAAGAGCCAGAGGTTCTTTGCAAAAAGGTTCAAATAATGTAAGTATTCCATATTTAATCCATGTATGCATTCAGTCGACATAATCATGCTGTCATGCTTTACAACTGCCTAATAGGTCAGACATATTTGTGTGCAATGCAAGGGCTAGTCAGAAACTATCTGACTAGAAGACTGTTGCAGAGGGCCATGAAAGGAGCTTATTACGCATGTTCTGTTTTGAAAGCTCTGGAATATTTCGTTAAAGGAACAATTAACAGATGATAATCAGATGTATGGGGGAAAAGCAAATTGTGCAGAACAAGGGGGTCTCAAAAACAAGAATTGTGGAAAACTTGACTGGCTGCCCAGTTGTTTGTTACAAAAAAACATTTAATGACATCCCTCTACATGTCAGCTATATATTCTGCTGTTAGCTGGCTGTGTTTAAAATATGAATTACAATTACTATGAAAAGTTGTTTTATAGGACACACCTGATTGTTTAATTTGTTAGATGCTTCTGCAGAATGGTGGTGAAAATGCTGAAAATGTGTTTCACATGTGAAATTTCACACCTTTAAATCAAAAACCTTTTGAGCACTTTTTGTTTGAGCACTCACCAAATATTTGACTAGGTGTGTGTTTAATTTGCAATCAATCTTAGACCTTGATTGAGTTGATCTGCACTGTAACTGCATTGTTTTTACAAATGCTTCCTAGTAGTTTGACTACACAACTGCTGTAAACTTGCACAAAAACAACACAGTATATGGCAACTTACTGGTTTTTACTTCCAAGCACACCCAGGGCTCATGGCCAACATACAACTCCCTGATAGGTCCTTATACTGTTAAAAAAAAGGTTACCCCTTGAAACTGTATTAAAAAAATCACTTTGCAACTTGCAAGTACTGGCCCAGTGCTCCTCAAAATGGTGAGGATATCATGCAAGTTCAAACAGTTGGACAAAGAAGGTGGTGATTAATGGGGTATGTTCTATCCCTGAGTGAAATTCACTAAGGCTGGTTGAGACAAGAATGATAGCATGATAGCAGATCAAATCACAGTCACATTCACAATCTAATCCCTGAGGAACAAAGCACAAAAACAATCATTGAATAAGCAATACAGCATGCAACCCAGTCAAAATGTACTGTTGTCAATAGTTATTTATGTGAAAGGTGAACTGAACTGTTAAAGATGTTAAAGCAAGACTGTGTGTTTCTAGAATAAAAAAGAATACCAAATGCAAACGCATACACTTAATTAGCTAGCCTGTCAAGGATATAGCTTGTTAACAATCACAGTTATCATTACAATTGCCATTTGATGAATTTAAAAGCTTTCTAAAGTCACTTCTCTATGCAGGTGCCAAACATTTTGGCAGCTACAACTAATTAATTCTCTGAACTGTACTGTCTGATTAACATTCCTTCATTAAGAAAACCAGACAATTAAGAAAGCCTTGATATCCTTTCTATATGCTGAAATAGTCATTAGCTCTGTCTAATTATATTTCACCTTAATTCCCAGCATAAATATGAGAAATAAATTATCCTGTCTGAATCCAAGCTCCAAACAAGGTCAGAGCCTGCTCAAATGTTGGAAGCGGTAAGTAAACCACATTTGATTCATAAGAGCATCAAGACATCTGTAGTCAAAGGTGATGTCCTGTGAAGGTCCTTTTCTATAGTCAGTAAACTACAATGTGTGCCTTTCTGGTAAACCCACCTAATGAAACAATGAGTGAAGGTTTAAAATAGTTGGTACAATCTGTTTATCTTAGTCTGTGATTGTTACTGATTTATCTGTTTCACGCTTGGAAACTGCTCCTGCATAATGCCTGTGTAACCATAATATGTAATTAAGTCTGGCCTAGGAGCTTTTGTACTTTGAACAGATTACAAACAGACGTTGTTAAACGCTGCCACCTAGAGGTAAAATTAAAAGATTGTGCACATTCTCTCTCTGGTAGGGGAACATAGACTGTTAGGATCTTAAAATAACATACATATCCAGCAATCATAATGATGTATAAACCAAATAGTAATGTTTTGTTTATTATATATCCATAACAAACCCTCTCTACCTATAGATCACCATATATGAAATTATACTCTTTAGAACCGTAACAACTCAAATTAACCATTAAAATGCTTGAATAGTTGTTGTCTGATTAAAGGGATGTTTGGCTTTGAGAAAAATTCTTTCCGAAAATTCTTATGACACGTTTTAGCTAAAGCGTTCACAGACTGAATGCTATTGAAACCACACTACAATGCAATTCAGTACAGTATTCAACGTATTTGTGGCAGTGATCCTGTAAACAAATATGTTGAATACTATACTTTCTAATCTCACCGCAATGCCAGTATAACACTTCAGCACATGAAGCCAAGTCACAAGTAAATTTTTAATTTAAGAAACTTGAAAGACTCAAGCATGAATTCTTCTTTTGACTTAAACACTCAGACTGAAACTCTTTATTCCTCTCCCTATTCCTTTTGCAGGATTAAGTTCAATGAAAAGAAGAAGAAGGTATGCTTCAAACCAAGAGAAAGCAGAAGAAGCTGTAACTGCTGCTAGCTAACAGAATGCAGAACTATACTTATACACATATACTGCGCAAGCTATCTAATGAGTGTTAAGGGGTTCTTTGATAAACTTGGTGGTATATAGAACCACAACAAGTCAAATAACTACTTTAATGTTTACATTGGCCACAGTCTGGTTAAATGGCTCTTTGTATTAGTGGAAAAACACAAAACCAGCTGAGTGCTTTGAGGGTGGCAGGGAGTCTGTTAAAGCAGGGAGTCCACTAAAATCTGCAGGGCACAGTGCCTCCAGGACCAGGGATGAGAAATGCTGTAATTTCACCACTTTCACCATAACAAGTTCTAATATTGTCACGAGTCAAAGAAACCTTTTTGCTTTAAATGTATCATGTATATATTGGCACTTTTTCTGCTTTTTGTACCAATATTTTATGAGACTTTTTAAAACTGTTTTATCTTTTCTATTTTTGTAATATATTACATAATAAAAGGCATAAAACCATCAACAGTGTCGCTTTAGTGTTGGCAGTGGCATTGCTTTAAATGATGTTGTTTTTAAAGATTGCACCAAAATAAAAGGGGAATGTGTGATGGGAACAGAGCAAGCTGTGACATGATCCCACCACAGTCTATGACCATAAATAATGAAATTCCAGTTCACATGGGTTCATTCAAGGAAAGAGCCTAAATGGCTCTGAAACAGTGAAAAGACAAAGGGGCACCAATCGAGCTGTTCAGGGATGCAGAGCAGTTTCAATTACAGTGTGGTCCCTCTACCTAATCATCAGCTCCAGCAGCTGTGACCCTTTATCACAGTATCATTGAGTCTTTCTCAGTGTGTAGTGGTGCAGCTGCAGAGCTCCTTACCCACAGCGCTTCACAACACTAAGCCTGTGGAGAACAAGAGTGAAAATATATGAAACTGACGGTTTTGCAGAAGTTAGGGAGGAGAAACAGTGGCTGTGATGACCGAACGTCTAAAAGAAGGACATGAAGCGTGACAAAGCCTGATTCAGATATGCTTCTGAGAAATTACAATAATAAACACTTAAGGTGGAGGAATGTTTTCATAGTATGATTAAAAAAATGCCTAAAACGACAACATCTATTATGCAATTTCAAAACTAGGTACAATAATAGCCCTTACATCCTCGCCCTCCGCAGAGAAGTGGTCTTAAACAGCAACATTTATAACCCTTCTGTTGAAAAACGTCTTATTTCCTTACCACGGTCGCAGTACAGCTCCTTCCCCGGCACTCACACAGCGCGGACGCGCGCTTCAGCGATGCGGCGTGTTTTGTTTCTCGTCCTGTAGTCTGCTGGCGGCTCAGGGGGAGGGGCATCTTCACACGCGGCGGGCGAGTGATTGCTCGGCCAACCAATCACAGAACCAGCTGACAAAACAAGCCAATCAAAGCCGTGCGTAGGCGGTCTCATCCAGCGTATTCACCGGCTTCGTGGTCATGGTGACTCCGCTTGAAGAAGCCAAAGCAATGTACTTACAAGGCAGCATCAGCTCCTCTAATTGTGACACTGTTGGCTGTGATTGTGCGCGGTGTGTAGAGCACTATTCTCTATTTAAAAAATAATACAAAAAAATAGAACTTTAGAAAGCACCTTACAACTCAGCTACAACTCAAACTGTTGCTGCTGCAGTTTACTTTTACTTTACATTTCAAGAAAGCTCTATATGGAACCCTCTACAGCACTTTCACAGGCAGTCTGAAGGACCCTTTCATGATACAAAGAACCCTTTAGCCATATTTGGGGTTCTTTGGGGGTTCCCTGATCTATATAGAACCATTTCTGTACTAAAGAAATCTTAAGGAACAATATTTTTTAAGTACACGAGTGTGTAATTCATGTCTTATAAATGTGGAAGTACTCCTTTAACAGATAATAAAGCCTTGCTCAGTGAGTAAGTTTATATGCCTGGGTTTTCTCTTTCAAATCAGCCTCTAACTGCACTGGTAATGGCTTCCTGTTGTTTTCCCCCATGGGAAGCTGCCTTTGTCTATAAAGGATGTGCTTATTACAACAAGAAAACCAAAAAGGAACCTCATTCAGAAATGACAGACAATTGTATATTGTAGAAGTATACTCAGATATACTGCAGTGCCCAATCTTAAATATCCCATTATCCAATTTTCACCTTATTTTTTTTTTCTATATGTTGCAGTGGCTTTGGTTAAACCCAATGAATGCATTCTTCTGATTTTTCACTCCAGTTCTTTTGAACAGAGCAATTTGTGCAATGTCTATGCACTGACAAATGCTTGTTTGTGACTGGACAGCACAGACAAATGGTCCATCCAGAAAGTATTCAGCACTTCACTTTTTTGCATATTTAGTTATGTTACAGCCTTATTCCAAAATGGATTCAATTCATTTTCCCCCTCAAAATACTACACACAATATCCCATGATGACACAGTGAGAAAAGTTTTTTAAATTAATTAAAAATAAAAACACAAAAATATAACATAATCACAGTCTTTACTATGACACTCAAAATTGAGCTTGCACACCTGTGGTAAATTCAGTTTATTGGACATGATTTGAAATAAGGTCCCATAGAAGACATGTCAGAGCACAAACCAAGCCATGAAGTCTAAGGAACTGTTTGTAGACCTCCGAGACAGGATTGTATTGAGCCAGGGAGGTGACCAAGAACCCAATGATCACTCTGAATTTTCTGGACTGAATACCAAGCATTCAACAAAGTATTGAGCAAAGGTTGTGAATACTTATGTACATGTTATATGTGTTTTTGGTTTTTTTTTTGGTTTTTTTTTTGATACATTTGAAAAAATTTCAAACAAATGTAGCCACTTGTAAATTTGGTTCTTTTATTGCATTAAGAGACTATGTTTAAAATCTTAAAAATATGTATTTTACATGGTTAAACAGTTAAAACTGTACAAAATTAAACTACAAAAGTGTTTAAAAGTGTTTTCATTTGCAGTGATAAGATGTCCATCATTGTTGAACTCACCTGTTGATTGGTGTTTGGTCAGTGGGGGGTGGGGAGAGAGAGAGAGCTTGAGGAATAACTTTATATTTTCTTGTTGTTGTTAAAGTCACGCGCTCCAGAGAACCTCTAGAGTGACTCATATGACTGAGAGGGAGATACGAGGAAAAACCTCTCCCAGAAATGAACTACTGCAGCACAAGATTTAACTTCAGCCCAACCGGCTATCACAGTCTCCCAGTGAACTGAACCAGTGGGATTTGGAAAAGAGTGACTGGTGTCCCCTCTTCACCAGCACCTCAGAGAGCAGATAGAGGTCTGAGCTGCTGAGAGGCTCACACAAGACCTCTGGCCCTGCTGGACCCCCTCTCCTCTCCATTTGCCCCTTTTCTTTCTTCTTTTAATAAATAAACCAGCTAAAGTAGCAGTTATTCCTTGTGTTTTCCTTTTTTTATTAAGCAATTTTTCCAAAACATATTTACAGTTTTTTTCACCAGTATTTTAAGGTAATCAGAATTTATTCTGAGGTGGAATAGCACACAGATGATTCACTTTAGTTTGATTTTATGATTTTCCCTGCTTTAATTCATTATCTACTAGTAGCTCATAATATAAAATAATAGATCACAAACTCACCTATTATAGCTGAGCCTACCGTTAGGGGATGCTACACAAACGTTTCTCACATTGTCATTGTGGGGTACTGTGTGGAATCCTGAGGGGAAAATGAACTGAATTCATTTTGAAATAAGACTGCAACATAACAAAATGTGCAAAAAGTGAAGTGCTGTGAATACTTTCCGGATGCACTGTAGGTTTTTGCTTGGTTTATAATCTGTTCACAGTTGCAATTTGACTATGGAATTCATTAAGAACAGATGACTGTTCTATAACAAACACAAAAACCCAAGATGCCAGGGGGGGAAACCCCATAATAGCCTTTAGTCTCTTATTGCCAGCAGGTCTGGAGCATTAGAGGCTGTCTATCAAGGTTAGACAGAGAGCAAAGTGCAAACCCTAAGGGGATTGCAGCTTTCCACATTTGATGGAAAAAACTCTTGTCTGGGTCTGACCATCAAGAAGCTGGATGATGAATGGAGAATTAGGTTTGTATTGATTTATGGAACCCTGTTGTAGGGGAAACCGTCTTGAAGCAAGACTCCCTAAATACACCCAGGAATGACAGTGAACTCCCTTAAAGTATATAATAAAGAATCAGTTCAGTCAAATGGCAACAATGCAGACAAAGTTCCAATAAGGCTTTTTATCTTTGCTCTTCAAAGCTTTTTGAATGTTACATCTTCAGCACAAAATAGATGTCTAGCCAAGCACTACAGCAATGCAGTCTCTGTTGTTCTGCTGCTTTCCCTCAGGAACACGCCTGATGAAGATCACCATGGTCATGTCTCAGGCATTATATAACAGTGCTGCCTATTTCAGACTCTCCCAGCTGACAATGACAGTTACCCTTAACAAATGTGAGATTTATTTTTCAACATGCTGCTTCTAAAAAGAGACACCAAATCTGGAATGTGCGTATTAAACATGGGTTAAGACCTAGCATTCAAAGATTACAAGAAGAGAATGATTAAACAAGAATTGACATTATTTTACAAGAAAATAATCACTGCTGTCCAATGAAAAACATGCATCTCCATTTTTGTTCATGTTTCATCATTTGAGCCCTGTAGCTGCTATCCACTGTGTTAATACATTCATCAGCAAAAAATAGTTGCACCCAGAAAGAATCAACTGATTGCAATACACAGCTGCAGTAATGCTGTGCCAGACTCTCATGGATTCACACAGAATGACAGGGGGTTATCTTCAGTGATGAGTCCTGCTTTTGTCTTGGTGGAGATGACCAATGAAGCCATTTTTGGAGTCACTATGTTCAGTACTAAGATCAACAGTTTGTTGTCACACATCACACATCACATGAGGCCTGGTGTCATGGTGTTGGTGCAATTTCGTATGATGCCAGATTACCTTTGGTCCTCAGTACAGACACTTTGACAGCCTAATATTATGTTAATGTGGATTATCATAGGAAACCATTAGGAACTTCTCCAATTCCATTCTGAGGCATACAGTATATTGCGTTATACCCAGCTCTGTACTGAGACACTGCTTCTTCATGTGTAGCTGACCAAATGCTGCCCATGTCATTTATTGTTCCTGGTAACCTGTATCTTCCTTCCAAATAGCATTTATTATACATACTGTATATACTGCTCTGTGCATTTATCTAGTGTTTTTGTGTTTTTTGTGAGTGCCATACTATCTTTTGCTATCCCTTTTCTGTTCTAATAATGTGAATTTCCCACTGCGAGACTATAAAGGATTAACTTATCTTATCTTGCAATATGACACTTCCTTCTGAGTGTTTATTTATTTATTTATTTATTTATTTGTGTATGTGTAATTCTTAATGAATAAATAAAAATAAATGCTCTAAACACTTTTTATTTTACAATAACTTCCATTCAATATAAAGAACATTTTGCCTTCTATGAACTCACCATTTGAAGGTACATGGTCTTTGCTGAACAGTAATGAAATACATGTATTTACTGCGTATGCTGTGTGATTTAAAGTATGCTGTGTGATTTACTGATTAAACTAATTTCATAACACCCAGTTATACCATGTATATTTGTCCATCTTGTAAATATAGTCTATAGATGGCTGTATATCTCTGTTTACTTGGACACTGTGACCTCTGCTTCAGACTCTGTTTGCTACTGCAAAGCACTGCAAGCCTAATTCCACAGTTTGCACCATAAAGATAATCTCACTCTACTGCACACCTGAATATACTGCATGAATAATGAAAGTAAATATATTCTGAATTTAATTATATATAGCCTTTTGATTAAAAAGTCTGTTCTTTAATGTTTTTTTATATACACTGACATGCCAAAAGTCATGGGATAGCAGTATGTAAATTGATTATAAAGTGCCATTATTCAGGGGATGGCTTGGGAATGACCACAACTGTTGACCAAAAGTTGTTGTCTTGCGAGTGGGGTTGAACACTCTCGGTTCTCAAGGTGACATGAATTACTGAAGTTCATGTGAAGCTCGATAATGGATGCCAGAAGGATGTCTGGTTAGTGACTTGTTTATGCCGAACAGTGGATGCAACCCATGCTATTACAATAAACTCCATACCAGTATGGAATCACCATAGTGCCTTGTTGACAACTGGTGTCCATAGTTTAGTTTAGAACGCTGCACTGATCTGCAGGATATGTCTTTGGAAACTCCTACAGTGAATGTGGATGTGATTTCCCTGGTGTTAATGCCTTCTATGATGCATTCTTGGTACAAAGGTGACACAGTGAATGGAAAAGATGTTAAATGTCTTCACATCATACTATCCATCTGTCACCCACTATCAAGCCTTGCTCAAACTGAGATTATTCACTCAAAGCCAGTGTTCAACTTCACCCAACAATTTAGACAGGTCATCTCCTGTCACATTATAAAAAATGACAGAACTTTTGGCATATAAGTCACTAATGAGAAAGAAATATGAGTCTACAAGTCATCAAAATGGTAAGAAAATTGCTTTGAAATAGCAACAAATATGTTCATTCAAAGAGACTTTGTTACACTTTATTTGGATTTTCCACTGTAGATTCTTACTGTATTTAATCTGCACTCAAAAATATATTAAATTCACTTCAGTTTTGGTCCTTAGTGTCACAGCCCTCTAAGTGTTGGCGATTTAGTGGGAGATTGCTAGTGGAAGATAAGCCACAGTTGGCTTTGATCTCCCTGGAAGACCCTCCCTCTTCCCCATCACCCAGCATAGTGCTGAATGCATTGTAGTGTCTGTTAGCTGCCATTACAGAACTGGCTAGTGTGTCCAGCTGACCAATGGTGTCCCATCATTGGTCGGTGACAGTTTGAAGAGATGCAGTTTATTTGCTTGTCTTCAAGAAACTGTATGCTAGCCTTTACAATGTCAGCACTGGTAGCATCCTGTGATAGGAGTCTATTGTAGTGAGTGAGAACTGGAAATGACAATGAAGAAGAAAAGTGAGAAATAAATAAAAGATTCCCATCATAACCTGAATCCTCAACTTAAACATACCCTGGGCTTAAACTTAACCTCAAGGAAGCTTGCTCTTAATCCTTTCTCTGGTGCTATCCCTTACTTGCTGTACCATGTGTTTTGCCAGATAATCTGTTATTAATCTGAACATAATCTAAATAAGGGGCTATTCATATAAAGTAAGTCCACTGCAAAAGTTTAGAAAACATTATAGGCATATGACTGGAATCATGACTGAAAACATTTGGACTGGTGGTGTAGTAGATACCACTGCTCTTTGGCGAAATGTCCATATTCCAGCACGAGGTAACTGTGTATCAGTTGCTTTGTATTAACATGATCCTGTAGAGGACATGAACAACCTGCAATAATTTACCTTGCAATATTCATTGGTCTCACATGTTTATCATTGGTGCTTTATCTGAAGTGGTCTCCTCTGGTTCCATGTCATACTCCTCCATTTCAGTTTCATCTGGTCTGAAACTCTCTATGAAGTGCACATTTCTTCTGTCATCTTTCCTTATTGGTCTTTGGGCATGCTGTGATGGATGATCTGCATGAATCATGTCCTGGGAGCTGTTAGAAGGCCTTTGCAGTCTGCTGTTGTTGGGCAGGAAGGACACCCTCCTGCCTGTGATGATGTGGAAAAAGGAATATGTTTGTTCAGTCTCTCCTGAATCATGTACGCAAACGTCCGATAGTGCTGAGCCTCCATAAGATTCACTGGATTGTTCGGTAGAGTTTGCCTTTTTCTTTTTGCTCAAAATAAAATTAAACACTCCCGTCACCAGCAGCATCGTTCCTGTAGAGTGATTAATATAAAAAAAATGAAATTTCCTTAATACTGATCCATCTGTCATCTTATTAATACACTGAAGATGATTTTGTCTTTAATATAACATATTTCTGTTTTGTCTTATTCCACACATTAAAGCATTATATATGTTCATGAATGAAATAAGATAAATTTACTTCCAAACTCCTGTTGGATTAAACCCTATTGGTAATAATTACATATAAAAAATGATCCCTGTTTTTTGCAACCCACTGTAATATGGCTTTATTATGTAATATCATTTTCAAACAATCCATTTCAAACAATTTCTTGAAAACAATTTTGTTTAACATAGATGTAAAAAACCCACCAAAGACCTACTTTCCTTTAGAATAGAATAGAATAGAATAGAATAGAATAGAATAGAACTTTATTGATCCCCTGGGAGGGTTCCTTCAGGGAAATTACGGTTCCAGTAGCAGCATGGAATTCAGTACAGCATCAGTACAGTACATCAGAGCATCAGTACAGTACAGAAATAGAAAGATAGAAATAAAAATAATTTAGTAAGATGCACTAAATTATAGATAGTTAAAAATAATTTAGTAGGAAGCACTATATAAATATATAGAATATATAATATAGAGACTATATTACAATATACAATATAGATAATAGTGCATGAGAAAAAGGGTCCTGTAGGAGGGGGTATTGCACATTATTATTGCACTTGAAAAACTGTTTATTGTTCATTGCACAATAAACAATGCAAAAGTCTGTATTCATTTACTTCTTTCCTTGTTGTTCATAGTTTGTGGTGCCAATCGCACGATAATTTTTTTTGGATTGGTTTAGTACAGTAAAAATCTTAAACATGCAGGACAGGGGTGCCTCAAGGACCATGGTTGAGAAACACAGGTTTAGGAAAATGAAACTGTGTCAATGGAAAACTCAAATAGCTTTGCTCTTTCTTTTGATTACACAATAGCTGGTTAGCTTGTTATCAACATGAACAGATTACCAGAAACGGGGCTTTTTTTTTATCATTTTCTTTTTTTCTCACCTTACATTCTTTTATAAAGCACTGCAGGGACAGATTGTTGAAGTAATAAGAAATTATTTGGTTCATAACTTCCCTGTTAATAACTTTTCTGGTGTTTTCAGGTTTGTATCTCAAAAGATTAGAATATCATGAAAAGTCATTTTCAAAATTTCATTCAAAAAGGTAAACTGTCATATATTTTGTTGTGTTTAAAGTGACATTTAAAGCCTTTTTGGTTTTAATTTTGATATTGTCTGATTTGTAATTTATTCAAACTGAAAATTAAATATTCTAATAATCTAAGATGGTGGATTTCTTATTTTCATGAGCTATGAGTCATACAAAATTAAAACTGAATATAAAATATGACAGTTTAAATTTTTGAATGAAATAAATTGTAATCTTAAAAATGTTTTAAGATGCACTAGTAGTTCTGTTTTTTTGTTTTGTTTGATCTTTGTTGGCTACAAATGCTAATCCTATCAGAAAACTCACATCCTGTAGTTGTCATTTTCCTGGGAGAAATTACCTTTTCAAAGTTTGCTATCATACTTAACACTAATCATGCTCAGAACTATTTTATACAACTTATGAAATTTTCATAACTAGGCTCAAATACAGAAACAAAAAGCTAGAAGTGATTACTCTTCCAGTGAGAATTATTCATTAGATTTAAGATAATCCATTTTCAAAGACTGAAGATCTTAAATATCATATGCATAGTTATACTAATCAAAAGTACACTCCACCTGGAATGACAGCATGCCACACCAACACTGGATGCAGGAAACACACCACTGACATCATTGTGTAGTAGAGGAACTTCTGGAAACCACCAACATTAGCCACCTTTTTCCAATAAATAAAAAACTTACATGTAGGAGGACACCTGTGATCAAGAACAAGACATTTTAGAGCTAAATGATGAAAGGATGAAGGATTTCAAAGGATGAAAATTGCTTGAATAGTACAGAATAACAACTACATTTCCTGAAACGTACGGAAGGCATGTTGCCAAAAGAGCATCTGTGAAATATGCCACTTCAAAGACCATCATTCCAGCAGAAGAGACCCTTTTGGGGATTACAGAGAGAGAGAGAGAGAGAGAGAGAGAGAGAGAGAGAGAGAGAGAGAGAGAGAGAGAGAGAGAGAGAGAGAGAGAAATGCACATCAAATCATTAAACTGTCATACTGAGCTGAGGTGCTTGACAAAAGACAAGAAATGACAAGGTGAGAAAATCTAGAAATAAACCCAAAACATCTCAGCATTTCAGACCAACATTTATAACCAGTGTCTTTGTGTAAACCAGTGTCAAATCAATAATTGCATGGTCTTTTATGTCTATGCTAAGCCTGCAATGTTGCATTTTCTGTTGTTGCATGTTAAAACAGCCCTTTCATTTCTCATGGACATTCCTCTTGTATATTTATGCAGAACCTCTTAGGATTGGCAGCAAACCCAGATAGATAAAATCAGCAAGAACGGAGGGTTTTCTGCTTGATCTCAAAAATTCTTGGCAGCAGTGTTGACCACAAATTGGAAATGGAGTATACAGCAGTTTCAGTAGAAAGGAGAAAAACTATTTTAATTGACTTAACTGAATGAAATGGCTTTATCTGACATTGTGATCCCTATTTGTGTGTGGATGCAAAGCCAAGGTTCTCAAGAATAAACCCCTCACTGATAAGATGAACAGGCTGCAGGCTGAACAGAGATCAGAGTCAATGTCAATAGATGGCTTTACGCAATTAAACAATCATGACCAAGGATACAAACTCAAGTTTAGCAATAAAGAAAAGACTGGAAAGAAGCTGTAAAATGTTACCTTAGAAGCTATGTAGGTGGCAGTTTTTTGAGAAATCAACACCATATGAAAAGAATTTCTTAACAACAACATAATCTAAAAGTGAATCGCACACCTTTTATGCATCCACATCCACAAGCTCCTGGTCATTTTAAATGGTTAATATCTGAACCAGTTGTTCTGCCTTAGATGTAGAGCTGTTCAGTTCGCAAACACAGTCACCAACCAACTGAACATTGTGCACATTTGTAAATAAATAATTTATTTAATAGATGCTAAATTCTGAACAGCTATGAATCAGGAGAGGATAGTTAGCATTGCCTTAGTTTACAGGACACAGGTGTGTTCAGTAAAGTCTGTGGTTGTAGTTTGTTTTCTTCCATTTAAACCTGAAATTGCAATTACAGTGATTAATCTACATTCTACATCAATGGTCAGGAAAAGCTGGACTTTTGAACACGACACTAACTTTACTGCATTTGTAAAACATGAAATTTAACCAGTGCACTACATCTGCAGGAACCTCGTAGGGGTAGAGGGGGCTTAGATTTTAGATTGGGTGCTTGTAGGATCTCTGGCTACGGGTATTTTCATACTTATCAGATTAGTTCATCCAGATTTGCTTACTTTTAGTTGGAATGACTCAAAATAGTTCACTAAAAGCACAGTGAGCCATTTGTTTTTACATCTGTTTTTAGAGCGTGACTTTACCAATCAGTGAGCTCCCACTGTGACCCCAACCAGGGGCCCTCTTCGATACACTTCAGTGAGTGAGCTTTTTGGCCATGTACAAGAAAGTTTTCTTTTGTTTGGTGAGTTGTGTCCCAAACTCCCACCACATTTACAAAAATATTTTTGTAAGACTTATTGCTGCTTTCCAATGAAAACCACATTTCTCAGTTCTCATCTATTTTTTAGTTTTTTTTGTATCTGTTCTGTATGCTGTGTAAATAATTCTGAATGAGTAGACCTAAAGAAATGCTCTAAAGCTAGTCAAATAAGCTCTTGTTTTACATCCACTTCCGTTCAAAGTTATGAACATTTTTGCCTTTCCCTGTTAGGTTGCCATTTTGGAGATACATGTTTTTTTTTTGGACAGCGACTATATGGTGCATGTACTTATTAGGGACATTGTCTTGACTTTATCCATTTACTTTTACAAGTACATAGCAAGTCAATGTATTATTGGAAATCTAATGCAAAACACTGTAGCTGGTGGTGTGTCAGATTTATGCATTGACAGAATCTTTGCTCTTACTAAAAAGAAACTGCTCCACCTTCTGGTTTGACATAGAATTACAATTACAATGCTTAATAGTCTTACAAATATTAGTACATACTAGTATTGAGTAGTTCCCGCCTCATTTCCCATTTGAGCTTCCATCCCTAATGGTTAAAAAGAATACTCACAGAAGGTACACAGCCAGGCTGTGGAAGTCTGCTTTATGGAGTGTTTCTACTCCTACAGCGCACAACACTGAGACAGGGACATCAGAGAGAAAAAGTCAACAACATTACCTGACCCCCATTACATTCACACATGCTTCTTGTACCTTCAGAAATAATACATAGCATTAATAGTATATAAAGTCCAGATGTCTAATGCTGCTGATGGTTGCAGCAGGACGAGTAGTAGTACTAGCAGCTGCTGCTTCTGCAGTAGCACACCCTTTAAAATTGGGTTCTTTAAAGATTATTTAGTTAAAGTAATAGTTATATAAAGAACCATGGTAACAGAAAGAACCATTTGAATGCTTCAGTGATTTGTTTCCTGTAACAAGTGCCAGTGGCAGCAACAGTACTAGATTTAATCCTTTTATTCACAGTATCATCAGTATTAGTAGCATAAGGAGAGGCAGCATTTGCAGTAGTAATATGGGTATTAAGTATTAGGAAATAAATATTTGTATGAGGAGTAGTAGTTACAGCATGAGTAAAAGTAGTATTAGTATTAACAGTTGGAGTAAGATTATGGTTGTGTAGTAGTGAATTGAGTATGAGAAAAGGTAAGAGTAGGAATAAGGAGTAAGAATATTAGGAGTAAAAAATAAGGAGCAGTAGTGGTTGTAGTAGTAGAAGCAGTGGGCCTTATTCATCGACCATTGTTATGAAGTAATTTCTTCTTAAAACCCATTTATGCAGTTTCATTAAGATTCTGGAACACATTCAGTTTATGAGGACAATGGGATCCTTCATTATAAGAGCAGAGCTGCCAGCAATCCTGCGATTTAAAAACATACAATTAACATAATGTAGACGTTTTGTTCATTTTTTTAGGCACTTGTTGGTGAATGAGGCCTTCAAGTGAAAAACACTGTTTGTCCAAATGTTTGTAGACACCCCTTCTAATAAATGCATTCAGCTACCCAACACCAATTACTGACACAGATGTGCAAATGCACAAGCTTTTCTGCTCCTTGTAGAGAAATACTGCCAATAGAATAGGACTCTCTGGAGCAGATAAACACCAACCTATTGGCACCATGCCTAGTGTCAGGGTAAAAGGCCCCCAGCATTGAGCTGTGAAGCAGTGGAACTGTGTTTTCTGGAATGATTGCACTCTGTCTAATTTTTCTGAGATGAGTTAGGGGAGTTGGGGATGAGGTGAGCTGGTGATCATCTATTTACATTTACATTTGTGGCATTTAGTAGATGTACAGTAAAGTAAAAAAGCACAATAAACTCTTCAACTACCCTTAATTTTGGAAGAACCACTGAATAAAAATGTGTCCTAATACTGTCCATATAGTGGAGTATTAGTAGCAGCAGCAGTAATTGTAATAATTGTAATAGTAGTTGCTGCAATATTTATTTAGTGCTGTGTAAAATATGCAATGTGTTCTGTTGAGCAGATGTTTCTTGTAGCCACTAGATGTCAGATTGGACACACAGCTTGATGGCAAATTACCTCTAAATTCTTTTCCCAGAAAAGAAACTGTTGCTATTTTATTAAATAAAACTATATATAACTACATTAACTAAATCTATTAAAATAATTATACATATATACATTATATGCTGAATGCTGTGTTAATGCTGAGTCCTTAATAAAAACTCACTTTCCAGTCAGGAGTCCTCAGTCAATCTCTTTCAGTTAAAGTTCATGACCTTGCTGTTATGTCAGACATTACAATTAACATAATAAATTAGAAAAAAATAGTTGTCAAATATCTGCTGTAACAAAAATATCCCTTTCTAAATGCAACTGCAGAAAGAATTGATTTATAACTGGCAATGGTTGAAAAACTCACAAAAGAATTATGTTTGAAATCACAGGTCAGAGGGATGTAAATTGTGTTCTTGAGGGGACAATGACCTCTCCTCTGAGATTATTTAGGGAGGAGAGTTTGAGTAATACCACCATTCCTCTCTGTGATTTAGGGGAAGCACTCTCAACAGTGTTTAGAGGAACACTGGGGTGGAATGAGAATCTCAGTGGAGGAGGACCATGCAGTAAACCCAGATTCATAATAAGTTATGTGTGGAAGATTTTTTTATATGTCTGCATCCTACACTGACCTCACTTTGACCTTAGTGGGATGCATAGATGTCTGAGAAACAGGTTTTTTTATTTGTTTTAAGTTGCTTGAAGTTTGACAAATTGGACTTTTTGTAGTTGATCTTGATGGGAGATTATTTAATGCAGTGTACATATTTTAATATATGTTTGACTATATTAATGTACTGATGCATTCATTATTTAGAAGGAGAAGAAGAAAGACTAGTAGGAAAGGAGGAAACTGCAGCATGTTAAAGTACAATCCTAATGTTTTTCAAAGGTTCTTTAGTGAACACAATTATTCTTACTTTTTTGACTGGATAAATGTTTTTGCTTGGTTAAAGGTTTTTTTTCCATGGGTGACAAATGCTAATAATGATTGGTGACCTTACTCATGATTCATTATAGAACCATTTATAAAATGTTCAGTCCTATACTCAAATAAACTACAGCTCAGATTCTCAGTATTTTTTTGTATGCATCTTAAACCAAACTTGTTTCCTTTGTGGGAATGTGTGTAGGTGCCTAGAAAACAGAGTTCTCTGATTTCCTCTCAGTAGTTAAGCCCAAAGTCTGCTAAGTTTTTTGTTTGTTTTTTTGTTCTTCAACATTTCTAAAGAAATATAAAAAGCAATTGATCCGTTTTAATTTAATGTAGATTGGACTGTATTCATGCAGCAATTATTTTAAACAAACAAATAAACCAAAAGAATTCTATATAAACTACAGCTTTAAACAACACAAATGGTCAGAAAATCCACTCATGTCACTTTCTGTCAAACACAAATAGCACAACCAAGAGCTTCATGTATACAAATTCAATTTTGGATTATGCCTTATTGCACAACCTACCTGCAGCAGTTGATATACCAAGAACTCTGCATGCACACTCCACTACAACCCAGAAAACTGAGATCCCCATTTCTAAAGACAAAAGGCTGCTTGTCTTAGTGTCTCCTTAATGTAACAGTTACTATTCCACTTGTAGGAGGAACTCGAATCTGTGGTTCTGTGTAGGTAGCAATACCATGGCAGCATGGGCCCATGGCTAATAATCTCTTTGCCTGAGCTGGAGGGAGCCGTAGGCTGGGTACATGAGGAGGTTTATCCATGTTAATCTGCCAAATATAACAGCGGAAGCCTTCACAGTGACCACCCCAATTGTTTTTTTTGATGCATTCCACATTCAAGGTGAGGGACAGGAAAAAATAGTTTCCATAGTCTTTCACTTAAACGTTAGTCATTTTGATGCTAGAATGTACTGTAGGCGAGGCAACACAACCATAAAACAATGTGTATAGATATAGGTGCATAGAAGATGGTGAAGCATATTAATTTATTTGACTTTAATTGGAAAGCATTTCATCTTCCCAGCAGAGCTGCTGAGGGATAAATGACCTAGCATCAATCAGGCTATTCATCAAAAATGTCCATGCTAGAAGACCAACTAATGTTTGAACAGGGTGTCCACTGAGGGACTCAAACATGTCTAGCCAATAAGCTAGTCTAAACAAGATGATTAATGGTGGTTGGTTTAGGTCTGCAGCATATATATGCATGTACTGAGACAAGATCTGACATGAGGCAGACGGTCATCACAGTGGAGCAGACACTGTATCTACCAGCATATTGGTACCTGTGTCAGAGGTCAGCCATGTAGTCCCCCTCTGTCACAGTGCATTATGACAGATTAAAACCATCACAGCATGAAAGCACCAGAAAGACCAGCCTGAATAAACAGATAAAACATGACTCAGCAAAATAACAAATCTAACATAATATTTAAATTGACCTCACTTTAACCTTAGTGGGAATATGTTTGTCCATGTCTGATTCACTTTCAGTAGCCAAGCCAAAAGTCTGCTGTGCCTTCAGATGAACAAGATTCTCTAACTGATATTCATGATTATTTTACTAACTTTACAGTATGTCCAAAAAATATACACATTTAGTTGTTTAAATCCACATTATGTTGTTCTTAGCACAACAGCTTCAAAATCACTGTGATGGTAATAAGGATAATTCTGACTTGTCATAAGGAAAATAGAGCCTCTATAATTGGTTCTCTGTGGTCAACATGCTGCTCATTTCACTATGTAACTCTGGGGAAGTGGGCAGAAAACCATTCATTAGAACTGAATAACTGTATAAAATCCTATAAAAACAATCCAATGAAATTCAGAACACACAGTTCTCTCACTTTTACTAATGGTTCTGTGTCTCTCAGCTTGTGCAGAAATAATTAATTTACTGTTGGCTCAAAGAGCAAAAGAACTCTTACCAAATATAGGCCAATTCCTGTATAATAAAGGCTGCATTAAACATGTACAGCTTGTCTAATTTCCATAAAAAAGCATAACCGATGGTTCTCAAGCAGCTGTACATGAACAAAACGTCAACTACATGTGATGCCAACCATCAGTTACATGGGCATATAGTCAGGATTAGGCTGTAAAGCAGTGGAATGATGGAGCACCTGGATGAGCTGGTGTCTACAAACATTCAGTCATTTATTGTATTTTGGAAGGCACCAAACACACACCAAATATATTAATTTTGTGAGACAAAATTAAAGGGAATTGCATGAAATTGACATGAATCTGACACATTTACATTGAAGAAAAATATAATCCTCAAAAAACTACATAGACTGAAATTACATTACTCGTTTCTCAGAGTATATTTACTGGGTGGAAAATCTATGTACTAGGGGAGATTCAGAGCCATGAAAGAGCATTTTGGCCTGCAACAACTCTGTTCGCACTCAGCCAGCTGAGGCCTCATGGAAACCATAGCATGTGCTACAGGTAAATGGGTGCAGAGTTGGATTGCCTTTGCTCTGCTCTGATTTACAGCTGATACCCAAGTTGACTCCTGTTGTGAGGAAAAATGTAAATCTCCTTACTCTGCACACAAGGATACCTTTGTTTTCAGCCTGGGTTAAGTCATTTGCAGATTAGCAAGCATGCTCCATTATTCCAGGTATATGTGTATGTGTGTGTTTGTGTGTATTCAAGCTGAGTGGCCAGTCGGGAGTTGTAAAAAACAAGTGTGGAACACTGACGAGAGAAACACTGTTAAGAATAAATGTGTTTCATAGGTTTTTTTGAGCATATGACATGTATGAAGAACCTTTCAATGGTTTAAATAAGTCATTATAAAGGTTCCTTACCAATGTAAAAGTTCTCTGGCTTTGCTCAAAGAACCCTTTGTAGCAACTTTTTAAGAATGAAGGCAACAACTGTCTTTCCAACTTTACCTTACATAAAAATGATTCACAACTTACTTTAGATCCAATGATTTAAAGGAAGTTGGTGATTATATGTTCTTAGCTGAGTCTGTTCACAGATTTACACAACATTAAAGATTACCGCAAGTGGATGGGTGCTCAGACAGCTTTGAGTTCACATCCTGAGTCTGTGTCTGAGTCAGAGGGGTTCATTCTCTACCACCCACAGCAGTTTTCTGGACCTTCACCAATAGAGCATTTACCTCCAGCTTTGAGTACAGCCAGTTTGCCCTCTCCTGTGATCAGCTCAGTGGACCATCATGTGTGTTGATCTGTCAGAAAGTTAAGGCTGTTAGAAAGTTGAGACTAGAGACAGCTAGAGAACTTTTAAGATAAAATAAGATAAACTTTTATCATGCCCCTACACCAAACCGCTAAAGTTGCTGAGGCTGTTTGTGATCCGATCAGCAACAATTCAATTAACCAAGGATTATCCTACAGCTAACAACTAAGGTTGCTCTTGTCATTTATGATCTGATCAGTAATCTTTCCTTAGACATTTACAGTTTTTGAAATGACCCAGGAGGTTGATAAGATGCTACATATAAAAGTTATACATTTGACCCCACCCATTCGCTTTACCTATACTCCAATCACTTCCTTGCAAGATCTTCACAGGGGTCTTCATGCATGCACCTTTTGTAAATCTACACACCTCCAGAAGACTCAGTGAAATCTAGCATCCCAGACCCATTCCCATCCAACCTTACTTTATGAGATTTCACAGGATTTTACTCACAACCCCAATACCTTCAGTATATACACAAAACAGCATATAACTCTCCTCATGCCACAATTTCATTTGCACCCTGCCTGCCCTATCCCACCCAACCTGAGCCTTCTGACAATTCCTTCATAACTGCACTCAATACCCAACCTCTGAACCCAAATTCACCCAGCAACACTGTACTCAACTTCCCTAAAAACCTCCTAGCCCTCATCTATACTGGTCTAACATACGCCTGCCACCCACGCTCTTTCACCTCAGCCACCAAATCTGTATGTCTCAGCTACCAGCTGCACTCCCTCATTGTGTGCCCCTCACACACAAACCTAATTAACCCGCTTCCAGCAACAATTGGTGTGTTGTTACCTTCTTATCTATAAGTGCTTCTTATCAAATGCACCTACTAAAGACCTATAATGCATCTGGAAAGTATTCACAGCACTTCACATTTTGCACATTGTTATTCCAAAATGGATTAAATAAATTTTCTTCCATTAAATGTCTACAAAAAAATGGGAGAGTAGTCAGTGTTGATGATGACTGCAGTGATGTACAGAGACATTGATAATAACCTGCTCCAGAGATCTCTGGACCTCAGACTGGGATGAAGGTTAATCTTCCAACAGGACAACAATCCTAAGCAAACAGCCAAGATAACAAAGGATTGGTTTCGGAACAACTTTATGAATGTCCTTGGGTGGCCCAGCCAGAGCCCAGACTTGAACATCTCAGGAGATATCTAAAAATGGCTGGGCAAAGATGCTCCCCATCCAATTGAGAGGTTCTGCAAAGAAGAATGGGAGAACCTTTCCAAAAACAGGTGTGCAAAACTTGTAGCATCAAACTCAAAAAGGCTGTAATTGCTGCCAAAGTTGCTTCAACAAAGTATTGATCAAAGGCTGTGAATACTTATATACATTATATTTTAGTGTTTAATTATTGGATAAAGTTGCTGAGATTTCAAACTAACTTTTCTCATGTTGTTATTATGGGGTATTGTGTGTAGAACAAAGAAATAAATAAAAAATATATGTAGAGATTTAACCTCAACAAAAAGAATAAGAACGTACATGATTTGTGTCATTCAGGATTACTTTCAAGTTTTCAAGTTCTGTCCAAACATTTCAGCCAATTCTGAGCACTAAACAACACCAGTTAACAAACTTTATGGGTTAGTTATGGTAATGGAAAGAGTATTGTGGGTTAAAACAGACCCAGCAGCCACATTTAAGCTTTATTATGCAATGTGACCCTTTTGAAGCATGTCACATGCAGCCTACCATGTAAAATTTTCTACCCGATTTTAGACAGTTGTGGTCATATTCCGGAACCCAGACATGGATAGTGTCACTATTGTCATTGAACAGCAGTATGTGTACTGGATAAATGTAGTGTAGGCCAAAGCTGCCCAATGATTCATTATTCAATGAGGATAATTGCTTTCATTTAGAACAATTTATCTTGGACATATGTGTTTTTGTTAGTGAGTTAGTATGAAGAACTAATTTGGTTCCAGATTTCTCTATGACACTCCTAGCAATCAAAGGTATTTGCTAAATTTCATCTCCATCATATAGAAAATAATGAATTAGCCAAACTTGGTGCTGGATAATATTACAGAAATACAGAGGTTTGGTAAAGTTTAAACAAACACTAATTATTGTATTATGTTAATAAATTATAAAATATTATTGCTTTTAGTTGCCTAATTGTTGCTTTATTGTGCAACATAGATCCTGCCAAGTCCTTTACTGTAGTTTTATTTTACCTTTACTTTTATATGTATCAGTTCATTTGTCAAGTGTAGGAGGGAGCTAATTAGCAAAGTTACTTTATTTATTTCACTTAGCAGACATCTAAAACCAGGTATATTTTACTTTATTTCTCTAAGCATGTAAGTCATATTAACACAAACCTTTTATACGCTTGATCTGCACTTATTATTAATTGAAACAGACAGCAGAATTCTTGTGCTCATAACTTCATAATTTCTTATTTGTATCCATCTCAGGATGACTTATTCACTCACTCTTTTCTTGTATAATCAATTACAGGGTGTGAATGATAATGTATGAAATTACAGCCTGTTTTGAACCTAGTAAAAGACTGCCTTATCTATGGTGAAGAGAATGCATCAGCCTCAACATCAAGCACATTAATCTTGTTGCCATACAGATGGCAGACTTAAATAAAACAGAGGACTAAGTAGTGACACACTGACAAACCCATGGCAGACCCTCTCAGCGAGCAGGCTCATTTACTTTAGTCAGTTACAGTCATAATACATCACATTTACTCTTACAGCTTACAGAGCATATGTGTTAATGACCACATGTTAGTGACAGCCAACATGTTGAAGCTATGGCCTGCTATGGAGCTAATATCGCTGAGTTCAGACTGGGGCATGGATTGCAGCACAGGTTTCATCATGATCATTATTCAAAGAGTGTTTGCTGGAGCAGCAAAATGCAGTTATGAAAACAAACGTGCAAATGGACATTGAGAAAAAAAAAAATCACTGCAAGGAAGCATATCATGTTACTGTGAGGTGTAGGTTCTTGTTCTGCCATGCTTGTTTGAGCTGCAGGGGGATGATTAAGCATGTCCACAGAACATCAGGTTTGTAATAACAAAGCAGCAGAAGATGTGAATGGACTGTTCTGGACTAATGCCACAGCCAAATTATTTGCACTTTGCTGTACCCCTTACACTCATCTAACATTTACTCTCATCTCCCTCATGGATCTGTTAATCATCACAGCCTAATCTGCATTTAATCTTGATTACAACGGCAACTTTATCTGGATGCATAATCACTGTAGTTAATGATTTCGGGTCTGTACTAATCTTTTAATCACACTGTATTCTACTGGAAAAAAAATCACAATATCATATTTCTTCAAATAAAAATACAATATCAAAATGACTGATCACATAAATATCCATGCTGATATCACCATAATGTCATGCACAAGACTAAAAACAGACCCATTTTATTCCCTGTGGTTGCTGATTTGCTGACCTCAAAATTTAACTTTTTCCAGATTGTTTCATCCAAATTGGCATAACTGCTGAATAAGCTTTTTCCTATGTTTCTTGAAAAGATTTCTTTGTGTTGGATCACTCTCTGTACTCTTGTCAAATGCTTAACTGCAATAAGCAATAACTCAAACTCAGTGCCTCAGAAAAAGATGAAATGTGTTACAACCAGAAGGCCAATTTAATTTCTCCTTTTAATCATAAGGGAGAAAGATGTGGTAGGACTGTAGGCATTTTTAAATGGGCCATACTTTAACATTTATATGATCATTTTTCAGATTCTCATTATTCTTTATTATTTGAAACTGTGCCTTTTACCTTTAGAAACCTAGACCAATTTTGTGGAATGTTTTTGTAGTTTGACATACTTGTAGTTGAGACAGCCCCACATGCTACTTGTTGTTATGTTCAGGAAATCTTATTCTGCTGAAATATGTCTTTATCAGCAGTGTAAATTTTAAGAGAATTTAAATATTTGTATACATTTGACCCTGTTTTGATAAAAAAAATACTTGTGCCTAAATGGCCTTTATTTTTTTATTTGTTATGTATATATGTATGTATGTATGTATGTCTGAGTACTATCCCTTCTCAGGACTTTTATTCTGAAATTTGTGTGAACAAAGAAAGAGAGCAAACAGCCCCTACCTTCTTTTTTTCCTCTACAACCCAAAATCTTAATCAGTGATGTCATTAGGTCCACCCCCTCACTGATCAGTCAGAGTCTGCATACAGGTTGTGTATGTACACGTGAACAGAGCAGTCAGTAAACATGCACTGGAAGCTCCTTTTAAGCTCCTATTAAAATAGGATTTAATCTAGTTGGAATTTTATCTGTTTTCTGAGCTGGTAATTCATGATGAGACCATGATGAGACCACCATGCTTCATTAGTCTTGTAGTTTGATATGATATGTGTATCATGTTTGTATGTGACTCTGATCCTGAAATATGAAGTGTAGAATACCAGCATGTAACTGCAAGCAAAGTGCAGATATCAGGTTGCATGCCCTAGAATTATTTATCTTTGTATGGTTAGGGTTAGTGGTCAGTACATGGAAGTGAAATGCTGTAAACCTCAAACATTTTGAGTCCTCTTTCAAAAGCAAACCCTAATGTAAATAAAAATAAACACTAAAAATTTTACATAATGCTCTTCACTCTTTGAGTGAAGCCTTTTGAGTCTAATCCCAACAGCTGCTTTGGGAGAATGAAGCAAGAATGACAGGCTTTAATGCTAATGCAACGAGACAAAGACAGGACAGCCCATCTCAAGACTCTAGAATAATTACAAAACTCCTTACAGTGCAAAAACTTAGTTACGTGCTTCAAAAATAGTTTGACAACTATTTAAGTAAATAGTAGTGCATCACAAAAAAAAACTGAAAATTCTTTCATCCAAAACAATACACCATCATATATTTTATATCCATTGCAGATAAACTGACATATTTCAAGCCTTATTTGTTTAATGTTGACACTGTTTGGATAATAATTTATTCAGTCTGGAAATTAAATATTAAAATGATCTACACACACACTCTCTCGCTCTCTCTCTCTCTCTCTCTCTCTCTCTCTCTCTCTCACTCACTCTTTATTAAAGGGTTCTCTAGCCAGAGGGGAGCTCTAAATCTGGTCTAAAAGTCAGCATGTTACTTTTGCCTAAAGGACTGGAGGATATTTCACCTGCTCTGAGTCACTCAGTGGCTATTCCTGACTGTTTCCACATTCCAACAGTTACTAAACACGGACATGGCATTGACAAAATAAAGGATACAGAGCCCCTGTGTGGATGATATTTGTATTACATATTGTTGTTGATTATTCTTCAGGCTGTGATTGTCATATTCACAGCTGAATTGCTTTATAATAGTTTAGATAAGACATTGTAAAAAATATACCATAATTATCATGAGATTGTGAGTATCTCATTCAGTGAAAGTACAAGAATAGGACTTGCCAAAGTTTTCAGTATGGGATGATTGATAGCAAATGAGCAGCGCCATTAGCCCATGACAGGGTCGACTGGAGGAGTGCCAGCTGAGGTGGTGTATGGAGTCTTTCAGGGGAGACAGCTGTGTAAGTTCAATATTGAATCAGACCCCCCACAGCACACAAGCACAGAGCCACAAGTGCCCAATGCAAAATGGATTATACACTTTTAACACAGTGTATTCATCAAGTTTAAGGACTCTTCAGTGACTAGGTTCATATAAATGAGCCCCAAAGGAACCAGATAAATAATAACACCTCAACTACACTCTTAAAAACAACTGACAAGATGCATTCTTTTGAGATGCCAAAGAAGGAAAATATTTGTCTACTCTTGAAAATCTTATGATCAGCGGTTGGTGTAGTGCAATGGGAAACGACACCACCTTCCCTGTGGCACGCTAGGGTTTCATTCCCAGGTGAGGAAAGAATACCATTCTACACTAATATTGGTCCATGGGCAAGACTCCTAATGTATTCACCTACCTACGTAACATGTAAGCTGCTCTGAATAAGAGTGCTCTACATTCCCCAAATTCCATAAATATAAAACTTTTAATTGATGATAAATAAATGTACCCTTATGTAGCAATTTTACCTTGACAAATTTTTTAAAAATTGCAATCCTCCACTAACTTGTAAGGGAATAGTGTCATTGACTCTCCAGACCCAGAATGTCTGCTAACTGCACTTTGTATAGTGTGCATCAGACTTCTCAGAAGAACTATGTAACCTTGCGTAACTTGAGTCACATTTAATGTAAGTCATATCCATAAGAGAGTACTTTGAGCACAATCTGTATTTACAATGGTAGTGCAAAAGTGAATTACACTCCCCAACTGTAGGCAAAGCCCAGGAGCAGGAAACAGTAATTCTTGCTAGGTACTACTGTGTACAGCCTGCTGTAATGTGGATTTGGTTGTTTACCAGCCCTTCTCTGATGAGTCACGTTGTCTACATCCTGTGTCCGATTTGTGCCTAGCATATGCCATGTGAAGGAGATTGGGCAGCCACCATTTTGACAATGTAAACCAAGCTACACAAACATTTCACATTCATGATGGAATCCAGTGGATGAGTGCTATGGCCACTGGATTGTGTTTTCTCCGGTATTACCGATCAGGAAAAACTGCAGTCATGCTGTGGCCTGGTAATGCAAAAGATAAACTCCACCTTCCCAGAGGCTGCGGTCAAAGGTGGTCTTGCTTTAAAAAATATCTTGAAAGTTCTTTTCCCCTAACAGTATTTCCAAACCAATAATCATATGTTTAATAATTGTATATGTTAGAAGAACATAAATGAACTGCATTTAAAATATAATCTGTCGCCAAAAGAGAGAGTCAACATCACAAATGTTGTGCAACATCTGGAATAGACAGTTGTGCACATTTGGAAATACAGAACACTCTGACACTGATATTACAGCATCAGAACAAAAGTTCTTCTGAGGTTGCTAATGGATTTTCTGTGCTCCAGAGGCACTTATCTGATGAATCAGCATGTGCTGAAGAAATGAAACTATTTCTGTGAAGTGTCTGTTCATAGCACAGGCCGTGAGAACACAATGGCCCAGAATTAAAGTCATACCAAAGTAATGAAATGTCCTGATCCAGATGTCACTCTGTGGGCTCCAGATTAAATAAATCAAAAGCAGCTATACAGTCTGACAAAAGATATTCAAGTAATATGAAATGGAAAGGACATATTTATTTATATTTTTAAAGGGTTAAAAATAAATAAATATAGCAAAATTGTTAAATGTGAACATGTCTGTTTTATTTTGGTATTTCTATCCTTGTTTTTGTTCTTCCCTTTCTCCCCTTGTAGGTATTGATGAAGGAACCTGTCAATCCTGTTTAGGCCTTCCCACACCTCAGCCAATCAGGTGTTGACACACCAGCCTGGCGACCCTAAGGAGAAGGGGCCTAGCCTTTAAAACCACTCCTGAGGCCTCTCCAGGTGAAGAGGGTTTGGAGAGAGTTTGGAGTGAAAGATTGAGTTTTATTATTATTATTATTATTATTATTATTATTATTATTATTATTATTTATTTATTTATTTATTTATTTATTTATTTATTTATTTATTTATTTATTTATTTTTTGGATTGTGTTTTGGCTTTGTGGTGGAAAAGTGTTTGATGCTTGTGCTAGCTTCTTGTTTTGGCTTTGATTTCTCTCTGTGTCTTGTTTTGTCCTCTTCTTGTTTCAGTAGTTAGTCTAGTTGTGTTGCTTTGTTTTCAGGAGTTCAGTGTTTTCAGCCAGTGTGTGTGAGCTGATTTTTATCACCTAGGAGGGCAGAAGAGGTCAGGTTTGTCACCACATCTCTTTGTGTAAATATTTCTACATACTGTCACAGTAGGGCTGAATATTTGTATTAAAGGTTTAACACATACATGTTATTGTCTCTGCAAAGCCCTTAGACCAAGAGCCACACTGCTGGGCCGTAACATATTAATATAATACATATGTCGATTCACATTGCAGTCTGCAGAAACACACCACAAGATGATAGACTGAGTATGTAAGGACACCCTGCTTTAACAGCAGCCTTGAGGACCCAACTCCTGCTGCTTCTTGCTGACTGATCCTCGGCTTTATGATGGATAATTGACCAGAGCCTCTCTCATTATTTCTCACTCTGTGCTGTTAGTTCTACAGAGTGGAGTTCTGTTACAGGTGATTGGGGAAACTAAATGCCCTAGTTGGTTTCAGTGGACTTTCTCTGCACTTCTACTAGATCAGAAAAATCCATTCATGGACAACCTGTGGCTTCAACTTTGAGCCACATGCGATGAGTGTATACTTACTGCAATGTTACATGGCTATAACTTTGGCTGGTGGATTTCATGAGCTAAACAAACTCTAACGCAAATAAAGCAAATATATGGAAATGGCATCATCATCACCATCATCATCATCATTATCACCAGCTTATTATTCAATTAGTCCAATTCAGGGTCGTGGTGAAATAACAGATTAAAAATTCACATTTGTGATGGACATAGAAATGTGGCTAAACTATTTGTTCAGCACTCTTCCATTTTGTTAGATATTAACTGTTAATCAGAAATACTGTTCCAACAGTGTGGATCGAAGAACTGCAACCATTCAGTAAAACACAGATTAAAGTAAATCTCCCTATAAAAATATACCAGTACTCTTTAATAGTATACATAAATCATGCAGGAACGTTTGATCATGTAGTATAGAAACTCGTATTTTTCTCTTTCAGTCTTCCATGAAAACCCTGTACGCAGCTGGTTTTCCATTTTGGGCTCTCATCAAATACTGTGATCATAAGCTGATCCCATGGAGTGATTCCCATATATACATTATTAAAAAAATGTATTCTCAGTACAGGAGAAGGACTTTTATAGGAGAGTCCAGTCTAGTGAATGAGTGTAAGAGAACATTCTCAGAGCCACTGCAAACATTCAAATGTACTTACTGTGCATAGCAGGCATGGAATAAAATGAACACCAAATTGTGATAACATCTGTATAACAATTGTTTTAAGGGTTGTAAGTGTGAAATCTCAGAATGGATCATTAGAATACGACCATGAGAAATGTTACAATGGTGATGAATTCCAATCTTAATAGATTTAATACTTTAATTTTGTCATTATACATGAAGATTCCTAAGAATAATACATGGAAATCTTTTCTGACTGTCAGTTAAGATTCTAAGAATATTATTACTGCTATTATTATATTAGTATATTATTATCAATTATGTTATTGAGTATAATAATGAAGTTGAATAATTTGAAGCAATTAAATTCATAAATAAGCTGAATTAACTTGACTGAGACTGTTATTATGAGCTGTTTTATGTTGCTTTTGTTTGCCAGATGTGTTTTTTTAAAAGATATCAATGATAACTGACATATCTATTGGGTCATTTAGGAAAAGATTTATCCTGGAGATCAATGAAGTATAAATGACTCTATCTCATAGCACACTCGACAAGAGAGGATGTAATTCCACTTTCCATCTCTGCAGCCATAATACACAGATTTGAAGCACCATTTTCACAGACAAGAAACATGTTTTTCTGGGAATATATTGGATACCGTGTCCTGAAAAGAAATGTGGATGTCTTTTTAATGAAGGTTAAATATCACATAGCTACACTGGTCACTAATGTCTTGTGTTTGCCAACACAATCAGAATAAGATGATGAAATTTCAGCTGGAACTAGACTAGGGGTATTATAATTGGTCATTACGGGTGTTCATGTTTTCAGTTCCCAAGTGCTTATGTGTCCAAAAGAGAGCAGCTTTTATTAAAACCTGGTGAGAGAACAAAGAGCATAATAGAGATAGATTGAGTATTGTGTTATATGACTTCACCATTACTTAAATAATCACAAATTTCAATACACACTAAGACAGAATACAAATATGTTGGTGACATATTGCTATACAGTATATACAAGCCGGGATAATTACATATTGTGTTACATACTGTGTTAATAGGATGTTTTGGCAATGCTCGATGCAGAATTAGTCTTTTTTCAGTGTCTGTAAAGATATGAAATAAAATCTTCAGCATGGTCTATGCAAAAAAATTGGACTCATTACAGAGTCAGTGCTTTGGCAGACATCACAGCTTGTAAACACTTTTTCTAGCCAGCTAAAAGCCTTCCTATTCTTGCAGTTCCATTTGGCAGTATGCAAGCTTAGAGTTATATCTGGATTACAGCCTATTCATACTACCTAGGGATATCTTCTGATTAGGCTACTACGCACTTCTACAAGTTGGTCTGGATAAGCATGTCTGCTAAATAAATATAATAAATGTAAATGCTGTCAGATTTTCCCCCACTCTTCTTTGCAGAAGGCCTCAAGATATCCTTGGGTTGTCTTGCAATATAACCTGTTTAAGGTCTTTTCACATGTTTTCTATGATATTTAGGTCAGGAGACTGTGAAGGCCATTCCAAAAGCTTCTGTTTGTGTCTTTTATCCTGTTATTGAGACTGTCCACATTTAGCATGAGCCTTTAAACAAATTGGACACTTGCATCCAGGACTTGCTGGTATTTTGTGGAATATGTTCTTCCCTCTACACCATGCAATATTTCCAGTGCCACTGGTGGCAGCACAAACCCAAAGCATGATAGATCCTCCCACATGCTAATGTAATTTTTGCATGAAATACAGTTCTTTTTTTCTACACACATGCTTTTTCTAATTAGTTACAGATGCTTTTTATTACATCATTTTAAAAAATACAATTGAATTGTCATTTTATGACATGGGTCATGGGTGTTTTTTTTGCACGTTTTAAGTTATTTCCCAATTTTACTGTCTAATTTAAGCATAGTTGTTGTGTACTGAGTTGTTGTGTGCTTAAGCATCTGAATCATTGAGAAATCATGACCACTTATATTGGAACAGATAATCTAAAGTCTTAGATGTGTAGACCTTAAAATATCATCTGTGGTACATTTGCTGTGTGAACGTCCTACACAGCATGCTGAGGTAAAAGAACCCTGACATTTGTAGCTCATATAACCTTAGAATGGCATCCTAATAAAGCAAGGGTGGAAGGGAGTTCCTGATCCATTTTTACCCTGTGCACTTGGCTTGAAACTGTGATTTTTATGGGTCGGGTATTACGAATGCTAGAGTCTGCCAAAGTCAGCAGCAGCTGAGATCTCCCAGCACTGTCACTCTCCCAGTATGGCCATCTTCAGACTTAAACAAGCACTGAGAACAGACCTTGGTGCTTTCACAAGCCTTTGGCAAATCTCCACACATAGCGTGACGTGTGTTATGTTAGTTCCGATTCCCAAACCTTAAATTCAATCCAGCCATGTAAACTTTAATGCTGCATGTGCATTATTAGTAAGTGCTGATGTCAGGAATTCCCAAATTTTACAAAATTGCACAAGAGAGAAATGAACTGTTTAATAAAGTGTTTGTTTTTTATCAGAACGAAAAGCCACCTTCGAGAATAACTAGATTTTTTTGTGGATGAAACTAGTGTATCTCAGGGAATTGAATTCAAAAGGGTAAACTGTCATGCATATTATATTAAAACATTAAAAACATTTTTATTATTGATTTATTTTTTATTTTTTTTATTATTATTTTTTTAAATTTTTTTTTATAAATTTGAGTTTGAGTAAAGTGTTATTTACACAATATAAATACTATGTCTAGCTCAGCACACATGACCACAGTTATATGGAAATGTGCTGACCTGACAGTTGTCCAGAAGATGATTACTGACACCCTCCATAAAGAGGGGAAGCCATAGAAGGTCACTGCTGAAATGGCTGGCTGTTCTCAGAGTGCTGTATCAAAGCATATTAATGGAAAGTTGTCTGGAAAGGGACAATGTGGTGGGAAATGTGCACAAGCAGCAGGGATCAGCACAGCCTTGGATTGTCAAGGAAAATCAATTCAAGAACTTGAGAGACTTTCACAAGGAGTGGACTGAAGCTGTGCATTAAGAGGCACCACACACAGACCTCTCCTGGAAAGGGAGCAGCATACCGAGTTTCAAGCCACTGAATAAAAGACATGAGAAGTGTCTTACCTGGGACTAGACTGTTGCTCAGTGCTCCAAAATCCTGTTTTCAGATGAAATAACATTTTGCATTTCATTTGGAACTAAAGAATTCTGGAGTCTCAACTCAAGCTGCAAGACTCTGGATAAAATTACTTTGGGTAATGACTATATTATTTATGTCTGTTTACATTTTTGAATTACATTTTGAGCAAAAATGAATCTATTCACAATATTCTAATTTCCTGAGATCAATTTAGATCTCTTTACAACTAGTTCTAAAGCTCACCCTGTGTGGGCTAATTAAACATAAAACCAAATAGAACCATTTTAGTTCTATAAAGAACAATTTTTTCAAAGAGATTTATGTCTAAAGCCTTTACATTGGTAAAAAAAAAAAAAAAAACCATTTATATTATCTTCACATCTCTTGAAAAATAGTTTGAAAAATGTTTTTTCTATTACATTGTCAAAGAATACCAGAATATTTCCATGCAGAATATTTCCCTTACAATATATTAGACATGCAAACTCTTTATGAGCCAAACTGATCTTTTAAAAATATAAAATTAAAAGATAATTAGTTTCAATTAATCATAAATAAAGGTAACAGCTGCAACGAAGGTGTACCAAATCAACTTCTGATTGCTTGTTTGGAGCAAACTGATTTATATCTTGGTTGAATCTGATTATATACCACTGATTATTAAGCATTAAATTTAAATTTGGCCCTCAGTTCCGTGGCATCAATCTCTGATTGGTCAGTGATTGATCTGTGATTTGCCCTCAAAAATGGATTTTTGTAAACCAAAGACAAATTAGTGCCCTGCCACTGAGTGCTGTTCCCTCATTGGTCAGCTAAAACAGCACTGCTGTTATGCAGCTCATATTTGCTGATTACCCCAGACTGCTTAGGTGATGGTAAACGACCTACCAGCCTAACCTCACAGAGGGGGCTGGAGAAAGTGGTCATGGCCACTTGCCCTCCTTCCTTCTTTTTTTTTTTTAACCTCTACTAGTGCATACTGGAAAAGGACTGCAACATTCTGATGTCACAATTGGATTGGAGGTGTCTAACATAAATATTTCAGTCAAAATTAAGATCACTGCCCATTTCCTGGGTATAACATGTTCCTTCTTGGCAAATAAAAGACTAGAGGTATGGTTCCTATGGGGGCTCTTTTGTAGTTGAAAATATATAATTTGACATGACTTGAACCAAGAAACATGTATTCTCCTTTGAAGAGCCAAGCAATGAAGACATTTGGATACAATCCCAGACTCTCCTGGAGTTTAATTCTTTCCCCTCATTGCTCTAATTGGCTGCAAATTACTGATTTAATTAGGTGTGATGTCTGCATTCTGAAAGTCAATTTTCCATGTACAATCTCTCAGCTCATTGCTCATAGCTGAAAATGTAGATCAGACAAAAACAGATATTACTTACACTAAGACACCCACCAGTATGATTTTGATAAACAACCCTGTAGAACTTTTCTATTTGTGCAGGGCAAAACACACCACATGAATTGAAATCGCTCATAGTGGTCATACATGTTAAGGCTATGGGTCTCAAGATTTACAGTGTGTTGCACTATAAATGCTTTGATCTCAGTCTGGAGGCCTGCATGGGATCAGGGGGTTGGTGGGGGTGGCATCTTAAAACAAGTCATAGAAAACTGTGCAGACTGTACAGAGCCAAAGATTAATTTTCCATCCTCAGACCATATCTGCCCTTCATCACTATGAAAGGATGGTGTGCATAAACAAGTTTGAGAGGGACCTGTCCTCATGTTTGGTGAATGGGGTGTTAATATAGAAGTACTGCTGATGACCCCAAATTGTGCTCTTTCTGGAGTCATCAGTTTCAGTGTCTTTTAGCATAAATATGTCTTTAACAAAGTTCTAAATGTAAAAAGGATCCATCCCACACATGCATTATATCATTGCCTGTAGAAGAAAGTGCTGCAGATGCTTCTGGTATTTTAAGCTTGATGGAAAATGGATTTCAATGACTTTAATTAATGAAACATTATATTTCACCATAATCCAGTTTGGTGAATAATATATATGATTATTAATTGTCAGTAATAATGTAAAAAAGTACAGTAAATTTGTATGAAATGTTTTATTATTGCTAAAATAATCAAGTAAAATTATTATTATGTATGAAATGCATTCATTTTAATTTGTTATTCTTAGCAATTTATTATTATTATTATTATTATTATTATTATTATTATTATTATAAAATAGACAGTGCAGTTAAAATAGCTTAAAATATTTAATTATTAATAAAATTATAAACTAATTAATTATGACAAAATTTTGCACTATAATTAGCCTGAACATTTTATGCTATTTGTAAAACAATACATTTTCTATGTATTGCTGAAAATGTATTACTATTCATACAATATTAAAACAAAATTATTACAAACTCACAAGCCAAAATGTGTGATTACTTTACTAAATATTATTGCAGTCAGTTGCAGTTGATAATGTCTTATAAAATATAGAGGTTAGATGCGCCAATTACAATTTCAATGCTACAATTTTATACTATCATATATTATAATAAAACTACTTATTTGACATTTCCTGTTATTGTTAACATAAGTCATTGCCAGAAATGGAAGTGTAATAATAATAATAATAATAATTCACACATGGCTTCACTTTGGAACTGTGCAAAAGTGCAGAAGTCAGAATGATTTATTAGCCTTTATGTTTTTCTGTTTCATATTCAAAACATTCTAATAATAAACCCAAAGTGAGTGAACTGTTAAATGTAGCATGTTTCTGACCTCACTATGGTACTGAACTTTGCTTGCAGCTGCAGGGATAAAGTGAAGAGAAAGCTCAGCTCTCAGCATTAACATAGTGAGGAGTCAAAAGATAATATTGGCTTTGAGGCCAGGTCACAGAGACCCCTGCTCTCTGTTGCAATGTTTTTACATTGAGAGTGAAGCTATCACTAAAACCCACATCCCGGATCCTAGATCAGAACCAAGAGGGTACAAAGGTGAATATGAAGAAATGTTCTATGGTGAAAGATTTGATCGTCTGTGTCTTAGAAAATGTTTGTAGCGAAACATAAGCCTTCGTGTGAGCACTGACCTCTGTAAAAATGGCCTTCAGAAAAACATTGTGCTTGGCCTGTAAAGTGCTCTGCTTTTCATTGCTATCACTGTTGTGCCTTTCAGAGATATAATAGAGGGTATTTATCAAAAAGGTCTGATTTAATTCATCCAGAATAAATGAGGTCTATAATCTGAGCCATGCTGTGAGTCTACAAGATTCACTGATATTTTAAAGCATCTGTTCAAGCATATTTCATCTGACATAACATATATGTATAGAATACATATAGAGCCAAGAGAAATAAACAGGAGAGCATAGACATGTGGAGCTGAGGCTCATCTCTCACACCCCTGCAGTGGCAGGCTGAACTGGATGAAAGTAGGCTGTGCTGCTGGTGCAGTAAGCCTGTTATTACACCTAATATAAATAAACATAGGCTGCGCTCACCTGCTATCAAAATGCCACTCTGCAAGAGGATTTCTACAGCTTATGGACTGCGGTTTTCATGGAAGCCTAATTTTCAGCCTTTAGAGGATGTGTGGCCCTGTCAGCAACAAGGCCAGTCAATTCTGATTAAGATTAAGTGCCCCAACCAGGTGTTAATTTGTGAGTACATGGTGACAGCCAGATGATTTTATGCCTCTAAGAACTCAGCGATTTGTGTAACTTGCTTTATTACCACTGCAAGTACAATTTGATGAACAGCTATAAACCTTTTCCTATTCCAGTGTCTGTGCTATACAGGGTGCGTTGTCATGTCCTGTGGTTTCTCAAGTTAAAAAATCAAGTTAGAAATACTTTATCACAAAATATTGCACCACCAATAAAATATGGACCTCTCTGCTTCAAAAATGATTAAACGTGATCCATTAAAATAAGACCAATGTGTGTTTACACATTAGAATAGAAAGACACATAATGCGTTATTCATATTCATATCTGTCCAACAAAATACTGTATTAATATGCCTATTACTATTACCATCATATCACCATACGTCATAACCATAGAAACAATAACTGACAGAGGAGCATGTCACTTCTAGTGATGACTGAAAGTTTGTGAACCCTTTACAATTTTAATTAATTTGTAGGAAGTAGGGAAACAACAAAAAAAGACCAAAAAAAGACAAAAATATTACACTTGTTTGTTTATTTGAGAAGGAAAATAATTTAATATTACATATTGTATGCACCTTTACTTTCAGGATCTGCAGCTTTCAAGCACAACTGTATATTCCATGTCCAGCAAGTATTCATATTGCTTGTATCAAGTGCATCTTAGTTAAGTAGCATTAGAATTCATGACCAAAGGTCATTTTTCTTGGAAAAAAGGGAAAAATGGTCCACAACACATTACCATAACACATTATTAGCAGACTACCAACACAAAACAGTCATAAGCTGTGTTTTGGTGATAATGACAAGTGGTGATGTTAATGATAGGTTTTGAATGTTACCATCATTTTCTTTTTAACTGTTTAGGAATGGATGACTTTATTTCCTAATTTTTTTTTACTGTTCTTCAGTCAATATGATCATAAGACATGAACAGACAGCTACAGAATTTGGAATTACCTGGATTTCTGCACAAAGCCACTTGGTAAATAGAATATTTAAATTCTAAATATTTCGATAATTATGTATCATTATGTATTTACTATGAAGCATGTAAACATTATATTGACATTAATGAAACACAATTATGCCTTTTTTAAGATGGTACAAAAAGCCTTCAGTTGAATAATTATCCATATATGGAAAAGTGGGATGTAATTTGTGTCATTATTTTTTAAACTGTTTTAAAAGTAGTATTTAATTAATAGTATAAGTTTCATATTCATGTCTTGTGTTATTAAATACTAAACCATTGAATCCCAGTAGTCAGAAGAGCAATATAAAAACCTTACAGTCTCTTTTTAGTTTTTTTTATTCCTAACAAATGTTTCCCATCCATCTTATATGGGAAGACTGTGGACACATTTTTGCCATGAGCCCAAACATTTCTCAGACAAATCAGGCATTACATGGCTTTTCTTCACTTTCATGGGAAAGGCTGCTCAGTTTTCAGGCATATGCGCCGTCTCCTGCTAGACTGTGATAATATAATAATCAGCCTGCCACACTCAATGAATGCAGGAACAGAAGGGCTTCATGCTTCCATTATCCAGATGAGGCTTCTGATTGACAGCCTGCACTACTTATTGCCCTCCTCATGTGCACTGTAAAACTACACTGGACTGTAATCTACAGCTTGCCAGATTTCTGGCCAGGCTTCAGTTGTCTTCAGGCTGTGTACAAACTCAGTGCAGTGTTGTTTTAGTCCCGGTGGCTGACTCTCACTCCTGCACAACAAGAACCTGAGAATGTTCCCAGAACTACTTTTGTTTAAACTGTTTAAAATTAGCACAATTAAAAAATGTAAAACACATTATACATTTCATCTGAAGAAAGTAGGGCAGTTAAGTGCCTTGGAAACACAGATCTTTACCACTCCTTTTGCACTCTTCAGATATAAGGGTTGTACTCTCAAACTTCTCTTGCTCTTGAGTAAAATTAACGTTGTACTGATGGTCTGCACTTGGCTTACCTAAAGCCCCAGATGGCCCCTGTCCTGTGTGCTGGCCCTGTGGCCCCAGAGCCCCTGTGAGTAATGGCCATAGCTCCTTTGAGGATGTGAGATCACAGTCCACAGGAAGTGAGTTATTAACATAAAACCTCCAGTTTCACCTGGCCCTGGGGAGCAGACCTAATTGTTTTTCACTCATTCAGCCACAGTACAAATGCACAGCTGGTCTACACACACGCACACACACACACACACACACACACACACACACGCACACACGCACACACACACACACATTATACATTATACATATAATGTATCATAACACAAATGCTGTTTCTGAAAAGTAATTTGGAAAATCAACATTTTTTCTCTTCACCTCTTCATTTGTTTAAGGTCAGCCATTAGTGGGTAACTGCATTGATTGTACATATTCAATTATAATGCTGAAACAAGTACCAGTCCCTGCAGTAACTGCTGTACACAGGAGAATATTGCCTTGATTAAAAAGATAAAACTTTGTCTAACACATTGTGTACTGTGTTTAATAACATTAAACCCACACACACACACACACACACACACACACTCACACACACACACACACACACACACACACACACACACACACACACACACACACACACACACACACACACAAATATGCAATGTGTGTGCATTTGCACATCTGTGTCAGCAATGGGTGCAACTTAAAGTGATAGATTTAGCAGAATCATCATTCTGATTCAGATCATTGGAATGTGTATCCACAAACAATTGGACATATAGTGTACATATATACAAATATCAAGCTGTTTGTTTAGTCTGTTGAATGATAGTTTTGCTAATATATGTCCAAGTCTGCATATTCTGATTAACATTTATATATTATTGTATTATTAGTGATATCCAAAATGAAATATCTACTCATTTAATATAGTAAGTCACACTTTTAATATTGTTAAAACTTATATTAGTACTGATAATGTATGTAATGTGTGTTTTATGAGTGATGTTTTAACCAAAAGACAACTTTTGTAAAGTTTATTAAGTTTATAATTTTATTCACTTAAATTCACTCTAAAAAGACATGGTATTTGAACAATACTAACTAAATAAATACTACTACTACTACGACTACTACTACTACTACTACTACTACTACTAATAATAATAATAATAATAATAATAATAATAATAATAATAATAATAATAATAATAATAATAACCAATAATTTAATATTACTACTAATAATGGTCGTATTTGAATATTTGCATTATAATTCTTCTGAATCTACACTATAATAATGAATATATGAGTAGATTATATTTATGTTACATGACACAGGTAGACTCTTTAGGCTCTGACATATGGTGCAAGGTGACATAGTACTCATAGGGTTTATTTATCCATGTGGTTTTTACATGGCTATAAAACACTAAGCAGCATACAACAGTCAGCATCCCTCCCTCATGTGCGAAAGTGCTGAAATCCTTGTGCATGATGCCCACTTCCTGGCCCAAGAGACTCTGCCCTGAAACCTTATAAGCTCCTCTGGGGCCCTAAACACAGAACATAAAACACTCCACTCCTTTGAGTGACGTCCATGCTGAGAGATGAGAAGCTCTTTGATCCAAGGGGTTGAGCACCACAATACTTAAGATGTGCAGAATTGTGAATGTAGATAGACGTCTTTGTAGTGGATTAACCTGTGTGCTCCATTACACATTTGTAAAGCCAGCAGCAGCATGTTATCTGCTTGGATATCAAGTCCAAGAATGCTGTCAGAGATGCTTAGCAGCAAAGAAAACACAGTGTTAAACATTCAGCAAAGAGGTGAACCTTCATGTTTGGGTTCACTGACTGTCAGGACACTAAGCAATGCTTCTGTCTTCTCCCCCTGGTAAAAGCTGCCCTCATCCACAGAGTGGTAAAACAATCAGACCCTGGCATATCTTCTCTCCATCAGCCACATAAGAATGTTAACATCCCTCCATGTCACAGCATTCCTCACTCCTTTAATGGGCAGTCCTGCTGTCTAGTCAGACCGCTACAGTATACAGACAAAATTGAAGCCTTGCTGCAGTTCACAATCCAAAGATTCTCTCTTTGGCATGAAGAGTCAGACATCTCTTTTCTCAATATGAGATCCAGGAACTTTTTCAGACACCTGGAAAACTCACTCAACCATTGAGGTGGACCACCAAAAAAGTTTCTGATGAGTTGCTACAAATATTGAATGTCTCTGCTGTGGATCTGACAGTACAATTGATCTCTTTCAGCAAAATGTGAGGGAAAAGAAAAGCTTAAGGTCCATAAAGGGCTGTTGGCTTGGATGGATATTTATTTAAAAACTTTTACTGTTAAAGAACCTGTATATTATTTGAATGTTCTTCACACTTTAGATAAGTCATTTCATTTATAAAAATGCTTCTGTCAAGAACCATCCAGTGAACTGTTCTATGGGTTCTATATGCAACCAAACATAATAATGGCTCTCTAGCATCTTTTGTGGTGTGTTCCTTTTCAAGAATGTGCAAGAAATGTCTAAATGTTCTATCTTAACCTTTGGTGCCCTAGAATGCTAAGAGATTTTGATTAACATTGCCCAGCTATGTAAATACCTATAACGTTCTATCGTCGTCTCGCCAGCTGCACAAATATAAATTGGTTGACCCAAAGGGAATATAAATTTCATGTCTTGTAAAGGCACAACGTCAGGCATGGCTTATGTGCCTTAGGGCATTCAGAGGTCCTTGCTCAGTCAGTTAGTGTCAGTGTGTGTTCAGGGAAGTGATTTCTTGTAAATTTAACTTGCTTTCCCTTGAAAAAGTGAAGAAAGGGACAAGAGATGTTATGTTTTTCTTGGTTCCAAACCGAACAGCCATAAATCACTGCAAGAACGTCTCTCCCTGATATAGCAGTAGTTATTTTTGCAGAGAGTGATACCATTAGTCTAGTCTCCTTGTGTCTGTTTACATCACTGTATCAGCACATGGCTTGTGCTGACACATTCCTGCATTGATAAAAGATTGACAACTTTCATTTTCACTCAGTTATACATGAACTGTGGAGACTTATTAAAAAAACTGATGTAGAGTTTTGTTTTAAATCAGGAAACTTCCAACTTTTGCTCCCATTCACAGTTTGCCAGGAAAATTCACTTTGAGCTGCCACTAAAGGACGTGCTTTAAACATGCATTTCTGAACACCGAAGTTGGCACAGAATCGTCACTGAAAATGAAACAAGCATGCGGACTGTCATGATAGAGTAGTATGAGTAGATTTTTATTTTTAAATACATTGCTATTATTTTTAAATACATCATGCAGTTCTCAAGAATGTTGTCTCGCCCACTGCACCAAAGTTATATTGTGCAGTAACCAGCAAGTGGCAACAGCAGATTACATTCTTCCTACCACAGGTAGTTGTGGTAGTTGATTTAAAGGCCAATGTGATGTTTATGTACTAAAATATTCTTTTTTTCTGATCGGCTCCCCTGTTGTATATTTCTTTCAAAGGAGTCACCCATTATAACTAAAAAAGTTCCCATTATATTGGCAGAATTGTATAGCATATAGGCAGTGTGTTGTCCTAAAGCCCTGATAAAATCAGCTAGGTAAGGCAAAAACCATTTTCCTGTCTGTGGATTTGACATTGTGTGCTGAAAGGGGTCATGCCTTCCCCACCACCACAGTTGTTTGCTCCTAAAAGCGGTCATGGAATGTGCTGCTAAACTGACCTTTCCTGTGGTTGAAGAGCACTTTTATGGCTCTATGTAATGATCACTTTTTCCTGTGCCACTTTCCCCTCTAACCGGTGTCTTATCTCCTCACAGGCTCATCACAAAAAGTCGTATTTTTTCCAAGGCATGCCAAACACAAAACCCTCCAGAAGGCCCTGATCTGCAGGGTGTCAGGCTTTATCTGAAATTGATCTGGAAATTGGGCTGAAGCCAGAACAAGAAAGCAGCTCTGAGGTTAGCCAGCTCCCGCAGGCTGGAACAGCAGGGAGGCTAGCAGGCAGATAGATGCAGACAGCCACACAAGCCCCAGGCCAACACACAGCTGTGTAAAAAAGGTCTCATTACTGCCAGGACTGGGAGCATTTCACTCTTAAATAGATCATTACGAACAGGGGCAAAAACACGGTAACACATTATATTACAGTGCCCCTGTTACAGCGTGCACTTAACTAACTGCTGAATAAAGAGTAGCATTGTTCTAATGTAAAGTGTACTAATGTAATTAAATGTGTGTAATTACCTGTCTGAAACACAAGTCTGTGTAGGTTTGAGTAAGTTAAATGTTCATACTAAGTATATGACTTTGGTTGAGGCAAAAGTCATAACAAATTGCAACAAACTACCCTATCCAACCATGGTGGTCTCATCATGATGAATTATCATTGAGTGATCCAATCTTAAAAAAAAAATCCCATAAAATTGGCCTAGGGTTCTGAAAGTTAAACTAGCTGGGGATTCAGTAACGCTGGTTAGCTGCCATTATCTTTTTGCTTATCTAAAATGGCTTATGCTTCATCATACATTTGAGCTCCCTTGTACAGACACTTGTACTATCAAAAACACAGTCATGAGGACTGGTTTATGTAGCAATTAATTTCCCAATAATTATCAGAGTCTAGAAGTGACATGTGTGCTTTCTAGGGTTGCTGATGGACAATCATGTCAAAGATTATCTCTGAAAACTGACTAGAAGTATCAACAGGTATATTCTGTGCTCTATATGGCTGCTGTGTTCTCCTGCTTCACCTAAATTAAAGATTGATTACAAGAATTAAGTATAGGATTGGATCTTTGTGGAGAGCTTCAGAATAAGTTAGGCTAGTGTTTTTCTTATCATATTGTTTTGTAAATAATAACTTACTGCCATAAGTAATAGCTTTACATGTAATTTTGTGCCTCTGACCTTTGTATACAACAGTGTGCTACTATAAGGCACTTATGGAAGCACTACTGGGGCTGTATGTTTATCACAAAATCCATACGGGGACAAAACTTTTCATATGTCTAAAAACAGCAAAACATGGCCACGAAACTTGTCCCAGGCTCTAAGCTCAGCCATAGGCATTCTTTCATTTGTGCTGGTTTGTTCAAATTCTTACAAATCAGCATGTCTGGGATCAGCATACAGAGGACTGATTGAGAGACTGTTTTTCATGTGATCTCATATGTTTTTCATGTGTTTGTTATTTTATTCAGATTTTTTCAAAAATTACTTCTAACAAGTTGTGGAATTCAAGGCTGTAACTATTAAGTATTTCAACATGCAGCTACTCTTTAGTCAAAAGGTACATGGTATACATTGTTCTTGGATATTAGAATTTGTCATTTCCTCCTTCATTCAGCATAAGCATCAAATTTCTTTTTCAATATACATTTTCCTTGCTGCCAAAACACTCAAAAACCTCATACTACAATAATTATGCAAATTATGTTGGTTGAAAGAGTTACCCAAACTCATAACTATTTTACTACTTTCTCGGTAACAGAAAACTGACATTGTTTAGTAAATACATTTTACTGCAGATGGAATAACTCCTGGCTAATCAGGGTTGTGTTATGGAAAGCAGTGCCTGTGGCACTGTATCTTGATGGAACATACAGTGTTTGAGGATGCTTACTGAACATGGCCCTTATCTCTGACTCCACTTACATGCTTTGGCCTTGGACAGTGAAAGATGTTGCCATTCCTGTGGTGAGCTGTTGAATTTTTGGACGCGTTCTGAGGTGCTAGAAGTGATTCTGGGAGCAGATGGTTTAAATTAAGTTCGGACCCCGAGGCTTGTCAATGTAAAGTGTTCTGCATTGTTTGCTGTTTGTGTTGCAAATTACAATTTACTGGTTCATCTTTTTGATATTGGGTATATCTAATATCTGTACATCGAATCTCAGTTGGCTTTAACCTAACTTCTCTCCAGCCTGTCTCTAGCTGTGCATGACAAAAGACAAATAATTTCAAACTTAGAACAGGTCCAAAACCACCCCCCCCACACACACCCCCCCAACCCCAAACACCACACCACTCCATCCTCCCTAAAATAATACGCATTGTGGCACTAGGCTGCTTGCAGTGGGTTAAAGAAAAGCAGTAGCGCATTCACAAGGCTGTGACCCTCAGCAAACAGGGTTTATTCCTCACGTTGTGTTAATGGGATTCGAGTCTGAGAACAACAGCCTTTCACAGGCCAGAATTTCAAAGCAAGACTCGTTGCTAAAACAGTAGATTATTTCCCCAGCAGGCCTACTTGACCATTATAATTTGTTTAAATGACGCTGCATCTGAGGTAAATCGCCTTTCCTTACATTTGTCAGAAATAAAAGTGGGAAAGAAACTGCCAGAGGAAAAGAAAGGGGGAAGCCTTATTTTACATTCACCCAAAGCACCCCAAAAACTCACATCCAGCCTGCTGCTACAATGGGCGCTTTTGTGGAGTGAGTCAGGGGTTAACAGAATTCTGTCAGCATCCGGAGACGACCCTTCTCGAGCCAGTGAAGTGCTCTCCAAGCATTTCATTCTTGTGTTCTTCTTTCAGGCCTGACAAGAAACCCCCTTCTTTGTGTGCAGCGGGCCAACACTGACACTCTTTTCAACAAAGCCTCCCCAGCGGTACTCATTTCTCTATCAATTTGAAGAATTAAAACTCAAAGGACAAAAATGATTGTATGTCTCCACTTTATCAGCGTGAAAGGACGGTTAGGGAGAAGAAGATTTTGAAGTATTAAAGCTCACTGTGTCAAGTTGTTCCTTGGAAAAATCAGTGCCAATAATCATTGACAAATACATTTACACCCTAAATTGTTCAAAGGGCTGGTTTACTGTAGCAGGTTGATTCTTTGGCCAGAGCTCTCACTGTGGGAGAGGGGTGAGCATTGTCAACACCTTCTGCTTGCCAACTGGCATAGAAATCCTTTCAGATCAAGGCTACATGACAGGATTTTTAAACTGCTCCTACAGATGGAGGATCCTGGCTGGGAAAAGAAAGGTCTTAGTTCTCAGTTTGTTCTTTGTAGTTTTGTGGAAGGAACAGCCAGAGTTTCTCCGCCCACTTGATAGTGATATAAATAAGAGAGCAAACTGCTCAACAGTATCAACACAAAAAAAAAATTAAACCACTCTGTTGTTGTTTCTAAAGTTTTCTCCCATTGATGCTGCTTAACAAACATATAAAACTGAGGGAAACTGACAGCTGTACTGTTTCATTGAAATACCTGATGAGTTTCTTCTTTGAGTACCTGAAACAATGAACTATTTGTATTTCTTAAAAAACAGCAACAGCAGTGTTTAGAAGGTCATTATGAATTGTAGGCCATAGAACTGGTTAATATACATGTAATGAGGAACATGCAGAAATGGGTGCATATACAATGAGGAGGTGATACATTACTAGATACACCAATAACTATTGTGTTATATTCATTTTTCAATAAATATTAGATTTATTTTCATCATAAAATACATTTATTTTCATACTTAAAATACTGATTTACAACACTATTATTATTATTATTATTATTATTATTATTATTATTATTATTATTATTATTATTATTATTATGTTACAATTACACTTATTATTTTAAGGACAATTACAAGTTCATTAAATTTGTATATCTATTATAAACTCTGCTTGAATTTCTGTTACATCATCTAATTAAACTTAAAGTCAGAGCAATACATACTAAATGTATGATTTATTATTTATTCAAGTGAAATAGACCAGAATCAAGAGTATCAATATCAATACTTGATACAACAGTTAAAGTACATTCTTTACACTTACTTGTTTAAACCAAATAAAGAAGCAACTACTATAATAAAAATGACCAATTATTAATGTATACAACAATAACCACTGTGTGAAAAGTTTACAAAGTGTCATTTTTGAAAAAATAAACCCCAAGTTATTGCCATCTTAAAATACATTGGATTTCCATTTCTTGCTTGTGACTATATTAATGTCAACAAATGCAAGAACATGCTAAATATATAAATGAAGCATGCCATTTCTTTCTGCACACAGAGTAATGACCTTTCTTAATTTCTTTGTTTATTTGTTTAACCCAGTATTGATAATAATCCAGTACTATCAATACTGGGTTTAGACTGATGTTTAGATTTAACAATTTTGACAGAACTCAAAATACATAATGAACACAGTGAAATAAGATCATTACAAGAGCTAGGACAATTAATTTATTACTTTTTATTATTTCAAAATGCACTCAACATAGGCCTTACTCGCCAGCAATTCCTAGAATGTAATGTATTCCTAAACTCTACTTTCACAGTTTTTATTCAGATTTGATATCCACATTTATTGAGATTTGTTTCATTTACAAGATCCTTGAGAAGTCCAATTTAAGGGCAGAGCTGCCAACAATTCTGCAGTTAAAAGCACATTGTGAATCTGATTTAGACTATTCTGAAGAGCAATTTTAAGACAAATCTTAGGAATACACTGGTGACTGAGGTCCTGTGCACTGCATGTAGTACACTCATATCCATATGTAGCAAGGCTGTCTCCATGGTGCCTCGTGGCCTTGTTTGCGTAGCCTGTGGTGGGTTTATGACCCCTGGACCGGAAAAAAAGTTGCTGGGTCTGGTCCCTGTGCCTGCACAGTGGAGGGGCAAGTTGAAAAGTGCACATATTTATGACTCCCCCCCTCTCCTCCAAGATGGCTACATCAAAGAGCACATGCGGGGAGGCAAATTGGTGTTAAGTAGAGGACCTCCTGTGGATGCTTGCCCTCTCCATCATGATAAGAACACAGGGAAATCTGGATGGGATTTTATGGAGGCCAGCCACACAGGAGCAGGACGGTTTCAGCCTCGCCATAGAGTTGATTCATTCATGCCGGAGTGCATTCACGCACATAGAAACACACACGCACAGCTGCTACAGAGTCGAGCCAAGTTGGGCTGAGACACAACACCTGCCTATACCCCCAAAACCTTTTTCTTGGTGATCTGCCCCTGCCAAATGGCCCAGATAGGAGATAAGTTCCAGTCAGTGCACTTTAGCAAGAGAATTAATGACACAATTAAACTTAATCGTGGGATTAAACATTGGCTGCTGAATGGCTATTCACTTACAAACAACAAGCAAATAAAAGCAAATGGCTTCAGCTTAGAAAGGAATACAATTTATGCAAATTTATATTATATATGCTTGACTGACCCATTTCCTTGTTTATTTTCTACAGATAAAACCACAGGAATCTGCCACAGGAGACTTCCTTATTTGGATTTCTGAAACATTCCAAATCATTAGTGTAATCAGGTGTCTAAATACTGTCCATTTATCTGGATACTCTTCGTGGCTTTATGATGCAATAGTACTGATCGGATGATAAAGCAAGGAATAACACTGAGAGAGTGCCTGTAACATGAGTGTGTGTTAGCGGTAAGGCAATTATACGTTTTCCGCCCCTCTTCAAACTCAAAATGTGATCTGGGTGGCTGATGGCCCCTCATGCATCTCTCCGAACCACCCAGAATAGTGACTCCTAAAGAAAGTAGAAAAAAAATGCTGTGGAGTTAATTGAGAACAGAGCACTGCCATGAGTGGCTAATCAAACACAGCTCTGGAAACATAGAAAACAGCCGGACCCTCATTCCTCTTACCTCTCCGTCTTTGGCCTAGACAGAGTTCACCATGCTCATCATATCCTCTCTCTCTCTCTCTCTCTCTCTCTCTCTCTCTCTCTCTCTCTCTCTCTCTCTCTCTCTCTCGCTTGCTTGCTCTTTCTACAACAGTGTCTAACACACTGCTGGACCTGCTGAACTTCTGTAGCATCGCAACAAACTATGGTCTGCTTGCAGAAAGACTTCACAAGTTATAATTTAGTAAAACAATCAGCACTTCTGATGCATCATAACCTCTTTGTTTAGTCATCTGATTTTCATTTCATGTAGCCCATGTCTAAAAATAAAGGTGCCGCAAAACATTCTTTGGCATAATGTCATAGAAGAAACAGTTGCAGGTCCTCCTAACAGACACCACTTTAAAGACTTTTTATATATGAAAGGTTCACGGTGGCCTGGATGACCTGGCAGCCCTGTAGGAACAGAACCAAGCCTTAAAGTAGACAAATGTGGTAGGAAAGTACCGCAACTTTTCCAGGGCTGAAAAAACATGGAAGTCTGCTGATGAGGAATTGCACATGGAGGAGAAGACTGAAGCGAAATCAAACAATGAAGATGTGTTGGGTAAACACTGCTCCCCAAAAGGCAGCTGCATAGCGAAGCTCAGTCAATCACAAAATCCTGAGAGGAGCAAAAGGAACAAATGCCCAACTCTCTGAGGAGCTCAGCTCACCCAGCCATAACGCTGTCTTCTCTCAGCGCTCGCCAATGGCCAAAAAAATTTCCACAAGCAATGAGAGGAATACTATCAGAATTATCGGAATTCTGTCTTAATTTTACAATTACCATTAATAGAAAGCAAAGGCTCCACAAATATTTTTGTAATAAGTTTAAACAGATGCATTTACTTTAAAACTGACATTTGTGGTTCACATACCAAATTACCATTTTAAAAACGAGTCTTTGTTAAAACAATAAAACTTAGAAGCCGTAGAAGAAATACAATAGGCTTTGTGAATAACCATGCTTGATGATCATGTGCCATTGGGACATCTTTGGAAGTTTACATGATCCTTCTTCCAATGTACAAATTTTAAGATGTCATTAAAATATTCATATTACAAAGAAAGAAATTACATAAATTATTGTAAAGTTGTGTGACTTAGTGATCATTAACCAAAGCCAGTTTAGAAAAAGATTCAATTAGAAATGTTCAACTTCTCTACTTTCTAATCAGATCCAGGCATTTCAACGAATTGTTATTAAAAGCAGCATAACCATGTCAACATATGCAATCCCAGAGCAATTATTTTCCACATTTTTAAGCTTTGGTCTTCTGTCTGACGTCAGATTTTGGACCTGTGTGAGATAATAGTTTATGAAAGTGAAGTTCCGATCAGCTAGCAGCCACTATTGTAACCACAATAATCACTGTTGGTGGTCAAACACAGTTAACATTTAAACAGTCAACAAGATATGGACGAAAGATTTCAGTTTATTTACTCACAAACAGATATCCAGTCACAGCAGAGGGAGAGAAGGAGAGGGAGCAGCTCTAGTGCCACTGAGGGTACCAAGGAAATGTTTTGGGTTTGAAACTGTGGGTTTTCCCACAGGATATAAACACAACAACAACGGATACAAATTGCAAATGTCACAAACACAGCAATGGAAACAGAGGGGAAAAAACAAGGTGGCAACTGAGGAGCATGTGGTGAAATGGACCAAAATATGGGATGTTATCAATTAGATGAGCAGTCAGCAATACTGCCGGGAACGTAGCTAGCATTCAATTAGAATATTTAAATTGTTATGATCTTGTAGCATTAAGATAAAAGCTTCCAATTTTTATTTTAGCAATCGCAACCTTTCCTGATTTCTGCCTGTAGACCAGGGATGTCAAACCCTTTTTACATAACATTGCCAAACTATGTAAAGTATTTTCACTTAAAGATGCTGAGAAACTGGTGCATGCCTTCATAACCTCAAAGCTGGACTACTGCAATGCCCTTCTGGTTGCTCCTTCCAGAAGCTCCAATTAGTCCAAATTCAGCTGCTATACTTTTGATCAAAACTAGGAAATTTGAACACATTAGTCCTGTTCTCTCCTTTCATAAACTCTGAAATACCCTTCCTGTTACTGTTCAGGACTCAAACACACTGTCTCTCTAGAAATCTTGTTTGAAAACATTTCCCATCATGCAGGCTATTCTTTACAAGCTGTTTCCTGATGTTACTCTGTGTTACGCTGAGTACAGGTTTCTGTTCATTACTGCAGTTCTTACTAAACCCTTTCCTTTTCACTACAATACTTATGCTCCTAAATTTTTGTTTTTCTCACTCTCTCCCTCCCATGTTCGGAGCTGCCCCTGCTGCCTGGCTGATGTTGATTCATGCCCGTTCGTGGTTGGGTGCTACGATCTACTTCCCCCTCCCTAACATTTACTTAAAACTTTCTAACCCCTTGCTTTATCCTTCCCTCTGTTTCTCTTTCTATCCCTTTCTCATGTATCGAGATACCCTGTCCTGACTGATCTACCCTCATGTCACCCGTCCCAACCTCTCACTACCCCACTGTCCTCTGTGATGCTGTCTTCTTTGGGATTTTCACATTGACTCACTTGTGCCACATTAGAGACTGCAATACCAGTTTGAACTGTTTAACCTGCATGGTCTTTCATATTAATACTTAGCCTTTATCTTACACTCTCACATTCTCTCATAACGCATACTCCTCCAAACACTGCTCACACTTTAGCTATAGTTCTTTATAATTATGTTATTATTACTTTTGTCCTTTTTTTGTGCTTTGCTTGTGTGGTCCAGTGTCATCCAAAGGAGGATGGGTTCCCGCTTTGAGCCTTGGTTGTTCCCTCTTAGTCTGAGGGAGTGTCTACTTGCCACTATCACACACTGGTTTGCTCATAAGAGGCTCGGATGAAAATTTCTGTAAAACTGCTTTGTGACAACACCTTCATTGTTAAAAGCGATATATATATATTAAAAAATTGACTGATTGATTTGTTGAAACTGGGTTGAAACTTCAAACTAGTTGTTTGACGACTGACCAACTGAAAAAGTCAGTGGAATCAGGTGTTGCTGCTATTTGTTTAGAATGAAAACCTGCAACCACACTGGCCCATTTCTGACCCGGTTTGACACTCTAGACTGTTGAGAACTCTGGAGGACTAGTTTTCAGAACATTTTGACTAATTATGTGATGTACACTACAAAAACTACAAGATCCTTGTTGAATTTTTAGGAGGTTCTTCAATTTGAAACAGTGGAACCTTTTAAGGTGTCTAAAAGGTTGCTTAAAGAAACTTTAAAAGGTTCCTGCAGTTTCAAATAATCATCAACATCACAATAATAGTCAAACATCACATAATTAGTCAAAATGTTCTGAAAACTAGTCCTCCACAGAGAACAGAGCCTGAAGATACCTATCAGCAAGATGATTTAAAAATTATATATATATATATATATATATATATATATATATATATATATATATATATATATATATATATATATATATATATATATATATATATATGTCTTTTTTTTTTTTTTTTTTTTTTTAATTAATTAATTAATTATTATTTTTTTTTAAATACTGTATGTGCTCTCCTTGCTAAAGGGGTGTTTTTAAACTGTTAGCTGTATGACAAGATTTCTGCCTTTCTAATTGGATGTAGCAAAAGAACAATCTCAAACTCAAAGTGACCAAAACATTATTTTATGTTTCAGCCAATACTATACTTATTTAGCAGCCTATAGATAAATGTTTGAATAGATTAACAAAGGCTAATCTGACACTTTAAGGGCTCTTCCTAGCATCTCCAGCTTATATATGCTATATAACCTATAGATGTTCTTTGAACATTATTTAAGAATTCTCCAACAAAGCATACACTGAAAAGTTTTTAGGGAACCAAAAGCAATTTTTCACTGGCATCACACAAGGAACCCTTTTTAGCACTTCTAATTTTCAGAGTGTAGATTTAAATCATTTTGAAGTAATATGTATGTGTTTCTGAAACATTTCTTCCACTCTAATGACAGCTATCCCAAAATGTTTTCCACCCCTAAAGCCATTTTGAGGTCAACTGGAACTGAAACTACTGCTCTCAGCACCAACTGCTCTTGATGGACAGCTATTGCCTGGACAGCGGGGCATCTGCAATGCACCGTAAATGCTTTTATTCTTTGAGATAAAGCCAAAAAATGCTGTAAAGTGTTAACAGATGCAGATTTATGGAGCAGACTGAGCTTGTAAATAAACCCAAAGTGTCAGCTACGAGAAAAGGCAGGCGTGATGGACAGCAGCACAACTGACGCCATCGCCTGGCCTGAAGGAAAGAGCTTTACCTACACACTTTCACTGACACATGCTGAGCCCATCCACTGTGTCAACAAGCCCTGTCACAGACATCAGACATGCTGTTTCACCCATTGACTGAACTGAGTTCATTTTGAACCAGTCACAATGCTGTTAGTGATTTAAAGCTTTAATTACTGCTCAAAGCCTTAAATTCAGAAGGAGGAATTGTACATTCATTGTATCTGGGGCAGTTCATGGTGACAGTCCATTTCAGACATCAGAATAGCAAAGTGGATGAACATTCTAAAATATTTTAGAAATACCAAATGTACATTTTTGTTAACCAAAAGGGGCAACTGTTGTTCTTTGGAGTGTTATTTGCACTTATGGAGTTTTATTGCAGGTCTTTATAATATCGAGAAGTCACCTATATACAGTATATATAAGTCACCTATATATATTTTTATACATTCAGGTCTTAAAAGATTTGGGTTTAAAGCGTCCACGTCTCCATCCTTTCTGCAGTGATGTAAGCTGAAATCATGTGTGCTCAATTCCCACTAGTTAATCAAATCAAGCTCTGTTTTCTGATGGCTGATCATGATTATCTACTAAAATATAAAGAAGAATTCAATTACTGATAAACGCATATCAGAGCCATACGTTATTCAAGCAGGAAACAACTTCTTATACCTAAAAGTGAGTCTAGGGAGTTTTAAAAACAGCTGCATGTGATTGTAAAGTAATCACAAAGTGTGCACGGGTCGTCTGAAAGAAGAGCCGCATAAAGACATTTTTGCCATTTTCCCACTCTTTGTGACTCAGAGGTGCATGAAGAAAGCCACTTAAGGAGTGGCCTGTATTTCAGGATGCCTTGTCTGTATGTCTGCGCTGTACTTAAACCGGCCATGCTTGGCTGCCCCTTTACACCCTCTGCAGTGTCAGCAGCTCCTTAGAACTCACTGAATGATGTCCCCAAAACTTCCCTCCATTTTGACGTCCCCTTCAGACCAGTCTGACAGCAGTCTGGATCTCAAAGCTTTTGCTTTTTCTTCTTTCTTTTTGAGTTAATGTGAAGTGGTAAAGAGAGAAACGCTGTGGTCTAATCTTTTGCCCAAGGCACAACTTTTGTGGTGGAGTTTTGAGTTTCTGCAACAAAAGTAAACTTTTCTACATTGTCTGAGCACTTATAGTGTTTATACATCTGGGGAAAAAAAGAAATGTTTGTGTTCCTTGCCTGACCAGTGTTTGTCTTTCCGTGCAGAATTAGTACAAAATCAACACACAGCCCACCATTGGCCCACCAGTATCCCACCTTCTATCACAACCAGAAAAGTCTAACACTGTTTAATATTCTGTTAAACTGCAGCCTGGCTTCTTGTGTTATACTGTGTTAAAATGATCAGGGCTGGTTCAGAACAATCAGCACAGTACTGAATAATCTATAACATTCTCATCACTAATGTCACCTGACTCTCCTTTCAGGTTTTCTTCAGAAAACTTCTAAAACAATGCTTGTTTAAAGAATCAATTTTGTTTAAAGGATTGATACCAATTACTGTTTTTTAAGCATTCATTTAAAACATAAAACATTTAGAAATCTACATTGTCTAGACATGTGGGCAGTGATGGACCAGCCATTTGAAACCTGGGGAAAATCCTGGTGGGCCGCTGAGATGCATGATTTTACACACATTTCTTTCCTTTTTTTAACTTTAATAAATATTTTAAATATAGTAAAGTGTTTAGTCATCCAAAACAACCTTCTGTTTATGACCTTATGGTTAATGCTATGATGCTATTATTATGTTAACAATAACAAGGTTTTTATATCAAATCATCACTGTCCAATGAAAAAAATGTATCTCCAAAATGGTGACTTTACAGGAGAAGGGAAATGCTCTTAACTTTGAATGGAAGTTACTGTAAAATAAAAGCAATTTAAAGTAATTAGAGCATTTTTAGTTGTCTAATTTTCCAGAATGATTTACACAGTGCAGCTACATAGAGCAACTACAGGGTTCACACTATGGAGAAAAATAAAAATTAACCAAAATGGAGATATATGTTTCTCATTGGACAGCAGGAGGATACTAATATAATGACTCATGATATCTTCTGACAGTTATCATACTATAAAAATCTCATACCATTGCAACCCTAGTAGATAAAAAGTACTGCAGTACTTTTTGTGAAATAAAAAGAGACAGTGTCCTCTTCCAGCAGGATGCATCAGCTCATGACATGAGCTGACTGACAGCAAATTCCTTTGAGTGTCATTGTTTTCAGTGGATCCTCAGGGACCAGTACTATTGACTGATTTGTAAGCAAGATCATTGACTTCTGCTTTATGCGGCAAATAAACACTCGCACAACACACAGGTTCTATGTCCTGTTGAACGCAACTGTCATCAAATCAGTCTACACTTAGCATGTTGTCATCTCACAGACTAATTTCAACACTCCTTTGAGTTAAACTAGCTGATCTTCTCCAGTTGTCAGAGAAATGCAGTGGAATTTGGTGGAATTAATTACTAACTTCAAAGAATTATAACAGCAGCATCAAAAAGCAACCTTCATTCTTATTTTGAAACTTTTTCTATAAAAAAAGGTCTTGACTATATAAATTAGTAGCAAATCATAAAATATATAATATATAAATATATAATATTTAGAATTAAATCTTCACAGGTTTTAGCTGTTTCTAAGCTTTCTTTATATGTTGTTTTCATTTGTACTGAGCTCCATGTACAAAAGCATAAAGCCCTCTCCACAGCAGGCGCCACGACCTCTGAGGCCACTCTGAACCACATTGCCAACAGTTAAGGCATTTACAGGAATTCTAATTTCACAGTAGTAGCTGCTGGCCAACCCTTTCAGATGAAAAGGAAAGGCAGATTGGGACTTAATATGTGTTTAGGAAAGAGCTGATTTGAAGCACTAACTCCTGGATTTTGCCAAATATTAAAATCGAAACTGGGCACAACTATTTGCTCCCATGTGGGTCAGTAAGGATTAGAATCCAAAAGAAATGAAACAAAAAGCACACAATTCTTTTTTTCTGTTGGTTCTACAGTCCAAATTCTCAGCACCATGCACAAAATCAGAAGCAGGTCCTCCCACAGGTTACTATTGGTTGCTGAAGTTGTGGTCTCATCTCACTGTGCATTTTGCATACTCTCTAAGGAAAAAACTGGAGCTTTCACAGGCCCAAACATCAGTATAGAGTTGTGCCATCTGTTGATTAGCCCATCTGGTGGTCTGTATAGCAAAAGACTGTGTCACACCAGAGGAGGTAAAGGAAAAAGCACAAAGGACTAGTTCTCACCACGTCTTCAGATCCACAATGAGGCAGCAGCAGTCATCCCCGCTGAGTTTGATACCTCAGTGCCGCCCTCTCTCCAGGGTGAGCCTCACATGTGGGCCTTTATCTAAGCCCCTATGACTTCCCACTCATAATGTGCGCAACCATCCAGATGCTACTGAACCAGAGAGCCAAGCTATGGCGTGTGGTCCTCTAAACATCCCTTCATCAGATTGTATATGTGTTTTGTGAATTATTTTGATCTACAACCCACTACAAATATCCCACTGTATAAAACCATGAAAAATGCTACACTGGTTTTCAATCTAAATACCAACGTAACCTGAGCATGTTATGGTAGAGCAGCTTGTTGAAGTCAAAGTTTGAAGTTATTCTAGTTTCCAACTGTGCAAGTTTGTATCATATAGAAGATTTATTGCTCAGACACACTGAAGCATAGTGGGACAGTTGTGAATGATTATGGCAATGTGTAAATCTTTCTACTTGTGAATCTGTTAGGGCTATAGAAGAGCAAAGGATGTGAATGTCTTTGAGGAGAGAGTCCTGGTGCTGAGATGAAGAAGAGAATCAGGGCTACTATAACAAACCTCCCACAGTCAGGCTGACTGGTGCTTTTAGAAACGTTGCTACGTAACACGTAGGGTTTAGGAATTAAGTATTGTTCTGTAAACATTGCACTCAAGGATAATTGACTTCTTGTGCGTTCTGACAAACGTGTATGCACATATTGTGCAATATTGTTAGGTTATATAACTACAGAGTTGGTATACTGCCAGACATCTCTGGCTGTGGCTTTTTTTTTTGCCAGTCTTGGCTGCTAATACAGCTGTTTGAACAGGATATGGCAGGTTTTGAATACCATTGTAAGGATACCGACAAAGTGATGAGGATTTAGATTGAGCAATGTTTGAGAACAACACTTACCGGCATGAATGAGAGAACTGCTTGTTTCATTTTGGTTAGAATATGGTAGACCTCCTCTGACCACAACCTTGTTAAAGCAGGGACAGAATGCTGACAATGGAGATGGAAACCATGTGCCAAAATGGTTTATATAACAAAGAAATCAACAAAAAAATGCATATGAAGAGCCACATATTAGCTATGATGGAAAGTGCGCTGACAATAACATCCTGGATTGAAATCCAATAGCTAAATTTGGTGCAAATAAAATGTGACCATAGTGCAGGCACTAAAGCAATAAAATCTCAGTGATCTCATCAAAGGTCAGCATAGGCATTTGTAAACAGACACAGCAGTGGTTCCCTTTATTCAACTTCTTATCTGGCTAACAGATACCAGATTAGATAAGTAGCTTCATGTGTTCATTTGCATTCATGAGTGATGTGGCAAAGGTATACCATTTGGTCATAATGCAAATGACTGGAACTTTTTTCTCCACCAGAAACATAACTGCTTCTGCTGCTAATTTGGTAACGTAGGGCCTAAACCTTTTCGGGAAATCTCTAAAAGTCTGGGAAGCCTCCCATGTAAAAAGTGACATCTAAGATATGTAGACGTTTTAATGGGAGGTGATACCAGCAAACGCTCTTCACTGAGTCAGACCTCCTCCAAGACCCAGCATCTTGTTACGTTAACCATCAACAATGAGAATAATGCAAAAAATAGGCCCCTTGCCCTTTTTAGCATTGCAGCATCAGCCACACCATAGAAAATTTTTACATTACAAGGGGTGACTTAGTCTGCCTCTCAAATCATCTTCATTCGTGGTGACTGCAGCGGTTGAACACAAAAACTCCACTGACATTCCCGACAGACTGTACATACAGACCCTAGACCCTCCACTTTGTATTCTAATTCCCCACAGTGTGGCCTGAGACAGTGCTGCTCTCTCTTCTTCCTCCAGCACAAATACGGCCCCCATTACCTCACTAGGATTCTATCTACTGAGGGAAGGTAAGAGCCAAGATGTTTCAGCCCACATCAACTAGATTGTGGTCAGGTTTTTGACTCCACATATCTTTCCAATAGATGAAAACTGCACATGCTTCACCTTAGAAAAACATTGTGTTCCGTAAATGGGACTTGTGTGAATTACGGAAATGGGACTCACTGTGAGCTCACTGTTAGATGTCGCAGCCACTGGTGATGGCAGCAGAAGGTGTTTGTATTTGTCGTTGTAATCAAAGCTCTCTTTGATCTGCTTTACTTATGTTTGTCTCATGGTGAAGTGAGGTGATCGTTCTCTTGTAGATGTGATTCCTCAGCAAGGACAGCTGGTACAATTGTGGCCTCCTCTCAGGCTGTGAGAGAAGTAAATATGTGTGTTGCAGATGCGTTCTGTCAGCTTTCAACTCTCAGTTTGCTCATTGTTCCCCTGCACTCTTGCTCAATTGATTTCACTCCCCTAAGAGTCATCACCCTCAAACTGTAGTTGCCATAGCACCATTAACAAAGAACTAACTAATGCGATTTTTTTCCCCCTTGTTGGAGAAAAAGCAATAGCAGTTGTCATGCACACAATCCCCTGAATATGCCTCAAGACAGCTCCACAAAGCTAAGCCAAATAGCTGACATGAAGAACAGGATCACATTGATTAATAAACAATAAAATAAAGCTTCCAAAATGGGGAATTGTACATGTAGTTCTCGGAAAACACAATATAAGCCATCTCATTTACAGATTTTCATTCCAAGGGCCACTAACTGAAAGGTTATCCAGCTGTTTGTCAAAAAAACATAACAAGAACAAAGTAAAAGTAGTGAGGGGGTAAGCTCAAATAATTTTAAGCTCAGTGGAAGAAATAAAACTAAACATTTGTCTAAGCATGTGCTTCAGTTCCATTAGAATTCCTAATGATCTTTCAAAATTTATCCATGTAATATTAAACCATGTGTGACCTGCAAGTTAAAACATGTCCTCTTGGTGAACAAACCTTCCTCTCAACCATGACCCATCATCAGCCCTGCCCCCTCTAATCCCCCCTCATCAATGCTTAACTGCAGCCGGACCCTCATTTCCATGTCAGTCAGAGGGACTGCAGATGAGTGCTGTGCAAAGTGTACAAATAGTCAAATAGTACTGAGGTGTCCTGGAGAGAGCCCATTACAGCAGCAGACCTCACTTTCATAGTGAGGGAGGAGCATGAAAATACAGGCCAGCAGCAGTGGGCACATTTGCATTCACTCTCCCAAAAATATTTGGTCATCTGCTAACAGAAAGAGTAACACGTAAATATTAGTCTTTGATTCAATATGTATTGTTTTGTTAGCTGGGGGAAGATCTTCTGTGGGGGTTAAGATTCATGGGACTTCGTTCAGGCTTCCTTTTATCCTTAGTAACTTTTAATGTATTTCATACAAAGTTTGTACTGTAAGATTTTTTTTTCCTGCTGAAGTGTTGGTCATATCAGAACTGTGACATTTAAATCATATACAGAAACAAGTGCATAAAAAGGTTTCCATGGTACATGATTCTGTTATTAGAATCACAGTCAGAATCTGATTCTAATAACAGAATTTAAAGAACTTAAGCATAATATAAATGTTAAATAAATGTTATTTAACAATTAAGGCACTTTCTTAGAAAATAACTATTGAGAACCTTTATTCATAACACTGTGGTTAATTTTACTTAAATAATAGTACATTTTTTTGTTCTTAGAAATGATATGTTCTTAAAAATAAAGATGTTTCATGTGATTTCTTGCACAATGCCATAGAAGAATCACTTTTCCATAAAGAACCATAGACCTCATTCACCAAACATTTGTAAGACGAAATCTTAGTAAAATCCACTTATAAATATTCTGGCATTTGTGTTTCCTTATTTGGGATTTGTTTAATTTACAAGATAATGGGGTCCATGACTATCAGAGCAGAGCTGCAAATGGTCCTGAATCTGACAAATTTTTACTTAGGACTTTTCTCAAGAACAAATTTAATACATGTGTGAATGAGTCACTATAGATGTGTGAAGATGTGGATCTTTATTAGCGTCACTCAAATTGTTAACAATTAATCTGTAATAAATCTCTGTCCTGTAAAAAAATCCAAGCATTGTGAACAGCGTGAAAGGCTTTTTGTAGCATGACTTGACATTTCAGCAATTGGCGGGTCATTGAAAAGAGTACTGTCAGGGCCAGCCAATAAAAATTCAGCGAGCTTCTCAGCTGACATGGCAAAGATCTGTACTGTAAAAAGCTCTCACTGATTGGAATGAAAATTAACAGGAAAGGAACAGAAGAGTTTGCTTAGATTTGTGAAATCCTCATAGTGGGCACTGGGATGTTTTGATTTGTAGGAGCCTGGGCCTGCCTGCCTGGAGTCCCAGCAGGTTGGAGAGGAGTGCCATCACTCTGCAGGCTCCTGGGGAGCCTGGAGTCAGTGAGGCTGAGCAAAGGCCCACCAGGCCTTCTCCAACGTTACTGATAACACCTCTGTACCCTCTTCTCCCTTTGACCTTGTGTTTACTTATCTCAGGAGTGCTGCCCAGCAAGACCCATCAGGCAGGTATCAATGGGACAGCAGGATGATCTGGTACTGGCTTCACACGTCACTGCAAATGGCATTTCCCTTATTAGAGACAGATGATAACCAGAGCAGTTAAAGAGCTTTAATTCAGAAATGCCCGATGAGTATCACATTACCATGACTTTGATTGATACTTTCTTCAGAACTCATTGGAAATGCATAAACAAATGGATGAGACTTGAAATGAAAAGGTTTGTGACAAGAGGGATTTTTTTTATTCCTTCTTGAGCACAAAACCTGCAAACTTTCAGTGTCCATTTAAAATGATTTTCAGCTCCATAAACTATAACTCCTAAGCTCTCTATAGAAACTAAATAAACATATCTGCATTTCAATGGACACTGCTACCATTAATACACATTGTTTCTGCACATAAAAGCTGCTCTGAGTCACAAAACATGGCATTTCAAAAGAAAGTGGTGGTTAGACATGGTGTAAGTGCCTTTCACTGGACCTGTTTAATATGAGTATTACCTTTCAAAGATGTGTTTGGATAATAAATCAAATGATTGTTTTAAAAGCAAAGGTAAACATACACCAGCCACCATTCAAGAGAAAAAAAATCTATTATTTTCAAACAGGTCATGACTTTTCATCATCTGCTCCAGACCAGTCACAGGGCCACCGCCAGTTTATCGCAGCAAATCTTCTGCGTCTTCCATTTCAGCTTCCTATTAAAGTGCACAGATGATAGACTGGACTATATAAGCCCTGCTCTGTTTATTAGACTTGCTTGGGGTGGATTCATGAGTTCATGAGAACTGTATAGCACAAAAAACACTGAAATCTGCAAATATAAGAATGTCTGAGAAAACAGACATAATAAATTTGCAGTTACCTCTTTCCTAGTCCCTTTATTATGTACCCGGCAAAAACTGAGGGCATGATAATACACAGCTGTCATTGTGTGGATCAACATATGGCCAGTCTTCTTTCACTGACAGTGTTCTGCGGGAGCTGTGAGGCTTCAGAACGAATGTACAGACAAGAAAATGTCTGCACTGTGTAACATCAGAACCAAGTCAACACACATGGGTCTCTTCTCTCCATCTGTCACATTATTTCAATAACTGGAATGTAGTGAGTAACTCCTGATCCTTCCCCATATTGCTCCTACCTCCTGTGTACTCCCCTTTGCTCCTCAGCTCACTCTTGTTATCCAGGGCCAACTGGGAATGTGCCTGTAGAATCTCAGGCTGGGTGTGAACTCTCCCACCGGTGCCACCTTGTAAAACAACATCTGCATTAGGTGGTAGGCTTTTGAAAGAAGCTAAGATCTCAAAGAGGCAATGAATCTAAAGTTAACCTTGAAGAGAAGCCTGAATGAAGAAGAAACTGAAACTGACATTGAGAAACAGCTTTTTCTGTCTCTTAAAACTGCTGATCAACGTGGAAATCTGACAGGAATACCACAGTGTATGCAACTACAGTTGTAATCAGACTACCATTATACAATCTGAAAAATAAGGGTGGAATGCAAATAATCACTTTTGGTTTCCTAAAGGACTTTAAAACACTGGTTTTCAAATTAATGGTCCAAAGTTTTACTCTATTCTTTGAATTGGAAGTTGAGTCAGAGTGAAAATCTGGACCATCTGTTGGTCCCTGAGGATCTGATTCAGAGTCTCTTCTTTAAAGAACCATTCTTTAAAAGTCTACATGAATAAGAAGAACTCACACATAAGGTAAATTAATATTCAAGCCAGAAAACACTCGGAAGCTTGTATTTTAAGAGTGCACTTCAGCTTTAACATTTTGGTTTAACTGGCTGTAAAGTGGGAATGAAAAATAACCAACTCTAACAACCATTAAATGGTGCAAATGCTCTTCAGAGCTTCAGTGGGAAGGGTGAACATGGGCCAATGAGCAGACGGCTCATCTGTGTGCACAGAAAACTCTGATCTGGGCAACACACTTTCCTCTCCTGTCCTCATCTCTCTACCCCAGCTTTATTCTCAGACTTGGCACATTAGAGTCCCACTCCTGGAAACGGAGCTCACATCTGCATCCTGTTATACATCCCAATCCCCCTCCCCTTCCCTCCCCACTCATCACCACTCTGCTCAGATTAAACTGGAGGGCTTAATGGAAAGTTTTAGACTAATAAAAAACTAATTGAGTGGTTTTTTCAAGGGAAATGTTTTTTTTTAAAGATATGTCTTTCATGCCTGTGTCCAAAGACATTTGTCTGAAAACACATTTGCTGACTTTAGAACAGCAAGTGGCAAGCTCAGTTCCTTATGTTTCTTTCCTTCTTTCTTTCTTTCTTTCTTTCTTTCTTTCTTTCTTTCTTTCTTTCTTTCTTTCTTTCTTTCTTTCCTTCTTTCTTTCTTTTTTTACTACATAATAGTAGTTTTGTGCTTTGTAGCTCTTTATGTGGTATATAAAGACTCATTGTACCAGGCACATAACCAAATCTTTGAATTGCCATGGTTCTGCAGAGAACCACAGCCTTTACAACAGAACACATACAATCTAAAAATAATAATCTTAATAAATAAGTAATGAAATAATAAGGTACTACAAGTGTTTCGTTTAGTGATGACATAGAAGAACTTCTTTGGTTCTATGAAGAACATTTTTGTAATGTAAATGTGGAGTGTGTAGAACCTTTTAAATACTTAAGAAAACTTCAATATATGTAAACGTTCTTTACCCTCATATATATCTATTATAAATATAGTTCTTTGTGGAGCCAAAAGTCATTCATCTATAGCATCACTCAAACCAGTTGAAGCACCTTTGTATTTAAGAGTGTACAGATCACCCTAAATGGCTTTGTATAAACTTTCTCAATGAACCTTCATGGTATATGAAGTTTCACAAAACTGGATCTTTAGAGAATCATTATGGAGACAAGAATGATTTGTTCATGCCATCACTCCAAATGACCCTTTTAACACCTTTATTTTTAAGCCCATAAGACTGAACACATACAGCACTCATCCTTCCTGCTTCCTCCTTCATATTCCACTCAGTTGCCACTCAGCCACACCAAGCAACATTTAATGCAACTTTTTTTAAAAATCCTGCGTTTCAGAATGTGGCATGCATGCATGTTTGGCACATAATAAACACTCCAATGCAAAAGTTTGAATCCCCTGTTCAGATTACACAATGGTTTTTTTTTGTTTGTTTTTTACAGTATATTCAATTTCTAAAATAAACAGGCAGCCATGTGTGTGTGTGTGTGTGTGTGTGCTCCTGATGATTAAAGATGGTCTCTTTTACTGTACTCATCAGTGTGTCCAGACTTTTGCACAGGCTTATAGCTTCCACAGCCCCATCCCCCACAACAAAACAATAGTCCAGTCAAGCCTTTTGATTATTTTGACGTTCAGCCAAGAAGATTTTAATGGGGTGTGTTTGTGATGGCAGGAGCCCACAGATCACAGGGGAACAGCCCCCTTTGTCGGGGGGAAAGGAGGCAGGTCTCGGATTTAAGGCCGATGCGCACAGCGCCTCCGCAGTACGCTCTGCGGATCTCCACACTGACGCACACACGCTCTCACACGCACGCGCTGAAGCATGGAGCTGAAAGCGGTCTTAGTGGCTGCGCTCATCACGGTGACCATCTACGGGACATATTCACACGGTGAGCTGCTCTGCTTCTGGGTGGGGACTTTGTCGGGAGGCTGTGTGGTCATTTTAGATACTTTCTAGTGATGTTTACAGATGTTCTGGGGGGATTTGGTGAAAGTCTTAAGGATACTGATGGGAGACACTCGGAGGACAGCGGGGGTCTGCTCTCAGTCCATTACGCAGCTGCAGGGAGAGCAATGCTCATTAACCGACATTATTATGATGCAAGCTTGCATTTTCTATAGACTGCATCATTATTTTACTGCAAGCTGGGATTTGGATGCACTAGATAGGCTGGATAAATGTAAATATGGAAGCTGGCATATTTTAACACAATTATGCAGTTGGGCATTTATATACGTTTTTCAACAGATACTTCTTTTGATCCTTGTTTGATGCTGAAAGTCTGTAAAGAAATACATCCCCTGCTCTTTTAGCTCGTAGTGTTCCCATTCTGCGCGCGCATGTGGGCAGCTGCAGTAACCTGCATGCCCGCTTAATGTGTGTATTTGTCACCTTCTTTGTTTGCAATTAATTATCCACAAATTAGGAGGTACAACCAAAAGAGCCAGGCTGCACTTCAATGGCCTCAAACGCCGGGGGGCTCTATGGACCCTCTTTAGCATAACAACGGGGATAGACAACCTGGCATGTTCTAAATTCCCCTAATATGGAGCTCGCAGGTACTTCTCACCATTGGGGATCTGTGAGTGGGCAATGTCCGCTCAGGGTGCGTGCAGAAAACCCCTCCAATCATGAATGCAATCTGGGGGTCGTTTGCTGGGAAACCTACGTGCGTTATAGCCCGATCCCACTTTGGCGCACTGCTCATTGGACTTTAAGTGGATTACTATGGGGGTCGGATCGCGCTGTTCCATGGCTTTGGCAATGCACAGTAGAAGAGTTACTGTGACTATGTGCATTTTAGTGTTTGTTGTTTGTTTGTATGTATTATATATTATTATATTTTTAGCTTTTTTTTTTTTTAGACAAATCGTCCATTTGGTCAGCACCCTCTTCACCCCATGTTCACACTCTGTTTGCAGTAATGTGGCAGCAGCTGCTGAAACAACAACATCAGGGAGATTAATAGCCCCAACTGTTGTGGTTAAAGTTGATCTCAGGAGCAGTTTTCTTTAAAAATGCCAACATTAATCACTGTTGATGAGCACATTTTTTCCTTCTCATGTCACTTCACCCTTTAAAGTGCATTCATTTGCATTTGGCTTTGATGATGCTCTTCAGCTGAAAATGATTGTTTTCAATTTCACAGCCCAATCTACATTTGGACACATTTTCTCATGCATGCAAAATGCTCTGGCAAAACACGGTTTATGTGGATTGGGCAATAAACATGTGTACATATCAATGTTGATGAGTCAAATCACATAAGCTTGTGTAAACATGCTTATTCATGCTCGCCAGCATAAACTCTGCCTCACAGCACTGCATAAGCTGCTGTTGCGCATGTTTTAAATGGTTTCTTGTGTTCTAGGTCTGCACAGTCCAATAGCAGATTATAATTCTCAGAAATATGATGATATAAGTATTAACAGATTTTTTGTTAGAAATTGTAAAGCTGTGTGACATCTTTGTTCTTAGAAAAGTTGTGAAAGTTCAGCTTGCATAATGAAATGAAATACTGCAAAGCTGAAACTCATCTGCATTGAGCGTTTCATTTAACAACACTGTGATTCAACACATCTGCTTTGGATCTCATTTTAAAAACATGCACCACATGCTGCAATGGATTACAAAACAGCATGTGTGTAGACTTAGATTGGGGTTTAATTAGAACTATGTCAAGTGATTATAAAATATAATGATGTTTTTTACATGATTCAGAGAGTTTAATTGTACATTAGTAAAACATGTTACATCAACTCAATTGCTGTGTGATCCTTGACTTCTTTGACAGGAACAGTGGTGATGAAACACATTTGATTCAGCTGTAACCGATTAACACCTTTGGATCATATAAATTAAGAACATCATTTGTTTCACCCACTGGTATATGAGTTGTTGGTAATGTGTTTTGTTTCTCTCTCTAATATTGTAGCCAAGCCCATCAGTCTGGTTGAAAGGTGCTGGTGTCGCTCTACAGTCAATACAGTCTCACAGAGGAACATCCGTGAGCTGAAGTTTGTCCACACACCCAACTGCCCCTTCCAAGTCATGTGAGTATCTGTTACAGTGTCTTTCACACACGCTCACTGATCCTGATGCAGCGCTACTACTTGGGGGGTGTCTTACTGAACTCCTCTACCCATCATTTCACACCATCAATCTCCCACTGCTGAAGGAATCCTGAATAGATCCGGAACAGGCCTCCCCTGTCTGGCATTATGCTCTGGGTCAAACTCTCACAATTAGACACATGCTAAGGAAATGCTACAGGAGGGGGTGGGCTTCTAGTCTTGGATGCAGTTTTGTTTCATACAGGAAAGGACATCATAGGGGTCCAGGAGGAGTTCTCCTTGAAGTACTTTCTCACACATTGTACCTGATAAACGTTCTCACACGTCATAACTTTGCATGCTGTTGAGAGCCATGCTTTGCCTGTGTTTCCACCTGAGTTGGGTTTAGTGCTTTGAACAGTCATCAGTTGTCACCAGAGTTTAGATAGTTTAGATAGGTCTATTGTTGAGGTATTAATCTTAATGCAGAAATTACTGTGAATTATATGGTAGCAGTTGACTTAAGTATATATTTTGGGATCCCATAGTGTTCTATTTTAGGGATAATGCAATTATATTACTTTGTACAATAATGTAGTAATGTGTTTTTCAATTACATAGAGGGACCATTTATCCATGAACAATTTAATCATTCAAGAACACTATTTGAAATGTGGTGTAGAACTACAACGTACAGCAACAACCACATTTCACCACCCACTCTTTACAGTAAAAGGTGCTTAAAAGAGGTATTTGGAGAGTTCTTCAAAAATGTGAGCATGAAGAAGATTTGTGAAGTTAAAGAACCTTCAAATAATATAAAAGTTCTATACCAATATTTTTTTCTTTAGTCATATGTTCAAGAAGAACCATGTAGGAACCTTAATTTTTAAAGAAATTAGTAGCACCTTAACCAAGTGGGAAAAAACAGCTGGTCATGCTCACCTAAGCACATACACACTCATGTTAGCTGACAAAGAGGGTGGAAATCCCCTGAGAACAGATCAGAAGTACTACTCCAAACTCCAAGATCCTTGATAGCCTAAAACCGTCCTGATGAGTGATGCTTGTAACCCTATATACCAGGCTTTTCTGTTGGCCTTCACTTGCTGTGAAGTAATTACTACCTGCTGTCCACAGTCCTGGATCACTTAACCCCCACTAACGAAATCAAAACAGACAGGCAAATGCCAAGCCTTACACTACTGCAGAATTACAGATTCCAGTGGGTCAAACATAACCATAAATGTATCCATAGCTATGTATAAACACCTGAACAATGGATAAATGTGAACCATTCCTTTTTATTATGGTATTAAATTAAACCAAATATTGGGAAGCTGTGCCATTTGAGTATGTGATGTTTACAGCAGAATGGAGCTTTTAGGCCAAAAGCATGAAGTTAAGCTGAGCACACCCTTGTAACCATGTGCAATAAAACATTGTGGTCACTGAGGATGTGTATAAATAGTTCACCCATGTTAAACCCATACATTTCAAAATAACAGTGGACAGTTAGCATGTTAGAGATTACATTTTGCCAAACTGAGCTTGTTTACCTACAATGACTGACGCAATCTTTAACCTATAGGCATAACTAATAACTTAGATTAGCTAATGCAGATGTTTCCAACAAAAATAAATGGTTCCTCTATTGGGGTTATCTTTGAACAAATTCACTGTGCTTGCTGAAAACGTGAGGGTGAGATCGTAATCTGACAATTTGTCAAGACCTGCAAGTGAATTTAGAAAAAAGAAAACAATCAGCCTTTAAGGGTGTAACAATTTCTATGAAAGAGAAATTGGAGATAAAGGACTGCCTCAGTGAGCTCCTTCATCCTTGTTTTGCTGCGTGTCATTGTGTGGATAATGCTGACCATTGCATATCTATTGTGCTGCATTCAGAATTCCTTCACAATGGGTGAGCAAATGCTTTAAAAGACACATTATCAAGTGGCTTGTGTAGTGACATGGCTGAGTGGTATGGATGCGTATCTTTTAATGAAACCTTTAACCATTTTCTGGTCTGTTTTCCCACCACAGTGCCAAGCTGAAGAATGCCAAAGAAGTGTGCATCAACCCTGAGACAAAATGGTTGCAGCAGTACCTAAAGAATGCCCTTGAAAAGTAAGGAGATTCAGCTTTGAGGCTTTGAGAAATTAGATATGTGCTTGTTTTTAATGTGTGCCTCATTATGTAGTCAACTGAGTGTCCCAAATAGCTAAAGATATATACATTAGAACCCTGAACCAAGTGAATCATACATTCACGCATAATGATCACATTACAACGGCAAACTAAAGAGTGGTATTTCCCATTTCCTGTTTCTCACATTTCTCGGAATGGTCAGGAAAAAACCTTGTGCCAGTGTACTTTCTAGACCAGGACCCCAGCTCCTTTTCATTCTTCAAAAGGAGCTGTGAAATATGTATACCTTTGGATGCTGAACATGATTTTAATGCTTACCAGCTTTTGCTTAGCTTCTTAATGCAAAACATGCTCTAACACTATGGCCTTGGCCTAAGATCTTCTTTACTGATCTTGGCCATTAATCATAAAATCAGTATTGGATCAACCAGCTAAATCATAAAGGGAAGATGAAATGCATCAATTTGTTATGTGAGACATGTCCAAATGTGAAAAACAAAGTTCTAATTTCCATTTTACTTGAAGGTGTGCCAGTACTGTGCACTTTTGCCTTGTACATTCGTAGGTCTTATCCTTTGCTGAACTGCACTAAATGTTTTAAGACAGTCTAATGTCTGATTGGAGTGTGTACTATACACAAAAGCCTCTATATAAAAGGCAGAAAGGTGTGAACTGTCCAGTCTGCACAACAAAACACTTGTGGTTAAGGACAGACAATGGCTTGACGGGGTTGAATGTCTCTGAATGGACACTTGTGAATGCATACTGTGCAATCTGGCTATACTGCTCATCCAGAGAAAGAGGAAGCTGTACATATGATCCAATCCATGTTGAACTAAGGAGACTCCAGTTTAGTGGCACGCCCCTGATATGCAACCATACACATTCAGTTCTGCAGCCTTTGCAGCCTGAATAGCTGTAACTACTGAGAGCAGAGTTTTTGCTTAATTAACTACCTGTGCTGTAAAAATACAAACTGCCTGTAAAACCAAATGACATGTCTGTTGCACAGTATGGCCAGGAGCACCGTCTGGCTGTGTGTTCTAAATGCTTTCCCAGTGGAGAGCTTGGCAGGCTGTTAAACGGTCCTGCTTCCTCTCAAATATCACTTAAAGATGCACATTCAGAATTCATTCTGTACAACAACAAACTGTTGTTAATTTCATTGCGGCACTCATGACCAAAACCTGGTTCAAGTGTTCTGGATGGAGAACTGCATCCAAATTGTCCATATGCAACAACTCAGCTTTAATATATTTACATTCTGCTGAGCTCTGTCTATTTTAGGAGTTGGCTCCGGGTTGACTTTAACTGTATATTTCCCTTTTTTCTCTTTCTACAGAATGAAGAAAGCCAAACAACAGCTCAACTAAACAAGCCAGCTGGATGGCAAGCCTGTTTGTCAACCCACCACCACAGATATGTACCATATACTCCTCTGGCATGCTTGCTGAACCAGCACTTAACCTGCCACACTTGCTTCCCTGTCCGTGACTCAGCAAATGGCACATCAAACCATCACCACCACCTCTGCCACTGCAATAGGCACCTCCTGTGTTAGCGCAATGTGCAATTATATTATGTATGAGTGTGGTTTTATATACGTATGATATGTATATACAATGTTTTTATATCATTTTAAACAGTAAAGAGATATTTTTGGAGTGGTGTTTGCTCCTTGCCTGTCTGTTATGGTGAGTTAGGCAGCACTGAATGAAGTATTTGATGATTTGGGAGCAAACTCACAAGACTTTCACAAGATCATACGACAGGGAAAGAAATCTGTGAATAATGTCCAGCAGTGCAGAGCTGAGCCCAAATAGCAGCATATCTGTGAGGAGCATGAGTACAAAGGGAATTGGCGTTCGCCCCCTTCCCCCATTTCATAAGCATAGTAATCCATATCTTAAACTTTTGTAACACTGCATATTGCATGTGAAAGTAGTATTTTAAGAAAAATGGCAGTTGTGTTTTAGTTCTCTGATCAACAGGGTGTTACTTTTATGTAAAACAAGAGGCCTTGGACCTTAAATGACCCAAACTACTCTGAAATACTTCAGGGAACATAATTGGGTTTACTGGAAGTAGGCTTTCAGGGGAAAATAGAAGGGAATGTGCTTTTTTATTTCTATCATTCTGTAAGCAAAGAAACATCTGGATCCACAAAACTGCTAATTGAGCAGTCAGCGTGTTCAAGGCATTCATACAGAATTGGAGAATACGAAACACTAAACAAGACCTAAAACACACTGCATACATGGTACCAAGCACAATGAATAAATAAGACCACAAAAAACAATAACAAAACAAACAAACAAACAAAAAATCCCCATAATAATCATTAAACAACACAGAAGGATTTAAATGAAGCCAGCTAGCTACCTATTTTATCAATGATATAACGAGGTTCAAAAAATTAATTACATGCAGACCTACTATTAGCTGTAGACTGATGTAAAGGTAGTTTATTACAGTTATTGGATTAACATCTGTATTACCAACCAACATTAATAGTAATTAATAATAATGCACTTTATTTATTGTCTTCTGTGAACTAATCCTGCCATGCTGAGGAATGCCATCTGCAAATTTAGTGAATAGTCTGAGTATACGTTTCCACAGCCAGACATGGTTAAAAATGGCAAATACAATTAAGAGCAGAGGATTTGAGGCTAATTTAAATAGTGTAATATATCTGCATCCACCATAAACATCCAGTTCCATGTATGGTTAATATTTTCAGTGAATGGGCACTGGTCAGAAGAGGCACTTAAAATAACTTATCATAGATATTTTAAAACAGGAAAATTGCTTATTGGTCTGGCAGAGCAGTCTCCTGTTTACAGTGATCCTTGCCATAAACAAAACATGTAGTGCCCTCTAAAACCAGCATGCATTCCCGTCTGCCAGAGTTAAACATTTCTCAAGGAAATTAGTCCATGGAATTTGTCTGTTACAACACTGCCAATTTCATCCTATCAACAGATTTAATATGGTGCTATTAAAGTAGTCAGGCCTCTTTTACATAGGCTGCCTGCAGGCACACAGGCCAGGAAAACATAATGCCCACTCAGGATTATAGAGGGGTGGGGGGTGGGGGGTGGGTGGGGGGCACACATTGTTCAGGGGGTTAGGCCCCCAGCCACATTGAAATTCATATACAGTCATGTGGAAAAGTGTGAGAATCAAACTCATTTTAATGCAGCAAGGAAGTCCTGATTAACATGTGCACCCATTGACTTCCAACTCATGCTTCTCTCACGCTGGTTACTTCTGTTTGCTAGAGTAGTTGTTCTAGAGAATGTTGATACAGGTTGAATAATTGTATGTGTGAAGTTAAGGGACTTATGTATGCCTTTTACATGGAGAGAGACAGAAGCCTTGCTGTTTGACCGTTAACTACTAGTGGGCATTAACAATTCATTTACTTTACATTGCATTGTTCTTTCAAAATATGTTCTGCAGTGATGTCTGAAATGAGAAGAGTCAAACTGTAGAGCAGGTGTAAAGAATAAAAAAAGGCAGTCCATCCTGACATCACTGTTGTTACTATTTGACTGATAAGAAAATTCAAAATTCTTGGTTGGCACTCAAACTATACTCTACAATCTTACAGTGGCTTTACAGCTAGGGTGCCTCTCAAAAACCATACATTGGAGCAACTATTTTTGATAAATAATTAAAGGTTAAATTACATTTAGCCTTTATCCTTCATATTGTTATAGATTTGGATATAGATATCAAATCTACTGTCAGAATCTGTCAGTATCTGGTTACCAAACATGGCTATGTAAATATCTCCAGACTTGTACCCCTGCTTGCTATATGACTCCTTGAATTTTTTTCAATGTATTCACTGGCAACACTGGCTTTTCTCAGATGTGAACCCAAAGTAGCATTGTTTGGACTCTGCCTTTAATATTGTTAAATCCATACCAACAGTGGTTCAGGTCACTGGTAATGTATATAGTGTCCCCATAACTCCCAAACAATGTGAAGACCATTTCTTTGTAGATGGCAGCTTACTCCATATATGTTGTATTTACTTTTTTACAATTTTGTATGTTTATTTTCATTCATATTTTGAAATAAAACATCATTTATGAATTCTGTCTGAAATATTTATTCTACATGTAAAAAATATTTTCATTCATAAATATAATAAAATATGACAAAAATTGACAAGTGCACATTTTCAGACCAAAATTTCACATAGTCACAGACTAAATTGGACATTTAATGGTGATTTCCTTGGGGAAAGAGCTATATTTTGTTCTGGGAGAGAACGATTTTTAAAAAGCCTGTCACGATAATTTACTGTACCAGTTAACAGATGGTAAAATGTTCAGCTTTTTGTTATAGGATGTTCATAAATCTTAATTTTCCCACATAATTTATTTTTTAACACTAGTTTTTCTTCTCAAAAATGAGTGTCAAAAGAAGTTGTTACTCCCCCCTTTTGTTTAAATCAGAATTGACCAAACATACAACCTTACACCTTTATACTTTAAATTAAATTGTATTTTCTAAAGCATTACTTATTAAATTATTATAAATTATCTATCAAATGTACATTTTATGATGATTTTAAATGTATTAATTAGTTAATTACATCAAAAGATAAATGTGATGTTGATAAACTCAGGTGGCAAAAAGACATGAGGGTATCAGGTAACCAATGAAAAAGAAACAGGAAAAGCTTATATAACTTACACAATCACATTAGCTCCCAGATACTGGCTGAGAGCCAAACAAAATATAATCTACAGCCTCGTTTTTCACACTAAGCCAATTCATCAGCTACTTACATACTTCACACATTCAGTTCTACTTGGTTGTCCTATCTTATTATAATCACACTCCGAGGACACTGTTCTGGTGTCTTATTACTTTTCACTAGATTTTTGCTGATTCACACAACATTGGAAAGATGAAGCTATATCCTGCACCCTGCAACTACAGCACATAATTCCAATTTCTGGAAACTCAATATGAAGTTCTCTGATGTGAGAATGCAGTGTGAGTAGGATAACTTTTTAACCTGTGATGAATGTTTAGCTTTTTCACAGAAAAGCAAGACATAAGGAGAGTATCAGGTGTGAAAATGTTGATACTGTTCTCTTTCCTGATTATTCTCATTAAGTTGAAATACAAACCTTTACACAGTCCCTTTGTACAAGGTGGTGTAAAACAGAACTTATTTTGCACCCATAGAAAGCTTTTTGGGAAAACAAATCAAACACCTCACAGACAGTGACTGGAACGAGGATTGAACACATAGTCCTAGACCCTTGGAGCTGTGTAACACAAATACTACATGCAGTACCACCATGCCAACCTACAACTGCCTTTTGAAAGGGAAATGATCAATAATAATTAAAATAATGTAATTATGTAATAATAATGGAATTTTCTTATTTGCAAAACACCCCAGACTGTAAGATGTGTAAATAATTCTCTGTCACTCCTTAAATGTAATCACAGGACCTACAGAGATCTCTTGCCACAACTGTTGACAGAATACCTGCATCAACCTTAGAAAAACTCTGCAGAATGAGGGTTTGAATTTCATGGTAGGTTAGCAAGGAAGAAACCACTGCTTTGAAAATACCCCAACATGACCAGACTAAAGTCTTGTCAGACAAGCCAGAGATCACCTAGCACACCTTCCGTATAAATCATTTTGTGCCACTTGTGCAGTCTCTCAGTTTGAACTGTTTTGTTATTTTCCCCTACATTTCACAATATTCAAATGAAGATGAGCACCCAAATGTTTAAATATGTTAAACAAGACACAGGTAATTACTGATGTCCCAATTTTTCCCATTACTCTATGTTTTATTGTTAATAATTAAGAATAAGTATTCCTAAAGTGCACAAATCCTTCTGTGATTTTTATTTATGTATTTTTTATCTGATTTTTATTTTTATTTTATATTTATTGAGCCATGTAGGCAACTCAGTGCTGTCAAGCATGCTGGCTAATCGGATATTAACCTCTGAGGTCAAATATTAAACTAAATCAACATTATAAAAGTGCTGTTTTAAACATTACTCCATTATATGTAACCAAATATAGCAAGGATTATTTGACTAAATGTAGATTTAAATCAGTAAACAGTAAATTTCATATTTATAGTAAAACTACATCATGGGGGTAGAAAATTGACAATATAGTTAAATTAGATTTAAATTAGATTAGAGTTAAATTATAATGGTAATACACAGTACATTTGTAGTAGTCTGTACAAGAAATAAAAAAACTGTATAAAAGGATAGAATAGTTTCAAGTGTTTATTTGGATGTTCACCAAAGTAAAAAAAGAGAATGAGAACACACAATGAGAATAAAAAGAGAATAGAAGAAAATAAACACAAAGAATAAAAATAGTTTTTCTATTTAATTTTGCGGTAAAGTATTCCAATCTAGGGGCCACAGCTGAAAAAGCCAGATCTCCTTTGTGTCTGAGTCTAGGCAGTGGAACAGCAAGGAGTGACTGAGCAGATAATCCTCATAGTAACAAAGCATATCCTTAATATAAGAAGGGGCCAAGTCACTTAAAGCTTTAAAAACAGTTAATATAACTGTGTACTCTATCATGTGATGCACAGGTAACCAGTGTAAGGATGCTAAAATGAGGGTGATATGATGCCTTCTCTTTGCACCCAGTAGAAAACAAGCTGCTGCATTTTGAACCAACTGCAAGTGGCTAATAGATTCTTTGCTTAATTCGAAATATAGGCCATTACAGTAATCCAGCCAAGAGGAAATAAAAGCATAACTTAAATCATGGAATAGGATTTAAAGAATAGGATTTGAAAAGGGAATGAAACAATATGTGTGTTTCATGTGGATGCTTGTCCTGGATGATTAAAGTGCAGGAAAAGCCCTAAACATGTTAGTCAGTAATGACCACTAGTAATCTGCTAGAAACATGTTGTTCATTAAGTAGACCACAGGTGAATGACATGATTTACACACAAAACGAAAGGCATGCTGACCTGAGTCAGCTATCTTCTGACTAAAACTTTGACTACAAAACTCCAAAGCTGCCATATGAGGTTTGGATGTCTATTAGCTAAACCGCAGTTTAGACGCATCTCATGTTTTGCACTGTTTGTGTACATGCCTTTGTTCAATACAGTTATTCTAACTTAAAGATTTACAGGACAATCACAGGAACTCTTAACATCCTCTTTAATTCTCGTGTCTTCAATCAGGTTGAAATCTTGAGGTGATTATACAAAACAGTTATAGTTAACTCTTGTTTTGCTCATATCTGGCTGTTTTTCTGATCACTGTCGATTATCATGCAACCCACTTCACCAGCTCTCTCTGTGAATATTTTGTAACCATTATTTGATTTATGAAGCTTAGAAAACAGTCATCCCTCTTTGATCTGATTTATCAGTTCTTTTCTGTTTTCCAAGTTGAACGACAAAGTGATTTCACATGTGTGTAACTTCCTTGTTACTCCAATGAAAAAATAAAACAATCATGAAGGCCACCGAAAGTACCATCCCTGGGTTTTCACTGCAAATGACAGATTTTCAAGTTCTTTAATTAGTAGAACAATGTGCCAGAATAATGTGACAAACTGTATTTTTTCATGATTAATCAAAGCTATTGCATATCCACACTTGACAATGATTTTTTACACCAGATTGTGAAGTGCATAACACAGTGGTTTAGGCAAGGAAGGGGAACTCAAGTTGTTGGTGGCTTCAGCTGATGATGCCTGAAGCCAGATCCCCCTTGCCAATAAAGGCAGAGCATGGAAATTGGAATTGTGAATCTTTGTGATAAGGTGAGGGATATGAGGTTGATATAGTTCTTCTCCAAATCTTTAGCAGTTTCTCCATTAGTGGTCTAAAAGTCTACTACAAGACACTGATATGCTCAGTAATGCAATGCCTTGTGAGAGAATTCCCTCTACTTGTGATTTTTATGCTTTGCTTCCTCACAGTCCACAAATGAAATGGATTATTTGAGGGTTCACATCATTTCATTTACAGAACATGCCTACAACTTTGAACATTAGATTTTTATTGTGAAGCAGGACAAAATAAATATAATTATTCACCCCCTAACATCAGTATATTGTAGAGCCCCATTTTTGCTTTGGATAATGCACTATGAGCCATATCTTGCCACTAGAATCTTTGCCCATTCCTCAAGGCAAAACTGCTCCGGCTCCTTCAAGTCAAATGGTTTCCGCTGGTGAAAAGCAAGCTTCAAGTCTGACCACAGATTCTCAATTTGACTAAGGTCTAGGATTTGACCAGGCCATTCCAAAAAACATTACACATTTCCCCTTACACCACTCGAGTGTTTCTTTAGCAGTATGCTTTGGGTCATGTTCCTGTTGGAAGGTGAACCTCCATCTCAATCACTAGAGAGAGTATACCTATATTTATCACCATGCACCTTCCCCACCCTTTGGACCAGTTTCCCAGTGTCTGCTGCTGAAAAACATCACCACAGCATGGTGCTGCCACTACCATGTTTCACTGTGGATAGTGTTTTTGGGGTGATGATGTGTTGGATTTGCACCAAAAGGTGCACCTTCCTCCATACATTTGGGGAGTCTTCCACATGGCTTTGGCAAACTCAAAACAACCATTCCTATTTTTGTCTCCAAGTAAAGTCTTTTCACCAGCCTCTCTTTCATAAAGCCTAGCTCTATGGAGTGTATGGGTTATTATGGTCATATGGACAGATACTCCAGTCTTTGCTTGGGAACTTTACAGCTTCTTCTTCTACCTTCTACCTTTGGTCTCTGTGCTGCTTCTCTGATTAATGCCCTCCCCTTGACTGGTCTGAGAGTTTTGGTGGGTAGCCCTCTCTAGGCAGGTTTGTTGTGGTACCATGTTCTTTCCAGTTAATGATAATGGATTTGATGGTGCTCTGGGGGATCATCAGAGAACCCTGACTTGTACTTCCCACCAACTTATCCCTGACTTGGTCTTTATTGTAACACCTTCCGGACACAGGTAGGTGGAGGCGGACATACAGGCTGGGTTGTATTTGACAGATACAAACAGATTACCATTAAGAGGAGTATACATGAAGACAAGGCACACAAGTAGTCACAAAGACCGACAAGGACCAACGGAGACCAGGGACTTATACACACAATCACATAAGACATGGCTGGGAAATGATAACGATGGGGCAGGGTTACAGATGGAACACAGCTGGGAATGGGAGGAGACATGACATGTGCTCAAAAGCACATGGGACTGAAAACAAAACAAGACACAAGCTGGACCCTATACGTGACAGTTGGCCCCTCTCCCGATGCGCCACTCCGGGGCGCATAAACCAACAATAGACGGGGCCAGAACAGAAGAGGGACCATGAACGAGACAGAACAGACAGGACTAGACATGAACAGGAAACAAGACAGGACTGACATGTACACAGTGACAGGAACAGGGATAACTAAACCAAACACAGGAATGGGGACAAGAACAGATACAGGAACCAACACTGGGACAGATACAGGCACAAGGACAGGAACAGACATAGGCTTGGGCCCAGAACCGGCAAATGTCACAAAAGTTCCTGGAGCCTGTCTGGGCACAGTTCTGGGAGCAGACACAGTCCAATACCGTTTCTGTGTCAGCCTCTTTGAAGCCTCAGGTTGAGGTGCAGACTTGGTTGTAGGAGCGGACTCCGCCCTCGGAGCGTCGACATCGGCAGAAAGCCCCGTCCTCGGAATCGCGACGTCGGCAGAAAGCTCTGCCCTCCGAGCCGCGACTTTGCCGTGAAGCTCCGCCTTTCGGACTGTAGCGGAAGCAGCCCCCGACGCTAAGGCAGCCTTCGCTGTGGAATATGCTGCGTCAGGAGCTGCCATCACGGGAGGAGCCGCAGCGCAGATGCAACTCGGGTAGGTGGCGCTGCTGAGGTCTGAAGGGAACTGGGCTTGACAGTCCTGTGCACATAGCTCAGGAACTGCCACACATCCGACATGTCCTTCAGCCCAGAACCCCCATCAACAGCCTGCCAGCAGGCCTTGCCTCTCACCTCTCACCTCACCCGGCTTGAGGCTCGCAGCGCCAAGACGAGTATACATGAAGACAAGGCACACAAGTAGTCACAAAGACCGACAAGGACCAACAGAGACCAGGGACTTATATACACAATCACATAAGACATGGCTGGGACATGATAACGATGGGGCAGGGTTACAAATGGAACACAGCTGGGAATGGGAGGAGACATGACATGCTCGAAAGCACATGGGACTGAAAACAAAACAAGACACAAGCTGGACTCTATACCTGACATTTATGGTGTTATTTGGTTAGTGGTGCCTCTTGCTTAATGCTCAAATAATTTTTATGTATATAAAAAAATGTGTAGATGCATTAGAGTATTTTGTGTAGATGCATTACATACAATACAATACAATAAAAAAAATACAACATTTAAATACAGGTTGTAATGTAACAAAATAGGTCAAAAGCCAGTGAATAGATGAAGGCACTGTATACTATAAAAAAGCGCAAGAGCAGATTTAAAGTACTCAAAATTAAATGAACAAAAATATTTCTATAATGTCGTAAAATTAGATTTTAAAAGGATATCAAATTATGTGTTTGTTAGGCAGTAATGTCAAGTCAAGTCAAGGCTTTTTATTTTCATTACATCTGAGTACAGGTACACAGTGCAACGAAATTACGTTCCTCCGGAACCAAGGTGCAACATGGAGCAGCACAACAATATGACAATATAAAGTTCAAACACTACAATAAATACAATAAATACAGTAAACAAGAGACTGTTTGACAGACAGGACAGGACAGTGCAGTACCGAGTGCTACAATGAAGTGAAATGTTTGAGGTGGGATTAAGGTGCAAAAAGCAATATATATCATACTGTAACATATAAATGTGCATGATAACAGCAGTTACTGAGGTTCTTAGTTCTTAGTGAGCAGCAAATATTGCTGATAAGGATGGAGATGATCCAGTCTTTGTGTGTTGAGTGCGTGTGTGTGTGGAGTGCTGGGTGGGTACAGTCCTGTGTTTGTGTTTGGTACAGACTTGTGTGGGTGTGAGGCGTGGTGTGGGGTTCAGTTCAGTCCCTGTGTGAATGTGGGTGTGCGGAGTGGTCGGGGGTTCAGCTCTGTCTCCATGTGTTGAGGAATCTGACTGCCTGGTGGACGAAGCTGTTGCAGCGTCTGGCGGTGGAGGCTCTGATGCGCTGATATCATCTGCATGTAATGTCTGCTTACCACCTGTTGCAGCTAGTGCATTATCATTCAAAAGTGTTTAAAGAAAAAACATTAGACCTTATCATGAGGAAAAACTGTTTACCCTACATATTTGGAGCCACTTAAAATTACAAAATGCATAACGACTGGAACACTTCACAAAACACGTCCTCCTTTATAAACATCTTCACCAAGAGAAAATGACTCTGGTAAGGTCATATTTATTTAAATGGATTACCAGCAGTTATGCAACCCGATTAATGCACTGAATGAGCATTTGTCCATATAGTGTTGTTCATTTCAGTGTTGAATAACTTGATCTTTCTGAGATTGAAATCAAAATAAATTAAGTGTGATTGAGAACCGATCCTCACTAACATTAAAAGAAAATTAGATCAATATGGGCAAAGAGCACACATGCGATTTACACCAAGCTTGTACTGACATGCATTGTGCACTGAGCCTTATCTGACTTACATCTAATCTTCCAGCGTGTTTGCAAACTCCTGTAATTACCTCTCTAGAGGGTGAACAGGATGAGGGCTACTGCTCTTTCTCTACAGGGTCTGTCTAAACTTTGAGTGACGTAAGCCTGCGATCACTAAGCTCACTCCACATCCCTACCATATTGCGAGCATGTGCTCCAAAAAGCCTGAGGCAGATTCTGTGACAAAGTTAGTGTCCCCTGGGTAATTGTGCCACATTCACAAGTGTTCCAGTATCTGATGACCTTCTGTGCTAAAGCGAGTTCACATGTTTTCCCTGAAATGGCACTAATGATTTCAAAATGGCTGTTCAGAGACTTTCCCTGATTACATGAAGTTGAAAGGACTATTTAATGCCTCTAATTGCGTTCATACTGGATACAACCTTGAGAAACATAAATCAGTGTTAGAGCAGCATTTGTCTGAATGTCTCATAAGACCTCTAACAATTGCAGGGAAACTGAAGAGAGTAGACATGCGTTTCAACAGCTGTAGATGAGAGGAAAGCACATGCAGAGGGGCCTGCAGAATATGAGCTACCACTGAAAACAGACCCCCATGGTTACTTTAGCTTTCATGTGTTAATATAAGAAGGAGGTTATTAGAATTAATGCCATGCATCCCTATAGAGGAGATAAGCGTCCTAGGATTATTCAAGTATAGACTCACCAAGTGCACACACACAGAGGGCAGCGTGGGGTCCAGCTCCCTGACAAAGCAATTCAGGGCGAGACTCTTTTGCTCTGATTCAGCTGCGAATGGAGCACACACATACAGGCTTTTCAATTCCGCAGCATGTCCGATCTCTCACTCAGATGACTGGGGTTCTTTCTGATTAAAGATTTGAAGGGAACACTGACCAAATCGCACCTGTTTCTGTGAGGCCCACTGAGTCTATAGGCTATTATGTTTCTGTATCCTTTACAGAGTGACAGCTAACTGTTTGAGGTTAATTCACAAGTCTTTATATAGTTGCTCTCATACAAAAAAAATAAATAAATTCAATTATTTCTCAAAGCCAAATCCCTTTGATTTTAAATCCAAACAGAGACAAGCATGGTGAACCAATGCAATATCATTCTGCATACATTACATGTAATAATAACAGTATAAAATATATAAAATTAACTGCACAGTGATTCTTGCTGTTCATCTTATCTGTGGACATATTCTTTTAGCTAATTGTTTACATATTGCAGTTTTACAACGATTGTAAACAGATAGAATGTCCTGTCTCGTGAAATGTAAAGACATCCAGGTTTAGGGAAACTGAAACCTCTAAGGGAATGGGGTCGGAATGACTAAACCAGTTAAATGTTGTTCATAGCGAATAATGGTGAACATGTCCTAGTGAAGGCCAAACATGACTTATGAGGTGTGCAAACCAGAAATGAGAATGAATAATGAGTAAAAGCTCATTATTCTACTGGAGTCAAAATAACTTTCATAATATCTTTCAGCGATCATTTTCAGAAGGATATCTGGTCTAGAATTGGTCACACTCTTTTGCTCTCCCTGTTCCCAACACACCTTATTCAATTATTCAGCTCATTACCAAGCCCCTTTTAATGTTGCACTGGAGTTAAAACAGCCAATCTGTTCAAATGAACAGAGCAGGTTACCGGAGAAATACCGCTCTAACCCCTAGCATCAGGCATGATAGGTTCATGTTTATCTGCTCCAGCAGGGACTAGACAATATGTGTGTGCAGTTGCACATCCGTGTCAGCAATAGGTTACAATGTAAAGTAGCTGAATGCATTCAGCCCACAAACATTTGGACATATTGTATGTATGATTATATAGAATACATAAAGATGCTCTGACTGAGTTAACACAGATAACATACTTCTCTGTAGATTTACTGCACCTACTGAACTTAATTTGACCAAAACCTCAGAAGCAAATGAGCTTGAGAGAATGCAAGAACAATCTGGATGTTGTCTTTGCTTTTAGTTATATGCAATGCCAACCTTCACCACAAACAAGAAAACCAGAAACAAATGTGTAATGTATAACCTGCTTGGGGACATTCATTGCATTGTTTTACTGATTTGTCCAAGAAAACCATTGTCAAGTGTTCTGGAAAGAGATGAATTGAAAAGAGTATGAGAAACCAACTGAGACAAGGCCACGTTTGCATAGGGCACACATTTTATGCAAGTCCAGTTTAGTAACTGTTCAACTTGTAGTTTTATTATTTTTGAAGGAAGGAGGAATGCTGAAAGAATTAAGGTTGCATAGTTCCAGATGTGCACTTTTCTGCTTGTATCATGGGCTATGATTAACATTTGTTAAGCACTTATAAGCTGACAAAATAGAAATAAAATAATCAAAAAAGAAATTGGGCACCTGCAGCCTGTGATATTGTGCATTGTGTCTCATTGCAATCAATTTTTGGAAAAAATGTATTTTTTTTTGTTGATGTTCAGATTTAAGTTCAAAGTGGTGTGGATGAAGGACAAACTCCTCAGTGAAATATACCCACAGAGACATTTTGCCCACAGTACTAGTCATTTTATTCTCATATACAAGCCACATTTCTCTGTTTGGAGTAGAAAGAGAAACAGGATACAGCACATCACAATTAATAAGGTTTCACTTGATCCACTCAGCCAGGAACCTAAAACGTCACATGCTTCACACACTAAACAATTCCATTTAGCTCAACACAAAGCAGGTTTGAAACTTACACTATAATGGAAAGGGCAATACAAGTGAATGCACACATCTACCAAAACCAACGGCAGAATAGTTCAAGGTCATTTGTAACCTGTCAAATGTTCCCAAAAAGTTTAACTTTTTTTTTTTTTGCTTTTGGGCACGTACTGAGGTGCTGTGTATTATGCTATTGACAAGAGTGTTACACATGGAGGGTTTCCAACAAAGCACAACCTCTATCCAGCTATTTAATTTGCTTTGAATCCATGTTTTAAAAGGCTGGTGCCATGAGTTGCTGGAACTCTTTTGACGTCAATTGGTTTGGGGGGAGTCCTTCATGCTCTACAGTGCATCTCAACAGAAACATTGATTCAGTTTCATAATGCATTCTCACAATCAGACAAGCAGGGAATGAGGAGATTGCACAATTGACTATTGGAGTACATGTTACTGATATCCATGTTCCACCCTGAATGTGGAAAATTTCATTTGTCCTGAAAATAACAATGCACCTCTAATTCAGTTTTCCAATTTACCTGAAATTCTTACACAGGCCATCTGCAGACAGTCTGACTGGAACTACATAGTGACCCAGTCATCCAGTGACCCAGAGTTATCAACCTCCCAAATGGCAACTTTACAGGAGAAAATAAAAACAACTTAAGCTGGAAGTCAATCTAAAAGATTTTCTTTCAAGTCATTTAGGAGCAATTCTATTGATCAGTTTGTCATAAAATTGATGCAAGAGTTAATCTATGTCAAAAACAGACAGAAGTTTTCTGTGATACTGAATATAAGTGGAACAAAACAAGTGCAATGAAATAATGATGCATACATACATTTTAAATTCAGTACAATTCATTACTTCTTACAAGATATGCTGTACACTTCATACTTTATTAATAGACATTTATTTTCCATGCCAACCTTTGTGATTAGTCCTCGTTTAAGGTGGAGAACAAAACAATGTATACTCAACATTGAACCTATCTTTACATCTAAACTGCAATTGGTCTTTTTAGTGTTCACACTAAAATGGCTTTGATAGGGTTCTTTATCTGAGGAGGCCCCATTCTTCCAGCATTTAAATCCTTTGTGAACTAAGGAGATCACAATGGCTGCCTGATTAAAAGGGCAATGATACCCTTAGTTCACGTTGCATATATTTTTGCCCTGCACAGGCTCAGTTATAGCACCATGTCTTCTTCATCTAATCATCGCTTAAGCAAGTATTACACCTCAAGACCAGCACCATATAAATTGCAACCGATGTCTTGTCCAGACAATGAATATATCAACATCAGTCATGCATATAAACCATCACTAATTACACACAGAAGCCAACCACAGTCAGAGTGTGTGGATGTAAGTGACTGAGCCAAATATTCTCAGGACCTACCAAATGACCTGGGTCAACTCTCAACCAGTGGAAATCGAGATGGACCTGTTGTGAGGTCAAAGTTCATTTGACGTCTCCCTGGGTGGCTTTACAGACACTGAACTCCTTGAGGTTAAGCAAGTAATCCATATACAATCATCAGTCAATAAACCTACTTATTCCTACAGAAAACATTCAACATCTGTACTGCATGCAAGCAGAAATATCCAGTATATCCTGCAAGCAGTAAATCAGTGCTTGGTCATGTTCTAAGCATAAAGCATGGAAATAAAGATCAACGTGAATGCTTGTGAAGAAAATCAACTCCCAACTGCCCCTTTCTTATGAACTGCTTCATACCACGCCACACTGCAGGGAAGCCATCTCCATTGCACAACATAAATGTGCACCACAAGTTTAATCAACTGATTCAAGCCAAACGTGTGATGGAAGCCAAGCCACAGTGCTACATGTGATCTTTAGAAAGACAAAAAGCAGGCAGACACTTCTGGAATGAGGCAATTTATGGACAGGAAGATGACAAATGTTCCACAGTTTTCTATTTACAATCCAGAACATATTAAATAGTCATCACAGCAATCATCTGTTCTATTGATAACAATCCATACAGAGCAGCTTTTCTATCATCCGGACTTGGTTCGTATGACGCGAATGTGGCTTTGAAACCTTCCGCTCCTTTCAAACCACTCTGTCATTGAAACAGTTAAATCATGAAACGTTTGTAAAACTTTAAACATCCACTCCGCAAAAATCACAATAGAGAGCCGTTGGTGTAACTACAAAGGTATTTGATCATGAAACAGCCCGCAGTTGTTTTTAGTCCTTGTTAGTTTCCTCCTCCAAAAGAAAATGCTGCCAGGTTCTCAAGCCCAATTAAAGGGTGATTCATGTGGACCTTCACCATAGAGAACATATTCTCAGACAAGGTGTTTTTCATCTCTTTAAAAGAGCAGAATAACCACATTTTTCCCTCTTTGCTGCTAGGACATGCACAGGTTCTTACCCCAGGGTGCCACCTGACACACATTTCACACTGTAATAACTAAACAGAATAATTATTAGTGCATTTTAGGGATTTAGAATATCATGAAAAATATCATTTTTTGTTGATAATTTACTTCAAAAAGGTAACTGTCATATACTTTATATTCATTACATGTAGTCTACACCTTTTTATCTTAATGTTGATACTGTTTGAATAGTACTAAACTCAAATTCAAGTTTAGATATTCTAATGACTATTTCATTAAATATTTCACTTAATGTGTGATGAATATCACTGCTGTCCAGTGAAAATAGTGGATCTCCATTTTCATCCATTTATAGTTTTCTTCATAGTTTGAACCCTGTATCTGCTATGTACACTGTATAAATAGTTCTGGGTGAAAAAAACAATTAAATGGTCTAAAATACTTTTAATTCCTCTTGTTTTATATTCACTTCCATTCAAATTTAAGAGCATTTTTGCTCTTCTGTCAAGTTGCCATTTGGGAGATGCATGTTTTTTCACTGGACAGTAACAATATAAATATGACAGTTTACCATTTGAAATTATGATCATCAATATGCTTTTTCACATTATTCCTGAGATTACCTGAGATGTAGAAGTGCTCTGTTTCCCTGATAACAAAGCCTAAAAAGCAGAAATGTGCTCTACTGCTTAGACAGAATCTAAGCTTTGGCATTCACCATTCCTAACAGGGAAGCCAGATGGAACTGCCTTTCCTCAGATGCATTCTTTTACAGCAACTACTGAAGATTTACAGTACACAAGCAAAAAAATCTCATTCAGCCTAAGGGAAGATGGATTTTAGGTTCATGGTGAGTATCCAGTTTAAAGTGCTACACTATCAAGCAGTACTATGCTGCTGTATCTCAATGAAAGTATGCAACCTGGAAGCGATGATGAATTTTGAGCCATGTGCATATCAACATGAAGCTAAATTTACAAAACAAAACAAAACAAACAAACAAACAAAAAAGCAATTTGTTCTAAAAGTGTGATGTTTCATATTTTCCTAAATCCTGTACTGGACAGCACTATACAAATGAAGGTACTTGGGATGGGAGAGTATGGATATATCAACTGGACAAATTCTGGAAGTGTTGGATTAACTGAGTTGCTAATTCAACCCTTCATCCAAAAAAACTGCTGAGTAAAGCTTTGGGAAGTACAAACACTCTTTTACAGGCATACTGAGACACTGCAGTGCCCAGAAGAAACCACACGGTCTTTTTCTTCCAAAGCATTCATTCTACTTATATATTTATTTGTTCATTTTAAAAAGAGCATCTGAGAGTCTTTGAGAGTAATTCAAACGCTGTAGTGTATGTCACCTAACACTTATGCAAACATGAAACCAAGATGAGAGTGAAAAGGACATAATGACTGCATTCATGAAATAAGATGTTGGGTTTTACTTGGGAAGTATGTACAGCATTGTGAAGAAAGAATAAATGGAAAATGCTGAGAGGATTAAAGAACAGAGCAAGATTAATGGGTGAAAGAGTAGAAGGTCAAGGAACCATGATAGAGTAAAAGACAAAACTTGGCAAAGAGCCCTCAGAGTGAGAGAAAGAAGCAAGATTTAGAGGCTGAGAGTTTAAAGATGTATATATGTAGTAAAGATGTGTGTGTGTGTGTGTATATGTATATATATACTGACCAACCATAACTTTATGACCACCTCCTTGTTCCTGCATTCAATGTCCCTTTTATTAGCTCCCCTTACCATACAGAAGCACTTGTAAACAGACTGTAGTCCATCTGTTTCTCTGCATACTTTGTTATCCTCCTTTCACCTTGTTTGTTGTCAGGACCCCACACCTGAGAGCAGGTATTATTTGGATGGTGAGTCATTCTTAGCACTGCAGTGACAATGGCATGGTGTGGGTAGGTTAGTATGTGTTGCATTGGTACAAGTGGATAAGACACAGCAGTGTTAGTGGAGATTTTAAACACTGTGTTCTATCGCTGTCCACTCTATTTGACACTCCTACCTAGTTGGTCCACCTAATAGATGTAAAGTCAGAGAGAGAAGCTAATCTGTCTCTGCAGTTTGTGTTGGTCATCCTCTAGTTCTCTTTCAGTGCTCACAGGATGCTGCCCACAGGATACTACTGGCTGGATATTTTTGGTTAGTGGACTATCCAGCAGTGACACTGAGAGGTTTAAACACTCCAGCAGAACTGTGGGTCTGATCCCCTCATGACAGTTCAACATACCCTAACACACTGTTATTGCAATGCTGAGAATGACCCACCCATGTTAGAAAGAATGTATTAAAACAATTAAGTTAGAAAGGACTAGTTGTGGTAGAGAAATTGCATTTTTATGTATACACTGTCAAGTCCTGGAAAGCAGAATGTAATCATGAAGTGTTACATCAAGGAATAGCTAGAGAACGTCCACATCTGTATAGGTAGTGAGGTGTTGTCTTATGAGTGAGTCTGACAGTGTGCTCATGGCAAGGTGATGTGAATAATCAAGAGTTTGAGTCAGGCATGATAGTGGGTGCCAGATGGAAATCGAGATTGAATTGTTGTGAGGTCAAAGTTCACTTGATGTCTCCCTGTGTGGCTTTACAGACTTTGAACTCCCTGAGGTTAAGCAAGTAATCCATATACAAGCACCAATCAATAAAGTTACTTATTTCCACAGAACATATTCAACATCTATAATGTACGTAAGCAGAATCATCCAGTATATCTCACAAACAGTAAATCACAGTGTTTGATCATGTTCTAAGCATAAAGCATGACAATACATTATAAAAGATAAAAGAAGAGAAGGTCAAGGAACTATGGTAAAGTAAAGACAAAACTTGGCAAAGAGAGCTCACAGCGAATGAAAGAACCAAGATCTAGAGACTGGGAGCTTAGTACTATATACTGTATATCACCTTGTTTCTACATTCACTGTAATATATGTCTAGCCAGAAGCAGCTGGTCATGAACATGGGTGGCCACTGCACTTTCCAATGTTGGAGGTAATGCCTTCTATGAGGTTTTCCAGGCACTCATGCAACACTGTGAATTGAGGAAATTTAAATGGCTGCACAACTTCAGAAATGGTCCCATCCATCTAGTACCCACTATCAGGCCTCACTCTAACTCACATTGCCATGAGCACAGGAACCAGTGTTCAACTTAACTTAAAAAATACCTCACAACTTATACAGATGTGGACATTTCCAAGCCCCCTCTGGGGTACCACTTTATAATCACTTTAATTACTTCTATCCCTTGACCTTTGGCATGCTAGTGTATATGTGTGTATACATATTATATAAGTATTTGTCACAACAATGACTTACAAAAAGTTTTCAATATCTGATACGTAGTATATAGTACATATATATTTAGTATTTAGAAGAACACTCTTTATTCAGTAGTTAATCATTTGAAGGTACAGTGTTTCTTCAATGTGAAGGTGTAGTAATGGCACTGTAAAGTGTTACTAAACAAAACAGTTTTATTTTGGCTCACATTCAATTATGACAGCTGTATGGCAAATCCCTGCTTTATTACAGAGAACAGGAACATAGATTACGTTTTGAAAGACTGTGTATGAAGCTGTCCAAAAAGAAAGGCATGGATACCATTAGAGTGTGTGAGTGTGAATTTCCAAATCAAACTCTCTGATGAGCTCCATATGGTTGCATCAATTCCTTCATTGTTGCTTTTTACAATTCTCTGCATATATTAAAGCCTCTAAGTAACTAAGGTAGAACATCTGTATAACTCATTACCTACTACTGTTCCAGACTAGCTGCTGACAAAGCATACAGGGTGCTATCATCATATTTATTATCCAATGTGCCTTTAATATGAAGCATGTCCCAGTGCTCATTTGCCTACATCATTCAACATTCCATTTTGTGTTTCACACACTCAGTCATAGACAGAAACTCTCTCTCTCTCTCTCTCTCTCTCTCTCTCTCTCTCTCTCTCTCTCTCTCTCTCTCAGGTCCCTATGACATTCATCATACTTTATAGTTATGACTAACTACTAATATGTCTTCCCTGACCTGCTTGTAAGAAGGGTTTTCCCTTACACTTTTGTATTATTCTGAGAAGCACAAAGTGTGTATAAATAGCATGGTGTAAAGCTTGGCTTCTATGAATCACACACTTTGCAAGTATGTTGGTATTGGCTGAAGTTACTCCCTGGTCAGTGCTTGATTCTTTCATTTACTTCTAGATGTTGGATCTGAGCTGTTTTTTGTTGCTTCTGGATAAAAAATAAAGTCTCTAGTTCACAACATTCATTATTGTCTTAAAGACTGTATAGAACACAATGTCCTTAAGAGACGGACACACTAGCGTTCCATATTAATGTTTTCTGTCTTGAGAAACATTTCAAGGTCATAACGTGAGACTCCAGTGCTGTCCAATTTAGACACTTTCCCTTTGTAGAAACAGTAATTTCCTTCAAGGTGAAAGAGCACCTCACACCTCCAATGCTTCTATTAGTTTAAAGGTGAGAAGTATGTGGTTTAATGCAATCTTGGGAAATCATCAACATATTTCTCACAATGTGTTCATTTTAAAACCCAAGAGACCTAATTGAGATGATTGCCTGACCTGTATCTGCAGTTGTCACTTTCGCAGCTGTTTTAATGACAGCAAAGTGGCTAAACCAAAAGTAAACTTTGTGGTTTAACTCTCTACAAATGGTCTCTCCAAAACGTCTTTACACTTAGTTGTTCCAGAAAATAACAGGAATAGTATGGCAATAGTGTAATTCATAAAAAATGATTTTCATTTGTTGTTTAATATGTTTTGTGAAACCTCAAATGAGATTGTTACAATAAGGCTAATAACCATTTTGATAGTCAAAAAAGCAACTGGCTACTGAAACAAATAGTCTTTTATTCATATTAGGCATCAGTCAATTTTCAAATAATTTGTATGAAGCTATTCATTTAGCTTGAGGTTTAGCTTGAGGTTGCTTGTACATTTGCTAACTAAGGATAAAGACAATAAAGAATAAACAACTTATTTAAAATTCACTGTTTTATGGGAACTTTCCTGATAAATTAACCAAACTCTAATTTCTATTTCCTGTAAATATTTAAAAGCAATTAAGCATTTTATAGATAAATGTGAGAGAGTAATTTTAGCTTTCAGTTTAAATAGTTGTATTTTTACACTGTCTGTAGAGTCTCTGTGGCTTTTTTTCTTTCATTTCATTATATTCTGACATTCATGTAATTGAAGATTTCAAGATTTCAGTTATACACTCGGCCTTGCTAAAAGAAAAATCAATCATTTAACATTTACATTTATTGAGTCCAATCCATCTTTACTACCTTCACTGTGAATGTAACACATATATTTCTATTTACTACGGCATCACTCAAAGAATTATGGAAAGTGCAGACTTAAAGCTGTAAATGCAGAATGTGAAAATAAAGTAAACTCACAATGCAAGAAATTACAGAATTTCACTTGAATAGAGCAACGAAATGTTTCTCTTCAAGGACTAAGTTCTGTATATGAATATATTTAAATATACCTTTATAACTTCGGTACATGGCAAATACCAGAAACCTAGAACAAGCCATGGCTGACAGTGTGATTTAAGTTCTACTTTATAGAAAGATGAGGACAGAAATAAAACACTACACTATGAAAGATAAACATTAAAACTATTTGGATGAACATAAACACTGAAACCCTACACATTTTCATCCGGAATTAATTATGTATACAAACAATCCAATCATACTGTTGGAAAGCACTAGATAGTATTTCCATTAAAACAACAAATTACAAACTCTCCACCAAACCCATTTGTTTATTTATTCAAAGATATAAGAATTTTGTAATGAATCTGTTTCACATTCTTAGTGTTTATTGGTCCATGCAGTGGCTGAAGGAGGAAATCATTCAGGTAGACTAGGAGCAACATATGATTTTGCTGAATTTGAGAAAATACAGAAAAGAAAGTCTATTATTTAATTAGGCATATTAGGCAAAAATTCCTTTAAACTGGAAAATTTGTGAATGTAACAAAGAGACAGACTGCTCTGTGGAGAGGGACAGACATTCAGACTCCTCACTGCAAAAAGCTGCAAGCATTTCTGGTTGCTCTGGGAATTGAGTGCTTTGTTCATGTTCATTTGTGTTCTTTGTTACCAAGCCCAGATAGCACCAAAGAGATCAGATATGACATATGCCTTCAAAAACACACGTGCAGAGAACATACATCACTTGCTTGCTGGCTAAAAGACTGATCTCACATCAAAGAGTGTCATAGAGTTACCTACTGTAATCGCATTTAAGGGCCATATGGTCTGCATTGGAGCTTCGCTCTAAATGGAGCACATCCAAGAGTGTTTACAATAACTGCTGGGTAAAGTAGGGTCTGCTGTTAGCTATCGGCAGCCGGAATGCCACTTGGATGGAAGTAACGCTCTTGAATCATTGACAGAGAATGCTATAGAAACGTCAAATTAGTAGTGGTGGACACCTCCAATGGGGACAGTGGTGCAAAGTGGAATCATGGTCCTAGACAAAAGTTTATAGTTTAAGCCTAGTTTATTTTGATTGCTGGGCCTATGTATTAGAGAGCGAGGTTATCATTTCAGCAAGAACAGCAGGAGGTTATGAGGAATGTATATTTGTCTTGTTCTATAAGCTGTGGGAGCTCAGTGGATGTTATTCATCACTGCAGTTTCTCTTAAATGGAAAAGGAGCTATTCATCATTACTAGTTCTGAAAGTTCCCCACAGTGAGTAAGATAATACTTTAGTAAAGGAACCACTGCAAGAGTAGCTCTATGTGTTTTGAGAAGAGACAAACTTCCACTAGCAGCAAGGAAAGAATTGTTAAGACGTGCATAAGTCATAAATGTTTATGTTTAGCAACTGTTTAAGGTATATGTGGTGGGATCCATCTCATTTTTGGACAGTAACTACAGAAAGTGACTTGATATGCCAAGAACATGAAAAATTACAATCACCAGATTTAAACAACATTGACAACTTGTGAAAATGTGTTTGGAAATGTGTGGAGAAGAAAAATCCAAATGCAATGGCTGAGGTTCCCAACCCTGGTCCTGCACATTTACTGCCCTGTATATATTTGCATTCCCTTGCTTTGACACTCAGTAGGCACTTGTTTTTAAGTTGATTAGTTGGGTAAGGTATGCTGAGAGTAATCTTGTAGCACTCAAATCTGGTCTTGATCTTTAGATTAGCCTCAGGACCATAAACAAGTGATCTTGTGGGGATCTCAGCCTCATTTGGATTTGGTCTTATCTCAGGGTGAGACGAAATTAGAAAATGTGGTACAGACTAATTGAATTCAATGCATTTGTCTGAGGAAACGTTGTGAAAGTTAACTTTATTTATATTGCAAAAATGCTTCAAATATCTGTGATTTTATAGGATTAAACATGTCTCGTGATGCTATTGGTCTACATGTACATCCATGTAGATGAGGTGGGACAAAACAATTAAATTCAGAATTGAACCATCACAGAGAATCACTATTTTAGCAGGAGGTGGGACAACAGAGAGTCAAACTCAGAATCAGAGCCAATCAGAATCTCATTAAAGAGAGTCAGTGCTGCCTCAGCTCATTAATCTGGTAAATGGTTTTACTGTGATGCACAATTTAGTGTGTGGACTATGAACATAGAGTTGAAAGTTAGTTAGTCAGTGTTCCAGGTGTCTAATGTCAGCCAGAGAAAGTCAGCCAGCCAATTTCAAAATGTAAATAACGGAAGTACTGGGATTTCTAACATGTCAATCACTGAGCATCACAAAGCATAAGTGCTCAGAATGCTCTGTGATGAGTGTGCAGATTAACATCAGGTTCAAGCTGACATTCAAAAGGCCCATTATGTTTGGTATGAGCTTGCTACTCTTTCTGAAGCTCTTGTGTTTGTAGTGAAGGAAGAACAGGTATGACTGGCTGTTAAGATATTTGTTTAAATTTCAGTCACATGTCAATTACTTGTTTCTTTTTTTGGTCTCAATATGACTTATATTTACAAGGAAATTGTGAAGTGCTGAGAAATTGAGCAGTGTTTTTGAGTGCCGGTACATGCCATGGATCTAATTATTTTTTCCCATTTTTTGGGGCAGATTGAAATGTTATTATTAGTTTTCACGTTTAATCATAAAAACTGAGGGATTTGTTGTTGTTGGTCTACATTCAGCTGGCTTTATGTGGTAATTCTGAGAAGGAGTGATGTAGAATCATCATCATAATTTACTTCCAAAAGTTACATCACCTTAGACTGAATATATTTATTTTCAGGTAATTTATTATCCAGAGTGACTTACAAGGTTGCTTATACAGAGTCTTGCCCAAGGACTCTTACTGGTGTAGCCCAGCATAGTTGCCGAGACTGGGAATCATCTCCCTCATGGTGTGGTGGCTCCAGTGGCTCACTGGTGGTGTTATCTGTTGCTCCACACTATATGATAATGTTGATGTTAATGACTCCTGGTGACCATATGGATAGTGTTTCTCCAGAAAATCCTGTCTTTAAATTTTCTTCTCTAAAATTGACTAATTCAAGCATGCCTATCCCTTCTCAAAGAGGCTTTAGGCATGTTTTGCATCAACCTGCTTAACCGCCTTAAAGTATATTAATACAAACAGAGAACTTGAACAATTAGGAGTCCCATAACTAAAGGACGTCTCGGTCCTCCTGTCAGGCAGACCTTTTCCACTCGTTATTCAGTGCTCGGAAATTTGGGAGGAAGTTTAGTCGCCCTTTCATGGTGCTTGAAAATATCTTGGGGGCAGTGTGATGTATAGGAATGCCGAAGTGCTCCTAACCTTTGGCTCTGGGCGACTGGATTTCTAAAAACATTGGCGTTTAGGGATTTCACACACTTAGCCAGACGCACTGAGCAGAGGCTTGTTTTCCTGAGTGGAAGATTTTCTTGAAAGAGCTTTGTGCTGTTTTCAAGGTGTGAAGGATAATAAAAGGAGGCTTAGAAGAAGCTTAGTGGGGCTTCTACATTTTTAGCGGCGTTACAAATTGGGACTTCATTGCCCTGTGATCCAAATAGAAAACCTTCATCAGGTCCAGCTGAGTCAATAGCAGCAAGGCAGGAAATCCAGCTACCTGATGGAGGTCAGTCTGGAAACAACACAAGGAAAACTAGCAGGGCAAGGTTCATTTACTCCTTGAGATTAAGGCGGCATAATTCCAGTCAGTGTAGATTAAAATATCTTTTCCAATCTGGAAATCATGGACAATGTAAGATTGTTTTTTGCTGACAGCAGTGCTGACACAAACACTGAAATAAGGGAATCAGGTTTACTTGGAATACGATTGCAGACAAATGGACACACAGTACACACAGTACTGTGTTGAGGTTTACGGTACTTATGCACATTATTTAAAATTATTTGTCTGAGCAGTAAGAGTGAATTCATATTCATACTGTTTATTATATTTGAGATGTTAGAGAGCAACTTAATTTACTCTAAAACTGTCTTGGTAAAATACTGATGTTTCACCATTTATTTAGTGTTGAATAAACATCGTGATCATGGCTGAAAGACCACTGAAGTATGTTTTCGATTTTGATCAATGTTGATATTGCAACATTAACATCACTTCCATCTTGTTATTAATTTAATGACATAATTTTCAAATACAGCCTGCATTTTATACTAATATTTTTTTCTCCCTCCATCCTGTAATAGTTTTTTCTTAAAACTTAATGTATAAATGTGCAGTCTAGACTTTGGCAATCCAACTTGTTTTTTCATCAACTTTACCTTCCATTTATTGTTGTTGTTTCATGTTTATAACTTTTACATTTTGATATCTGAAGTGGTCTTATGAACAAAATATAATAAAATAATAATATAATATGATAATAATTATTTAACCCACTTTTTGTTAACCCTTTCACAACCATTCAACACTAAACATTGTTTCAATGTTTTTTCCACATTTGAGAAACAACTGACATTTTTACTTTCATTCATTAAGTTGTATCCAAAAATGTGCACAATACATGTGTTTTCTTGTACTGCTGGTGTTTGCATATTGTCTGTGTTATTGTACAAATGATCAAGAGAGCAAACAACAACCAGTTAAACAATTTATTGTCATGACTGGATGTGCCTTTCATTTTCTTATTCTTAAGTAAGCAAAATCAAATCTAATTTTGGAACTATCTGATATATTGTTTTCTCTGGAAAAACCTGCTCCCTTGGGGTTTACAAAATTGGCTCCTTATTTGTCTGCTGATGGAATGTGATGAATTTGGACTGCACATTCTCAACACATGCCAAAGATTCATTTATAAGACTGTTCCAGGTTTAGGTCAATGGACATTTCTACACACACACACTCAATCACACACACACACACACACACACACACACACACACACACACACACACACACACACACACACACACACACACTTATATTTCTCTCCAGACTTGTAACTATTAGCATCTGGTCAAATGTTTCATTCCATAATCATTAGGAGCAATCGATCAGCGTTCCTTCACTCAGTTCCACAGCAGACTTGTACCAAATCCAGGTGAAAAAACTCATGACATCAAGAGTACCTGAAAACCAACTGTATACCTTATTGAGTGTGAAACAATATCTGTTCTAAATGACCATATATCACCCATGTTTCATCTTTGCCTTGGGAAGGTAATGCAGACTTTATTTCCTCACACTTCTCTAAAAAAAGCAAGTGAGCTGACACAAAGGTCACTTTGAAAACATGAGAATAAATCTCTTTGACACATTTCAGCATAGGCCCCTCCACTGCCCTTTTGGAATAGGTGCTCTGTCCCTTTGGCAAAACATCTGATCATATCATATGTGTGACAATTATCAGCACTAAAGAAAATGTGTCTCAATATATCACCTCTTATTGACACAACCAGTTCACCTCTTTCAGATTCAGTTGAATGGACTATAACATTTCAAGCTACGTTTCAACGCCTCTCCAATGACTTCAACTCACGCTTCCCTGAAGGGCTGCTTTCTGTCAGTGGAGAAAGAATGATCCTCATTTGTTTCTTTCCCATCATAGACACCATTCCTTCTTATGGAAATGTAGTTTAGAAGCTATCAAAATGTCAACTGGTTAAATAATTGAGAAATTTAGCTGGTTTGTAGATTTGAACTCAAGGAGAGCTTGCAAATGTATGTATAAATAACTTCATACAAAAACCTTGCAGCTTTTAATTGACCTGGCTGTCCTGATATGCAAGTTTTTATGTGGTATGCTTGTCCAATAGCTTCAAATACTTTATTATGTGCCTTCACACTCATGTATCTACTCAGCTAAGCAAGTCACAACAGGGCTGATCTCTATAATTAATAATTACCTAAAATAACTGCAATGTTATCTGTAACATTGTTGAGCTAGAATATGCTAAAATAAGCTAGGATATCAATGAACATGTTTCACGCTGAGGCAAAATAACAAGTTTTTAAAACCCCATCTGAGTATTCTTTATTTCTAAAGTCACAAACATACTGTTTATATATAAAATAGCTACTGAATAAATATTTCATGAGGTGGTTAGAGTTCTTTCCTGACAAAGTCTCAAGATGGTTATGTTAATGTTCATAGTTTTTCCCACACTTTAAATGAGACCATGTCAGTGTTCATATAGTCACTGTAGTTCCTCTGGTGCTTTGAAACTTTAAGGGCTTGATTTTAGAATTACATCTAAGAATAAATGTGCACTAAAAAAGCCATATGTGCAAGTACTCCTTAACTTCTACAATCTATAACAGATCTCAGAGCCCATTGAGCTTTCTAAGTTTTCGCAAAATGTCTTGGAAATTATAACATTGTGTTATGCCCCACAATATTAAATAAATATGGAAAATCCAGATGAACTGAGAGGGCTCCCTTGTGAGGAAGGAAATGCATTGTCCATATGCCATGGCAAGTATCACCAAGAGCCACTATCAAATTAGGAAACTGCACATAACCTAAACTGACATGGACACAATAAAACAAGGCCCAGAGAGCAGAATGATGTAAATGAAAAGAATTGATACAATAATGACAAACAAGGCCCAGAGGAGAGGAAATCACACCAAAGGTTTGACAATAAACAGTCATGAGACCATGAGCAGAGATTTTTCCAGTGACCCCCACTGCCTTGCTGGCACCCGCATTTAGTGTGGACTGCTGACACCTTGATCATTCAGCAGTGAAAACAGGAGACACAACTGAAACACAGCCAAGAACATGCCGTTCTACATTGCCAACCTGACCCATATTAATACCTCCTCTTCCTGCAAAAAGTCACAACACTCTTAATGCTGTTTTCACAAGCTTTGTCTTTACCTGCCTTAGAGTAATCAGCTTTTTCTCCTCTGTTACATTCCATTACAACTTGTCCAGGCTGATGACAGCTGGGTACAGTTACACTGCTTAACTGTGGTGGGTCAGTCTAAAACTTAACCATTTACTAGAAGTTGCTGTGTTTGCTTTGAGCTCTACCCTTAGAAATAGCTTTTAGATTCAAATTTGTTTTGCTTGCTCTAAGTGCTACCCTAAGCAATTTGTCCATCTACTGTAGTCAGGGTTAGCATCCTGTCATGTTGTAATGAATGTTTTGAAACCTGCATGCTGTTTGCAAGAATCTTGTGTAACTAATGGTCATGACCTCAGAACTTGGTATGCTGACGGTAATAGACATAAAAATGCAGTACAGTATGCCCTTCTGGAGCAGTGAACTTCTGAGGGTCAAAAAACAGCAAGATCCCAACATATCATCCATTCTTTCCTGTAAAAATCTGTAAAAATCTGGCTCAGGCTCTCCTCCCTGTTCTTTCAGCTACATAAGAACAAGCACACTGTATTTCAGTCTGAGGCCAAAATCACCAACACCCATGTTCTTGATATACAAAGCCTTGTGAAGTATTCAACCCCATTGGCATTTTTCATGTTTTGCTACCTCATAACCTGGAATTAATTGTTTGTTTTATTTACAGAATATGCCTACAACTTTGATCATTAGATTGTTTTATTATGAAACAAAAAGGACAAAATAACATAAATCTATTCACCGCTCTAAAGTCAGTACTTTGTAGAGCCCCCTTTTGCAACAATTAAAGCTCTAAATTGCTTTGGAAAAGTCTCTAGGAACTTGCCACATCTTGCCACTTTTTTTTGCTCATTCTTCAAGGCAAAACTGATCCAGCTCCATCAAGTTAGATGGTAATCCACAGCAATCTTCAAATCTGACCACAGATTCTCAATTGGATGAAGGTCTGGGCTTTGACTAGGCTTTTCCAATACACTAACAGACCAAAACAGGTTTTTCTATATACACCTGAATATACCTGTATGTTGCCCCATCCATCTTCCCCTTGACGTCCCCTGACCAGTTTCCCAGTCCCTGCTGCTGAAAAACATCCCCACAGTAGGATGGTGTTCTTGGGGTGATGAGATGGAACCAGATGTAGCATTTTTCTTGGTGGCCAAAAAGTTCAATTTTGGTCTCATCTGACTAGAGCACCTTCCTCCATACATTTGGGGAGTCTCCCACATGCATTTTGAATGAAGGGAGCAAGCCTTCCTATTTTTGTCTGCAAGTAAAGGCTTTTTCTGTCCACTTTTCCATTAAACCTAGCACTTTGGAGTGTAAAGCTTATTGTGGTTGTATGGACAGATACTTCAGACTCTGCTTGGGAACTTAAGAGTTTCTTTTGTTCTCCATGCTGCCTCTTGCCCGGTTTGAGAGTTTAGGTGGGCTACCCTCTCTTGGCAGGTTTGTTGTGGTACCTTGTTCTTTCAATTTGATGATAATGGATTTGATGGCGCTCCAGGGGATCATCAGAGATTTGGAGGTTTTGTTATAACCCATCCCTGACTTGTACTTCTCAAAAACTTTGTCTCTGATGTGTTGATTTGTTTGGTCTTCAGTTAGTGGTGCGTTTTCACTTCTCTTTCACTACTTTTTTCAGCATCACATACAATTCAGAATAAAAACACATTTTGCAAGCCACTGTACCTCATGAGCCTCGAAAAACGACAATATGTATATTATTTTCATTCCAAATCCTGATATATATATATACCAAATCAGGATTTGGAATGAAAATAATAAGACAACATTTTGAAGAGAAACTGGGAAATATTATGTGCTGTCAGTTTTCATTATCAGCTGCAGTGATAGCTGAATAATGTACCTACATAAGAGGAATGGGTGATAAGTGGTTAAAAGCTAGTAAATAGGTGGTTTTTGGAAGGATTGATGCAGCTGTGTTATTGACACACAATCTGATGTTTTTTGAACAGTGTTTTGTCTGAAGCAGAATATATCTTGCAGTTTATCTTTTTCCAGAAGAACATTTTTGCATCTGAAACGAGGGTGAAGAATTTATGAGAGATAAAAAGAACATAAATAGAACTTTCATTGGTGAACAAATATATTTTCCTAACAAAGCATTTGTGTTTGTGTTCCAGGAATGTTTCTCAGCACATTTTACAGTAAATTTGCAGACTAAGCAGTAGAATAAGTGAAGCACATCAGACCTGAAAACATTGCATCTCTGACCGCAGCTCAGCTAATGAATCTGGGCTTGGTTTCCCAAAGGATTCTTAAATGATCACCCAAGCACACTGAACTCTTTGTATTACTCAGGATTATTTTTAACACTAAGGGCGTTTTCATACCTGTAGCTTGTTTGATTTGGTCCAAATCAGTTAACTTGGAGCAGTTCCCTAGAAGGTTTAGATTCTCTCTACAGACACCTACAGAGCCATTTACCTCAAATGTGTGGATTACACCTGATAATTGTGATGGACAAAGTTTGGATCATGTTCTCCCTACAAACAGTTTGTTTGGGACCAGACTGAGACCACTTCTTCTAATAGGTCTTGTTATGGTTAGTTTGATCCACATCTTAGTGCATCTATTTTAGCCCAAAGCAACAAATAAACCCGAGTTTAACCAGACCTTAAAAATGTTGGTGTGAAAATGGCAGCAAAATGAAGAGGAGCTTGACACCAGGCATGACAACAGACAGAGAGTTAAAAAACAAACACTGATATGAGTCTGAAAGGAATTTAGAGGGTATTCCTGAGTCACAATAAAAATAAGGGATATTTTGCATTGTCTATAGTGTGCACCCCAACTTTACGGACAAGTAGATGGCAAACTGGTCACAATCATTGCACAACACATATGATGTTCATATGAACATCATGCAAAGGTTGCATGCAAACGTCTGTTGTTTTTAAAATTGTAAAAAGTTAAGTGAGCAGAACATGAATTGATCTCCAAAAGGCATGAAGATAAAACATTTATTTCAACATTTTATGTAATTATAGTTTATTATTTTAGTTTTGTACAATTTGACTGAAAGGAAGGAAAATAACACACCTACACGTTAGCCATGTGATGCACATTTGAAAGCTTCTCAAACCTTGTCCCAACAATCATCAGTTATAACCTCTCTAGTAGCCATCTAGCACACTGGAAATGAAAATAATTGATGCCCACACAGGAGTTTAACAATAACTGTTTCCTTAGTGTAACTGAGAAATGACAGTAAACTGGATTGGTGAGGCTTTGTCTGGAAGACCAAGAAATCTTTGAGAGTGATTTGAGAGTAGGATTGCCAGATAGAGAGCCAAATTCAATCTGAGAGAGAGAGAGAGAGAGAGAGAGAGAGAGAGAGAGAGAGGAACTGGAAGAAACACAGGACTGAATCTTTATCTCCCTTTCTGTCTTACTTACCGCCATCTTCGGTCCTATGTGCACAGTCAAGATGATGAAATTAGACTAGTGAACATCAACCAGTTCCAAAAGAGATACAATATTGGAAGAGATTACAGTTCTAGTAAATGCCAGTCTGGGACAAAGAGCTTTTTTTTTGGCATCACAAAAGCAGTTACTGTTTCATACAGACTTATAAGGCTGTACACTTCCATAATAGTGAACTGTAGTGAAAATGAGCAGATTTCAGAGATTGTGCTAATTTACACTGAAAGACAAAGCCTCCCTTAAACCTCAATGTATGGGATCTGAGACTAATCTGGTTCTGGAACATATCGCAACAATTGTCTGCTGATGTATGAAGTTGATGTACAGCCTGAGCTGAAAAGGCCAGACAGCAACTCAGTGAGCTCTGTCCCTTTTCAGCTTCCATCCACACACTGGAACAAACGAATGGTTTCAACAGCTGTCAGTGGAGAAAGACCTGAAGATTAATGTTGCTTCTTCTGAACTCGCTCAACAGAATCTGTTTCCTCTCTTATTCTGACCAACTTCTCAGGGACAAGGATATGGAGTGTCTGGGATCCAAACAACCATCTCTGTCCCTTATAACTGCCTGTTTTAAGGACAAAATCAGAAAAGAAAGACAAATTCAACCATGCATTTGGATGACCAAAAGCCAGGGCCAGTGAACAAAACATTGGTGATGCAGAGTGTTGAGGAGCATATGAGGGCAGGGTCTGAAGGCTGACATCAACATTGTTAATTTTAGTACTACAAAATATTAGTTAAGGCTGTATGGGCCACTGTTTTCTATTTATGCTAAAAGGTTATCTATAAACCACAGAACTTTCTATATATAAAGACATACTATACCTGCACAAACTATAAACACCCAGTTTTAATTTCTGGACTACGTGTTTATATAGTTATCTGTAATGTACTGACTATTTCTGCACTACACATCTGTTGTACTCTGCAACCTTGTATTAGAATAAAGTTGAATTGAATTAATGACCTTTTCCCAATATTCTATTTTCTTGAGATACATTCATTAGTAGACAATAAAGTTGGCTAAACAATGAAGAAATACTTTTAAATAACATTTCAAGGAAGAGAGTGCATAAGTGCAAAATATTAATACTACGGTGAAAACAAAAGGTCTGTTTTGGAAAATCTAACAAAAGCAAGATCTGACACAAGTGCACGGACTCCTTTATAAACTTCAGCAGACAGTGCAAAAGTTTCTACATTTCCAAACAGATCAATCCTTCTTCAGCAAAAGAGGCTGTGAAAGCAAGAACATTAACCCCAGGCTCACCCAGCATCCCAGGCTCTCTTGCTGAACCTCACACAACCCTATTTCCTGCACCCTGAGCATGCAGGGTCTTTATGGAGATGGAGTCTGTTTCTGCTGATTCAGTCGCCACACTTGTAAAGGACAATGCCACACACATGTCTCATTAGAAATAATGGAGTGGTAAGTTGCTGGCAGTGAGCCAACTGCACTTTCTCTCCTATAAAGGCAAAGCACTTTAATCCACCCTACAATGCAAGTCCACTCCTCCTTGTTACTGTAAAATGCTAATAATCCCCATAAATGTAATAGTAACCACTGTGATTATTTTGGTTGCCATCACATAGCATTAAGCATAATCTTTGTTGAGTAGACTCTTTTTGCAGGATGTATTAGCTTACACACTTCCATTAATGGAAAGAGCAAAGCAGTATATCTTCACTGTCACATAAAAACCTTGTATCTCCAAAATGGCCAACGGGAGAAGGAAACAATAAAGTACATCCTTAAAGGGCTTCTTCAAGGTTTCTTTTCTATAGGCAATGATAATAACTCCAAAAACACCTGAAAGCCTGAATGGTTCCTTGCCTGATCAAAGGGCTCTAATCTAACAAAAAGCTTTTCTTAGACGGTTCTTTAAAGAACCTTTTAAAATTGTTCTATATAGCACCAAAAACTCACAGAATACTTATCAGCCCTTAAGCAGGGGTTCTCAAACTTTCGCAGCCACATTGATAACAAGAAAATGTTTAAATTCTTCTACACACGTACCAGTGTTTAATATACGCAATATGCAAACTTGCACAATACTATTGGAATTAGTCATTTTTAGACAATAATGTAGTATGTCACTTCACTGTGTCATAAATCATTTGCATTTCAATTCATGTTTGTCATTACAAATAATTTCTTTCCCTGGGATAAATGGCTGCCTGTGGTTCTGTTGTCTGCTAATGTGAATGCAGGATAAGGCTGCGGCTGAGGATTAGCCAAGTCTGTGTGCACATGTTATAGTAAAGCCATATTACTGCTGTGAAAGAGTATATAGAAATGACATAGAGAAATATATGTATAGTACCTTTTATAGGTAACTTTCCCACAAATCATGACCAACACAAATATGAATCAGTTAAAGTAATATGATAACAATAACAATATTATCAATCAGTTAAAAATAAAAAACAAAACATTTATGATTTACCTTTATTTCTAAAGGGTTCTGACACAAAAAAGCAATATTTGTGGTTGCAAAGACAAAATCTACAGCTCTTAGCTTTTGTTCTGCCAAAATAATCACAAATGTGCTGTCAGTAACAAATAAGAATGTGACAGTTCAGAGAAGAATGTGTTCTATGTGTAATCTGCATATGGTCACACAAACAACACATCATCAAAAAATAGATTTAGAAATTAATATAAAGAGATGAATTCAATGTGTGCATATGCACTAGTCAAATTTATTTTTTTTAACATTATTGCTGTTTGATACATAGGGAAAACTTACGCTGATCTCATTTTCAATGAAACATCTATCAGAAGAATATATGCCCAATATTATTTGGACAGACAGAGTATTATTAATATCATTACATGTTGGATCATTGACATTCACTACTAAATTATTCATTACAGTATTTTTTATATTACAAAATATATTGCAGAACAAGAAAATATTGCAATGCTATTTATTTATTTAGTTTGTTGTCATGGACCATATCCAAAAGGCCTGGGTCGTGGTATATGTGCATTTTTGTACAATGCCAGATCACCTTTGGTCTTCTTTAGAGGCACTTTGACAGCTCAATGTTACATTACATTACATTACGTTACAAGGCTTAAACAGCAGATCTGTGTGACCACTAAATGATTATAAATTTGTGGCAATAATGTGCTGTACCCCAATAAATTTATTTGACCCCCATTATTTTTTTAAATAATGAAATTGTAAAATAACAGTCTCCTTGTGCTGTGAATAAAAGACACTTTAAATTCTACCGATTGGTCTCTGGATATAAGCAAACATCTGGATTAATTCACAGACATTTATTTTAGAGAATGTGTGTTTCGTTTAGAAAAGTCATTAAATATATTAACTTCTGATTTACACAGGAGTTCGAATAGCTTTGATGAATGAGAGAATACATTTCATTATAAACATAGTTGAGATGTGGATCTACATATGTTTACAGAGGACCCATCTTTTGTGACAATGGAGCACAAGGTTAAACTTTTCTTATGTAAGCAAAACAATAGGAAGACAACCAGAACACAAGTCAGCTGAAATCCTGTTTTGTGTGCCACTCCCTCCTTTTCTGCTGTCTTAAACAGCAAGCTTTCAATGTACTATGGTCATTCAGTGGCCAGGAAATGTAATGTTCATGTGTTTTATTGATTGAATTGAGTAAACATCTACTGTGCAGTGCAAAGTAAGTTATCCTGTCTTGTCTCGTCTCGACGGCATAACTTTTAAATTAAGAGGATGGGATTTGAAGTGTGGGTTTAACAGGTGCATTTCCTAATAAATAAAGGCACACAAAGCCTGATTACTGAAAGATTTATCTTGTCTTCTCTTCACTTCTCTTGATTGAGTTGAACCATGGTTAGACCTAAGAGTACATCAATCCATGGTTAGTCCCCATATGGATAAAATCCCTATGAGTGGGTGACATGTTAAGATCACTCCAAGAAGAGCTCCAAGTGGCTCTCTGGTCTACTGCAATGCAAAGACCTGAGGGTAATGAGCTCAAATCCTGAGCAACACTGCCTTGCCATCAGCAGCTGAAGTCCAGGAGAGAACATTTGGCTATTTTTGTTTGGGAGGTTAGATGGTGCTCTCTCACTTCATCCCTCTAAAGGCAGGCATCTGTTATTTATTGTGGCAGAACTGGGAACCATAGCTTTCCTCAGAATGTGTCAGCTGCCTGCCACTATTCAAAAAGTGACTGACTTCACATCTATGGAGGCATTTGCTAGTCCTTAACCCTCTACTGTCAGGAGCATTGCTAGTGCTAGAAAGAGAAAGAGTACCTAAATAATACTAAGTAACAGTAAAACCATTAAAGACTCTACAGACTCTTTCTTCATTGGCCTACAACTAGAAAAATACTGAACAAGAATAGGGTTCAAGGAAAGACACCATGGTGGATGTGAAATTTTTTTTTTAAAAGTCGCCGATTAAGTTGGGAAAGACCTCAAAGGGCAGCTGTCCATACGACTGTAAGATTAAGAAGCACTGGGTGATGCAACAAAACAATGATCCAAATCTCACCAGTACAACAAAGAATGTATCAAATGCAATTATTTGTGTAAAAATTTTGATGGAATTGCAATGCAGTTTGCAGAAATTAAACTAATCCAAACTGGTTAATTAACTATTAGTAGTAGTATTTTTGATTGGTTAAATGTGTACCATCTAAGATTGTTAGATACAGCCAATTTATGCTGAAGTACATATAAAACAAGAGACGTAAGTGACCTTCCCTACAGGACAATACCTATCCTTCAACACTTTAGAAGTAGGACAGTTTGAATTACAACAAGCACATATTCCAGTGACAATTAAGTGTCTTAAAATGTCAGAGTGATGAGAGATATAATGAGATGTTTTTAACATGGTAGGCACTGTGTGCCACTGATGATCATAACAAATATCAATATCAAATGATCTCACTGGGATACACAGTAAAGTTTTAGGTATTGAGGGAAATACTGTACCTGTTTGCTCTAATAACTCAATAAATTCTGTTTTGTCAGAGCAACTGAAGTACCCCTCCTTCTAGATTTCCTTGATCACATTAACCTAGACATGGTTATGTTCAGTACATTGATAATTATCAAATCCTGTGTGCATATGTAAAGGTACAAAGTGAGTTCCTAGCCAGAATAGTATATCCAATGGAATATTTTCTAAAAATAAACAAAGTATTAAGCTAGCCAGCACCCAGACCTTCAGTAAGCTTTCCAATGAATCAAAACATCCAGAGTTTATCTAAACTTGAAAAGAAAAACACTTGCAGATGAAGCTTAAGCCTTTTTGTTTATTAAAGAAAGCAAGCGGATATCCTGGCAGACCAAAAGATTTCTGTTTTTTTATGCAAACTATTGCACCAAATATAATCAGAATACAAGCTGAAGATATGCTATCCTTTTTTGGTGGGAAATACGTTTCTCAATCTCCACAGAGGTCTCATATTCAGCAGTAATTCAAGTTAAAAATAAGGATAAACCCAAATCTCATTTTCTTGTAAGTGGCAAAGGCACAAAGATTATTCATGATTAATATCTATCTGTTGGCACAGCAACAGAAAATTAAATGCAGTACAAAATGGCCTGGGGACACAAGTAAGATGGTTATTTAATAGTTTTGAGACACTGGGTTATCTCTCATAACAGCAGACAAGAACATAAAGAGGTGTCATGAGGGAGAGAAACAATAAGTAGAGCCAGGCTTCTTATAGCAAAAACAGTCTGGGACCACAGGGTCTGTCTAAAGGCTGTAAAATTATGTAAATCATTTTGATTTGTTTTATGAGGAGGCTGAGCATGTAACTGCAGTTTCTCCAAACACTAAGCTGGGGTGATATGTTCCTCATGTTGTTCTTAGATGGAGGGCACTACCGTACTTCAGTCTACTCTGCTTTTTTGCTTTTCAATGAGGCACATGGTACCTGATATGAATGAATGAATGAACGAATGAATGAATGAATTAATGAATGAATGAATGAATGAAGTTACATTTATGTAGTGCCTTTCTAGATACCAAGGATGCTTTACAATCAGCAATCTTCACAATCACATTCAGCACTCAATCAACACACCAGCGAGAACTGGCAGCCAATCACACACAGCATACTCTCTACTGGAAAGATCATCCACCTGGAGGACTGCATTGAGCACTAGGGGTGGTTCACCCAGGACAGAGGGCCAATCCATATCAGACATACTTTCACTCACACACATACACACTCATTCACACACCAGGGTAATTTAGAGTAGGCAACTCACTTGATATCAATGTTTTTTGGCATGTGGAAGGAAACCTAGGGTCCCCTGAGGAAATGCACAGACATGAGGAGAACATGGGAGCTCCATCCAGATAGAGCCTCAGCCCCAAGACCCCAGCTGGAAGTGTAGGTCATATAATCTAATAATTATATAATAATATAATTATACTACTTACTTTGTAACATTCTCAGTTCAAATAATTTCATTTCTGCATGTCTAGGTTGCATCAGTAGCTTGGGCTTATGCAAATGGGTCAACATACATTTAGAACAGATGCCTTTTTCAGTAGTAAAAGGGTCACTTCTCCTACATAAGGACTCTGATGGACTTGCCATCCGAAATTGCAGACTTCAGAGAAAACAAAGAGCTTTCTATTTTACTAAGAGCTTAAGCATGCAGCCTGTTCAAAATCAGACATTCTTCAGATGGCAGATCTAGACATGTTGTATTATGGTTGCGCACTCACTTCTTTGGTTATTAATCTCCCAGCAACCAATTCCTCCAAATCTGTAACTCAAGCACTTATAGGCCAGCCAGTAAGTGGGGTTCCTTATGCCAATAATGCAGAGACACAGCATATATCAACACACAAACACACACATACACCACCACAGATGTTTCTACCACCCCAGCCAGATGTCTAGTCCTCTGGCTAATAATTATTTAGACTACAGCTGCTTTTGCTCATGTTTCATGAACCATAGGTTCTCCACTGGCTGAAGGTGCTGTAATGTAACATGAACATGAGCTGTGGTTTGATAACTGTTACACAGCTTTGGTAGTAATGTATGGCATTTCAAATGCACTAAGGTGAAGACGTTTGCTGGAGCTGTTCCAGTAACCTGAGCATCAATGGACTGTACATACTAACTCTGTTGAAGTCAAGCCAGCTGAACACCAGGCGCTTCCAGAGGTGGGATATGGGTTTCCAGCAAGAGCACACAGTTGCTACACAGGTGCAGATACCATAATTCTGAAGTTACTGGTGGAGGGTCCATTGCTTCCATTGCTTTTCCAAATGACTTGCAGATGCCTGCATTTAAGTCAGCACTGAATAGGCAATGACAGACATGATTCCAAGCTAAATATGCTACAAAGACCTAAGCCATTCATCACAGTCAAAGTCAGGACTAACTGTTCACCTGGATCACAAGCAGATGTATTTTGAAGTGATCTTAAGTAAATTCTTGTAATAACAAACATATTTCTGTTGTTAGCAACTTCAACAGAAAGGATCTGCACATCCTGTTATCACATTGTCAGAATTAAAAAGAAGAATCATATTTAAGAATCAAAAGATCATATTGATCTCCTGTTAGTCAAGCTAGCGAGGAAACATGAATAAGCAATGAGAAAGAGATGGCACAAGTTGGATTTTCATGGGAAGGCAGAAGCCCTTGCTGTAATATTAGGGCAAGACTAATATTACTAATGGAACAGAAGACATGTTTTGTACTAAGTAAAAGCTTCATATATATATATATATATATATATATATATATATATATATATATATATATATATATATATATATATATATATATATATATATATATATATATATATATATTGTTTGAGAAGTAAAAATCTCCAGCTTCACACATGTAGACATTTGACTCTCATTTCCCTCCTCTCATTCATTATTCCTATAATAACACACTGCTGGGTTTCTATGAAGCCACACCATCACAGCATACACGTCACTTCATAAATCTCCCCAGGGTAATGACAGAGCCACAGCTGTCATTTCAAAAGTTATTACCTGCAATTGATACAGCAGATCCAATGAAGCTAAGTTCTTCACCAGGGTGTGTAGAGGTGCCTGTGGGCCTCTAAACCTGTTATTTACATTACAATGTAATGTATGTATACCTCTCGATTCTGTGCTGTTCACCAGTCTCTCTGTAAAGCATGGCAGATGGATGCACTAAAGGGAGAAATAAATAATGGCAATTTCAGATGATCATGAGCTGTGAGAGTGGACACTCGGCAGCATTTCAAACTTTATTAAGCTTAGCTCCAAAGTTCACTGATACTGACTGGATAAGAGAGAGTGTTACATCTTTAAATTGGTCTTTACACATCTCTTTCATATTTCATATTTTATTTTATTTAGTAGTTCACTACTAACAATTAAATGGGTTAACTGTGGCGGTCTGAAGTTCTCATACACTTGGGAACAGGAGCAGTTTGACCATTTGGGATTTCTTCTACACCTTCCATTAAAGTGCACTTTATGATCTTGGAATCAGTAGTTGTTTAGAAATGGCAGAACGAGACATCATCCTTCTTAGATCTGCACTGAGTTCCTCTGACTTGCAAAGTACAGTGTATTAGTTAACCCAATATGTGCTGCCAAACAGCTGCAGCAGATGGATTTTCCCTGATTTGTTAAAAAATAGGCACCACAGCAGCTTTACCTGCCTGTTTCCTGAAGTGATCTTATGACATGATTATCATCATAATTAACCAAATTCAAAGTGGATCTAACAGGGTATGACACTTTCACTCACTGGGTAGAGTAAGGACATTCAATGGTATGATGTAATTGTTGGCCTGGCTGTCCACAGGGTTTGGACTCCTAATACTGTAGCTATAAATCAGCAGGAAATGCTTATTGTGAAACTGTGATACCTAGAAAAGGCCAGGAAATTCAGTTTTAGTGATTTTGAGTGGCTGTTTTTTAACATTATGCAAAGGCAAAGTACTGCTCTTGTTTGTACCTTGTTTTTTGGAAAAGCTGCAATAATATAGTCTTACTTCCAGATATAGTCCGGGATAGTCCAATATTTAAATCTTGGTGTAAATCCTGATGTGTGTAGATAATTGATATTTGTCTTAATACATAAGCTTTTGATTTTTGACATTAAAAGCACATCTGGTTCTGGCTCCATTGTTTATTTGGGCAGGTCCTCTACACCTGCTTGTCACTACAATAGCAGAGAATATTACCTTTCACTGATCCAAGTCAGTGGCCTGCACCAACATGCCCTGAACACCATTTCAGCTGTGTTAAGCATGTCCTTTCTTATCTTCTGTTGAGGGCATGTTTTTAATGCAGGATCAATATTATAATTGCTCCTGATTGTTCAAAAGAATCATAGTAGCATCTTTATTCTTTATTTTTATCTTTATTCTTATTTTTATTTTCTTCTCCAATTTTTAAATGCATCTTTTTTACTACTGAGAGGAACTTGCACCTAAGTTTTCCACTCAAACCTGTGTAATGTGATGTGGCAATTAAATTTGATTTGATTTAGTAAAAATAACATAAAACAGTGTCTCGAAGTCTGCATAAAACAAATGGTCATGATTACAGTAGAGGTGCTGGAGTGTTTACACTATGTATAAAGCAATGACCCCAAACTCACTTTGTTAGCACTAATCCAAGCATATCAAAGACAAGCACAACCCAAGAAGAAGGTGAAGGGTCATGCTGCCTGCCATCTGCAACCAAAGACAGCAAAAGATAGCAAAATTGGTGGGGAGATGTTGGTTGCCCAGCAATGACTAAATGATGGCATTTTGAAAAGAGGTGATGGTTGGCATGTGCTTGTCTTCACCTTTCTAGTGTCAGGAGTATCTCAACTAAATATGGTTTATTGGTTGACTTTTCCTTGAACTGCAACCTTACCATGGTGGAGGGGTTTGAGTGCCAGAACGATCCAAGGAGCTATGTTGCCCAGGGGTTTTCATCCCCCTGTCAGGGTCTCCCATGGCAAACAGGTCCAAGGTGACGGGCCCGACCAAGAGCAGTTCAAAAAACCCCAATGAAGGGCCCCGCAACGTCACCCAGTATGGCGCAACTGGGGCCCCACCCTGGAGCCAGGCCTGGGCTCGGGGCTCGGGAGCAAGCACCTGGTGGCCGGGCCTTTGGAGAGACCTGGCAGGCCGAAACATATTGTTCAGGTCTGCTGGGAACATCTGGATGAGCCCTCTGTCAGAGAAGCTTTCAACTCCCACCTCCAGGAGAGCTTCTTACAGCTACCTGGGGAGGCTGGGGACATTGAGTCCGAGTGGCCCATTTTCTCAGCCTCCATCATTGAAGCGGTCATCTGGAGCTGTGGGCGTAAGGCCGCTGGTGCATGCCGTGGCGGAAATTTGGAACCCGGTGGTGGACTCCGGAAGTAAGGGATGCCATCAATTTGAAGAAGAAGACCTATCGGCCCATGTTGGCCTCTGGGTCTTCTGACGCAGCCGACAGGTACCGGGAGGCTAAGCGTGCTGCTGCTGGGGCGGTTAAGGAGGCAAAAACCAGGAGCTGGGTGTTCGGGGAGGCCTTGGAGAAGGACTATCGGTCAGCCCTGAAGCGATTCTGGCAAATGTCCGTCAGAAGAGGGAAGCAGTACCCTGCCAACACTGTTTACAGTGCAGGTGGGGAGCTGTTGACCTCGACCGGGGATATCGTTGGATGGTGGAAGGAATACTTTGAGGATCTGCTCAACACCACCGTCGTGTCTTCCAATGATGAAGGTGAGGCGGAGGACTCTGGGGTGGACTCGCCCATCATATCGCCCCGGATATGCAGAAGAAGACGGACGGACAGACGGATGGTTGACTGAGTAACTAAGGGGACAATGATGTGTTTTCATTAATAAATGAATTAGTTTCATAATTGAGATCATTTCAAACACTGCATTCCTCAGGTTGTTTAAAGTTCTAAAATGAGTAAATATTGGCATCAGCCACCAGTATTTTGTTTTACAGTTTGTTGTTCCATTTGTTGTCAGTGTTATGATCAAAAACAAAACAGTTTTTAATACTAAAAACAATAAACCTATATCTGAATAATATTCCAAAGGTTCCAAAATAAGATATCTTTAATATTGTTCATAATTATCATGCTTAGACAATATGTCCCATCAGTTTCTGGATGGGAAAGTGAATTGTTGACTTTTTAATTAAATCTTATGTTTATTTTAGTAAATATTTTTTGGCAGATGGGCCATGTGCTTTACTGTGGCCAGACTCAGTTCTGTTTTTAGATCAGAAAATTAGGTTAGCAATTATCAACACAAATTGAGCAGAAATTACAATGTACAACTGGATGAATCCTCTGAATACCTGTGGATGTTTGTTCTGTTTTAGTCTTACCTTTAAAAGAATGAAATGAGGAGAGTTTCAGAGAGTCACAGATTAATCAACATGAATTTGAAACCCCATAATGAAATAATCTTATCCTCAATATGACTTAATGTCAGAGGTTAAAACTACAAAATGGGGGGAAAGGGTGACAGTTAAATGAATAGCATCATCAGAGCATTTACCTTTCAAGGCAAGCTAACCTAAGATTCACACACTAGAGGATCTACTGAGCACTTAACAGCTTCCAGACGTTCCTGTGAACAGGATGAACAGTTTGCATTGCCATGTGAAAACCATAAATAATCGATAATAACAGATAGAACTTTAAATATCTGCATTAATGCATATTATGAATGTCTTCACAGTAGTGATAAAAAGTCAAATGTTATTTAAAATCTTCATGTGTACTTAGTAATATGAATCCTCAGCACAGAAGAGGCCCATGAGGAATACTGGTAAAATGGGAAGCCAAATTTACTCACAGGAAGAACTGGGATTTGCTCATGTAGCTAGAGGTCTCATAAGGGGCTGTTAAGATGACAGAAATGTTAGTGTTTTATATCTTTAATTCTGTTCTGGAAGAATATCTTCTTAAATCCAAATGGAGTGTAATTTGTAAAATAATATATGTCCATGGGAAAACTCATCCAGAGTGGTAAGCATGAACACATTTACAAAGTTCAATTTAATAAAAGGATGGAAATATCACTCAGTACTGCTTTAATCCCATGCCAATTCAACTGCACAAAATCACTTAAATTCCATTGTCTTTAAAAGGAAACATTAAAAAAGTTCCTAATAGCATGATTAAAAATCTGGCATGATGCCCAAGGTCCAGGAAATTACCACATGAATGTGGTGAACTCCTCCTTCTTGTGTGAGATTTTAGTGTGATGCAGTCCATTCAGCTCTCTGTGACTGTAAAATAATTCATTTTATTTTATTAACTTCAATTCTTCAATCCAAAGGTTGTGGGTTTTCCAGATATAAACAGACATTCTTCAAAGAAGACATACAATATATGATGTGAAAAATACAATGTGAAAAAATTAGGACACCCCTGAAATCCTTCCATCTTTTTTTTTTTTTACCACATTAAAAAATATTGAAATTTGATCTTCACTTCTTCTTTATACACACTAAGTTGTATGCCCCTTTCATATACATGAGAGCACAAATGGGGAATGAAGGGAGCAGAGTAGAGGAGGAGCTGAGGGCAGGGTGTGGAGCAAAGTAAGGTAGCAGGAAAAAAAGGTTTCAGCAAGCTTAAAACAGAAGATTATTTTAAACTTTAAAACTCGATATAAACTATATGACCTCAGTCCATATCCCGATCTGTTTATATTCCGATATAGATATAATTATCGATATATCATCCATCCTAGTATTTCAGGTCCAGCGAGTCAAAATCCGCCAGGATTTTGTTCCAACTGCTTTTTGACTTGCTGGACTTGAAATGCCCATCTCAGGTCCAAAGTACATAAAAAAAGATGAAATTTAAACCATGTTACAACTGTAAATGTGACCTGGTCTGTTCACATAGGTCTGGATGTCTTCCTGAAGGCCAAAATGGAGGAACAGGCCTACAGTTTAATGATGTACTGATGTTCTTCGTCACTTCATGGGACAATTTTACGCCTTGCTCTTGCACAGATTTTGGGAGGGCGTCCACTTCTGGAACGGTTGACTATTGTTCCAGACCTTCTCCCTTTGGGCAGAATGGCCTGTGACTGTATCTTGGTGGAACCGTAAAGATTTGGAAATGGACTTATAACTGTTTCCAGACTGACACGCTTCCACAAACTTACTTCTGAAGTTTTTGGGATATTCCCTTCTCTGTGGCATGTCTGGACTGAAATGCACTATAAAAATCAGATCAGAAAAAAACTTATATAATGTGAAAAATGTACAAATATTTATCTGCACTTTGAATATATATATATACACACACACACACACACACACACACTCCAGTACGCATAGAGGTGGAAAATCTAGGTCCAGAAAGTGATTTTCATTTACTGGATCTGGAGACTGCTCCTCTACACTCTATGGGCCTTAAAACAGTGGTGTCTCCTGTCACCTAGAGTTTATTAAGAAACCTTTGTATGTTTTGCGAACCGTGTTTTACATTAAATGCATATGTTTTTGTGTCATTAATGCGGTATGTTCTTCTTGCTCCACTGTACAAAACGAGAAAAGCAACTTCAACCAAACTTCTCTTAAGACACGTGTTCTCGCTCGTGTGGCGGGATTTTTTTGTAGCTCACTGATGCCCTCTAGTGGGCTGATGAAGAAACTGCGGACAGGGTTAGAAAATGACATGACATTACTATACAATACAGAAAATATAACATGCATTTAATTATCATCAGAATTACTAAACATTACTAACAACACTACTTGCAACATAAAACAAATGCTAATTGACAATCAAGGGGTATATCGTATTATGTCCAAGTGAGACTTTTAAAGTTTTCCTACTGCTGTGTCAGCATCAGCATTATATATATATATATATATATATATATATATATATATATATATATATATATATATATATATATATATATAGGCATGTTTGATATATATATATATATATATATACATATATATATATATATATATATATATATATATATATATATATAGTATATATATATAATGCTGATATATATATATATATATATATATAATGCTGATATATATACATACATGATATATAGAAAGAAGCAAAGCACTATAGTCATATATATAGAGGTATATATATGCATATATATATATATATATATATATATATCAGCATTATATATATATATATATATATATATATATATATATATATATATATATATACAGCATATATATATATATATATATATATATATACATATGGTACACTAGGGTGCTTGCTTCATGCTGACACAGCAGTTACCTAAAGCATGTCCTCAAAACTGAGGGATTTGATTTATCTTTTGGCTCATTCTTAAATTGAAGGGGTGAATTATGTGGGATACGTGATTAAATGAAGGGTAATAATGCTGTCTCTAAGCATCATTTTTCTAACAGGATATTTCGGCTCCGCGGTATCTCTCGGACCGCGTGCGGACTTTTATTTTGAAGGTTTGTCGAAATCGGTGGTCAGGTGATCTCCGCTTCACCCTACCAAGAGGAGGATGTAGGAAGTGGCTCGTGCAGCGCAGTGAGAGAGTACACTTGTTTATATGGTCTTGACTGTCAAATTAATAAACCGGTTGAACGGAATCACCAGGTCGTGGAAGGTTGGTTCTTGTCTGCACGCGGTTGTTTTCGGGGATTAAACAGCGCGGTAGCTCGCGCGCCGCCGAATAATATGAGCCGGACGAGCCCTTTGCTCACTGCGGGCCCGGGCTAACGCCGTGTGTGTGTGTCTGTGTTTCGTTCAGGTGAAGCTGTCTGTGTTCGGTCCGGCCGTAGATCCGATACTTCTTCGCGATGCGGGTTGGTGCTCGTTAACTGCTCGTGCAGGAGTCGTTTAATGCACGTTGTGGTTCCGACTCACAGCCACAACAATGCCGATCGATTCAAAACGAGACCAGGATCCTCCCGACCTGTCCAGTCCTGTCAGTGCTCTAACACCAGGCGACCAAGAGGAAAATGGGATCAACAGGGGGACCACCGGCCTGCCCAACCCCGGACGAGGCCGTGAAGAGCCAGCAGCAGCCTGTCCTGAGAGTGTGGGTCCAGAAAACTCCAGAAATCCTATGCAGCCAAGCACATCAGCCGCCAGCACATCCAAGCTGTAGCTTGAATGCTGGTAGCTGCGGAGCCCAGGGCCTGGGAGTGAATGCCCATGACCAAGATGCCAGGAACAGGGGTCCTATAAAGAAGTGTAGAGCCATCCAGGAGGCAAACCAGGCTGCGGCTAAGGCAGAGGCAGAAAAAGAATATGAGTCTGTGCTTGATGATGTCAGGTATGGAGGTGAAGAGCTGACTCTACTGGTCAAATTTGATTTCAGTGCTCAGAAAGTGTAGCCAACAGCAAGGATCAAGATACTGTGGCTGCATAGAAAACTGGAGATTGCAGTATTATGCTGTTATATGATTTTTGCAGTGTAATGTTAAAATACAGGAATTTCACTGGTGGTTTATCAATTAACGTGGAAAGTAGTAGGTTATTAATGCACTTTTAGTCTACTGAAGATTGGAGTAAAGTACATAATAAGGAAGATATAATCTGCATATATAATGGAAAACCAAAATGTTGCAAAGTTTCACTTCTGGTATCAAGCAAGCAGAGCTATTGTCTACTGGGATTTATTTTGAATATGTGACATTGCACATCCAATCACTGCAAAGACTGTTAACAGTTCAGCATTGTGATGACTGGGATGAACAATGCATTGTGTTCTCACAATACACACAGTATATCATATTTTTATTGTGTCTTCTTAGTCATGCACAACTGCTCTTTAGACAACTGAATAAAATATACAGCTTTGGTATTCTTTATGCCACCCAGTACACAATCAATGGAAATCGAGTCTGTTGAAGGCAGAAAGAAAACAAAGCAAGCAGACATGCACTTATTTTTTCTTTAGAGACACTGTCATGATGCATTCTGTCGTGAATACTGAATATAATGCTCCATTATTATTTGATTCCATGGTAATTGTTCATGCCAATGTCTCACAATTTCATGATGAATGTCCCAACAGAAGTTCTCTTGGAAATGTCTTTTATTACTTTAATAAAGCTAAGGTTTTTTCCTTCATCCTTATTTTTACTCCCTAAATGTGTATTACTTTAAATGTATTGATGTTTATCTTTAGCATCACATAAGTAAAGTATTAAACAATTATTATAGTTGTTATAACATTATAATATTTTATTAACTATATTATTATTATCTGCCCTCTGTGATCTTGCCCTCCCATTGATTCACTCATGCCAACAGTAGAGACTGCACTGATGAGCCTTTGACTGTAGTTGTGTTATTTTGTTGTTATTCCGGTGATGACCAGAGGAGGATGGCTTTCCATTTTAAGTCTTGGTTCCTTTCAAGATTTCTTCCTCCCAATCTGAGAATTTTCCTTGCCACTGTCACTGTTTAGCTACTCAAAAGAGGCTTGAACCCAGATCTTTGTAAAGCTGCTTTTGTTGTAAAAATCACAATATTAAAAAAACTTTGATTGATTGAACCCTTTATTATTATAATTTCATCCATTCCAAAGCTATTTTATATCAATTTGTCCAAAATGTATTCAAGTTCTATCTAGCCAATTGTTGACATTCATTCTGGTACACAAAACAAGATGTGGAGTTTACTGTAATTGGCATCTTCGCTAAACCCTCTTTTCATTTACAGAGAAGCAGTTAAAAAGATCAGAGCTAAGCAGAGGCGGCAAAGGCCCTGGGGGAGAGGAGGTCCAGCTTGGAGGCTGAGTTATTGACTGAGGATGATGAAGGTGGGTTTTGAAATACAGTTTGAGTAGCTATAACTGTACATATCTGTCTTAATGCTGGTAATGCTTCAATGATTTTTACTGGCTAAACATCAAATTCCAGCAGAGTGGTTTCAAACGAATGTGATATTAGAAATATGAGGGGATTTCAGTGCTGACAGCTTCATATAGGAATTCCCAAAATGCCTTGTTAAGATGAATTTCCTTTTTTAACTAGATGATGAACTAAACCATATACACTATTTGTCCAAAAGTATATAGATACTTGGTTGTCCAGAGTTGCTTTTAAAATCAACATTAACAGCCTCTGTTTTTCTGCAAAAGCCTTGTTAAAATGCACACATGTGCATTTTTAGCCATATGTGCACAAGTGAGCTCAGCTAATGATAATAAGTGATTAGTTATACAAACAAAATCACATTCAGACTTATCACAGAGGTACCGGCAGCAGACCCAGCACGCTGGAGTCTGTTCCACTGTTGTACAGCCCAGTGCTGCAGGGCTTTATACCCCTTTATCTACCAGATGGTGGCTAGTGACTTTAGATTTGCATGGCTGCTCCAGAGCATCCTGTTATATTGGCATTGCCTTCCTATGGCAATTAAAGAATCTGTGCATGCACAACTAAAGGCCGTTGTCTGTAATGGTTGCACTGTAAAGAATTCACTCATTGAACGCAGTACTCATTGAATCTGGGTACTTTGTACCTGTGAATCTTTACCTTAAAAAAATGTCTGCTTTTATGCCTGACAAATATTTAGTTGTCTGCCCTCGAAAGAATACAAGAAACTGTTATGTAAACAAAGATTATTACACTAAATTCAACTTTGTCTATGAATATAACTTAAGCGTAGTCCAACATTTGTAATATACATTTGTACAATATCATGATTATCATGGAAAAAAGTTACTGTACAGTTACAGATCAACCAGTGCTCTGTCCTGATTATTTTGTGTTTTTTATCTTCTATTTTGATGTTATACACTGATGACCTAAATCTTTAAGACTCAGAGGTAGTCCAACATGTCCATTCAGCCCAGTTTTATCAAATGCATTAGTTTAAGGGCATATAATTTGATACCATTAAAAAAATACTGCTTTCAAGTCATTACACTGCTAATTAATACTTAATTGAGTTTAATTAAGGGGGTGGAAATTTGCAAATCCATGCTTGAAGGAGTAAACAGGAACTAAATTGCAGTTCTTCTGGCCATTTCAAATAAACACACAAAATATTTTTGCAAGTGAGAAATTGTTCATAGTTGTTACTGTATGTGACTATGTGATTGATAACTTTTGGACATGTTTAGCAATGTAAGAGTAACACGAGTTTGCATTAATAGCATTAATGCCTTCAAGCTTCTTCAGAATTGGTAATCTACTTAAAATGACACTAAAGGGAGCCGTACACAGTTTTGTAAATATTTCCAGAAATGAAGCTTAGAATTTATTACATTTTTATGGATTAGAAACAATCTGATGCAGCCAGTAAATGACACACACTGCACTTTCCCTGCCCAGATCTGAACACCATGAGTAAAGCTCACATAATGCAATAAAGAAAAACAAACTAGTTAAAAACGCTAGTACTTTATGGCTTTTGTCTAATAGATATAGTCTTATTATCTATCAGATATGATGCTTAAAAATCATCACTAAAACAGATAAGTTGGGCTGTAAAAAATGGACATAAAATATGATGTTCTATAAAGCTGTTGGATATCACAGTGAAATGAAAAGTAATAAACTACGATCAAAGTAGTGTGTCTCCACTGAAGGTGGAGTGAGCAGCCTGACTAACATTTCTTTTATGCAGATGAAACAAATACCAAATTCCACTCAGGTGCCACTCAGTGTGTGAAAGTGGAAATAGGAATATAGGCATAAAAATAAATAAAATATATTTATATTTGCAGATTTGACCATATGCATTTACACATTTTCCACAAAAATTTGGAAGTGACAATCTTATAATGGTGCCACACAACAGTTTATACATAAACAGACACCATGTTGGGCATTACAAGAATTTTATTTCAACCAGTTACTGCTCTACTCATTTATAACATCTTGACAGTACATGTATATATCTTATTTTGTACTTTATCATTGATTCTATCAGAGTGATCATTGCCTCTGGGTCACTTCCTGACTAAGGAGTCCTTGTGGTTTCAAACTTCATCCGTTTGTGGATGATAGAACTGTGCTCATTGGGACTTTCAATACAGCGGAAATGTTTCTGTACCCTTCCCAAGATCCGAGTCTCAATACAATCCTGTCTCAGAGGTCTGCAGAAAATTCCATAGATTGAATGGCTTAATTTCACTCAATCAGCTTATTTTATATAGCACTTATATTAACAATGGTGTTGTGCCTGACATGCAATTTCACGCAGGCATGACCTTATATAAACAGATGTGTGCCTTTCCAAAGTCATGTCCAATCAACTGAATTTGCCACAGGTGTCCAGTCAACCTGTAGAAACATCTGTATGATCAATGGATACAAGATGCACCTGAGCTCAATTTGAGTGTCAAGTGACAAAAGCTGTGAATACTTATGTACATGGTGTTATATTGGGTGTTGTTTTTTGTTTAAATCTGCAAAGATTTCAAAAAAACTTTTCTCACTTTGTGTTTTGAATTTTGAGGAAAATGGAATAAGGCTGTAACATAACAACAAAAAGCACCGTGAATATATTCCAGATGCACTTCCTGTATTACATTAATAATGCTTCTCCCACACTTTAAATTTCACCAGACCACAAGTTTGTAATGACAGTGAAATCATGGCACAAATAGCATGAACAAGGTATTGGTAGTGACACTGTAACGAAGTATGGCCTTATTTATGTCTTTGATAGAACCAGGCCCTTCAACACTGGGCAGCATGCTCATGCCATCTCAGGAGACAGAATGGGAAGAGCTCATTCGCACAGGTCACATGACGCCTTTCGGCACACGAATTCCTCAGAAGGAAGAAAAGAAGGAGCCACGGAAGGTGATGCTCAGCGAAAACTCTGGCTTTGACAAGTACCTAGCTGACCAAGCCATTATGGCGGAATAGAGGAAGAAACCACCTCAGAAGAAGAAGGCCAAATGGACTTCCTCAGCACAGGCTCCTAAGAACGGTGCTTCCTCTACAAGAGAAGAAATTGCAGGCCGCATGCAGAAGCTTCAGAGGACTGCGCTAAAGGCTCATCCCAAAGCTAGACCTAAAGTGGAGAAAGACTTTTCCCAGACCCCCAGGAAGAAACATAGGGAAGGAGACTCGGACAGTGAGGGTTCAGTTTATGTGCCTAGTGATGAACTTATGGACCCTGAGGAACCAGAAACCAGATGAGTTCTGAAGTTGATGACAATGAAGAGTATGAACCTCAAGCCCTATGTGAAAAAGAGTGAAGCAATCCCGGAAGGCTAGGGAAGGAGTGTGAGAGTGATGAATACCTCCCCAGCAGCTCAGATGAGGATGATGACTCTGCTAGAAAAGGCAAGGTGAAAAAGTACAAAGATGATGGCGATATTGAGTACTACCGGCAAAGGATTAGGGTAAGATTAGCAGGAATGCCATGGCCAAAATCTCTGTTAATAATACATTAGGAATGCCGTTGTTCTTTGTCAAACACCAATTCAAATGTTCAGTTAATGATTCATGTAGCCATCTTTTGCTGCTATGTGTGCTAGAATAGATAATCCATTGAAGAAATTGGCAGCTGTTCTTTGACTAAGCAAATTCTCAGTCTATTCATATATTTTTTCTCATTATAATATGCATCTATTTATTTCACAATGCTAATGTGAAAATAGATGGTACCAAACATAACAAGATTGAGAATTTGTATTTATAGTAAGAAAATTGAGTTGGCACGGTCCCTTTCTCCACACTTTCTGCACTGTAATTTGAACGTGAATGCAGCCCCACATTTCTGGATGCTGCTAGTAGAGCACTACAGTGTGGAGTGGAGGAGGTGGGAAGAATAAAAAAAAAAAAAAAAAAAAAAAAAAACATAATTAACTGAACCAATGCTTAGTCTTGACTTAATTACAAGTGCAGTCTCGGAAGCCCCAGATAAAGGGAACAGTTCTTATCAGGAGTGACAGCCAGGCCTAAAATGAAGATGGGATTTTTTTCTCCCCTCCACTCCTCTCTCCACACCTTTCTTGGGGAGCTCAAACTCCTAATTGTCTGTATCAATCTTAATTTGCTTCCGTGATGACACCGCCACTAACTGCCGTATCCCTGCAGCTAGAAGTGGTTCAATTAAAGCTGCCCTGCAAGAATGATGGCGAGGGAGCTAACTAAGGCAGAGCTGTGGCCTCTCTCTCTCTCTCTCTCTCTCTCTCTCTCTCTCTCTCTCTCTCTCTCTCTCTCTCTCAGACTGGGAAATTGTGCAGAGGCCAGGACTAAGACTACTCCAATCCATACAGTACCTCACATTTTGAAGGGGGCCTTCCCTGGAGGTGGCTTTTTAAACAGCGCTTGCTGAGTCAACAAGAATGTTGTCAGCTGAATTGTCATAGTCGCTCAGACTCCTAGGCTAACCACTCCAGATCAGACATTGTGCAAAGCAGCAGGGAAACACTACCAATGTAAGGACTGTCATCCTGCAGGAAGTGGAAGCGTCAGAGACTCCAGGACAAAGAGCAGAAGAGACAAGCAGGAGAGGATGAGTCTGAAGAGAGCGACGTTGAGTTTGATGAAGGTTTTAAGATGCCAGGCTTTCTCTGGAAGAAACTTTTCAAGTGAGGAAGTGGGATTGACACTCCAGATGACAGATGTAATATTTACACACAAACTGTTTATTTTACACTTAGATCTTTTTCTCAAATCTTTTGATTACAGGGCTTCTTTGGTTCTGTTCATTAATTTATTTGATGGAATGATGATTACAAAACAAAGAATGTGAAACCATAGAAGGAAAGCAGTACTGATGGATGGATTTACTGTTCTGTGTGTTTAGGCTCTGTGGCTTACAACAGGAAACTGCTGCTGCTATTGTGCCGCAGCTACATTTTACAACACATCAATCGGACAACACTTACAGGCCATTTATTTAGAATCAAAGAGATAATGGCCCTAAGGATTAATTGATCAGGTGTGGTGTTTGTGTTGTGCTGGGCTGGCGTTTTGTCCTACATGCTTGCTTTTGTTGTCCAGGTATCAGCAGACAGGTGTCAGGTGGATGTGGGAACTGCACTGCCAGCAGGCAGGAGGCATTCTGGGAGATGAGATGGGCCTTGGCAAGACCATCCAGGTAATTGCCTTCCTGGCAGGCCTGAGCTACAGCAAGCTGAGGACACGTGGCTCCAATTACAGGCAAGAGACCCCACATGTCCATACCCCTTTACTGCCCCTGTGATTTCACATACATTACACATTTCATGCCCTGGATGATATTCAGCAAGCCCTTCTAGCATGTCTTCACATATTTAGTTTTAAGGCACATACACTATCTGCTCATGCCCACTCACCTACATCCCCACCTGTGACTGGAAAGTCTTGATTGGCATGAATATTTCAGCAACTGGATTGTTGTGGAGAGAGGTTTGCATGGAATTATTAAAGACGTTTCAATTATGATCTCCCTCTAATTCTCTTAGTGGCGACATCAAAGGAAGAACAAGGACGTGAAATGAGAGTAACTGTAGGGGAGGGGGAGAGCAGGAAATTAAACATGAAACACATAATTGTAGTACGCTAAGGCAGCGCCTTTTTGTTTTTCACTGCCGTGTATGCTGAGGGTGGGGGCCTTCTGGCTGGTCAATACTACTATGTCTGGCGTCGCTCATCCGCAATTGATTGTTTGCAAACTCAATTACGGCTCAATATCAATGGCTGCCATGGTCCGGAATATCACATCATATGCTATAATGCCCTAGACATTTAGGTATTTGTCGATTCATCTCCATTGGCGAACACACAGAGGAGCATTACACTAGACTAGCATCAGCTCATGAGTTCATGACCTCCTCATTTAGTTTAAACATGCTTTTCAGCTCATCTATAGATCTGCACTAGTAACTTTTGCTTCTTTGTGTGTATGTATGTATGTGTGTGTGTGTGTGTGTGTGTGTGTGTGTGGTAAAGGAGAGAGATATATATGTTATATATATATATATATATATATATATACATATATATATATATATATATATATAATTATTATTATTATTATTATTATTATTATTATTATTATTATTGTTATTATTGTTGTTTTTGCAGTTATTAATAGTGTCATCTATGAGGCATGCTGGCTAGGACCCACTGTCATCGTATGTCCCGCTACAGTCATGCATCAGTGGCTGAAGGAGTTCCATACATGGTGGCCTCCTTTCCGTGTGGCAGTTCTCCATGAAACGGGTTCCTTCACTAGCAAAAGGGTACTTTACATTTTTTTCTTAAGACTTCAGTATATTGAGTTCATGCGTTTGACATGCATGAACATACAGGGTGGCTTCTCTAGACCAGGGGTGGGGAAATGAGGACCAGCACTTCGTTGGCATCTTAAATGGTATAAAAAGTGTGCATTACACTGAACACTGTTTACCAGTAAAGATTCAGATCTACTGGTAAACAATAGTACTTTGACTAAAAACTATATGTCAAAATATTTGTGAACACCCCTCCTAATGAATACATTTAACTTTAAATGTGCATCCCTTGCTGCCATAAATGTGAACAGTTTGTCTAGTACTTGGCCCATTGAATATGTTTGTGATGAGTGAGTTGGGGATGAGGTGGGGTGGAGGTCATCCAACATCCTGACCTCACTAATGCTCTTGTTGCTGAAAGCAATCAGATTCTTACAGCAGTGCTCCAAAATCTTTTTAACTGATTTCTAACTGAAAGCCTTCACTGGACATTTTACTCCAACAAAAGCAAACAATGAATGAGCACATGTCTTAATACTTTTGTCCTTACAGGTATTACAGATATTAAACTTTAAAATTAACTTTCCTACTTCATACAATATGACAATAGATTGTGATGGGAGCACTGTGAGATCTGGTTTTACACTGTTCATTCTAGCATGATATTCTCAGAAGTGAGATATCCTTTTTGTGGAATAGACTTGGCTCCAAGGAAATGTTAAATTAATTAAAGCTAAGGTAGCGGGAGCTGCTGTAGGGCTACTGTGAGGTGTTTACTATGAGGGCTCCTCTCTTCTACCCCCCTTTCCCTGCCTGACACAGTGATTAATGGGGGCTGTTGCCTGGCAGTCCACGCTTTGCCCTCTAGGAGGAGGATTGGTCTCAGGAGCTTGGGGGGAAGGTGGGGGGGCACATTTGTGCTGCGTTTATGCCTAATGACAGAGTTTTCACGCTCATGCTAACACTGCCTCGGACCAGATGTACCTTAATATCAGTTACAAAGTAAAGGCAAAAAAAAGTTAGTTATATGGCTGAAAGTAATTGGAATTCACTTGTTTTTTGGTGAAGCATGGAGGTGGATATCTAATATACTGAATTTGATGAAGACATGAGCCTTCTGCAGATGACTCTTAATAATGAAAACTTCTGTTAGCAGAGTCATGATATTCAGTGTTTTGTTATTGTGTTTTCAGGAAAAACTCATCCCTGAGATAGCTGCTGGTCACGGGATCCTCATTACATCATACTCATATATGCGCATCATGCAGGATTATATCCAGAAGTACGACTGGCATTATGTTATCCTGGATGAAGGCCACAAGATCAGGAACCCCAATGCCGGAGTCACTGTTGCATGCAAGCAGGTGAACAGGACCTGTATTACTCTTGGCTAGAGGGTCAAAACTATTGAGGGTCACATTCACTGATGATTAAAATGTCAGGTGTAGTCTGGAAACTCTTGCTCACTCAGCCCTATCTTCACTTCTTAATTAATTTATGTATGCTATAGTGTTATGGATCATGATATTAAAAAACCCATTGGAAATTCCACATCACTTCGATTTGGTATTGAAGAAACTGCAGCTAATGGTGCTTTTAGGGCTACTGTATCACAAATTTAGGTCATTCCCTAAAATAAAATATATTCTTATTCACGTTATCTGCACTGTACTTTATATCTATGCATTGTTGCAAGAATACCTAATGTTTAATTGTTATTTTTGCTTTTGTTTTCTACCCCCAGTTCCGAACCCCTCATCGCTTCATCCTGGCTCACCATGCAGAATAAACTCAAAGGAGCTGTGTCCCTCTTTGACTTGTGTTCTAGGGAAACTGGGCACTCTTCCTGTCTTCATGGAACAGTTCTCAGTGCCTATCACCATGGGAGGATATTCCAATGCCTCTCCAGTGCAGGTGAGACCTTACTGAAAACACACTATGTCAGTGATGCTCTACCACACATCACACTCTCATGCATGTCAAAATGTTTCTCTGCACTTGATTTCCAATTATTCTATTATGTGCTAAAATGTATGTTAAGCCTAAATTAATCGTGATTTTATTACACCATTATGTAATTTTATGTTCACTTGCATGTTTTTGGAAAGAACACCCAACAGGGAGCTACATACCATGAACATATGAAGCAGAGTGATGCACAAGAGGCATTTGCTCACTTCATCTTTCGGACTATACCTAAATAAAAATGTCCTGTATATAGGATTTTATTACTGTTGGAGAGTCATTCATGGTACGCCTAACAGAACTGCAAATTGTCACTTGCTTCACACCATGGCTTTTGTCATGCCCAAATACAGTCACTCCATTTGCCGATCTTTTCCACACATTGAATGAGACATTCACTGCACTGTACCACCTCCTCTCAATCTATGATTCCCATTGCAGATCACACATGTATTTACAGCCTGATCATCCTATGCAATGTCATTTGCAGGAGCCTGTAGTTACTATCACCTTAAACACAAGTGAGCTTATTTGAAAATTTACCTCACATAGTGCTTAAGAGGAATAGGGTGGGTAAAGCATTCATTTTTGTTTTGTTGTGTTAAATGAAATTTCATCTATAGTTTTAAATGTGCTCACAAAATGCTTACATGATCATTAGGGTAAGCAGAAGTAATTTATTTGTTTATAATATAAACTGTTTGTATAGGAATTCATCTAATAGTTATTAAATTAAAGTAAAAAAATGCTGCACTTCTTAAGACAAAGGTCTAAATAAATGTTATAAATGAATGGTGATGGACATTATTAACCTTTTTAATAATATACTTACTTTGCGAATTTTATATCATGCATTGAGTGGACACTGAAAATTCCTTTGGCAATAATAAAAACTTTTATACTAAATATTACTGTTATTAAATGGTTAGATAGGCCCAGCACTTTGCAAATGCCTCCTGTAAGTAGTCATTATTTAAAGCTGCACATGTTATGGTTATATTTTTCTGTAACTAAAGTGTAATTATCTTAGTTACATTTGTAGGTTTGCATTTTATTTGTGTGTGTTTACAGACATAGTGGAGATAAGTCCAATTAAAGGAAGTTATCATGCAATTTGAGCAAGATATCAAATCTAAATCTCATTTTGTATTTTATCGCTTTATTTAACTAGTGATAAATGGCATTATGTCAGAACTCGATTCCTTTGAGTTAACTCAGCAACGAGGTACATGAGATGCCCGACATTTTTCTCACAAGCTCCATTATCGGCATATGCTGTCACACCCTTCATGTGCTTTCAGTCCAGCCAACTCGTGACTGTCCTCCCCCTCCTTTCTTTCTTTCTTCTCTCTCTGTGATGCTTCTGTTTTCTCAAGGGCTCTAATCCAGGCTGGTTGTGTGCCCTGCAGTATGGCCTACTGCTGGCTTCTTTGATCTGCAGACCCTTAAATTACTGCTAAATGGTGACGGCCTAACACTGGATCAGAGAACATTATTGATGTTGCAGGGCCCTCTCTGGAGTCCAGCAGCACTCTTTACAGAATCTTTAATGTGTCAATCTGCTGAAAGGAAGAGAAGTGAGGGCTGCTGCAGACATGCCTCAGGACACGCAGTTCCACCAGCACTTTATAAAGGTGTACTTGTTTGCTGTTGGTGTAGAAGAGAAGCCTAGCCTGTGTGCCTCTCATAATCAAAACCAGCATAATTTCTAATTGTTGTATGTGCAAGTATAGCTGAGGGGATTTTCAGACTACTAATTGCCATGTTACTTCCACATGTCTGAAAAATTCTGGAAGCATATCAGAAGCATACATGGAAGCACAGTTTCTTTTTCTCTTTTCAGGTGCAGACAGTCGGCAGGTCGTGTCTCTCTTGGACAGCATCAACCCATACCTGCTGATGAGGATGAAGGCTGATGTAAAGGCTAATCTCTCATTACCAGACAAAAATGAGCAGGTATGCATACAACTTTATGTTAATAATGTTATATAAACACACACACTCTCTCTCTCTCTCTCTCTCTCTCTCTCTCTCTCTCTCTCTCTGTGTCTCTCTCTGCCCTCTCTCTCTCTCTGTCTCTCTCTCGTACATGTAAAAAACACGTATGTTTGCTCTCTTTAAATGACAATTTTACAGGAGAAGGGAAAAATTCTTTACTTTCAGTGGAAGTGAATTAAAAAGTCATTTTGCAGAATATCTGTTGTTACATGTATCATACAATTGTGAACAGTTTACATTACTGCTACTATATTTAAATTATATCAAAAAGTGAGGATTGTTTTTGCATGTGTATACATGTGTGTTTTTAAGTATCTTCAGAACAACTTAAGATACTATATAGGAATGTTTATATTTTGACCAAATTTGGAATCGCTTGTGTTTTTATTTTGTCACATTTGTATTTTTTATTTATTCGTATGTTGTTGTCTTTTCTTCAGGTGCTTTTTTGCAGATTAACTGAGGAACAACGGAAAACCTATCAGGATTTTCTGGATTCAAGGAGGTCTACCAGATTTTGAATGGGGATATGCAGTGAATTTGTCATGTGTTCACAAGAGGAAAATGAGGTTAGTTATGTATGGTCATAATGGAGTACAACACTAAGTCACAGTTACTTACAGGGTGTCATTGAGTCCAGTCAGAAATGATAACACTGGCAATAGGTTAATACTATAAATACCAGTGTTACAGGATGGTGATAATCATTCATTTGATACCTATTCATTGTTTTCCCTGGAATGAGACATCGATTCATTATTTACTTTACTCTGTAAAATGTTGCTCTCCCTTTGCCATCACGCACACATTAGTGAAATATGTTTTTTGAAAAGTGAATGTTGTGTCCTTTCTGAGTGCTTAAATGTGCCTGTGAGAGAAGTATTTATGATTGTATTTTAGGTTACTAAATATGCTATTGAAGTTCATATTCCCCACCCTTATTTAGGTGTACTATAAATCTATAAGCCTTAGCTTAATGAACATTGTCAAGAAGGTTTTTCAAAATAAGCTATTCATCAGAGAGCTTCAAATGTGTGCAGAAGCAAAAGCTGCGGGACTTTAATGCAGTTTACAAACCTCTTTTGTGGTCACAATAGTCCATTAATGCACATATATAATGCAAGGACCATTGAACTCCCAGAAGTAAGAGACTTCTTTAACTTTACCCCTGCTCAATGACCTTTATTAAATCAATTGAATTTATTAAGGCTTTCATGTGTAGAGTTGTGTTCGGGCAGAATTTTCTAATTATCTATCAGTTCCTTTAATAATAAGCTAATACCTGCATTCCCTTTGTCTAGGTTTTCTCTGGTCTTATAGCCCTAAGGAAGATTTGTAACCACCGCGAATTGTTCTCTGGTGGGCCTCGTTTGCTGAAGGGTGTGACTGAAGAGGAGCTGACAGAGGAAGAGCACTTAGTACCACGCTCTGGCAAGCTAATAGTGGTGGAGTCTCTGCTCAGACTGTGGTTCAAACAGGGACATCGTGTCTTGCTTTTCACACAGTCCAGACAGGTCAGTTTCTGAATGGGAAAGAACAGCACGGTCTGTAATAATTTAGTACAGATACTAAATTATTATATCAATTGAAGAGAAAAGGCGCTGTGAAAGTATCTGAAATGATTCAACAGTGTCCCTAACAGTGTCCCTATGGTAAATGTTTCCACAGTCTTAACACTATTATATTAAGCTTTCAAATTATGGACTAGCCCTGATGAAATTGTAGATTTATTAAGGCACTGAATTAAAAAGATCACAGAATGGAAAAGATTAATTTTGGCCTTTGTCATCCAAATTCCTTTAAGAACACCCATTTATCCTCTGTCTCAGGATATGCCTATAAAGCAAACAGAATAAATCCCAGTATTGATGGTGGATGTTTGCACTGTTGATCTCCAGAAGAAGCCACTAAAGCACCAATAAAGATATTATGTCATTTTTCCCTCTAATAGAATTCATTATGAGCCCTTATTGCATTGTAGGGTGTCTGTCAGGACCCAGCTGTCTTTGTTCAATAGAAATGAGATTTGGCTCAGAGGGAAACCCAAACCCACACAGTTGGTACTTCTGTACATGTAATATTAATCTCCCTTAATCCTATTAGCACTAATCCTGTTCTCAATGCTCTGTCTGAAACCATTTCTCCCACACAGACAGATGCTGGAGATCCTGGAGGTGTTTGTGAGGGGAAATGGATACTCCTACCTCAAAATGGATGGTACCACCACCATTGCATCCAGGCAGCCACTCATAGCTCAGTACAACAGGAAGATTATTGATTGCTCATGTTCATTGCCACACTTCTGAGGGTTACCTGCTGAAGGAAGTCGGCACCCCAGAGATCAAAATTTATTTTTACAGTGAAAATTGTGAAAGGGAGGTCAACTGATCTCCAAAAAAATCAAAAAAATTGCTAAAGATGAGACATTGTTTTACAAAGAAAGTAATGTATTTTATATAACTGTAGAGTGAAAATATTTAATACTGAAGAATTATAAAAAAAATATTTGATGCCCACTAAGCAGGAGAAAACTTTAAGAGGACAGCAAAGCACTTTCAGCAAGCTGTTTCCTCACTCTGTAATGTAATTAAAAGTGACAGTTGAAATGAATGGTGAAAATTGAGTTAGTCTGGTGCACTGTTCTACTGTGCAGTGACACCTGCACAAATATGAACTTAATAGAAGTGTCATCAGAAACAAGCATTCCTGCATTCTCAAAACAGAACTTCAAAGTGAATATCTAATGCCTGGTGGACTTTGGAAAGAAGTCCTGTGGCCGGATGAACTTAGAATAGATTTATTTGCTGCAATGAGCAAATGTATGGACAAAAAGGTGCAGAGTTTCATTAAAAGTGCAATTTTCCAACTGTTTAGCACATAATTGAATGTCATGCTTTGGGGTTATGTTGCAGCCAGTGGATTCAGTTAGTACCAGCAGTTTCTGGAAGCAAACACCTCAGTGTTTGTAAAGGTTTTTGATGGCATCTACAACAAGATAATCACCATTACTCACTTGTAGTTTCCCAGAGGTGCCCACATTTTTTGCATGCCACTGTATGTTTTGAGAACCAGTTAAAATATGCTGTGAACTTTATTTTATTGATTTTGATTGGTTGTCACCTTTAATGAAATTCATTATGAAGTCTTGTATACTAGTAAATCCTAATTGTATTTGATATCATTATATTTTGGTGTTTTACAGAACAAGGATATATTGCTTTCTCTGACAACCAAAGTTGGTGGATTAGGTGTCAATTTGATCATGCAAACAGAGTCATCATCTATGACCCGGACTGAACTCCCAGCACAGACACTCCAGGTTCTAGAAATACATCAAACAATTCGGAACTCTAAATGTGCCATGTGAGTCTGCTTGTTTATCTGGCTTCATGTGTTTTGCCAGATTAGTTGATGTTAAATAATAGAGGTAAACCAGACTGTGAGTGAGAACTGGAAACAGTGCTGGGACTAGTTAGACTATAGATTGCACTTGTCTCCTACCTGTAGGCCCGTGAGCGTGCCTGGAGGATTGGACAGAAACAGCAGGTGACTGTTTACAGACTATTGACTGCCGGGACCATTGAAGAGAAGATTTACCACAGGTTAGTTATCACTGACACAGGGTTAAGAGTAAATACAGTCATATGAGAATACCACATAACTGCTTAAATGAACTTCAGCCTGGGACATCACAGATGCTACATATGTTTCTACACACATGAGTGCAAGGCACAATTGTGAGTGGCATGAGAGCCATGAGCATGCCATATTGGAATGGGCATGAGTGCCTCCAGATAGCTTCCATCACTTGCAGTCCATGCCAGAACTGTGTAGTGTCATCCATCCAAGTAATTCCCAGTTTTAGGTAGGTGATTGGAATTACTCTGTTATGACTGTGCATGTCCATAGTGTATTTGAAAAGCACTATTTCTATGAATATGTATTATTTTTCTGAGTATATGATTTTAAAGTACATTCTTAGTAATTGTTTCTGCTTGTCTATTAGTTGATATTAATAAGGCAAAGAAATCCACTCCATAATGCCATTGTCTGCAGGAGCTCAACTGAGAGTAATTGAAATGGGTTATATTGTCATTAAATATCATAACAAATTTCCTAACTCCATTGTGTGATTTTATAACGAGGCAATGGAAATTCAACAAGTGAAATTATAGATTGTTAATATTAATTCGCCAATTTCATGGCTGAGCTGATATACTTTTTAACAGCAGGTTCACCATTTAGCTGTGCAATGTAGTGGCAGGTCAGGATCAACACTGATCTGGTTTTATTTTAAGTCACTATGAAAATGTCTGAAATGGGGATCCAGTGAGTATTATGAGAGATATTACTAAAAACTAATATGATGCTCTCTTGTCTAATTCTGCAGGCAAATCTTCAAGCAGTTTCTTACCAATCGAGTACTCAAGGATCCAAAGCAGCGCCGGTTTTTCAAGTCCAATGATATTTATGAGCTTTTCACACTAAGCAGTCCTGATGTCTCCCAGGGAACAGAGACCAGTGCAATATTTGCAGGTATTGATGTAATAATCAATGACTGTAAAATGTTTTCATTCTAAAAGTACTAAACTTCTACCAGTTAAGAAAGTCAGCTATTTATAAAGTGGTGACCACATACCATTTTGTATATTTTTGAAAGTTAAGATCAACAAAGTTAACTAGTAAGCCACTGAAATCAAAGCCACTTATATCCTAACTGCAATTGTGTAACTTGTGATGTTGTATTCTCTGTTTAGGCACTGGTTCCGATGTACAGATTCCAAAAAGACAAGATACCTCAGATGCCATCGAAGCCAGACACTCAGACTTCTTTACTGCATGTTGAAGACAAGAATGCTTCATCTGAGCCTTCAAAGAGAAGTACGTCACTCAGTCTCACCAACAATAACTCTAAGACTGACTCTTTAAATGTTAAATCCACATTGGACTCCCTGCTGAATGCTTGTTAACAAACAGCTCCTCAGAATGAATGCTTTAGTCCCAGCATTCCTCAGAAACACACAGGAAAAGAAACACTGTGACAAAACATGCAACTAGTACAATCAGATACACATAAACACAAGTACAAAGCAAAAGCGCCCAAAGATGCCCGACGATAGGCCATCGTATCTCTCACTTGGTGAAGAAGAGAAGATACAAAAAAGAGGACAATGAGGAGCAGGAGAAGATAAAAGATGAACACAAGAGCGATGATTATGTTCTTGCCAAACTGTTTAAGAAATCAGGAATCCACAGTGTTATGAAACATGACACAATCATGGAGGCATCAAACCCAGACTATGTCCTCGTGGAAGCTGAGGCCAACCGGGTAGCTAAAGATGCTCTCAGAGCGCTGAAGGTGTCTAGACAACACTGCAGGTTGCCCTACTCCAGAGGACCCACACAAGCAACACCAGCACCTGCCAGGTAAGCTACACTATATGTTTAAATGTTTGTGGATATCCCTCCTAATTAATGCATTCAGCTACTATGTTCCACATTGCTGACATGGATGTGCAAATGCACATACAGCTGTCTAGTAGTAATACACTAAGACTCTGAATGAATCTGTTGATAACAGGTCTAGCTGTGTATGGGCTAAAGATAATGCTCCCAGCATTGAGCTGTGCTACAATGGAACTGTGTTCTATTGAATGATGACATTCCATTCATATTATTGGGATTATTTGGGGAATTGTGGATTGTTTAGGGTAGTGATCATCCAACATCTTTACCTCACTAATGCCCTTTAGCACTGAATGTAATCATATTCTCTATGCAGAGCTCTGAAATCTAACAGTAAGCCATCCCTGGACAGTAGAGACAATAACTTTTTTTTTTTTAAATATATTTAATTTCAAAACATTTTCTGGTCCATATATTGTACAGGAAATTCAAACTCACTTGGTTTAGGCAATGACTGAAAGGTAAAACATCTACATGATACCCAAACTGTTTGTTTTAGAAAAAGATTTGGACAGAAGAAAAATCCAGTACTTGCCCAGCCATCTGGATCAGTGCAAAAGTCAACAGAGAAGTGCAAGGTAAAATATCTAAATATCTAAATATCTTATAATGTATCCTATGTAGTGTTGTATTACAATTTTCTTAAATCTAATCAATTATTAATATTATTTTATTTTGTTGTCTGCAGGATGGCAGACATTATAAAGTAGTTGTGAATCAAGAAACTGGGCTAGCCTGCCCATTTCAGTGGAGAGGAGTACAAGAGTCCGCTTACTTTCCTCAATCTCACTGCTGGCCAAAATGAGGGCCAGGAATCATCTTAGCTTACCTCAGGGACAAGAAGAAGAGGATGAGCAAGAAAGCCAGTCTTCAGTCCCACCAACAGAGCATGATGAGCTGCTGGTGGACCTGAGGAACTTTGTAGCTTTCCAAGGCCAGGTTGATGGCCAAGCCAGTACTAAAGAGATCCTGGAGTACTTTACCCCCAGGTTGACCTCCTCACAGACACCAGTGTTTAGAGAACTGCTCAGGAGCATCTGTGGCTTCCATAGGACCCCTGGACAGGACGGGATGTGGAAACTTAAAGAAGACTACAGATAAAGAGAGTGGGATCCTTGTCCTATAATGCAAAGGTTATTTTGAACGTTGAATGAGTGCCATTTGTGGTATGGATGGACACAATTTGAGGTTCAATGCAATTATTTTTAAATTGAATGGTTAGCATACACTCCAAGTGTAGACAAAGTGTACTTATAAAAGGTTTGTTTGTTTGGATTCTTATCACCTCTTTTAAGAATTTTGATATTTATGTGTGCAAGATCTGTATGTTTATTCATTTTTCTTTTGTTCTTTGGGTACATTCTGTTTTTGGTGTTAAACCTGGGATTTACTTGATCATACAGATTCAGGGAGACAGTACTAGACTACAACTGTGATTGTAACTTATTTTTATGGTACTTGCCGATTTGAAGGAGACAGTGACTTTTTGTGGGTCAGGGGTTAATGCGTTTTGCACATACATGTGCAAGTTTCTTTCTGAAATCTTATGACTTCTTTATTCAGAAGAATTGATGGTGCTTGGATGGTTTTGAAAGTTGGCCCTTGTGTAATAATGCCATTTATATTCATGTAAGTGGCACGTTGTCTGTGCAATTTTTTCATAACATTAAAAGCTCATGAATCCTCTCGGTCTTCCTTAGCAAACAACAAACCAACAGTGCTACACTACATTTTTGGCTCATAGCTGTCTAACATGGTTCTGGTACAACATTATTGAAATAATTGGTAACTAAAGACTATGGTTAAAGTATGTGTGAATCCCATTCTCAAACACTTTAATTAAAATATGAAATATATATATATTTTTCCAAAGTAGTCTTTCATTTGAGTATTTCTCTGGTTAACCTACTGTTAACAATTTTAGTTTCATTGCATGGCTGAATTATTTATAGTTGTCTATTAAATGTTTCACTTTAGTCAAAAATCATAGTTTTGGATTTGTTTGCAGTAGTAACAGTAGCACAACAGTAGTCCAGCTATTTTATTACTATCCAAAATCACCAGTGAAGCTTCTTGCATCCTCTGATTTTTATTTGAAATTTGATAAAAATTTTATCTGGGACTGCGGCATTGCAATGCCATGTGTGTACTTTTATTATCAAATGAAGTACAAATTTGTACTTGGAAGAGTGATCTTGTCACTGAGGCTGTGCCCTATTCAGGTACAATAAACTAAATCTCAGTGCAGATTTTATTTATTTATTTATTTTTGTACCAGTTAATGTATTATATACCAAGTCCAAAATTGTTCATTATTGAAATATAAAACAATAGAAATCAGCTTGTTCTACAGCCTACTTTCTACCGCTTCAGGGCTGTATATAAAACAATAGGCTCACACCAACGTCTTCAAGCAGCGCTTCAAACTACTTCATGCATAAAAGGCATTAAACAGTTCAGAATCATGGTTCTCATCAAAACAGAAACAGCTTATACAGTTCCCCTTCAACTGACAGATATCAGCTGGAGATCTTGCTCAGTGCGGGTTTGTATAAACATTTATTAACAGTTTATTCTGATCCTAATCGGAGAGTAAATAATCAAATATCAATTAGAAAAGACTTCATTTAGATTCATGGGGGCTTTCAGATCTGTCCTCCTAAACTCCACATTTTAACTTTTCTACAGAGTAGCTGCAACCCAGAGTGATGTGAAAGTGGAAGTCCAGCTGATTTTCTGCAGTGTGAGGAGTAAGAGCTGCTGGCCGAGGTGCTGAAATTCTTTTCGTTTACAATCATTTGATCCATTTTTCTCTCTTTATATTCTTCAATGTGAAAAGCAATTTTAAAAACACCTCAGAAATGTTCTGCATTTGGACCATCCGGTTTGGTTTAACACCTAGCTTAAAGTTTATTCAGTTTATTATTTACAATTTAATGAAACCGAGAACAAGATCATATTTAAAGAAGCATAAGGTATCATTATAATATTATTTTATATTATTATACTCATTATTGCCTTTATTTTGTTTTATTTTTAGGAATAATGTAGCAATATGTACCCTGCTTTTTAATTATCAGCACACATATTATTATTCTGATCATATTATTACCATCATATTATTATTAATATTATACTATTATTATTATCGTTGTATTTATTATTGTACTTATTATATTTTATTATTATTATCAGCATTATTTTTATTACTAATAATACTATTAGCATTATTATTACTTTTATTATTATGCTTATTATTATTATTTTTAATTATTATTATTGTTGTTGTTAAGGTTGCTGTTGCTGGGTTATATGTTCTAAGCAGTACAAAACCCCGCCTTAAAGTTGTAAAGAGTTATTTGATTTGAGTTGGCCTACGCTTTCTGCCGAGGTCATAATACCAACTTTATTTTCAGCGGTGCATAAATTAATTACACGCATTTAATAACCAAAATATCATTATATTCCCCCCTTAATATCGTAAGCGTTTCACGCGGGGGCGCTGATCAGCAGGGCTCAACAGGCTATTAGCCGCCTGTAATGCTGTTACTGAGCCAATTAGGCGCAGCGCCGCTTCTTTTCTCGCCCTTTATATGATTTCAGCCGATCCCTCCCTCCACGCGCAAATTTCAGCTGCTGCTCGGAGCCTCATTGTGGAGCCGCGCCGCTCCCCCGTGCGCCCTGAAACTAATTGAAAGGGTCCCGCTGCAGGTCATTCAGCCGGCAGAACAGAATAAATCCTCGGACCCCGTGCTGTGAACAAAATCAAAACCGCGGCCGGACGAGCGCTCAGCCACTGGATCCCCGCGTAAAGTGGACCCTTAACTCAAATAAGGAGCAATTACGTTTGATAGCCAATTTAAAATCCAAAACAAATATCATCTGATTTTTAATATGAAAAGACTTCGAGGAGGAGGAGGAGGAGGAGGAGAAGGAGGAGGAGGAGGAGGAGGAGGAGGAAAAAAAATAAAGCAGCAAAGCAGTGCAGCAGCTCTCTAATTTCTGATTTGAACAGGCGATCAGCACCAGCTGTGGAGCAGCTGAGGGAGGAGCTGTGGAGGAGCTGAGGAGGAGCCAGGGAGGAGCTGTGGAGGAGCGGAGCTTGACGTTGAGCACCACGTGTGTGTGAGCGGGCGGATCTGCCCCAACCACAACATCACGTAATCGGATTAAGAGCAATTACGCGCGAGATTATAAAGGCGAGCGGAGAGCGCCTCTAACAGTCCGCGCGCAAAGGACAGTCCCTCCTCGAGTGGCAGCGCCAGGGGTCAGACAGGAGAACTCAGAGAGTAAAGAACAGGACTCACACTCCACAGCTCTCAGGTAGGAGCATTCGTTCATTCTCCTCTGAAGAGGTTCAAGTAGAATGGTGAAGTCCTGGAGCTGAGGCTCAAAGGGACTCTTCTAAACACTGCTTTTCTGCTTCCTTAATAAGCGAGCAAAGGAGAGGCAGGCTGTGGATTTCTGTAGGAAGAGAAATTACTTTTAAAAGTTGCTTTTCAAGAGCAGGAAGGACCAGCCCTGATTTTATTATCCAGTCCGGGAGTTTTTTTCACGTGTTCTTCACATTTTATGTCCCGCATGATCTGAATTCAGCCCTTTAGACAGCATCTCTAATCTCAGTCCCACTCTAACCAGTTCAGCCCCATCTTCAGCACTGCTGATCCACTGAATGAGATGACTGGGATTGTGTGAAACTGGACAGCTCATTTATTAATAAATCATTTTGTTTTAGAAGTTAATTTTTTGTTTAATGTCTTCTGTACTTTTTACTTGACTTCTGCAAGGCCACGTCTCTCAAGAAGTTGACACACGAGATAGTGATACAGTGATAGTGCGATGCTGACACTGGACTGTTCTTAATTATTTGTCAGGACACGAGATCATCCAGATCCTCACCTTGTGGTTTTCTTCAGTGAAGCTCGGAGGAGCAGCACCATGTTCTACTTCCACTGTCCTCCTCAGCTGGAGGGAGAATGCTGCAGGACAAACTCATGTAAGTGCTTCACCTGCTCTTCACAGGCCTGCATGAAAACCATCCTCAATTTCCTGAGCATTAACAAATACAACTGACCGAAACGGGGCTGAAATGACCCCTGAAATCCCAGCCATGAGCGAAGGGATGAGTTTATCAGAAAGGGAATCAAAAAAAAAAAATCAAGAGTAAAGGAAAGGACAGGTTGTTTTGGTTGGTTGCAGCGGGGACTAGAGGAATAATGGGGGCTCTGAGCTGTTTAATTTGTTTTAATTGCGACTCAAAGATGTCTTATGTAATTGCAGTGAACTCCACCGGCTTTGGGAATCACTCCTCTGGAGACTTCGATGACGGCTTTCTCAGGAGGAAACAGCGGAGGAACCGAACCACCTTCACCTTACAGCAGGTGCTGCCTTCACAGCAGAGCTTACCTTTCATTAAAGAACACCAGCAGAAAGACAGGAGAGAGGAAACACAAATGTGGTGAAGTGGCTCGGTGTGCTGGTGTAAAAGTGAGCATGACTCTCTCATTTGTTTGTTTATTTTATTTTGGAACAGCTGGAAGCTCTGGAAGCGGTGTTTGCCCAAACCCACTATCCGGACGTGTTTACTAGAGAAGAGCTGGCTATGAAAATCAACCTGACGGAGGCCTGCAATCCAGGTAAAAGCTCCCTGCCCCCACTGCCCCCACTGCCCCTCTCCAGAGCGCCGCAGCCCGGCGGGCTGGAGAGCCACTCTGTCATTTCCGCGGTGCACTTTAATAACATCAACATAATGTGGAATATTAGATTAGCTTGATTAATCGGTCATTCATAATTAACTAGTGATAATGCTCTCCACTCGTTTGTCGGCGTCTCTAAGGTATAAAGAGGACTTTTTTTTTCATGTCTGGGCTCCAGAACAGGGAGGAGGAAGACGCAGTGCTGTGGAGAGCTGGGGGACATCCAGGCTGTAAAATGTCCAGCTCAGAGCCAAATCTGCTCAGCCACATCAGCAGCACTCTGAAACCTCCTGTTTGTCTTCTGCTGCCTGCAACAGGTGGTGAGGTGATAAATCTGGCCGTACACTAACCAGCATGTGTCCAGTACTTCCTGACCCAGATTCGCTTTGCCTCTCAGGAAACAGATCTAATTGTAAGAAATATAATAGTTTGCCTTTAGTTTCCCTGGGTCATCTTACTATCGCTTAAAACCAATGACTGCAGAGCGCTAATGGAATTCACTGCTGTAAATTAGGGATGGTAAACAAATGATTTCTAATTTGATTATCAGACCAGCATTATTAAATCTGAACATGAATCAGTTGCAGCATGCAGGGATATTAAACTTACATTATTATTAGGGAATAAATTTTCTCTTTGTTGTAACATTGTAGGCTTCCCCCCCCCCAACCTTTTCTTTCTTTCTTTTCTTTTTTTTTTCTTCTTCTTTTTTTTTTTTTGAAAGTGTCAATTGGCTTTGGTTGCATTAAGAACAAACTGCAAATTGAGATTAATGGTGCAATTATAGACCATTCAGTGCTGGGGGATCATGACTTCTAGCTGGAAGGTGCAAGGGTGAGATAATGTTGCCACAATTACATTCTGAATATTGTTGTCCTGCCAGTAAACTGTTGTCTCCCATTATGCTGAGTGAATGCTATATGTGTAAGGCTTGTGTTGGGCTTGTGTGTGGGATTTTTTTTTTTTTTGTCTGTTGACATCATTGTACCTTTGCACAATGCCGACCAGGCAGTGGAGATATGACTCCATTATGCCCCCTTTCCTATTCAAATATGATTAATGCGTTAGAGAGCACAGACTTAATCGAATCTGATGTTGTCAAACAATCACTAAATAGGGAAATAAACGACTTCATCATGGCGCTCTCTCAGAAGCAGGGAGACTGTCAGTAGGAAGTCATTAAAAAATGATAATGAAAAATTGCTCAATTAAATGTTGTTATAGGCAATGACCTTCATTCAATTAAGACACAAGAACTTGGGTGCATATGCTCAGCAATTGTGCCCATGAAGTTTGAAACAAGTCCACTTGCCGTCCACTCGTTGGGAGGAGCTGGTAGGGGATTGAGAGCCAGCACAGCAAAAGATTAAGAATTCCATTAGAAATAAAGACAGCAATAGATTTTATATCTTGCTGCAAAAAAAACACATGAATGCCATTATAACAGTGTGTCCCTGCCTGCATGACAAACAGATGGAAACAGGGACAGTGAGAAAAGTGTGAAAAGAAAAAAAAAAACATTGTTTACCTTTGTAATATTAACATGTCTCGTACTTTCTGTCCAGGTGTGGTTTCAGAACCGGAGAGCAAAGTGGAGAAAGACTGAGCGAGGCAGCTCAGATCAGGATAGCAGTAAGGAGCAGATGAATGAAGGGGCCACCCCTGCTAGAAGCCTGAGCCAGTCCCCTGTGGATCAAAGCAGAAACAAAAAAGAACCTCTGGAAGCACAACAGAAGTATGTTGGTCACCTGTTAAAATGACTATGAGGCATACAGGTCAATTGTGTCTGAGTTTGCTAAACCTGCTTTCTTATTTCTCAGTATTAACAGGGCAGTTGGTCCTGGGGGGCCTTTTTTCCCATCCTGTCTGCCTGGGACTCTTCTGAACACTGCAACGTATGCCCAGGCATTGTCACAAGTGGCCACTTTAAAAGGTAACTTTGTTCAAATAAACTGTAATTATAAATTAGACTTTTAGTGTGTGTGTGTGTGTGTGTGTGTGTGTGTGTGTGTGTGTGTGTGTGTGGGTGTGTGTGTGTGTGATTTTATATTTTCTAATATATTGTATATTGGCATTTTATATATAAAATTGTTGTTATTATTACATATTCTTGATTAAGTTTGTTAGAAAAAGGCATCATTTAACATGATGTAAATAGTTATATGGTACCATTACATTATATTCTATGGATACTGTTTCTTTTAAAATTGCCTTCCACAGTGGCTTAATTTCTACATTGACAGAAAGTGGTAAGTGGTTGAAAATGATCTCAGTTTAGAATAAAACAGCAGAATGCACTGAATAATTGGACTGATCTGATTTGGACCTAATATTACTATGTAACCCTTATACTATTTTTTTTGTTTATTCCAGCAGGTAGCCCCCTTTGCTCATGCTGTGTGCCCGACCCTATGGGCCTGTCCTTCCTCCCTCCCTACGGGTGCCAAAGTAACCGGACGGCCAGTGTGGCAGCATTGCGCATGAAGGCCAGGGAACACTCTGAAGCTTTGCTGCAGTCAGCTAACCTGCACGGGGCAGGAGCTGCAGGCCTGGGTCACAGCCCTAGCACTGTTGGTGGGGGAGAATCCAGTCCAGGCTCAAGTTCCTCAAAGGTCCCAACCCAAGGAACTTCCCCTGACAAGCAACTGCATTGCCCCAAGGATGGCCCGGATAAAAAATAAGGGAACCATAAGAAAGCACGCCTGGTCTCAATATAAGGATTTACAATCTCGTGATGAATGCCTGCTGCCCCTTTCCTCACATGCACTGATGATGTACAGCAGAGGACGAGGTGCTCAGTGCATTCTACTATTGTAGAATTTGAGTGTTTGTGCATCAAACTATTTATTCAATTGTAAAATATATATATATATCATTGTTACATTTTGCTCATTATCATTTTCTGATTTGTTTGCCCATATGCCATATTGCCAATGTAACAGGTTTGGGTGGACGGACTCTAAATGCACTGTAGGGGATGTTTTTACCCTGGCTGCCAATGTGAATTCATATTTTTTCAAAACACTTGATGTAGGACTTATACTGCCTTGTATACTGTGAAGTCAGGTGATGTTAGAAACTGCATTGTGTCAAGAACAATTTCTTAATGTAAAACAAATTATATTCCATGCACAAATATAAGAACTAATGTGAAATAACAACAATAATAACAATAATAATAATAATATGCAAATATAAATATATTGTGTTGTCTTGAGTTGGCATACAGTCTTGGAAGGAAATCTTAGTCTCACTGGAGAGGATAAGGGAATAATGACATACGATATGTGACACGTTTTTTGTTGTTACATCTGTGGGGCAATGTTTGACTGTGAGTGTTCTCACTCTGGTCCTGTTTTGACACACTATTTAAAACAATTAAACATGTAGGCTTTCATGTACATCTCCTGTTGCCTATTGCTCACACCATCTGGCTGTGATCAATTATTAATTGACTTCTCTGTATACGAAAGGTACTGCTGAAAAGCGGAAGCAAAGGCCTTGCTGGTCTTATTATTTATTTAGTTTAACGTACATCACTGACTCTTCCTCATTTGATGTATGGCCAATTTACCCTGGATTCCAAACTCAGGCTGAAGACAGTAATGGGGATCACGCCGATTGGGTCACATACATAGTGAAACTTATTATATGCTGTGAGATACATTCTTGGTGGATGCTGCATGGTTTCAAGATATACCCACAAATATTTTAGACACATTCTATGTTATAGTCTATACGTATTTACAAATAGTTGTAGGTCTACCCTAGACATAATCATTATCAGAAATGGATTTGCTTTTACAGCAGTCAAATTGGTCAAAAGCAGGTATCTGCAGGGCCTGTTCACCAAAATGAAGCACTAGTACTATGGCTTGTTCAGCCTTGCATGCCAGAAATTAATACATTAACACACTAATTATGAGAACGGACATTGTATACAGTTGATAAAGTGACTATGTGTCAACTTTTCAAATCTCACTGGCTAATCAACATTTCTAATATTGATACAATGAATTCTTGTATACCTGTTAGTCAAATCAAAACATCAACAAGGTGTCAAAGTTTATGCACCCATAAAGAAAAACAAGCATGCTATCTTTTTGTATTATCATTGCTAGAGAATCCTCTAAGTCTTCTAAGTCATCACTAGACATGCTGACTATCATAATTCTATGGAAAATAACATAAATGAAGGGTCAGTCACGTGCATGTAGAGCACTTAATAGGACTGTATATGAAAAGGACTTAAATTGATTAAATTCATGTCCTTGAGGATTTCCAGGAAATTACTTTTGATAGTCAATAACACAATTAAGCAAACTACACACACATTAGCATGAATAATTGATATGGAATTATGTATCATCACAAAGTACTGTTTTAATAATTCATGATGCGACACCCTACCAACATGGTAGAGCCAGATAATGTCAAAAGTGCTGCCTACAGTGGCAGAGTGTACTCTGTGCTGTTTTTCAAACGAATGCATCTTTTATTGCTTCATGAAAGTCTATTCATATGTGCGGATGTGTGTGAGCTCAATGTTTTGATGTGGAAGAGTTTCATTTAGGCTAACTTATTCAATTCACACAGCCAATAACTGCTGGAAGTAGGGTGTTAATAAACTTGGATATAAAAAAAAAATAAATAGGTGAAGCCCAATGTGTTGATCGTTTTAAAGCTTTGATCATTTAGTAAAACATTAGAAGATGAAACGTTAATTCTTCTACAATGTTTCCCTGTATGTACACTTGAAATAATAAAGGTGCTACAAAGGGTTCTTTGAATGATGCCATAGAGAAATGATTTTTGGTTCCATAAAGATTCATTCCAAAAAGTAATTTTTAATAGATATGTGAGTTCAAGCACACACACACACACACACACACACACACACACACACACACACACACACACACACACACACACACACACACTTTTACACAAATGGTTCTTTTGCATCTCTTAAAGAGCCCTTTGTAGTGTCTTTAATTGTAAGAGTATACAAGGCCTGGAAAAGCTGTAGTTGGAGTGTAGAGTTGTAGTTGTAGAGTGTGGTGAAATATTATAGCTGATTCTCTCAAAAAGAATTACAGTGAAGTAAATCAATCCGGAAGATGGGTGTATTTGTTTTGTCAGCATTAAAGTTCTAGGAGTTCTACATTTTAGAAAGCATTCTCTGGTTAGGCCTGTAGGTTAAATAGTGGGATAAGTTCTGTAGGGTTATTAGCAGAATATCCACTGAAACTCTCCCAGAGTTCAACTTTGCATTGTAGTCACACAATAGAGCACTGTTGGAAACTCCACTGCATGCCTTTGAGAAAGAAGAGTTTTAGGAAAATTTCTTGTTAATAATCAACTTTCAAAATGAGTTATTACAATTCGGAGACAAATGGGCTGCTATGGTTTAAACAATCAAGAGTTTGTTTAGTAAGCTACATTTGAAGAGAGGTTTTAGTGTCACTGAAATGTCCATGTGGATTATTGATTATTCAGTGCCATTACATACATTCCAGCAGTAATTCATTCTATTATGAGAAGCATTGTTATATCAAATTAGCTGGAGAGTAGCCAAGTAAACCTAGAAAAAACGACAACACAAATCGTTTGTTTCAAATTCTGTTTCAGTGATGTTAATGGGTTCTTTTGTTCCATTAATGATACATTGTCAGTGAAGCTATATCCAAACTCTGGAGAACTGCCTGTTTGGAGATATAAGCCTGCTGCATAGGCCATGATAAGGGCAGTTTGTTCGCATCACAACGGCTTGTACCTGTATGAGAGGATCAATAATGCAATCAATTTGGTTCATCTGTGGTAAAAAATAATACTGACAGAGAATTTGTTAATGCATCTAATAGTGCTGTAATGGTTCCCAATAACTTTCCCAGACGTGCACACACACACACACACACATACACACACACACACACACACACACACACACACACACACACACACACACACACACATACACACCAATAAATAAATAAACAAATAAATAATTGTGTCTAATGCTGATCAGGCAAAACACAGAATATAAGAGGGCCCTGTGTTGTTTTATATAATTATTTGTAATAAGGGGCCATTTTTTCTGTGTGTGAGACAAAGATTGTTTTAAATATTAAATAAGACAAATAAAGAGTTGCCTTAAATTCACATGCATTACAGAAGATGACAGATGAGTTATATATGCAGTATACTAACAGATCTCAGAGTATATTTACTTGAATTCCATTTAATAAATGGGGAAATATTTTATAGAATGAATTTATTTGCAACTCCACATTATATTATTAAGGAGGAAAATCAGCCAACAAGTTACAATACTATCAGAGTCCACTAGAGTGGTCTGTTGTGCACATGCTAATCACTTATAACACTGGAAGCAAACTCAGGAAGCAAAAAGTATAAAGAATGTCTAAGAATGTCATGAAGGTTGTATTTACCGTTGCAGTTAAAGTTGTGTATCTTAACATGTAGAATCATGGCTATTGCAAAGAAGAATCCACACAGCAAATAACTAGTCATTCATTGATTTTATTTAAATAACCAGGTGCTGTAATGTGACTCCAGTGTAATTTAAAATGTAAGTTCCTTTAAAAGGTATGATATTCATACAGCATGTTCATACAGATGACACCTGATGAGTTTCACTCACATATATTTGTCTTTGAATGAAATCTGCTAAACCAGAAGAAGAGTTATTGAGTTTGATTCATATGTAAATGAACTGTATAGTCAATCATCAGCACAATCAGGGATGAGTTTTTATGGGTAATGTGGACCATACTTGTACTTGTACAAAAATAGGGGGGTGATATTGGGCATATTCATCTTCTACAGGTTCATAAATGAATCACACATATATAAACATCCGTCAAGATTTAAGTTTAAATTCCAGTGTAAATTCCAGTCACTGCTACAACCAAAAGCTTACTTTCATAAAATATTTTGAAATGATATACAGTGCTGATGGTGAATTCCAATGTGTGATTATCGTGCTGGTTCTTCTAAAGGAGAGGCCTTTTCCTCATTTGGTGATGCAACATGTCCAGACAGTGCAGTTGAAGCTAACCGTTAAGCACTTAACACTATGAGATAACATACATGTACACTGCTACATTATTTTTCTACACACTTTCAAAATGGAATGCTTAACAGATCTGTCCTTAACACTGTAATGATAAAATAAATAACACTGCTTTTACTATCGCTACAGATTTCAACTGTAAAAACCTTTGCAGTTTACCAGCAAGCCTTAAAAATCATTCTCAAACAGCAGGATAATGTATTTAATGAACCCGCAAAAAGGTTCTTCATCAAATAGGTCAAATATACATCCATCTTTTTTTCATCTTTGTGTACAAACAAATACAGTATTTTCTTCAGATAAAGACTAGCCAGCCAAGGTCAGTCAGGTGCTCTCCATAGCAAAGTCCTCTAATTCACTCATAGTTATGATATCGGTATGTCTTGGAGTGAACTTGACGTTATTGTCTGGATACAAAAAATCCCGGCCAGATTGTTCATGAAACCCATACACAGCATTGTTGTTATTTTGGCATCTCTGCCTATACGTCTCCTGCCTCCCTGGTTCCCTGCTTGCTTCTAGCTTATTCTGTTCTTCCACAAGTGTGGCTGGTGCTGACATCTGGGATGATGACCTCAAGGAAGGTAAGGTTGACACAGACATGGGCAGAAAGCCAGGGTACACTACATATGAGTGATTCAACACCTCCACGGGCTGTGGCTGTGAGAGGGTGCTCTGAGTCCTCTGACGTACATTGAGCTGAACATATCTACCTGTTTCAGGGTCAAAAAACATCTTTGTCTTGACCTGCACAGGCATATCCACCATGAAGTATTGCCCGGAGTTTGGATCTTGTAAGAGTTTTCTCTGGGTCACTGGGAAAGGATGGGCCACAAGGCTAGGCGCAGGAGGTGCATAACTCGGTTCAATGTGGTAGTGGGATATGGGAGGTGAGGCATGGACAGCATGATGTGTTGATCCTAGCTCCATAGGTGAAGAAGGCAAACTAGAGAAAGCTCGGATGGGTTTTGTCTCAAGCTGTCCTTGGCTATCAGAAGCCGTCTTTGTTTCTGCTTTCTTGATCCTCCTTGTAGTAAGCCTCTGAGCACGCCGAAGGGCCTTCTCGGATTTTGGAGGAACAGTGGGTGGTTTGCCCATTGATCTTACGTCACTGCAGGCTGATTCAGGCCGTTCATAACAGGATGATTCTGGTCTTTCATAACAAGATGATTCTGGCCTTTCATAACAAGATGATTCTGGCCTTGCATAGTTACTTCTGTTACTTTTGATCTCTTGTGAAGCTGTACTGCCTGCCATAACTACAGAGCTCCCTGCAAAACTCTCTACATCCTCTGACACTGTGCTGATGACCGACCGAGCTTCATCATCTTCAAACACTTGACTCCTTCTGCGGTAGCTCCTCAGATCTTTTTCAGCTGTGATCTCTGCTGAAGTCAAACTGTTTTGCGATTGGAGCTCTCTTGCTCTAGGAAGTCGATGTGAAGCCACTGCTGGCTCATGCAAGACTGGAGGATTAGCAGACTCTTTGGGATGATAGTCGTGGCCGTGCTCAGTTCTTTCGGAGCCACTCCAGATCTCTTTTGGAGACATGACCTTCAATTCCTCCGAAAATGATCTATGAAAACGTGGTTTAACAGCTTTAGTAACGGAGGCAGTCCTGATAGTGTTATCTTTCACTCTGAACATGGTGGGCTTCCCCATGGCTGGAGAGGATGCAGTGGACCGTGGCCTTGACGTCTCAATTTCAGGTACCTCTTTCTTTGAAGTAACTGTGTCACTTGAAAATGCTTCACACTTATCTTTTGGTTTTGGTTCACTTTCCACAGTACTGACAGTGTAGTATTCAAGCTCCTCCACCTTTTCTGTGTCATTTGTTTCTAGTGAAACTGCATTAATTCTGTTGTCTGCTTGCATATTCTCTTCATTATGTACAGTTCCCATTGAAGTTTGTGGTACATGAGAAGGTGTGTCTCTTTCCAGCAGTTTGTCATGAACACGTTGTCTTAAGACTGGCTCATTATTCTTGCTTGTGGCCGGCGACACCAAAGTAAGTTGTGGAACTGGAGACTGATGAACTTCATGATGTCTTTGATATCCATAGTGTTGCTCAGTCAAAGATAGTTTTGTATTTGATTGCATTTGGTTTGGTGATGTCTTCTCTTTACCACCTTTTGGTTCATTAACAGCAAATATTCGATCATCCGAGCTTTTAGCCAATGAAGAGGCTTTCGGATCGACAACAGTCTTTTCCTTGGGTGTGAACTGATTATGTCCCTCAAGTATTCCCTCCGTAATTTTGCTTCTCTGAAATGAAGGTCTCTCTCGATCATTGCGTTGTAAAGGCTTTGTTGTCTGACTTTGATTCTCATTACTCTTATTCCCAGTTATCTCTCTCTTTGCCTCAGCACCAGGAATGGGCCGGTTCTCTTGTAAACTTTTCTGTAGATCTGCAGATGATAAATTATACTTGCGATAGATTTCCATTTTTTGAAGTAAGTCTCTCTCACTAGTGTTCTCATCATCGGCAGAAATAACTCTCAATCTAGCGTAGTCTGCTAACGCTGATATATCTGGCTTAGTAGTCTTCTTTTCCTTCTGTATCATGTCTGACTTAGTGGAAGCGGCCTCTTTCTTCTTAGGCACCATATCATGGTGATTAGTTTCAATACAGCTTTGTTTATCATAAGCGTTTGCTTTTGTTTCTGGCAGAAAGCCTTTCCCTGGATGATATTGGTAAACATTAACACGTTCATCATGTCTGACCCGTAGACCTTCTCCAGTGTTTCCCATCTTCTCTCTAATGCTATGACTGTCATCTTTAACCACCATAGCCCCAACATTACTTTTTGGTTGCTCACTATCTTTCCTAACATTATCAGCTGTATATGTATCCCCCCTTTTGATTTGTGGCTGAGCTGTCCCTTCCTTTAGACTGACCTTCTTATTTGAGTCACCTTCTGTACCTTTTTCAACCAGATACTCTTTCTTAGCATAATCTTTATCCACTGGTGTGATTTCATCTTTAACATTTGCTCTCTGTTTCTGTGCTGCCTTCAACTTTGGACTTCTTTCTGAATCATCTTCTGTAAGGCTCGGAATGGTTTGAGGGTTTTGTCCTGCAACCTTCTGAGATGTTACGCTTTGAAAATTTGCATTCTTAGGCAACAGCACATCTCTGCCACTTACACATTCTGTCTTAATTTGTTTCTGTTGATCTAACATTCTGTCCTGGACTGTGGAAATGTTTTTGTTTAATTTGTGTTGATCTTTATTCATTTTAGTGTCTTCTATGACTATATTTGGAGCTTTAAACTGACTCTGGTCACCCTTTATGGTGGTTGTGGTATTTTTGGCCAGATCCTTACTAACACTACAATTCTCTTTGACCGTTTGCTCTTTATTACTGAAGGTGGTAACTGCAGTCTCACTTCTGTCTTTTGTTTCATTGATTGTCTTGAACTTGGCTTGCTCCTGTGCTGGGAGTTCATTTTTCCAGACTAAGTCTTTTTTGATGTCTTGCAAAGTTTTGTTGTCTTTTGTTGGGGCCTGTTCTTTACTCTGTATTTCTAATTTAACTACACCTTTTTCATTTCCATCTTTTATCTTGCATTCCAACTTTGGTTCTTTTGTCTTCATTGTTTCAGTAACTGCCTTCTGATGCTGAATTGGTGGTGTGTCTTGTTTGAGTTTAGATAAATGTGTTGTGTCTTGCCTATCATACGGAGCCATTTCTTTGTCCATTGTTGCACTGACCTTACTGTCTTTAACAGACATAGCGTCTTTACAATGGGACAGGGGTGTTTCTTCACAGGGGTGACTGCCAATAGTAGTAGTCTTACTAACATTTGTAGAACTAATTTTAGCTTTTTGATGATCATTTTCATTTTCCCCAAGTACTGTGTCAGATGTTTTACAATGTATGCTCTCATGTTCATTCTCATTCTGTCTTTTCTCTGTTGCAAAATCCATTCCCTGCACTTTCTGTACAACTTGCTTTTTCCCATTTAGTTCAACATGGTCATTTCTTGTATTCTGCTTTGGAGCAGTAGGCACAGCATCCCATCTGTCTTCACAAGTAGTCATGACCTTTGATTTAGGTGAAATTCGTTTTTCTGAACTATCCCGTTCATGTTGTAGTCCAAGCAGCTTTTTATCTTTTGTGTCTTTATCTGAAATCGTCATGATTCCATAAGTTTTTTGTGTCAATCCTATATTAGTTTTCATTGATTGAGTAATATGTTGCTCATTTTCTTCACCTTTCTTTGCAAGGTCAGGGGTGTGTTTTGGAAGCACATGTTCTCCTGATTCCTGACAATGTGGCTCTGCAACATCAACACTGATTGTGTCTGAAGATGTACTGCAATCGTCCAATGAGTTTTTTGCTAATTGCTCAGTGAGCTTATTTGTAGATTCTTCTGTTTCTTTTTCTTGCATTTTATCTGGTTCTTTTTGGTCTAATTTGCGATGAAGCCCATATTTGGCCAAAAGGCTCTCGTAAGATGAACTAATATTGCTCACCTCACTTGATCTATAATAATCATTTTTGTCTCTTGTGGTGGGAGAGTCATATTTTCTTGTTACAGGTTCGTTTTCTGTCTTGACAGAATGGAAAGATACTGTGGCTTCTTCACTGTCACTTGCTTTACTTCCAAGATGTTCTGTTCCTGTTTCCTCATTTTTATTACCAGATGTTTGTCCTTCTTTCTCTGTTCCATCTACTGAAAGCTGTTTTCCAGCAAAACTATGAATATCTTGGCTTACAGGCCCATCTGTCTTGGAATTATCAGGTATGCTTGACACACAAATAGTAAAAATAACAGGCTCTTCCTCGGAAACAACATCTGATTTGCTTGACACATGTATACTGTATATTACAGGTTCATCTGCTGGTGCATTGTCTTCTTTGCTGGGGATGTGAATTACTTTGTTTTCAGCACCAGGATTTACAACGTCAAAACTTTTGTCTTGTGCTGTCTGGCTATTCATCTGTTCATCTGTATTATTTATCGTAAGCTTTAATGAGGAGGGCTTCTCTGGTGATTTCTCATTTTCAATGTCTGTGGGTTTTGAGTAATGCTCATTCACTGTACTCTTGTCTTTGTCTTGTTTGATTTCATTAGATGCACCTTCTGCTTGTTCACTGAATTCACGTTTCCTATGGATCTGATTTTCATTGTATGGAGGTCTGTCACTATCTTGTTGAACTTGATTATCATTGCTTCCCGTGATATTACCAGATATAATTTGACTGTTTGGGCATTCTAAAATTCTGATTTCATGCTTTGAAAAAGAGTTCTGTTCTGTGTCATCTTTCTTCCAGTGTGGATTGTCTTCAGTCTTTTGTTCAGTCAATTCAAGTTCTTCTATCAGAAAACGTGCATTCACTTCAGCAGACACACTGTTTGTTTTCTCCTCCTTATTTGAATCTAAGGTTTGATTTCCATTTTTGGTTTTATCTGTGTTTTCAAATGGCTTTACTTTAGGTGCATCAACATGATGAAGCTGCTGAATAACAGACTCTTCACTCGCTTTAGAAGTGCTTTCAATTTGAACATTAACATCTTGTTTTTCTTTATTTTTGGTTTCTGGAGTCTTTCTTTTGGCAGAGCCTGATGCTTCATCAGAATTGACAAAGGCATCTCCACTTGTAGACTTTTCTCCATCTTTAGCAGAATTTCCCTCATATTTAGTTGGGGGAGCTGTTTTGCCATCTGAAGAGCCCAGTGTTGATTTAACAGGGTGAGCTTCATCTTTTAACCATGTCCAAGATGATGGAGGTTTTACTATTCCACACTTCTTTTCATTTGATTCCTTTAAAATCCTTTCTTCCCCAGCAAAGCTTGAGCTTTCATCGTGTGGATTTTCAACTTTGGGTCTGGTTGTTTCAGCCAAGTCTGTGTATTTATGATCAGCTGGAATGATGCTGACAGTAGTTTTATCCACATTGGCATTTGAGGGTGGTTCTTCGGCTTTGTTCTTCGTGTCATCATGATACTGGACCTTCTCTAAATTGTTGGACGTGTTAATAGTGCAAGGTGTTGTTTTTCCAAAGTCAACATGTTTAGGACTGTCCTCTCTTTTTGCAGCATCGTTTGGATTTTCTGAAGGATTTGCACTGAATACTGCGGGGGGTTTAGGAGAAATGTTTTCTTCAGTTTTGAGACCTGATGCCTCTTTGTTAAGTGACTTGATAGCTGGTGGGCTTGTGAGAAGTGTGTCAGGAACTGGTTCATGTTCACTTTTATTTACAGATTGCTCTTTCTGGTTCTCTTTGGTGGACTTGCTAATTTCATTTTGAACATCAGAGGTTTCCTTGTCTGCTACAGTAATCCTTTCGGATTGAGGCTGCATCCTTTGAATAAGTGGTTGTACTTTTGTCTTTTCTTTCTCATTAGTAGCAGGTTTCTCATCTTTCAAAGGTTCAACTTCTGCCTGGAGTCCCATAGCTCTTTTGGGTAATGTAATTTCTTCTGTGGACAGAGGATCCTGGTTTTTGTGTTCTTTGTATAAAGTTACGCTTGAATAAGTGATGTCTTGAAAAAGGTGATTCAGCTTTTCTGCAGTTATTTCCTTCTTTGGTGACAAAACGTCCTGTCTCGTTTGTCCTTTTTCACTGTTCACAGATGCATTTTGCCTCACTGCATTTCTCGATAAAATACCTTGTTTAGCAAGTCCCTTCTCTTTAATGGCTGAGATCTCCTTCTGAGCATGTGCCTTCAATTTTGAAGTGAGCATCTCTTGTTTGATTTGGCCTCTTTCTTTGTATGAAAGTGGTTTTGGTGTGACTTTTTCATTCTCTTTATTAATACAGGTGTCTTTCCCTGTTTTGTCCTTTATGGTTGTCCCAATGTTTACAAATCCTTCATTTTGAATATGAGACTCCTTTCTGATGTAACCATATGATACATCAGTGTTGACGTCATGCTTGTAGAGGTAGGCAGGATCTGGTGTTGTTTGTTGCTCTTTAATCTTAGATGCATCAGTTTTGCATGCTGTTTCTTCAGCTATATCAGATGTAACTGGAAAAGCTTGATTATCTAATTTAGTAGGATCGCTAGCAGGAAAACTATGTTTATTATCTCTAAGTCTCTTTGCTTGTTCATTGTCTCGGATGGAAAGAATATCATTAATGCAAAATTTGTCTTCTTTTGCTTGTGAACTGTTATTATTTGGCTCTGTACTTTGCATGTTTACTTTGTTAATTTCTGCTTTCATGTCCCCATGCTTTGTTTGATATATCAGCTTGGGGGCCATAGAGTCATTTGGCATGTGTTCTCGAGTCTTGGCTCTATCCACTGTAATCAAATTTCTTTGAGTTGGTCTTGTTGTGTATGCTGTGTTTTTCTGAGGAATATCAGCTCTCTCTAATGTAGCGTGTGCATAATGGGTTTCGGCTGGTTGTTCTGATTTCTCTCCAGTTCGCTGCTGTTGTAATGGTATCCTTGTCTCGTCCATGTGCCTGTTGTCAGTTGCTGCGATATGCCACTGTTTGTTTGACTCATATTTGTACGGCTGATAGGCAACAGATCCTTCATTCTTTTGATATTTCTCCTCCAATGAGATGGAAGATTGGACTTTCTTACTCTGATCTTTTCCAGTAGTTATATTACTTGCGGCAAATTTCATATTTCTTTTAAATTGTTCATGTGATGTACTTCTGGTTTCTGAACTTTGGGTAAAGTTGGATTCTTTTGGGTGAGACGATGCCATTTTCTGCCGAGTATTATTTTGGAATTCATGTGAATTTTGAGATGCAGAGGTTGCATTTGTTGGATAACCTTGTGCAGGTTTGTTTGTGTATGGATATTTCTGTGATAATCCTTCTGTGCCCTGGTCCTCTTCCTCTTTTACAAGCCGACCCTGTTTTATGTCGTCATTCACTTTGTTTATATAAGTTTCCTTTCCTGTATTGTAGCTGCCGTTGGCTGAAGGTAAGTACTGCTTAGCAGTGGCCTTCCTCTGTTTATCCATTTCAATCAGAGTGGCTATCTCTCCCCTAAAAGGCAGCGATTCTTTAATTCCATTGTTATTAAACATTTCCTTGTTAGCAAAGTTAGAAGGTTCAAGGTCTTCCAATGAAAGGCTTTTTTCAGTCACCAGATTGGTTGTATATCCCAGATTTGTTTTTCTCACCACTTTATGTCTGTCTATGAGCTCATGATGACCCACATCTCTCCTGCTTAAGGCCTGTTTCTCTGATATTTGAGCTGACAGACTATGTGCTGGTGGGTGTAGCGTGCCGGCTTTTGGAAAGATGTTTTCTATTTCCGGCCTTGTAGGGCTAGGTTTTTTACTGAGGCCATAAATGTGACCCTCAGAATTTCCAGTGCTTTTAATCTGTGCTGAAGATGAATATGGTGAATAATCATACTCTTCGCTGCCTTTGTTCAAAAGTCTATCTGGGTGGAGAGAGTTTCCATGTGAGCCCCCATATGAGATCTTGTAATTACCTGCACTGTAATGGGATGCTATTGTCATGTTATCGTGTAATCCATCTGCATACTCTTGGTGTTGTACAGTTTTGGATACACTGGCTTCACAGGTTTGCAGGACTATGTCACCAGCTTCCCAACTGTCCACAGAATGCTCCTGAGCAGTGGCTTGAGATGCTGATGTATCTGAAAGCCTGGATTCAAGATCATCCAGCATCGATGGCTGTTTATTCCTGTCTGTTATCTCTAAACCTTTAAATTTAGAAGGACTGTATGTGCTCTTGACCCGTTTTCTATTGTCTTTGAGGTTGAACAACAGACTTGATGCTTTGGATTTGTAGCTGTTCCGTAGTGGTTTCAGGTCAACGTCACTCTGACCAGAGTAATCAGAAACAGAGGATGTATGTGCATATTGCAGAACTTCAGATGTTTCTGTCTCTTGTCTTCCATGAATGACTGGTGTCAGAAGCTGAGAGATATTGAATGGGGTTGAACTACTCATCACCTGATTGTCCCCCAAGCTCTCTACTTTGTGCTGAATGTCATATGTGTGCCTGCTATGAGAGAGCAAACTAGAGTTTGGTCTGTGTGTTTTCACATTGGTTGGTGAGACTGTGGAGGGCCGATTGTTTGGTAGTTTGCTTCTTGTGAAATTATTATTCGTTTTCCATGGAGGACAGTTAGAGGCCATCTCAGACTCACACCTCTTCTCTATGGCTGGGGCTTTTTGGACTACTGTGGATCTGGAGCGCTGAGTAGGAACCACATCCTCAACTTTTCTTCGGTTAAACCGTCTACTTTCACTTGAAAATGTGTTTGTGGTGGTTAGTTCTTTATACAGTGGAGAATCATACCACCTAGGAAACTCACTGGCTGACACAAACCCCAAAGGTTCTTCTCTTTCAAGGGGGAACCGTTTGTAATCCTTCCACAATTGAAATGGACTGAATTCACTGTGGAAGAAAAAATTAGTGGAGTTCAGTGCTTGGAACTTTGTTTTTGAGGATTTCATGAGGGAGGTTGTAGTGTCCATCTGGGCCATCGAAGCAGCCGATACATGAAAATTATTTCTGTAAGACTGAAATGGACCTGACTTAAAATTCTGTTGGTATGTGGAGGAGAATTCAGACAGTTCTCTCTGAATGCTCAGCAAAGCTGACTTGTCCCATGACCCATTATTATGGTCTCTGTATCTGTCTCTTAGCAGTACAGCATCAGGCGTCCCACTGTCACAGTAGCCCTCTCTTGAGCTGAAGGCCTTAATGAGGGATGACACTCTGGATGTGCTTCTCCTTTGTTGCCATGTTGCCTCCATAGAGCCATTGCTCATATAAGACGTGCGCTCATCACTGAGAACCTGCTCTTGTGCTACATCCACATAGGAATGCTGGAATGTTGAGGTCACCTCAGACTTTCTCTCAGTCTCTCCATACTGAATACCATAAGAAAGGGTCTCCTGGCAAGTGGTCTTTAAGACTTCCTTCTGCTGAACTTCTTCAGCAAAAGCCTTGTGGCGTTCAGTAGGGGAAGAAATTTCAGAGTCGTTATAGATGGCCTCCTCTCCAATGCACAGGCTCCTGAAAGCACGGTCAGTGAGGTTGCTCACTTCCCTGTCTGTCTCATCCATGAAGCTACCCACGCTGGATGTGTCACTGAAGCCATCAGAGTATTTGCGGTGGCCCTGCATGTTTCCCCGCCTGCTTGTGTGGCGCTTTTCCAGAGAGCTCATTTCAAAAGTTCGCTCACATGAGCAGGGCACAGTTGTCCCTATCTATCTTTTGAGACTGGTTACTTATGGTGTCTTGCTTTTAAGTAGTTCACCTTTCAAAAGGTGATTAGACTTGCTTTCTTTCCTGCAACAGAAGCACACAAGTGTGTCAAAAATTGTGTGCACACTGGCAGTAACATAAAGAGCCTCAAAAGACACATGTTCAACATTATTTCTAAGGAAAAATGTAAATTCATCATAGTACTAATACATTTTGCTGCACAGTGAATATTATCTATGGAGCTCCTAAAGTGTGTACAGGCTATCTCCTCCGTATGTCTTAAATATGACCTTCATGCCCATGTGGTTAACTGAGCCAAGCTGTTGCTATGCACAAGAAGGACTGTAATGCTCACGTGAATTATTTTTAGAGTAGGAAGACGCTTCCCATTTTCACCCTAGGTTCAAACACTAAACAATTTGACTGCCAATGTGCATGGACGGGAGACATTCTGTAATGTTTCAGTTAATGTCCATTTTAAAAGTGAAAATGGTTTGTAGTTGATTAAAGATTTTAGCTAAATATTTAATGTAGGCCTAAAATATGCATAAGTAAAGCCAGTATTGTAACAATATTATAGAAAAAATATTAGTCTTGAAAATGGCAAAAGAAAAAGAAAAACAGAATGTTTTTTTTTGTACAACCTTGACAGATCAATGATATTTTATAGTGTGATCTTCTGAAAAACTCATACTAATGACAACACTAACAATTATAAATGTATACATCATAACCAGTCCCATGTTTGATCCCTCTCCTGAGCATCACAATGTATGTACAATATTTCATTTGCATTAATAATGACTAGTGAATTAATATTCACTAGTCAATCACAAATATTTCTTGGCTTACGCCTGGTTTTTTAAATTGAGTAATATTCAGAAACACCCTTTAACTCTCTTAACACTGTTACAGTTATTTTATATGTACAGTAACCTTGAAGTTAAATATTTAATCATCACTTGCCATTAATTTTGCAGCTGCTGCACAGTCCAACACATGGCCCAGAATAACTTTCTGATCCTCTTTTATCACCTGGCTTAGACTACTACTCAGAAATGAACACTACCATATCACTTTCTGAACTGCATCATGTGAAAATGCACAAATGTTCATGTAATCATCTTAAACTATTTATAGTATGAAAATTAAACACTAATTAGTGTTGATCTGTACCACTGAACCAGACAGAAACATGTTTCATTCTCTAATAAATGAAAATAATGAAAAATGTGTGTTGTTTCTGTTTTACAATAAATTAATTGAATTATAGGCAAAAATAATATAAGTATATATGCACACTAGGGGCTGACATTCTATTTTATATTTGCTGATTAATTTGTTCTTGTAGAAGCACGAAAAGCACACAGTCAAAAAGTTTCTTAAAGGGAAAAGGTCAACTCGTCACACTGCAAGTTCTTTTTTTTTTAATGCTCAACAATGCAGTGCTAGTTGTGACTGATCTATACTGAACTGCTTGTTGGGCTCCTTTATTTTTGCTAAATGATCCTTGACAAAACTTGATATGTTGAGGCCATGCTTAAAATGGGCGTTACATACTCATTTTCACAATGTTACAGCATTCCCTCCGTAAATAGATTAAAGGTTATGCTTAATAAAAACAACAACTGGATGAATGAGTTTAGTAAATCCATATCTGAAGCATGTAAATTATGCATTTGCTTTTTTTAAATTGTATGTATTTATATATTTTTGTGTGCATGTGAATTTGTTTGTTTGTTTGTTTTTTTGTTTGTTTGTTTTCTAATATTTAGGTAAAACAAAACTACTGATTTCTTTGTTACTGCAATTCATTTATTCACAACAAAATCATTTTTATCCAGATTTAAAAGAACTTTCAGAAGCCATGAGACAAATATCACAATGCAGGAACAAAGTGAACACTCTTCTTACCGTTTGGCTTTGTATTCCATTTTAGCAGTTAAGTTGTTTCTGATTCTTCAAACAAAAGGTAATCACCATCCATACCATACTGTGGGCAAAAATCCATATTGTGTTGGGAAGTCAAAACTCTGCAGAAAAGGGGGGCTTCTGTAAAAATCTGTCACATCACTCTGTATCACCACATCTGTTGTCACTCTTTTCTGAAAGGGAACAAAGAGCAGAAGCAAAGCACGGTTACTACAAAGGCCCCTGCTGCTCCACTGGAGAGGTGACGGTAGCCAGGATTGAGCGGCAGAAAACACTGAAATAGCAGTGGCTTCAGGGACTGAGTGCACTGAGCAGTGACATAGGCTGAAGTCTTATGCTAGAACACATATTGAAATAACCATTTGGTGTCAAGTGTCAAAGCAAATTAAATGAACCTGGTCCAAAGCTATTTTCACACTCAAACCTGGTGCAAGTTACCTTTTAGCAACTGTGAAGATCATTTTTCCAGTGGAAGAAAAGATTATATTTGAAGCAAAAGCAAATATCCTCTTTGTGCAGTTGTTGTGGTGTTTAGAAGGTTTCTAAGTAGAGGCACATGTGCCCAGGCGTAAAAATAGCTTGTTGCCTCACTTATAAGTGTCACTCACTTTTTTTGTAGGACAGTGCAGTTGGTATCTGGTCACTGCTTGAGATCTGTACTAGTTAAACCCAGTTAGTATCTACTGTAAAATTGAAAAAATGCATCCACTGTACTCTTGAACTCTGGAACTTCAATGCAACCACTGAACCTAAATGAGTCCTCTTCAGGTATGCACAGCTTTAGGTCTGGCCAATCTATAAATTGACCAGAAAAGCTCTTTTCATTAATCTCTCTCTCTCTCTCTCTCTCTCTCTCTCTCTCTCTCTCTCTCTCTCTCTCTCTCTCTCTTCTGCAGGAAGGGAGAATCCCCAAGCCCACCACCCCACCCGAATCATTCCATTTTCAATGGTTTCCAACATCCAGTCCTCCTGGCACTTTGCACTCCGGACACTGCTATAATAGGACATGGGTGCAATGGATACTTTCCCAGGAGTCCTGGCTGTAGTCACATGCTGGCTGAAAGTGGGTGATGGACACACACACATGGGCAGTAAGAACAGCAGGGTTGACCATCATTCACTGCAGTCGCCTACACTGCTCTTTAGTGTTGTGTTCCTAAGCTGTGGTAAAAGCAGTTGCACCCCCACTGTCCCAACCCAGCAGATCCCTCTCCATTGCTCCGTAGCCTCTGAGTGCCTCAAGCTATGTTTTATGGGCCACAGACCAAAACAGAAGCCACCATTAAGTACTCTGAATAGAAAAGATAAGTTCTTGTCAGAATGAAAGCTGTTTATTTTTTTACAGAAACAGTGGAGGTGGGTTTAGATATATGCAATCTGTTTTGCTTTTGTAGAGGACTACTAGGAATCTTGTTTTCCTCTTGAGCTCCAATTTAGCAGGAGCTTATTAATAACTGAAGTTCTTGGAATGACTTTCCATGCTTCATTTGCAGTAACACAAGAACTTCCATTTTAAAGTTCCTGGCATTGGCATAAAGGTTTACAGTCATCAAAAAACATCAATAAATGCATTAGTCACACCTCACACACAATTCGGTGAAATTTACATATGACCAGAGCCCCTCACAGAAGAAAGAAAACACTGACCGTTTTCAGTCTGTGTATAAGCATAAAAGTGTTCCCTGAGAAAGGTTTTGCATCAACACACTTTGTCTCCTGTTTTTAAAGCATATATATATATATATATATATATATATATATATATATATATATATATATATATATATATATATATATATATCTTCTTCTTCTTTGTCTTCTTCTTCTTCTTCTTCTTCTTTTATAAAACTCTATTGATGTTATGTATTCAAGTGGATAAATAAATATTACATATAACATCAACAAATTTTTGCTCAGCGTATTTTAGACAAAATTATAAATGTATTAATGTAGATTAATACTAATTAATAAAATACTGAATATTACATCAATACAATTTTCCATTTTACCCAGATTTTGTTTGTGAAAAAACCATATTGATGTAATATATGTTATTAATGCAGATTAATAATAGGTAATAAAATATTGTATATTATATAACTATTTATTTTTCCTCAAATATGCATACATATTTAGACAAAACTGTATTGATAATAATAATTGATAATAATATTTTGTAGTGTATGTTAATACAAATTAGTGAAATAATGTATATTACCTGAACACGATTTTCCACAAATTTTCCAGGTTTGTTTTGGACAAAACAGTTTTGATGTAATATAGCTGAAACAACTGAAATATTGGACATGTCCAATATTAAATTCAATGCATAATGCATTAGTGTAAACGCGTCAGTGCAGGGATAGAAACCACCTTCCCTGTCTACCCCTTATAGTTTTTCTGCTTTCTTTTTTCTTTGTATTTTTTCTGACTTACTTCTCCACACAATTCCAAGGTGCTGCAACATGTTGAGTGGGAAATGCAAATAAAGGCAGTTGTATAAAAGCAGCTTATATATATGTCAAAAGCCGGGTCAAAAAAGGTTTAGATACACATTAGCACTCACAGCAGATCTGATCAGATCAAAGCAAATTAATTCACGTGCCAGTTTATTTACAAACCTCTCTTTGATTTTTCCCTAAATTAAATGTAATTTGTCTCATTTTTGGTTTTATCCAATTCCTTTTTTTTCCAGATTTATATTTTTAGATGTTCTTTTTTTCTTAAGGCAATATGCATAATAAAAAATGTGTAATCACTGAAATCATAGAGCCCTATTTATTATAAGTGACACAGGGATAATTAGGCTAATGTAGGACATTTTTGCTTCACTCTAATCTAAGAATGGACATGGGGTTTTGATTACAAGCCATCACAACTTGTGTTAACCCATAGTTTTATTGACTTTTATTTGAGGTCCCAAATCCCCCAATTCATTCAGGAAATTCAAGTGTGCGTGTGTGTGTGTGTGTGTGTGTGTGTGTGTGTGTGTGTGTGTGTGTGTGTACTTTTCCTTTCCTAAATGCTTACCTGGAATCTGTATGAATAAAATGTTATTGAGCTCTGCTAATTTATTAGCAACTAGCATTCACCATGGACAACATAACATGCAAAATGCAGACGGGATTTCTTTTCGTTTCACCCACCTCCTAAATTAAAAAAAAAAGCCAGCTTGTGTTACAGATTTAGATACACATTTAGATACAGTGCATTTCACAGAGCACCTCATTTTCTGTGCTACTGTCCTGCTACTGTAACCAAAAAAAAAGATTTGATCTAAAGGTGAAAATAAATCTGTTTCCACAGAGGGTAAGATATAACATTAAATGGCCCATAATGTCTGTAATTGGAGGTAGGCTTTAGCTGAGTGTGACTTTTCTTTCTAGTTCTATCTCATTTTCACGGTTTATTGCCCATCTTAAAAAAAAAAAACAAAAAAAAAACATTTATGATTAATGTTAGCTGGCTGCAGCTACAGAAAATTAGCTTATGTGGTTAACCGCAATAACAATGTTGTGAGTTCTCCAAAGGCAGTGTCTAATAAACAATAATTTAATTTTAATAATAAACTTCATAATTTCAAAATGAACTCATAACAATATCCCTACACAGCTACACAGAAATTTTCTGTTCTGAAAAGTTAGCTTTTTTAAGTTGATGTTATTAACTTAATACACCCCCACAACCCCCACCCCCCCATGGGAGCATCCATAAAAATGCTACAGCATGAAGAATTAAACTTGTGTGTACAAACAGAGGCCCTACCCTGTGTTAGTACAGTGCTCCCAGTAACATTTACCCAAAGAGTGTACACTACTATGAACAGTACTTGCAAACACTGCAGCCTTTGAAATGAGTCAAGCATCCAAGATAGTCACGGTACATGTACAGTAGTGGTAGCGTATAACTGGGTCAGAGCTAAATTCAGCACATTGTTCTGTAGAGGCCGTGTGCTGAATGAGATTCTGTGAATTATATCAGATTTTCTGAGAGTTTAATAACTATGATCACAATTTAATCAAATCCCAAACATGAAATCAATTTGATATTGACCAAATAGTCAAAATCTAATTGTTTTCTTTTACAGGAAATTGCAATCACAGAGGCACTAGCACTGAAATCCCACTTACACTAGGAGACCATCCAGTTTTTTCCTGCCTAAGCGTCCCACTGCAGAGACCAAGGCAAGCTTCTTCAGCTTTATGAAAAGCTAATAATTATTACAGTTCATAACAAGTATTTAAGTCATCCCAGTATTTGCTACATTTACATATTTGCAGAGCTCATCTGCAAAAAGCCGCTGAGACAAATTAATGCCTGGTGCTTCAAATCAAGCCTGTGCTGCTAAAGGATATTGATTGCATCAGGGATATCAGTTGGTCCATGACTTGTTAATCAGACCCTGCCTTCTCATAAATAAAGCTTGAGCTAAATTACTCCCCCTTGGGAGGGCCAAATGATATTTCCTTTCATTAAAGTACTCTATTACATCACCGTCTTACCTGTCAAAGGGGCAGGGGTTTTACGCTGTTATGTCATGTGAGGTGATTTTATCCACATTTACTCTTCTTCACTTTTCCTGCTTAATTTCTGGTTAAAGTCTGCCATGAGTCAGGAATTTTAATGACCGATAGTATTTGTATACTCATTGTTTCGCTACATTGACATTAAATTACATTTCCAAGTAAGTGAAGGGTTTAGAGTGATAGATATCATCAGTTGCTCAAGCTATGCCATTTTGTGGGGGAAGCACTAGAGCAGGCTATTCTGTACGTAATCTGGGTTATTTCCTCAAATGTATTTTTTTCTAAGTGCCACAGTACTGGTGCACAGGTCTTTAGGACATCTAACAGTATAATTATAAAACCAATTGACTGAGAATAATTTGCCCTAATGGCAGACCCAATAAACAAGCAAACTGAGCGAGTGATTTAATGGAGGAGGTTTTTGTTGCCTTGTGAGTGGCCCAAATGAGTTTAACAAGAGCCAAGTGCCCCCATAGGACAACAAGTCTCCTGCACATATGAAAGTGCATTTGCTTTGATTTCCCTTGATTCTCACCCTGCAAATAAAAGCTCAAAGTGGTGTTCCTGGAGCATGGCCCAGTGCTTAACCACCTTAGGCCCTGACTGGATGGTCATGATGTGGTGATGAAATCTGTGAAGACATAGCTGATGCAAGGTGCCTGCCTGCCTGTCTTATTGTTTCTGTATCTCCCGCTGACTCATGTATTACATTAACAAGTCATTTACTCATTGACAGAAAGCCTCTCTCCATGAGCTCTTTTAATCTGCACTCATATGAAATGCTGGATTTCACTGCAGGAGTCAAGTCTGCGGGTGGGCAATGTCTTAGACTCTAATTGAATAACAGAAAGAATAAATCGGTCTGTCTTATTATGTTTACGGGTGATGACTTGGTCGTAAATTTAAATTAATGATAATGTTTGCCCAATCCATGAAGGGTTATTGCACACACACTCACCTCTGTCCATCTCCAATTGGTAACGGAAAGGAAATTTCAGCCATGTTCCAAGTGCTAACCAGATGGTGTCAGTGTGGAGTCCTGCTGTAGAGCAGGGGAATGCAGCTGCTGTGCTGCTGTGCTGCTGGCCAGAAGGATCAGAGGTAAGATCAGAGCAGGCAGACTTCTTGCTGGTCTCAATGCTCTGAAAAAAAATAGATGATACTAAATCTGCCTCAGTAAGTCTGCTTATGTTTCACTGATTTTGTTTGTTCAACCTAAAAGCAATCCTTATGTGGCAGTTTAGTTGTTTGAATAATTTTAAGTCAATAAACACAACAGTTATTCCTAGACAAGGCTCTGAATCCACGTTGACTCTGTTCAGGACAAAGTGGATAAGATAATGATTGAAAGAAAAACAACAGTTCAGACGAGCAAAAGCAATGGTTTGCAATCATTTATACGTGAAAAACACTTCATACCTACATTGAGTACATTTTAAAGAAATGCATCAACAATTATTATCCATACCTGGAAACAGCATACATGTTTTATCTTGTATTGACCTCTGACTGATGGTATACTAAGACCAAGATATTAAGACTAAGACTGGCCTTTGGACCCTTATATTTTTCATAATAATACTTTGTAAATTTAAATAGTGTTGGTATCACTTTACTAACACTTTACTAATTAAATGTACTAAAATATTGTATTTGTTCATATGAATATTCAACTCAGCTGTTGTCCTGTTTTCTCACACATCACTTTTCTGAAACTTATTTTCTAAGCTATAGCATGTCCTGTCATGTGGCTGTCAAATGATTAACACAGTGAAGCATTCAGCTCGTGATTAACTTTCAACGTTGCCAAATTTACCCTGTTGGTAGACAGATCTTTCAGATGTAATGTAAGCCTTGCTTTTCCCTGCACAAATTCTGCTTGGTTTAAATGTTCTGTGCAAACTTATCACAGTGTGATAAATAAACGTTTGGGCTTCCCTTGTCAAGATATCTGTTACTATGAAAAGCTAAGCGAATAAAAGATTACCATGATTTACAAAGGGCATGAAGTTTTTAAAATAACTTAAAAAGGGAAGGACTCTGCACAGTCAGCACTTAGTAACACTCCCTTTGGCAAGAATCACAGCTTGTAAACACTTTTTGTAGCTAATCAGCCAAGAGTCTTTCATTTCTTTTAGGGAGATTTTTGCCCATTATTTCTCACGAAGCCTTCTAGTTCTTTGAGTTCTATTCTTGGTCCATGTTGCATGCACTGCTTTTTGAGGTGTATCCACAGATTTTTAATGACTCCATTAATGAAGGTCACATTTATGTAGGTGATGCTGCACAGCAGAGTAGTGTGCCATCTCCTCAATGTCAAAACAGATTTTTCATGAAGTAAAGGTGGAGTTCTGCAATCAAATGTTTGTTAACTCAAACTGAGAAAACTGCTACCTCAAAAGGAATTGCTCTCTTCTTATATCCCTCTCCTGCTTTGTGGGCATGAACAAGACACGAGGTAATATGTTCACTTACATTGTTGTTTAATGTTTAATTAACATTAAGTAAACACGAAACAACCAAATCAATACATGTTTTCACATGAAGTGTGGACTGGTAATAATGATGAACTAAGTAAAAAAGTAACAACAGCATTATTACATGTTCTTGCCATTTGTTCATGTAGTGCATTCATACATAATGGTTAAATAAACAGTGTTAATTGGCTCTAATGACACTTATTTTAAATGATAAAATTTTTGCTACTGCCTACCACTAACAGCACAGAATGCAGTAAAAAAGTAATTTACTTTTCCTTCAGTCCTGAGTCAGTCATTAATGTTTAGCTACTTTTTGGGGTTTCATTGTGTCATGTTGTGTTAGTTCAGCTTTTTGTTGGTCACGCCTCTACTATTGCAGCTTTAGTCTGCAGTTCATGTCACTACCTTAATTAATACAGATGCTTCAGGTGATTTCTTAACATTTGTTAAGCATTGTTAATGTATTATTCATGTCTTGCTCATGTTAACTAATACGTTACTTTATGTAAGATAGACAGAACTTAATGTATTTGTTGCCATAACAAGCTCTGAAACATTTGCAAAAGTAATTGTGGGCTCAAACCTCTTGCAGTGCTCAAACATTTGTATGATTCTCATTTACTGTTAGTTTTATTTTACAAAAATAACACAGAAATTTTACTTAAAAAGTTCTTTTTTAATTTTTTTTAGTAGTATTTTAATTTTTTTTAGAAATCAGTTAATCTACTCACTTAATTATTCCAAATAATTTAGTAAACAGACATTTTGACCTGGAGTGACACTGCAATCACTATGTTGGATGAATATCAGAAACACACATTTTGCCACCCGATATTTATTTATATGATTATCAAAATTGCAAATCAAATATTGCTATGGTAAATGTAAATGTTCCACACTAGTTTGAAAATGTAGTTTAGGTTTCCTTGTCTAGGGGCTATACATAAGCTTGTTGTGTAATCTCACTCTCCTTGGCAAAGCTCCACAGTCATGGAAACCACCAACTCAGCACATTGCCCTGCCCAATAAACGGTTATGCTTCTAACCACAGTGATGGGTGGACAGGCCGTATGGGCGTAGGAAAGAAGGGGAAAAGCCAGAAAAATTGAAAACATTCCTGACACTCCAGAAAACAGGCTCTCCCTGAAATCTTTGTGAAAGTGGGAATAATAATTAACTGCAGCTTCCCAAGTCGTACTGCACTACTGATCCTGAACATGAAGCTCTTTCACACTGAGATGAGTTTGTTTGGGGTTTCCTGAACAAAAGAGACATTGTGAGGAGTTAGCCCCCCAATCCTCAATCATTATTTAAGCTGGGAAATTAAAGCACTAAGACCTGGCCACTTCAATTCGGTGTAGGTCCAGCTGCAAATTTGTGCTGCTTCCAAAAACTCCTCTCAGGAAATGACATTTCCTACAAATGCTTTACTGGAGAGGGGAGTGATTAAGGAAGAGAGAGAAAGAGCGAGCCAGAGAAAAGAAAGAGTGAGGGAGAGGGGTGTTTCTAACTGGGAACAGAGCACGCACTGTTCCACATTACTGACACACACACACATGCACACACACACATACACACACACACACACACACACGGTGAGAAGGAGAAAGGGAGAGAGAAAAAAGGGGAGAAAATCCCAGGCACTTTCTTCTTGTGCTTGTTTAGCTGGGTGTATGGAGCCTTTGGTTCTGCAAAATGAAACTCTCATGTGTTCTGATAGTTCTCCTGACTAGGGCCTTTATTGAAGGTAAGCTTGTCTATTTGTATTTTGCCCTTTTAATGCAAAACCAGGAAAGAGTTATGCATTTCAGAAAGTGAATGTGATCAGTCATCTGTGGGTGGGGGGTGTTGGGGTGAAAACATCATTAAATGCGAGAAAGTTTAACAAACTTTTAACTTAAGTTATGCAAAGAGTTACTGCACAATATCAGCTGGAAGAAATAGTTATAATCATAAATATTCATAATCATTTTTACTGTTATTTATTCTAAACATCCTTAAGACAATGAAACATGTTAGTGCACTTTTTAATCCACAGGAATGTTTTACATTACATTTAAAATCATTGGTCAAATGAAATTACATTTCTGTAATATCTATCTATCTATCTATCTATCTATCTATCTATCTATCTATCTATCTATCTATCTATCTATCTATCTATCTATCTATCTATCTATCTATCTATCTATCTATCTATCTATCCTAGAAGCTGAACTAATAGTAAGTTGCACATCAGGCCACTTTTTAGTTTATGTTGAAATAGCGCTTGTGTGTGATGTGGTTTTTATACTGAAAACAGAGCTCTGCTTAACCAAGTTGTGGAAATCGGTAATTGGGACTGAACAGAAATGCTACAAAGTCTTGCAGCAGCTGGAGACAATCTTCTTGTCATGTTTTCTCTCTCTCTCTCCTTTCTGGTGCAAGAAGACAGACAAATGTTTTCCACCTGCAGCTTTTTTCTGTTTTCTAGGACATACCGAGTTCAAACTCATCCAAAAATGTTACGCCCTTTGCCAGCCATGGGCAAAGGCCAGAAAAAGATCAGTGAAGAGCCTCCAGAAATCTGTCTTTTGTTTTCAGTATAGTGTGCTCTGAAATTCAGACTGAGACTTCTTAGCTATTATACTAGTTATTTGACTGAATTTTTACTCTTGCATGCTGGCAGATGTGCATGTTGGTAGATTAACAGCAGACTTAGCTGACAGACAATGGATGAACTCCTTTTAGCCATTTATTTTTCATTTAGTCACTGTTGACTTGTGGAGTCATTCGTGAAGTTATTAATAAGAATGCCTAGTAGACAGAATTAAGATTTATTAAGACCATTATTAAGGCATGAAATGTTTGTTTTTCTAATTACTATACATTATTTAGTTAGTATGATGTAGTAAATACACACATTATACAGCCACAAGTGGGCCTCCCTGACAAGGTAAACTCGATGTTTTCCAAATAAAGCGAAACTAATCTTAATGTACCCTGTTCTACCCTCCTCAAGAGATGACTGAGGCTCTGAATGTGACAGTGACCCCTGGGCCAGTCAGTATGTGTTTGGAGGGAGAGAATATCACTGTGTCCTGCTTGGTGTCTCAGAGGAAAAGAAGCACAAGTGTCCTGGTGCTGCGCTGGCTCTATTTTCCCACGCCTGAGGATGAGTACCTGGTGGTGAAGATGAACTTCAAGAAGGCTAAGTACTATGGAAACTACAGCAGAAGGTTTGGTCAGCCTAAGTTTCACTTGTGGGAGGAGATGGAAGGGCAGATGTACAGTCTGCTGATCCTGAATGTATCCAGAGCAGACAGAGGCAACTACACCTGTAAAGTGCAGGAGATACGTAAACTCAGAAACAAATGGAGGTCCTCCTCAAACGGCACAGGAACTATGGAGCTTCGAGGTAACACTGGCAATATAATTATAATAACAAATACAATATGACAAATTACACAAATGTTAAAGAAATAGTTTTGATGAATGAGCATAACAATGTGTTAATGATACTAAATAATGATAGAGTTCAACAAAAAGTAATACAAAAAAAGAATAATTGCAAAAGTGCAGTTTGCACAGTAATATCAGGTGGTTTGTTGCTAAGCTACTCTTCTGATAAGTAATGATTTTCAAAAGTATGTCTTTGTTGTCACACATCATAGAAATGAAATAATATTCAGTAATATTCCATATTTAATAACTTTATATCAGAATTTATCTTATTACTTCAGAACTTTAATTGGTCATAGGCCATATGTCCAAATGTTTGTGGACACCTCTTCTAATGATGCATTCAGTTACTTAAGTTTTACCCATTGCCGAGAGATGTGAAAATGCACACACGCAGTCTAGTCCCTGTAGAGAAGTATTGTCCACAGAATGGGACTCTCTGAAGCAGATAAACACAAACCTATTGACATCATGCCTAATGCAAGGTGTGGGCTGGAGGGGTATAACGCCTGTGTGCTGTGCTTTGCTGAATGCAACCAGATCCTCACAGCAATGTTCAAAAGTCTAGTAGAAAGCCTGTAACTGTGGAGACACTTACTCCAACAAAAGCAGGATGAACTCTTTTTAATACTCTTGATTTCAGAGGAAACATAAATAGCTGTCCCAATTCTTTGTACATATAATATCAGTATTTATTGAGTGTTTTATTACTGTAATTATCCATTTTATTATGGGTATTACTCTTAGAACAATACCCATATTGGGAACATATAAGAGCAGGTGTCAGAAGAATGATAGGCTAAATCATTATGATGGCTTTCGCAGCCGCAGAGATCCTAGTGCTTCAAGCTTGGTTCAGCTTCGTTCAGGACTTCATTACTCTTTCCAGGGAACACTGTGTGGTTATGTTGGAGGGGTGAAAGCATGGTATCCTGCCACGGTCAGGGCTAACCACAGCAGCTGTTTCCTCCAACTCACTCACCCGGCCATCTGAGCCCACAGTAGGTCTTAGCAGTAAATTATTAAAAAGTGTCCACAAACTCTAGTTGTCTGGTTGTCGTAAGTCCACTATTCTTCACACTGAAATATAGGCCATTGTCAAGTATGAACTGAAGTTCGTTTTTAGCTTATGGTCTGCAAAATCAAAAATTGTGAAAGAATATTATGTATAAATGTCCCCCACAGGTCCCAGAGAAAAATACCTCATGCATTAGCTTTAACAAGTACATGATGTTTGGTGTTCTCCCCTTCTCTAACCATATACATCATTTCCACTAAACGTGCTTTAGTTGCCAACACAAATAGACCACACTGCTGTAAACGTGAGGAGCCTGGACATGCTGTGAGGACAGAGCCGGGAGGATTGGCTAGTGTGCAACAAAAAACATTTACTCTGGCTCTTTTAGGAGTTTTCATATGCTGTTCAGAGAGTGAAAGGTTCCATATCTTTAACAGTGGATTTATCATCTAGTTGATAAGTGGCATTTGTCTAAAGCTTGTGTTTCGCATTATACTGTGCTGTTTTTAGGGTTGGTCGAGATTTTGATGTATCTGTATTGAGATATAAACAGAGTAAGATATGGACTGAAGCGATATCGTTTATATCAGGCATTAAAGTTTTTAAATAACATTAAATCTTGTGGGAAACCTTTGTTTGTGCTCCCTTGGTGAGCTCCGTCCGTGCTCTCAGCTCCTCCTCTACTCTACTCCCCTCCATTCCCTCTTGTGTTGCAACTCAGTGTGTATTAAAAAAAAAGAAGAAGCAAAATTTCATTGTGTTTAAATACACTTAAAGAAATAAAGGATTTCATGGCGTGTCCTACTGTTTTTGTATTTTTCACATAATATATTGTGTTGAATATCGACAATCAGCTAAAATATATCAGGGTTTGATATTTTGGCCATATTGCCAAGTCCTAGATTTCTTTCTTTGATGAGTTTGATTTCTCATATTTTGTCTATAAATACTTCATTTTATTACATAAGACATATCAAGCATCCTTAAATACTGCAGAGCATGCAAGCAGCAGATATTTGGTGAATTAAAGGATGTGGCTTTGTGGGTGATGGGTGTTAGATGACCACAGATGCCTCATAAACAGCCATTTGTGTGAGACAAAAGCTAGTGGGAAAACAGAGTGAGGGAGTAAACAAAGACGAGGTAATAAGGAAGGAAGTGGAGATCATAGTTGTCCTCAGAGCAGGGAATTTCAGCTGTGAAAAACAACAAGCAGTGGAGACACCCCTTAAATATAGAGCAGACATAACCTCCACAAAATACAACCCTTGAAACATCAGCGAACTTTGCACAGTTCAGAAACAAAGCCAGGAAACAAACAAAACCATCCGACTGACTTATTATTTACATACATTCTTAAAGACAAAGGTGCCTTTAGTGTTCTTTGGAGGACTATCATGGAAAAATCCCACTTTGGTTTCTTAAAAAACATTCAACTCTATTGTTTTCCAGTCATCTCCATATTCCACGTTTGTTTCATACACTGTTAAAAATATAAAGTGTATGGATGCATACAACAGCTTCCTACCTGAAAAGGCATGTTATGGATGATGCAGATTAGAGGTTAGATTGGAAAAGGAGTATTTGCTTAAGAAATGATCTCCTATGGCATCACTCAATACAGCCCTATTCTGCCTAAATTTAAAGACAGTACTATTTATGAGGCTGCCTCAGATGTGCATCCACCTCTACAGAGAGTATGCTCTTATTACCTTCATGCAGACCTAGCGGAAAACTAAAGCTTAAACTCAGCTGCAGGCTTTATGGGGAGCTTTTTCTCCTAACAGCAAATGCAGATCAGATGTGTGGTTTGTATACCTGGTGCGAATGGAGCCTCTTATTAAAGCCCGTCGGCTCCTCATAGCTGGAGCCAGTGCTAATGAAAAGCACATGGGCCATGGAGAGAGATGCTCACCTTAAATCCTAGAGCTGGGGAAAAGAGCGATAAAGCAAGATGAGATTCCACTAAAGATTATTTTATTTATTGATTGATTTATTGCTATGCTTGCATTGCTTCAGTATGTCAGAATAGTATTGTAGCAATTGTGATAAAACATTGATCATTGTTACAGTATGCCGTGGTGTGTGTATACCTAAATGTGATTGTCATAAATGAAGTCAGTGTAAATGGAGAAGCTCTGTAGCTGTACTATGTCAGTGATAGCAGTCCTGCTGAGAAATGACCTGAACATCTGGATATCATTTTCTCTGACCTCTCTGAAAATAATCAGGTTTAAGAAGAAGGCCAGTCAAAGTTTGATGGACAGTGTGTGAGCAAAAATAATAAGAAACACTTTGGAGGACTTTGGAATGGATTTTATTGGACTCTCATAATCAATATGATGGTCTAATTATAAACATTAGATTAAATCAAAAACTCACACTGAAATGAAAGAGGGTCCATGCAAACTCCCTAATGCAGCTTTAATGCATTAATGGCTGTTTATTACTCCGTCAGTGATGCAGATTTATGGAAGCCCCATTCACAGGGCCAAAGGCTAAGTGTGTTGCAAGACCTCAAACACTGCATCCTCTACCAATCTCAGTGTCCTTGGCTTGGTCTTATTGAAGGCTCATCAAGCACACACCCTTCACCAAACCACCACGTCGCCATATGAATACAAAGCTTTTTGGTGTAAGTGAATAGTTCATCAAAATCATCAGAGATATGAAAGTATGTACAGTATGTTAACACCAGTAGAAAGGGACAGGTAGGGACTAGGGTTGCAACTGTATGAGATTTTCACAGTCTCAGAAAACAGTTTACCATTTCACTGTATACAGTATTTCATGATTCTTCTTCTTCATCTTCTTATTTTACATTGACCCTTAAAGCAAATAAAACACTTTACAATATTAAAAACAATCGAAAAACAATAGTTTAAACAATTTATTAATGTATGTCTCCCTTTAATAAATAGAATGTTAGGGGGGCTCTTTTAAACATTCGGTTTACAGCTAATAATTCTTACGGATTAATCAGCTGATTTAAGCGATTTTTTTTCCCTTTTGTTAACTCTAGTATGAACGGATGTGTTTGGCTGCCTTTTTTAATAGTGATATTAAAGAGCAACACCAGTTGCCATTAACGTCCTTTCTCTACATTCTTCAGGGTTCTGGAGGAGAGGTCCCTGGTTGTTGTGACATAATCTTGAAAATTAATTTCACAGACCTACCCAAACAATTTAACATTTGCTAGCCAATAGTAAAACATTGGTAGTACAGCATTAACATGCTGACTATGGCCATCATCTAGAATCACTAGTGCAGCATTTGCAGGCTGTCTACCAGCCTGTTCCAACATTGGTTCTTTAACGTTAGCTCACTTTCTAAGGACGTTATCCAGAATTGCTAACGCAATGTTAATTTGCTGACTACCTTAATATGCTGACAGCCTTATTAGCACTGTTTTTAAGCCATGCCCCTATCCCTAATGGCATCACATCAGATAAATTAAACCTAACTTTTGGTATAAATTCATACATTGTCAAATGAGCACACAACCAGCTACTGGACTTGCCTCCATTTTTTTTGTAATTTCACTGGCGTTGTCATTTAAGCAAATGTACTTGGTATGATAACCATTAGTTTCAACCCTAGTAGTGACTTGGTAGTGTACATTACAAGTGTGTGTTCTTGCATTCCCATGAAAGTGTAGTCTTAATTTAGGAACTTGAATTACTTGATTTTTTTTTTTATTACTCTGCTATGTGCACCTGAGTGACACATGAGAGTTGTGTAAATTCAAAGCATCTTTTATTTTATTGAAGATTGAGATTAGAAACATCCCTTGTAAATATCTTGCTGAACAATATGTGGTTACCATACATGGTGTAAGCAAGGGGGTTTCATTTTCATTCATAATGGAGTTAGCTGTAAAGGTTTAGGTTACCCAAAAGCATTGTAACCTTGGCCTACTGGTGCTGGTGGATGTGGCTCTCATTGTGCATATTAACCTATTTCACTCTTTATGGTTGCAGTGCACTACATAGCACCCTCCGAGAGCACAGATGATATATGGCACTTGTTTCAAGGTATGTTGTTTTCAATTCAAACAAAGACTAACCAAGTAAACATACTTTACATGAACAATTTCAAAATGAAGGTCTTTGTGATAACATATAAGCTTATGAATTAAAGTTATGAATGTTGTCCCCTGCGCTTATAAGGTTTCCACTCTGTGAAATGAGGAGTGATTTAGTTATGACCACAACAATATGCTTGAGTTTTAGTTTTAAAGAATACACTCTGTTTCTAGCAACAGACGGAACCAGACAGCTACTTGAGCACTATTTGATGGGAACAGACCACACAGTCCACATTTAACATCTCCAAAAGCAGCTCTCCTTTGGCCCATTCCTTTGGCCAACCATTTCCCATGAGAGCGCTCTCCACCCTGACTTGAAAGCGTTTGTTTGACTGCAGTGGAACAGGAATGCAATGGTTCCTATTCCTTCCAACAAAAGCACAGCAATGCAGGCATTGGCTTTTGTGTATACTGTATTAACAAAACATGAAGTAATGTCTGAACATTTTTGTCTGAATTTTTATACAAATTGATAAAAGTATAACACAAATCTTTGATTAATAATTTGGGAACAAACATACTGGGACACGAGTAGTATTAATCAGTAAATTCAGTTCCATTACCACAAGGACAGGTGTATACCTAGCACCTTTTGACCTTTTGTGAATGAATGGGCTCTAAAAATTTGCTGAATTTGAGTATGGTACTGTAATAGGATGCCACAATCAACTCTGAGTGGCATTATTGAAAACTGGAAGCATTTAGGAATTCAGCCTCCAGACCACATAGACTTACATATCACAGTTGCTGATTGCTGAGCCGCATAGCGTAAAACACTCAATAAGTGCAAAGGGTTCCAAACCTGCTGTTAGAGCTGCATAGGGGGGCAAGGCCATCGTTATGCCTCTGGATTTAGACTGGGATGTCATTAAAGCTCCTGTAAGTGTAATGTGTAGGTGTCCCAGTACTTTTGTCCACATATTGTACAGATGAACCCAGTCAAGACCCATCCTGACACGTCTTTTCTGTTATCTACCTTTATAGATCTGTATCTGTGTGCTGTGTTTATCTGCTCTGTTGGTCTTCTTTGTATGCTCCTCTTTGCTGTTGTAATCACATGCCAGCACATACAGCGCAAGCAAAGACTAAAAGGTGATTAGCCTTCTTTTTCATCTTCTAAGCAGACTCTGGGTTTAACTCCCTGATGGGACAAACGCACCATGTTACACCAATGAGTCCTTGGGCATCAAATGACTCAGATAAAGGTTCCCAAAAAGAACTTTTTTAAATAGATGTTTCTTCAAAATACATAGGTTCACTTGTTTTGTGATCTTCAAATAATATACACGTGATCAGCCATAACATTAAAACCAGTGACGTGAATAACACTGATTATCTGGTTAAAATAGTGCCCGTGGTGTAGAGACAAACATATTAGAAAGCAAGTAAACAGTCAGTTCCTGAAGGTGATGTGTTGGAAGCAGGATAAATAAGCAAGCATAGGCATCTGAACTGGGTCGGAGCATCTCCAAAATAGCAGGTCATTGTGGGGTGTTCCCAGTATACGGTGAGCAGTACCTACCAAAAGTGAACCAAGAACAGGGTGATGGGCATCCAAGGCTCATTGATGCAATCCATGGAGGCCCCACATCACAACTTACAAGACTTAGTGCCAGATACCTTCAGTGGTCTTGTGTAGTCCATGCCTTTGGTGGCAATAGGGGATGTACACTAGATTAGACCCGTGGATTTAATGTTACAGCTGATCAGTGTAAATGTCTCTACCAATGAAAAGTTTTTCCTTACACCATACAATATTTCCAGAACAGGTCATGTGACTACTTATTTACATACCAAAAGAATAATAAAAAACACCAATCAGCTACTCAATTAATTTAAACGATACCGTTATTTTGATCAATATTTAAAACTGGGTCCGGACTCTGTTTAGTGTTTATTGCTAATATAACTGCAAAAGTGTGTTTTCTATATGCCCCCTTTCTATTCCTTTACTAATAAACTATTTCTTCTCATATTCTTCCAGCAAGTTACTATTTGGTGAAGTGCTCTGAGAGCAGGTAAGCCACATTAAATAGCTGTCCACTGTGCTTTGCTGGCTGCCCATTCTTAGATTTCCTTCCTATGTTTAAATGTAGTTCTGGGGAAACAGTGACCAGTGTGGCCAGCTCAGATTGCAGTTCGCCTGGAATGCACAGGAAAGAGAAGAGACACAAAACTCTGTCCAAAGACATCACTGCACCACCTCCAGAAATTCCAAGGAAAGGTAGGAGCTCTTGTCCTTTGAACAGCTCCCATTAATCAAAATGTACCTGTATAGCACTTTTTAGCACTATTGTCAGAGCAGCTTTAGAGAAATCAAAAATAAGAAGGTGAACAACACATAAACATAAACATAAGACATAAACCTCCTGGTGAGCAAACCAAAGGGCAACAGTGGCAATCAAAATCTCTCTCAGAGCTGGAGGAAGAAACCTTGGGAGGAACCAGGCTCACGAGGGGGAACCAATCCTTCTCAGGTCAACTATTTATACGTAGTAAGGGGACATTGGACAGCCACATGTCTGCAGTAACAGTAATGTACTACAGTAATGTAGTAACAGTAGTAGCTTATGTAAGTTTCTACATACTTGGTGACGGCAGATGGGCCACTGGTCCAGGGCTGGGTGGGAAACTAATCCATGTCCAGCTCCCACTACTAAGACTGATAAAAGTCATTAAACCTGAGGACTTGTTGCAAGCACTCACTTGAAATTTCTTTTTACAGCTCCAAATAAACCACGCAGAACCAAACTTTTAAAAGCCCAGCCAAGAAGAACGTACACGGTATGACTTGTTTGATTTCATTTATACCAGTTATTCTCTCTGTTAGTATGAGAGTGAGGGCAATTTTAATATAGTTTCATAATTGTCAAACCTGAAGAATGTGATTACTTGATATAATCATGCGCATGTTTAATTTTATTTTTACAAATTTTATAATGTTTATATTCTAAAAGCCTCTTGTGTCATACTCCTCTTTTTGTCAACTGAATAATTACTTGCAGCAAAAATGCAACTGGGAAATTATTGTCTTTTTTCATATGGTTGTGTTGAATATATTGCTGTAGCATTCACCATTATGAGACTTCTAAATTTATTTGCTTTTATTGCTTTTTGAAAAACAATTATTTATTTAACAAGCTTAATACTCAATGTATTACCTTCCGCTAAAATGATTATAGAAGGACAGGAAAAAGGGAGGGAAAACCTTAAAATACATGTGATACTCTTCTCCAACTACAATAATAGTTGCATTGTGTGTTGGGCCAAACGGCACCTGGTCTGATTCACAAGATAATCAGATTAATTATGTGGCTGATGTGCTTTCCTTGAAGCTGCTGATTAACTGTGGAGTTTTGAGGACAGCACCAAACAGAAATAGACAGTAAACAGGCTGTGTTCGTGTGGGCTGTTTGTGGGATCTGTTTAAAAACATTTCTCAGAAAACCGTTTTTTAAATTTGACAAATTATAATTCAGATGTCATCTTGCCTGACTTGATCATGGGGGATTTGAGATGAAACTTTGAATACATAGCTGAGGACACAAGCAGCATTTTGTTTTTTGCAGCAAAACCAATCCTAAAATTGGGTCTATAATTTCATGTTGATGCATCCTACATACTTCCCGACTTACTCAATTCCAGCCCTTCCAGCCCTCTAACCACTTACTGTAGTCTTTACCCTACTGAAACGTCCTTCTCTCCGCTCTTCTACCCTCTCCCTGCCCTGAAGCCGAGGGTGGCAGATGACAGCCTGACATATGCTGAGCTGGAGCTGGTCAAACCATTGCCTGAAGCTAAAGTCAGCAACTCAGGGACTGCACAGCTGGAGCCCAAAGCAAACTGCACAGGAACTGTATACGCCCAGATCCTCTTTGTGGAAAAGCGAGTGTGAATTTAACTGAGACTGTTCCGAAGCAGAATTATTTATGAGACCTCCTCCTTTTGCTATTGTGTGTTTATTTGACTGATGTTTTACATAATTTCTAGTATAGTGGTACTAGTGAAGCATCTGGCAGATGTGTTTTCCCTTTCTTTTCTACATTGGTACATTCAGCGTTGTGCTCATGATGTATTTTGTTCTAATGATATAAGACATGTATGACATTTATTCTCTTTGTTAAAAAGACAAGAAGGAGGGGACTCCAAGTGGCACAGTCGTTGGCAATAGAGTTGGTAATATTGTTGGGAGATTGCCGGCTCAATCCCCAGTAATGCCATAGCCATAGCTGTGAGTTCCAGAGAGCAGAGGAATTGGCCTAAGCCTCTCTGGGTGGGTAGAATGGACCTCCTTCTCCCCATCAACCAGCATGTGTGGGCGTCTGTTAGCTGAGTTAATAGAGCTGGTGTGTTCAGCTGCCAATGATGTTGCATTAGGGGGAATTTGAAGATGTAGTGGCTGGCTTAATGTGATGAGAGTAAGTGCCCTCCCAGCACTGGTAAGTCTTTGCTGCTGTGTGAGAGTTGGACACGACTGAAAATGAGGGTAAAATAATAAAAATGAAAAGTATAAAAACTATTATATACTAATGGGTGTGTTTTCTGGTATCTGTGTTTTTCCCGTTTTTTATTCTTCTTGAGGACATTCACCACTGTGCCTGTGAACTGAAGATTTTACAAAATATAAAAAATATTGCAATACTGTTGGATTTAATCCAGTATGTGTTTTTACTTCTGATTATATTGGTAAAGTATGTAATGTAATTTGTGTTACAATAAAGATTATCAGCTTTTTCAAATCTTCAGCCTTGAGGACATTTTTGGATGATACTCTAAATCATCACAACTAGAAATAAGCAGATATTAGACTACATGCATCATAACATGATACAAAGCGATTACTAAGACTAGAAACGTACTTGTGGTGGTGTGTTTCTTGTGCACATGAAATGAAATGAAACGTACATGAGGTGCAGTAGACACGAAAACGCCAGGGGCAATGCAGGCACTCAGCAGCTCCTGAAGGCTGGACAGTTTTAAACAAGCCCGTGTGACCGAGTTAGCAATTATCTACATCTGTCTGAAACATGCTCGTCAGAACGGTGGGCAAGAGATCAATATTATTTTAAAAGTTGCTGTGAAACCTGTTCAATGTTCTTTGGTCTTCACTCAAGTGGAAGCCTTCAGTAACACGCGTTACAGGACAAGTATGTAAACAGCTACACTCATAATGCAGCAGGTCAAAAGCATGGACAAACAGCAAGTATGTTTTCAGCCTGAAAAATACACGTTTTTCTGTCTCCAAACTCAGATATAGTCTTATACGGTGTTTGTGTCACTGTTTCACCAACTGCTTCTGGGAGACCCTCATCACCAGTGTTCCTGCCAGAAATTTTGGGCCCCATGAAGAGATATTACACAAGGCTGTACCTCCCCAAGCCACGGGAAACCTAAAATGTATCCAATGCATATCATGTTTGACAAGAGAATCATAAAATCTTGGCTCCTTGGTTTATAACTGGTTGTTTTTTTTAGACAATAGCCTTTAGAATTAGCTACAATGGACTTTAAATATTTATAAAACACACTCATATTCAAAATCACTAATATTTAAGTATAAATGAATTGAGCTGTTTGAAAAAAAACATAGACCAGTCAGGACAGGTCACCAGAAAATGAAATGTTTTTTTTGTTCTTTTTTCCATAATTTAATATTTAAAAAGTATGTTATATTCAAGTTACATATTTCAAGACACTCAAATTTCAGTATCATTTGGGATTCTGATTTTGCATTTCATTTCCATTTCTACAGTGAGAAAAAGGCCTAAAATGAGTCTTAAATTGAAAATCTCGTAGTTTAACTTTTTTTTTTTTTTTTTTTAAGAAATTAATTTTTAATGAAACATAAACAGATATTTTCACAATACCCAAAATTGAGATGCACTACCATGTTATGTGTTGCATGTTGCTATGCTGGACAACCAGCACCAGGCCCTTCCCTGCTCATCACCACTGTCACCATTTTGTGCACTATCACTGTTTGACAGCATGAATAATACAGCCTCTTAGTTCACTCTTAGGTCTGCAGTAATTCTCTGTTTGAGCTGAGAAGAGTGTCCCTCTCCATCTCCCCCACTCAGAGGCAGTGACTGTGATGAACCCTCTAATGGTTACATTTATTCAAATTATACTAATTGTAATCATGCTTAATAATTAGCTTTACAGTGCATTATAATTGGGTTAGGCTACAAGATGGTTCTGCCGAGGTGCTATAATTTATTTGATTTAATTATTCAGAAGAGCCCAAATGGTTTGACATTTAATATCATAAAATCACCGGCGTATTAAAACTGAGATAGCCATTGTCTTTTGAGAAGGTCATTTGCTTCTCTCCATGAGATATATGATGATTATTTTCCAGTCTATTAAGCGCCTCTACTTAGCACAATTATCTACTCACACAAAGGTTAAAGAGAGCGACCCCCCTCTTCACTGTGGTCACAGCGCATATTAATGAGCAGCTGCAGAGGAGGGCTCGTCTACGGGCCTGATCAGAAGGAGGGAGAGCGAGAAAGATACAAGCTCTGACTATTATCTTAGTCTGCAACACACAGTAAACACACAGCCCACTGACGCACACTCTCCATTCTTAAAATAATAATGACCTTGTCCTGTCCCGGCTTATTTTTTCACTCCATGCTGAAGCAGTCTGCAGCCTTTCTATGCGAGTGGGGTGAAAGAGGGGCCTTCGTGCCCTTTTCGTGTGCACTTACACCATGTGCAGATGCTGGGAGTGCAAATAAGCAGAACAAAGAATGGAGCTGAGCCTCACACAGGAGATCCACAACAGAGCAGACCACAAGCTGGAGGACAGCTTTAACATGCAACAAATGGGGACGGACATCCACGAAACTGCTTTCATCTGCGTCCTGTTCTGGCTGTGTTTTGAGTCGTATTATCCTACAAATTTAAACCAGCCGAAAAATGACTTTTTATTTTGACATTTTGATTAACAGATCTGGTTAAAAGATGGATCTTTTCACCAGTTCAAAAGTTGAAGTGATTTTTCATTGGTTGCCGTTTTAATTTTAAAGCCTACGCCAGGCAGGGATTACTGCAGCTTTCCTTATCTGCTGTGCCAAGCCTACACCTCAATGTATACTAATGAACTGGCGCACACTAGAGATACAACCTTCCTGAATGGGTGACGTTATGTTTCCTATTCCACTGAGTGGCTCAACCCCCACCCTTCTTCCCTGGACGGCTCAGGCTGCTTAATGACGGCCATTAGGAGAATGCAATCTGCAAAGGTTGGGAGTAAAGCAACAATTAAACCTCTCCCTGAGGGAGGCACATGGAGCATGGCCCAGTGGGAGCTCCGCCACTCCCTACAATCACAGCTCCACTCTGCCCTGTCCTCCGGCTGCTGGCCAGAACACATCTGGAGAGCTGACTGGGAAACCCCAGCATTGCACAAAAATATCCAAACTTAAGAGTTCACACCTACACAACACACCAGAGAACAAAGGAAACAGAGTTGAGTCATACATGGAGGAACAAATCAAACACAATAAAACTGAACTCATCAAATCGTTGGACGAAAGGGTTTAAATGTAGCTGAACTGTTATACTTTTGACATATTGTTGCTGTCAGGCATGAACTTTGTATCTCCAAAATGATGGAAAAGGAAAAAGTCTTATTATTTTTCTCTTAATGTCCTCAATTTGGAAGTGCAAATTACCCAGTCTGCCCATCACATATGATGCTCCTGACACTATGAAGGTGAAGACAAACACATGCCTCCTCTAAAGGATGTGAAGCCAGTTTACACATCTTTTCAAAGTGCTGCCATTGCCGCATTGCTGGGCACGCTCAGCACACGCTGGGAACATGCTCGGAGGACAGCAATGGTCCCCCGACTGAGCCTACCAGCATTTACAAGTCTACTAGCTTTCAATGGAAGTCAATGTAAAAAAAAAAAAAAAAAAAAAAAAAAAAAAAAATATATATATATATATATATATATATATATATATATATATATATATATATACACACACACACACACATATATATATATATATAGTGAATACTAGGTAAACTTCAGATTCTTATTATGTCAAAAAGTGAAAAAGGTTTTTCGCACCAAAGCAATGTTGGGTTGAAAGTGACAATTTTGTGGACAACCTTACTTATGAATGCTTTCAGCTTCTTAGGTTGTACCCACTGCTGACACAGATGTGCAAACGCACACACAGCTTGTCTAGTCTATGTACAGAAGTATTGCCAATAGGGCTCTCTGTATCAGATAAACAATTGACACCACTCTTAATTCCAGGCAAGGGCTACAGGAATATAATGCCCCCCAGCATTGGGCTGTGGAATGATGGGGCTTCATGGTTGGAGATGATGTGTGGTGGTGAATATCCAGCATCCTAACCTTACAAACACTGAATGCAATGAAATCCACACAATAAAAGGTCCAAAATCTAGTAGAAAACCTTCCCTGAACAGTAGAGATGGAATAAATAGAAACAGTGAATAAGCAGGTGTCACAATACTTTTGTCAATATAGTGTATGTTAAAAACATATTTCTCAAAAGGTTGAAACATGATAATTAAACATATCTGAGATGTCTATGACAACAACTAATAGGAGTTATTTTATAGTTTTATAAGATGTGGATGTGGGCTGCTCAGAAATGTAACCAACACAGTAAACTGCGGCCAGTTAATGATGGGAATGAGGTCAACTATGGTGTCAACTCAGGCTTGTGGTTATGTCGTTTAAAAACAGCACTGTTTAGGCCTGCACAGCCCAGACAGGTTGTCTGAGAGAAGCTATTAAATCCCAGACGGCAAAATATTTTGCTAAAACTTTGTGCCACTCTGCAAAAAATAGCCATGGTCTAGCATATACAGCAAATACTATATTACTGTCTTCAAAGTGCAATTACAGACTGCAAGCTTGTGGGAGAGGGAAGGTCGTTTTGGGTCGGTTCACTATTGAATGAATGCTTTTAGCTTTTTGGATTGTTGGGTTTTTGTGACAAGTATAAAAGTTCTTGACAGGGTCCAGTTCAATGCATTGAGCATCACACACACAGCTAAACATGTCTAGTTATGTATGTATGTATGGAGACACCAATGACATTTCTCTTAAATATATAAATATAAATATAGAGATAAATAACTGACAAAAAGTGCTTGCTTTTCCATTTCTACAGACCAAAATCTTTTCTGGTATCCGTAGGGAACTCCCATTCTAAGTGTCTAAGGAAGGTCGATTCAGCCCTTCTGTTTCCTACAGATCCACAAGAAGAGTGGAGACGTCAAGACCACAGACACCAAAGATTTTTATTCATATACAGATTTGCTTCAAAGGCTGCCAAATCCAAAATCAATGCAATTATCATGAGTGACAAGCGTAATTCTACATCCAAGACAGTGCTGAGGTACCCAAACCTTCAAATGTTGACCCTGCACGAGAAAATATGCAAAATACAAATCGTATTCACATACATTTACACAACATACACCTTTCAAAACATACAAACTGGATTCTAGTACAGTTGTACTGGGAGCAGAAGCCTGCTGCTCCCCACACAACAGGAAAACATGAGCCGACTAAACTTCATGGGGGGAAAATGGAGTATAAAAGAACAACGCGCTCTACAGCTAAGATAATGCATGGATTGTAGACAGCTGGCCTTGAAACTCCTGCAGTGCTTCTAAAATAAACAAGGCTTGGCTTCAGGATCATCCATAGAGATGAAGGAGGGGAAAACCTACTCCACAATAAAAGTGATCTACAGTGTGGCTCAGGCTGAAGAAAAAAGAGAAGAAAAAAAAATGGCAGCATCTTTCGTTTCTTAAATAAGCAGAGTCTTGTTTCAAACTCGGGCCAGAACATGTCATCGATTCCAAGGAAGAATGCGTCATTCCTAAAATGCAGCAGGCCCCATGTGGGTTTGTGGAGTGGTGCACCAAGCAGGGGGACAGGCACTGAACCGGGCAGGCTGCAGGACCAGCGGGCTTCGGCTCTAGCTGAACAGTGTGTGGGCCGTGATCGATGCTCAGATGACCGCTTTTAGCCGTCACAAGTCCAGCTGAACACTCTACCCCAGGCATCACCAACCAGCAGTGTGCCATGGGTCCTGCACAATCACACACAGAAAGAAGAGTGTAACACACTTAAATGCCTCAAACAGAGGTACAACTCCAAATCTGAAAGGGTGGTCTCCAGCAAAATTTCACCTCATTTGCCTGGTAATGAAGTGAAAAGTCAAACCAAACTCTGCTGGACACCAGCCCACCAGGACTAGATGTTTAGGTTTTTAAATGTTTTAAACACATCCAAGAACAAACAAACTGGGGAAGGGCTGACTGTACAGTCCATTAAACACTGCTGTTTAAAAGCCAGAGCACACCAACCAGACATACACAAACAAATAAAAACTTTCTAATGTAGGCTGTTGACCATAGAATGTTAAAAAAAACACAAGAAAAAGTGATTGGACAGATCATTCTAGAGCATTTCATCCAACAAGCATTCATCTTTGCTCACATATGTTTTTCTGGCTGGTTTACTCGGGCCGTACAAGCTAAATGCCACGGATGTTTGTGATTACTGATGTTTATTTGGTGTGTCATGTGTTCTCCCATTAAATGATTTACAAAACAATTGATCACACATAAAAAGAGTGTACAGAAAGTGTCTAAATGTAAATGGATAACACAATGTCATTTTGCGTTTTACCCCCAAGTGGGCTCTGAATAAAGTACCTCAGAATGCTCACATAGAAATAATCCTAAATGGTTAAAAAAAAGCTACTCCTTTAGTCAGGGAGTAGGTACATGTTCTCGCTCCAGACATGAAGCCTAATTCTGGACAAAAGCAGAACTTTAGCAGAGGAAATCCATTACATCAGGAATGGCTTCTGTGTATGTAAGAGACTGGTCCTCCAACCATACCTGGATATGGCCAAAGCAGAGACGGCAGGGTTGTTTTTGTAGCGACGTCGGGAAATGGCTCGACTACGGTTGAGTTCTTGACACAGGACCAGGTGTCTCTCCCACCTCGTGCTGCTGTGCTCTGAGAGAAGCACACGAGCAGAAGAGTGAGAAACGAGCCACTGCTTTTATTAATGGTCAGCATGTTGTTAAATTGAGAAAAATACATCTAATATAAAGCCTTCACTGTTACAAAGAGTTCCCCCAATTTAATTTGTGCGTTGTGATACTTATATGCTCTGACGCTGTGCTGTAACCAATGTGCACCAAATTGGATTTGGGTATTATTGCTTTCTAAATTGCATGCCTACATCAGCGAAATTGCTCATCAGTGTTTACCGGCTGTATGTTTAATAACTTTGCCCCATAATTCCTTGCAGCTAGCCCTAATGCCTTGCACAAACAGTGCACAATTATGAACTTTTCTCTGGATCCCTCTGAGTCAAACTTCCGGCTCAGTGTTTCAGTCATGACACTTAAGAGTAGATACAGTATAATCAGATTTACAAGCAACAATTTTGAAAGATGTCTTGTGTTAGATTCCTGGTATTTCATTTCATACATTACATGGATATTAAAAATAGCCACTTTTATCATATCATAGTGCGGTTTTCTCCAATACTATAAGAGGACTTTTTTTTGTTTTATTGTTTTCATGGGCTGCTGCATTAGATGCATTAGAGAAGCTCATGGTTGAAATAGTCTTATAAGCAGCCAATCTAATCCAGCACAGCCAGAGGCAACTAAAGACGGGAGAAAATCCAGGCTCTCGTTCAATGCTGCTGTTAAGGTGAAGTGTATTAGTGTTACCTGTGTCCTCTGCAGACGCAGATACAGCATGCCCCAGAGACTCGGAACACTCCTCGTGTCCAGGTAATTGTACCTTTGTATATTCAGTCTTCCATATCTGCAAGAGAGTCACACGGCTAATGAAGAAAAAAAAAAATCAAACACAATAGCAGCTATAATCATAAATCAAATCTGTGGATGTAGCACAGGTCCGTGCTCCAATTTGATGCTTAATTTAGAAACCATTCTGATTTAATAACTACTCTTAGCTCATCTAAAGTGAGCATATGTTACCATCACAGGCTCCTTGGGACTCCAAATCGTAGCCTGTGAGGCCTTTTTCAATACCACACTCATCATATTTGAATATTTTGTCATGGTATTACCTGACTATTAAACAGAAGAGGAAAGACAAAACATACCGGAAGATTTATTACTTTCTCACAGCTTGAGAACTATTCTCATTTAAAAACTCATGATTGGGCCTAATCATCAAAAATGCCTAAAGCAGAAATGTCCACAGGTCATATTTCAGGCCACGCACCCTGATAATGCCGTCTGCGCAGCCAGTGATGATGATGTTGCGTGAGTCCCACTCACACTTCTGTGTGAAGCAGCAGCACTGGATGCTGCCCTCTGGCCCATATGGGGTGTTAACAGAAGCAAGGAGCTGGCCCTTCATTGTCCACAGGTACAGATGTGTTCCTGAACATGAGACAATCTCACCCTGAGAGAGAAAGAGAGACAGCGTCAAGGACTGAACCAAATATTAGGGATGAAACTTACACTGATTCTGGGCCAATAATGACAACCAATAATGACCTGTACCGTACAATGGATTTATTAAATATGTGAAAGTGTTCTTTGATATACTGTGCATCTGAAGAGTATTCACAGCCCTTCACTTTTTACACATTTTAAAACAGAATGGTTTTTTTTCACTCAGAATTCCAAACCCAATACCCCACAATGACAAAGTGAGGAACGTTTGTTTGAAATCTTTACAAATGTGTTAAAAATAAACATAAAAAATATAATGTATTATACAGTATTCACAGCCTTTTTTGAGTATGATACTACAAGATCAGTCAGTTTGGCCGGGCAGCCAGCTTCTGGAAGAGTCCTGGTGGTTCAAAACCTCTTCCTCAGATCTGTGTCTCAATACAATCCTGTCTCAGAGGTCTACAGATAATTCCACAAACTTCATGGCATGGTTTGTGCTCTGACATGCACTGTCTGCTATGGGACCTTATATAAACAGGTGTGTGCCTTTCCAAATAATGTCCAATCAACTGAATTTACAACAGGTGTCCAATCAAGCTGTAGAAACATCTGAAGGAAGAACAACGGAAACAAGGTGCACCTGAGCTCAATTATGAGTGTCATGGGAAAGACTGTGAATACTTATGTACAAGTTATTTTTTTATGTTTAATGTTAATTATTGCAAAAATTTCAAGCAAACTTCTCACTTGTTATCGTGGAGTATATAAATTTGTATAGAATTTTGAGGAAAATTCAGAATGAACTGAATCCATTTTAAAATAAGGCTGTAACATAAAATTTGCAAAAACTGAAATGCTGTGAGTACATTCCAGATGCACTGCATAAATATTATGCAAGTGACTTTGGTTGGGTATCCTGTAATATTACATCAGACTGATTGTTCTTTCTTTTTATGGTGGGTTCAGTGCAAAACTATGAGCTCTGCTTTCTATGCCATGCAGAGCATTGCATTGTTTTCAGCACTACAAAAAGAACACACATTATTTTTAGTAATTATTCCTGATTACAAAGTGGATAGTGTTGTAGTCTGTAGATTGCATTAGCTTTTAGCCTAGCACAATATATGGACAAAAGTATTGGGACACCTGCTCATTTCTTGTTTCTTCTGCAATTAATAGTATTCCAAAAAAAATGGATCGGGTGAATTGGCTACTCTAAATTGCCCTGGTGTGTGTGAATGAATGCGTATGTATGAGTGTGAGTGAATGCATGTCTGTATGCCCAGATGTGGATTGGCACTCTGTCCTGGGTGAACCTCCATAGTGCTAGAAAGGTACAAGATAAGTGTACTCTATTGTCCAGGGAGGGCTTTCTACAAGATATTGGAGCACTCCTGTGAGGATCTGACTGTATTCACTGACAAACTTTAGTAAGGTCAGAATGATCACTGTCCTACCTCCTTTCTGACTCAGAAGGGATGTCCAAAAATTCACCACAGTGGGGTTCATAAATATATTCATAAGCAATAATTTTACTTTATAGGTAAAGTCCAGTAAATATACTGTTATACAATACACTGGATAGTTTTGGGAGTCATGCCCAAGGAATGTCATTTCTGCCTGGACAATTTTTCACAGAACAGGCTGTGGGCCTGAGTAATTTGCAGACACCAGATTGCCATGTTATTGGTTATAACTATAGGCCATATATTCTGTTAGATTTAAACTGTCATTTTTTCCTTTAGCAATGAATAACATATTGCCGGTAAAGTGAGTCCTTCTACCCAAAGGATGTGTTGGGCTTTGAACTGTTTATACTATCCTGAATGGCTGATGTATATATCGTAAATGGACACTAAAGAGGAAGTGACAGAAAAGGGGCCATGATTCAAGTAAGTATCATATTTCAATACAATGTCAGGAATTCATTTCCCCTGTTCCAGACATGAACCAGACACAGGAGTATGAAAGCTTTGACTTCAGTTTTGGAGGGAAGGATATGCCCTCTCTTTCCTCATGAGGTTGGAAGGTTTGGGAAGGCTTTACCCCCTTGTCTGTCTGTGTGACCTGCTGAAATACCGGCAGCACCACTAATCACTCAGCACAGAGCCAGCCAGCAGCAAGGGCACACCTCAGTGATCTGTCACAGAATGACTGAGACGGCAAGAGTCAAGCAGCTGATATCAGCAGATAAGAGTACACACAGACAGGATGAGATTTTATGAGAGAACACAGCTGTGTGGTGTAAAGGATGTCTAATGTGAAGTGCACGTGTGTAAACTCACAGTCAGTTCATTGATGGCCAGGGCAGACACACTGGAGGAGTGTGTGGGTAACTGAGTGATATAGCTGAGTTCTTCAAGGTCCCACAAAATGCATGTCTGGTCCTGAGAGCCACTGATTATCACACTGTGGGCCTCTGATGCTACCACACATGTTATGGTGTCAGTGTGTCCATATAATGCCTGTAAGCATTGATACACACTGTCAATCCACAAAAATCTGCAAAATTGCACCTAATAAGAAAGCAACTGTAATGTATATAGCTAATAAATAATAATAAAAGATGGTATTACAACATTTAAAATGAAAGAATTTGACTTGACCAAGCACCTTAGTTACTCAAAGAGCAAATACCCCAACATAACTGATGGTTGTTAAGTATTAAACTAAACATAAAACTAAACATAACTGCCCTACCCTGTGAATAAATCACTTAATCACATGAATAGAAACTTCCCACCAAGCTAAAAATATATACATTACCGTGATCAGAGTAAAGCCCAAAATCAATGAGAAATAAACTTATAGTTCAGTAGCTGACTATCAGTCTGATATAGCTCTGGCATTCCAGCAAACTGTACTGAGAACCAGTCTCCAAAAGAAGAAACGTGGAACAGTGCTGAAACTCCCCAGAAGTTGAGACCTTCCAAAAATCCTCCCAAAAGCACAACGATGACTCCAAGGAAATCAGAAAATAATCCAGACGAAGGTTTAAGGAACAGCAGGCCTCTGAAGATCACATTCATGCTTCCACCATTGAAAAGAAACTAGGCAAACCATGCTAACCATAGAAGAACTGCAAGGCAAAAAAAAATAACCTGTGCTATCATGGAGGAACACAATGGTTTGTATTGATGATCCCCAAGTGTTTCATAATCATATTTTACTGGAATGATGAGTTGAAAGTTGGACATTTTGAAAGACAGTGGTCCCATTACATCTGGTATAAAACATCCACAACATTCCACAACAAAATGATCACAGCAGGGAAACGTGGTGGTAGAAAGCAGTAAAGGCAAGTCACCAAGCCCCTGAAGAAGCCACACCACCATGCTATCATCAAACCATCTCAAGCTCCAGCTCAATTGGGTTTTGTAGCAATACAATATTGATTGATTTCCAGTTATAGAAAGTGTTTGGTTGCATGGTTACTCATGGGTGTCAATACGTGAAATGATCATTTGAAAACTGTTCATTTGTATTAGTATCAGAGACAATCAAAAAAGAGCAAAAAATAAAAGGCAAATATTTTGTCAGAGCACTGAATCCCATTAAAAGAGAATGCAAAATATATCTAACCTGTTTGAGTTTCATGTGCTTGAGCTTGTCCTTACTTATGGACACATCCCACACACACACCACTGTGCTGCTCCCAGCTGTAATGATTATATTACTGTTGGGACAAGCAGCACACACAGTCTCGCCCCAGTCTGAAAGGCCTTCCCACACTGCAAAGCCCTGATACACACAAGACAAGCCATGATTTAACAAGTAATTTCAAAAAAGTCAGTGGAACAATGGATGAATCAATAAAACAAACACCTTCTCTGTTGCGTAATTCCCAAAAGAGCATGTATTGTCATAATATCCCCAACAGAAGTATGTATTCCAGAGAGGAGGCATCAGCAACTTGTTCTTCTCTACGACCAACACGTCCTTCTCTCCACAAACAATCTGACCGATGGAACCATGCATTAGTTCTGGGGAGATCCACAGAGACACAACATTATTTTCATAGCAGCTCAGCATTACTGTAAATCTCAAATTATGTAATCAATGCATCTCCTGACATCTGTTCTAATGCTTCTGCTCACTTTCTATGGAATTGCTGGAATCAAATAAAATGTGGCATTGCATGCTGGGAAAAATATACAGTAAGTTAGTGTGTAATATACAATTGGCCAAAAAATTTAAAATACCGTTCTGATTACATAAACTGAAATGCACGATAAAACAAATAGAGTGTGGAAAGAGAGTTATGGAGTTAGAGAGAGGGAGATAGAATTTTCATCTCATTTTCCAAAGAGACCCTTTTGGGATGCTGAGATTATTAAATAAGCCTCAGTGGCAGCATCATCAAGATGCGCCTAACAAATAGAATGAGCTGCTGCCCTTCTGCCTGAGAAAATTAGCCCATGAACAGTCTAGCCAGCATCTTCACTGCAGCTCCTATTGTTCCCAGCGGACATGGCCCCATCTTGTAAAAAATAATTGAGGATGGGATAAAATAATAAGGTGGCTAAGAATGATTAAATGAGGGTATTTCACAACCACACTATCATAATTTCTTCTTGAAGTCTTGGCCTGTGTGAGCAGCTCTATACCTTTTATGGGCTGAGCTGAAGGCTTCAGTTTGTCCAGTCTGAAGAAGAACGGAGTGACGTGATTGGCTCCAGATGCCTCTTTGCCTGCAGAGCTCTTGTGTGCTGTGCGGCTGGGATGAGGCTTTGTGAAGAGCTGCCAAACAAACATTTATTATCTTAATGACTGTTGCATTTATCTAAATGACCCAGCAACTGAAAGTCTCACTGGCTGATTATTACTGTTAACTGCATCACTTCCAACAGATATTACACTTAGGGTGGGTCTCTTCATAGACAGAAAATATAATAAATCAAACAATTTTTCCCTTATTTTATTCCATGACTTATGAACTAATTGATACATTTTGTATAACATAGTACGTTACAGGGGCTGGATTCACAGAATGTGTTATTTTTCCTTAATTTCTAATAGTAATTCTTATGAATTTTCTATATTTCCCAATTTTTCTTGACAAACATTCTAAGAACAATTGGTCTGTCAGTTGAAATATGACTGTCAAATATAATATGTTATAATATATGCTTACCGATGTCACACCACAGTTAAAGTAATTTTCCAAGAAGGATTTTTTCCTAGAGAGTGTCTTAAGAAACCTGTTTTCTTTTAAGAACTGCATTGATGAACAATATTGTGAACTTTTTAGTATCAAGAACATAACTTGCTTCATTAGGCTGGTGGTGTGAACACACACACATGTAGGCATGTGATTTTTAACCCTTGAAACATGTTCTATGATAAAAGCAGGTTCTGCTACTGATCACCTGTTTGGGCATTTGGCCAAAGTTGCTGACATAGCCAAGTATGGTGCTTTTCTTCAGTGGGTTCTTCATGCTCTCAGCATCGTGTTTGTCAGTATAGAAGTAAGGGTGGAAGGTGTTGAGAGCTTCCACTGCAGATGGACCCTGCTGTCTGTAGCCAAAGATCAGGTCAATCCATTGGTGCAGGTTTGCACTCACGTAGTCGCTCTCCAGAGCCTGAGGAAATGCCACACAGAGCCAGCAACTACATTTAAAAGCCTGTTTACATCACATTCCAAACCACATGGAAATTTAGCGAACAAATAATACAGATTCCAATACTTATATTATCACTTTTAAACGTGAAACAAAACTGCATGCACAGGAGACATTTTACTCCATGGTTATAAAGCAAGAAATTACAACTCTTTCTCCAATTTTATTGCACCTGAAATTACACTCAGAATGCATGATAAATATATAAGAGCTCCTCCTTTTTTGTTGTCTTTATATCTGTTCTTTTGCCTTTTCAAAGACATTTTGCTGACAAGAGCACAACAGCTAAAGCAGTCCTAATAATATTAATGGGGCAATAGTAACAACTATAGCAAGAGTAGGGGAGGGACCCTATATTGTCTTTAGTTCATTTGCATATGAAGGAGAATGAACGGACAAAATAGCTCATTTTGTGTGAACTGAAAAAGATACAAATATTGCTCAGTAGATTGGGAACTGATAAAGCTTGGCCCTTATATGCCTGCAGGCATAGCATGGAGAGAAAGAAAGCATTCATTCCAATAAGCAGCAAGCTACAGTAATGGAGTTATGAGAGAGTGCACATATTGTGCTTGTGCTGAATTGGCCCTGTTATCATGTAATGACAATGGTGTTAAGTAGAGTAATGGGGCTTTCTTGATGAACTCAACAAGTGCCTATTATCTCCAAAACAGCACAAACCAGGGCTGAGCCAGAAGTGGTTAAGGCATCCAGCAGCACAAACGCCAAAAGGTGTTTATGTAGAACACAAATGCCATGGTGATTTTATTTTATTTGTGTACAGTACTGTAGGTGGTGACAGCCTCGATCAGGGGGAAGAGCAGAATGGGTAGATGGTACAGAGGGGAAGGAGCTATTGATGCTGTGAGACTGACAAGCTGAAATAGGTTACTGACTTCTCTGTGCATCCGAATGAACTCCTGTGGATCTCCTTTGGCCCATGGTGGCAACACCACATCACCCAAAGAGGTTCCGTCCTGCATACAGCCTAAAAAAAACAAGCAAATAAAAATCATACAGCATAAATAAAATGATCTAAACACAGACACTACATTATCTGATCTTTGACACAGACAAATCACTAGGTCTTTCATGCTTTGCCTTTTAAAATGTTATTTATTTTAAAAAAAACCAACAATTTTTAAAAATTCACTGAGGTAGTTTTGTATAAGGCCACAGTCAAACTCTCACCAAATTCCAAGTTATTGGAGTTGACGAGGAAGTCTGGCAGATAGTAAAATTCTGGAATGAGCTCCCTCACATCGCTCATGTTGTCTCTCGAAGCCGATTCCCACTCTTTCTGCACACTGTAGAACATCCTCTCAGGAACATCAAACGATCCACCCTGCATATTCCCACAACAACAACAAAAGTCGTTTACAGTCAATGGCTCCACTGCAGGAAAAATCAAGTCAGCTTAACCATGCTAGTCAAATTAAACCACAATCAAGGACATCATGCTAGAAGACAAAACAAGGCTGTGTTCTATAGTCACAGCACCATGGTATATTGTTATTTACTTTCTGTAACCTAGTTGAGGTTGCAGCTTCAAAGCAAGATGCCCAGAGAGATGCCGTACAGAATCAATTTATCAGAATTGACTGAGGTTTCTTCCATGGGTTTAATTCCTGATGGAAATCTCTGAAAAACGTATGTAATTTGCTGTAAAAAGATTACCCTCATTGAATGAAAGTAATAAATACTGTACATAGCAAATGCAGTTAGTGCCCCAAATCTTGTTATGAATATTACTGTACAGAAGAAAGCTGTTCATGTGCGGAAAATATCATTGTGAAGCGTCATCCTAATATTTGTATTGTGTTATACTGAATATTAAATATGCATGACATTTTTATTTTAATCAATTGGTTCCTACTCTATAAATAAGATATTTTTAAAGAACAAAACATGGCTTTGCACACCACTGATGCGAGAGAATTTATTTGCATATATATTAAAATTCTCACTTTAATTCATTTTTGCAAAAACAAACCGGTTTTTGCAAATCCCAACAAGGCAAACATAAATAAATAAATAAACGGAGCTCTTTTCATTTAGTAAGCTTATTTGTAAAATTGCATTTTGCAGTAGACGTACTGACATACCAGAGAATTCACAGCCAAGCTCTGGATTTTGCCTTCATTTAAGAAGGAAACAATGTGCTCAGGAAAGTCTTATTTAAATTTTTTAAATGCCACGAGGTCCCGTAGTCCCTTACCTGTAGAGTCAAGGACAGGTAAGGTACAATGGAAATGAGAGACACATTCAATGGGTGTGTTGTATAGTTTTACCTGCAGAGAGAGAAAGGTCTGGGAGAAAGGCTCCATCCTCACCAGGTAGGATGCCACTATGATGGCTGAGGAATAGTGTGTGCAGTAATGACACTGCGCAGACAGGTCACCTGCAATGATGATGAACATCTTACAGTTTGATCAGTGCTATTTGGCACAAAATACGTACTTTTACCAGCTTGTAATGAATCTCACACATACCAAAATATTTGAATGAAGTATATCCTATTTGGTCAACAACAACAGAAATTGTAAGAAGTCTTACCATCATTACTCTCTACTTCATGGTATCGCTCAATGAATTTCTCTCTCCTTTTCTCAGTCTGTGCACCCATTGGCTTACACAAATCCCTGAATGTTGTAGGGGATGATAAATCCAGTGTCTAACAAACAAAGAGAGTAGCATACCATACCATAAGGTTGCCTCAGCTGAAGACATCGATTAGAAAGTAAAAGTAAACCGGCAGATAAAAATGGTATAATTTGGGCATCGCTGGTCAAATTACATGTAATTCTTGATCTTCTACCAAAGAATCTGCAGAATTTAACATAGTTGGAAAACAATGAAACACAAAATGTGGCATGTACAACTGTTATGACATATTTAATATCTTATGTTTTATATGTATATTTGTTTCCACTATGTTAAATTCATAGGACAAATATTTAAGTTAAGTTTGTACCTTATTATGTATATTGGCATGTAATTATTAAATTAATGAAATATATGAAATTTAATTAATATATGAATATGCTTTAATATACATCGGATCAAACGAGATCAAAATGTTACCTCTGATTCATAATCTGCAAGTATCCATGGGAACACTGGATATTGCATCAAATCGTTGTATGTCCGTCCAGCAAGTGTGTTCAAATGCATGAGGTATTCAAAATTGCTCATTTCTCCTTTCTGTTAAATATGATATGGACAGTCAATGTAACACAGCAGCATATAACAGAGACCAGCAAAGCAATCATGAGTGCATTGCAATGTTACCATGCAATTCAGAGCCAGTGTGGAAAAGCATGTCCCTGCATAAATGCATTACCTGCCATTTAATAAGAGCTGTCTTCTCAAGCGCTGCTGTCTTTCTGTACCAGAAAAAAAAAACCATAGAAAACTAAAATCAGCAGCTGTAATACATGATCAATATCATTTTGAATACATCACATTTAAGCAATATTTTAAAATGTTATGATGCATGATAAAAGGCCTCAGAATAGCAAGTTGCTTAAATTTCTGTTTTGAGAAGAGACTGCATCTGGGTTCCACTCAGCGAAAGGTGAGTATTCACATACAGTGTTCTCGTACAGAATTCTACCCTGAAGCAGTAAATGGTGCCACCTATAGGTTTCTGAACATAACAGTCAACTGCTGAAAGTTTACAGACAAATGTGCTGACATTAATGCTCAATAATCATATTATGAAGTAATTATTTTATAATGCCTGTAAAATCAGAAGGACGTTAATTCCATCCCATCCTAAAATAGGTCCTTCAGCATATAGAACTGAGGATTTGTTCACGTGTATGAAGGTAAAACATACTGGAAGAAAAACTTGAGTTCCATATAATTGATCATACAGTTTGAACAATCCTGACATACAAATCTTACTGTCCCTGATAACGAGCCTTCCACTGGACATTCAGTTATTAGTGTGACTCCAAACATTTGTGAAAACTCATTTTCGGGCAAAAGGTTTGGACAAAGTTTGTGGACCAAGCTTTTTGGGAAAAGTTTAGGCATCCCACATTTTGGCCAAACATCTGTGGACGCAGCTTTTGGGCCAAAGTTTGGGCATCCCATAATGAGGCCAAAAGTTTGTAGACAAAGCATTTGTGCAAGACCTTAGCAACAACTCCTATCATTCTAGAACCTTCTCTCCCATTCACACCTCTTTTCTCATATAGTTTCTGTAGGAACTGCAGAAAGTTTGTCATTTGTAATGCCATATCAGGACTGGAGCTGAAGAGCGGAGAAGCATACAAAAGTAAAAGGGCCACAGTTCCTTTTCCTTTTGTTTGGGGGGTGGGAGGGAGGGGGGTGGTTCAGCCAAAGGACAATAAATGCTATGCACCTCAGGCATGTGTTGCTTAGCAACAAAGTTAATACAGGACAAAAGTTCTTGCGCCTTCGCCGACACGGCAGTTTCAGTTTGTGTAAAAGCCTGTCTAAATATTCTCTACTCACTAATCCAGCAGGATATGTAAATCTGGTTTACAGAGTAAAGATAACTCATCTAAATATTTCTCTCTGAATCAGGAATGAACAAATTCTTAAAAAGAACGGCTGGCTGACCGATACAGAAAAGGATTACTGAACAGACAGCAGCGGTAATACACTGGTAAGTAGAATCTCTATTATGGCACATAATTTATGATATGTACTTTTGAATAACAGATAGCTGGTCTTATAGCTGACATCAAAAGATTGGGCATAAGACATTTTGGCCAAATGTTTGTGGACATAGCATTAGGACAAAGGGTTGGGAAGAGACTAAGCAGTGGACTCATATCATTTTAGAGTGTTCTCTCCCATTCACACCTGTTCTCTCCCTTCGGCACATTGTAGTAGAATGTTCTCTGCTGTTCTTATTCTTTCAAGGTGTCCACAAACTTTTGGTCAAAATATGAGGTGAATGAATTAATTCATTTAATGATTTAAAAATACACAACACTGCCCAGCAGTCATTTAAATCATAAATACACTTGAAATCATAGAGGATGGGAAAAAAAAAAAACAATACAGCCCTAAGGTTTATTTCCATAGTGGTCCTCTATTTATACAACCGACAAAATGGACAACACACAAAACAAACAATACAATAAACACACACCACAACAAACTGCAAAGTGGCTTTCCTGCTGACCATATCTTTTGTTACATAAAAACCCCAAACAAAAACAAAACACCTATATGTTGCTGAACTGTGCATCATTAGTATCACTAACCAAGGAACAATATTTCTTATAATTATTTGAAAGTTATCTGGGACACTCTTTGGGATGACTTACTGGAGAATAAGAATCTTAACATATGTAAATCTGTCCTCTACTCTTAAGCAGTTCACCTGTCTAAATTAAAAAGACTGAAGATGTGTGCAGGGAGGAAACCCTTGCAAAAGGCAAGAACAAAAATCAGGACAATACTGAAGTTGGAATTTATATGTCCAAAACACATCGCTCCAAAATTTGATTTATTTGTGTACAGTAACAGAAGACATCCAAAAAAAAAACAAAAAAAAAAAACTCGTGGAAATGTCATGGTTTGGGGACGCTTTTGCTGCAGCAGGGCCTGGAGAGTTCTCAATCATAGAAACTACTATTTTGATAGCATCAGAGGGGGCTTGAGGAAAAGGTGAGATCAATTACATTAATCATGCATAGATTACGTATGTTAAGATATAAATAAAATATTTATTTGTAAATAAACTTTAACATTCCGTTTGTGTGAATCCTAAAGTCTCGGAAAAAATAGCACATGAAGATGAACCATTCTGTTGGTCAGCTCTCCATAATTGCACATGTTTGGATGCAAAGTATTCACACACAAAAGTATAATGAAAACAAGCTAAACCATATTAGCCTTGTGTCTATATGCACTTGAATATGATTAATGAGTCGCCAAAGGGCCCGAAGGGCTTACAATGCAGCCACTCTTCTTTTTAATAGGGAGGTGTGTGAGGTGTGTGGGTTTTAAATCACTTCACGACTGTCATTTATCAAAGCACTGATTTGACTCCATCCACACAATCGCACAGCCTGTGAAAGCACTCTGGATCAATCAGCTGTAACACAAGCAGCTCCCACACTCACCAGCAACAGTCATTTGTTCTTCAGAGAATTTACATTCATTGCTCTTGTCCTCATTGTTATATGGTATTAGCCTCAATTAGAGTGCAGTATGATCTTAAGCGATCCCTTTAGGGTGAGATGGGTGAGCGAGCTGGAGTGTAAACATTATACTCGGCTCATTCCTCAAAAGACCTTACATTTTACCCATAACATGCCTCGGGGCCTACACGATACCACCACTCCTAGGTAAATAACTGAACTGTTTAGTCATTATGTTGTGCATGTTTAGTTAAAGATATCAGATCCTGAGATAATAATTACACATCGACACTGGTGTGAAAAAGGCTTAACCATTAATCTCTGACCATACAGAACCATGGCTAAGGAGAAGAAGAGAGGAACAAAGGGCCAAAAGATCACACTCAAAATGGCCAAGAAGGCTGTCAGGACAACTGCGGATGGAAAACTACGGCTGGACCTGAGCAACATGGGCATCAACACTGTTCCCAAATGCCTCTTGAAACTGACTTACATAGAAGAACTGGACCTGAGCCGCAATCAGCTGAAGAAAATCCCAGACTTCATTGATCAGCTGACTCACATCCACTGGCTGGATCTCCACAGCAACTACATTCAGGAGCTGCCAAAGAACATTGGACAGCTGTGCATTTTGCGTGACCTCAACCTGTGCAACAATAAAATTGACTCTGATGGTTTACCTCCTGAAATAGGCAACTTGAGGAGTCTGCAGACACTCAACCTGGGCCTGAACCAACTGACCACTCTACCCCCAAGCATAGCTAATCTGAGCAACCTGACCGAGCTGGCCCTGTTTGATAACTATCTCACTGTGATTCCTGAATGCATCCGAAAGCTGCCCAACCTGAAGAAAATCAACACCAAACGCAACCCTGTAGACCATGCTCAAGGAGACAAACAAGATGTCAAGCAACATCAAGAGGGGAGCAAAAAAGTCTTTTTGGTGAGGGAGATGGATCTTTGTAAGCTCTGCCAGGGGAACTGTAAGGAGGAGGAACAGGGATCAAGGGGGAAAAGGCTTTCGGATCAGGTTCAGAAGAGGAATCCCTTTGCAGGGCTGATTACGCCAAACTCAGTGGCACAGAGCAACCAGGAGCTGTGGCGAAAATCTTACAGCACACATCGACAAAAGTGCATAGTTGCAAGTTGCTGAAGACTACCTTAAAATTCATATTGATTTCAAAATATAATTCTATAATATAGATTCTATTTTAATTATATAAAAAAATATGATTTTTTTTTATAGAATTATACAAATTATGTAGATATAAATAAAAATAGAAATGTAAAATGTAAATAATAATACAAGCATAAGAGTTTATAACAGAGGTACATCAACAGCACATTCCCTTTTATATCAGAAGACGACGTTAGCTTCACTGCTGTAGGTAGCTATAATTCATATATTATTATTATTAATGTATAATACAGGTACTGACAGCAGTTCTGTCATTCATTTATAATACATATACAATGCCACTCCTTTACTATTTGACTCATCATAGTCTGTGTCTAGCAGTCAGTGTGCTGTAAGTTGTGTGTGTCTGAATGGAGAGATGATGGAGATTTAGATCACAGAAAGCCAGGGGCACTTACCTGACATTATGCACAGCCTCCATCACCCCTCTTCCCTTTAATGAAGGCACTACAGAGCACAACCTAAGGAGGGAAAAAAGAAAGATCAATCTGGCTTTGCCCTGTCTAACCTTACATACTCATCGACCAGAGCACATGTTCCCTGTTTTTACCTCTTAAAAGCCCCAACATGGTCTTTGTTCACAAACACCAGGAACACAGAAGATCCATTCCTCATGAAGATCTCAATAGCATTCTCCTACATGAAACACAAAAAAGACCCATGCTAATCTTACAACAAATTTGTACAGAATAGATTCACTATATTAAAATATATTTTAATTTAACAAAACGATTCAATAATATCAAACTTAATGCAGATTAGATTTATTTTAGCTTCTCTAAACTGACTTCTTTTCATAATGTTCTCAACAAATGTGTATACAATGCATAAAGTTGTTGGAAATGAATGACACTCTGTGTGAATGTAATATGTAAGTGATTACAATATTAGAGTAAAAGGATAAGTTCTTTAGAGAAAACAGAATTGAAAGGAGGATCTAGTACCCTGTTGGGCCACCTCTAGTCTGGATACAAAATGAGCTAGGATCTTGTCCAGGGATATTACAACTGGGCCTTTAGATCCTGCTGACTTCCCGGCAGTGACCTGGAAGGCCTGCAATCTGGCAGAGACATTCCTGAAAAGTACTTGCCGTGTGTGGTCGAGCATTACCCTGCTGTTTAACGCCAGTAGGAAGCTCTGCCATAAGAGAGTCGTGCACATAGCTGAAGTTGCAGGTAATGTTTTCTTTATATGCTTCTTCAATAAAGACTATGTTTGTGGAAGCAACACTGCACCGTGGAAAATTCAATCACTCTCTTGATACAGCTAAAATCTCATGCAGATTTTTGATTCATTTGATTCATATGCGGTTTTAATTTGTCTCACCAGTGCACAGGAGTCTTTTCTGGCCCACAGCTCACCTAAACTGTTCACACTATAGAAACTAAACAACAACTACTTATAGCCTTCCCTTTCCTTGTAGGCTCTGTTTTTAGGTATTTAGACCGTAGCTTAGAGGAGACAATGTCTGAGCAACGTTAGTACAATATTGTTAGTCCCTAATTACAGTGATTTTCTTTTTTCGTGTCATTAAAGGCAGAGGCTGCGTTTCTAACTATGTAGCCAATCTGGAAATGAGGAACAAAACCAGACATGTTCTGTACTTGAGAGATATAACAAATTTGACTTTGGAAAATTTCAGAACACCAGCAGTTTACTACTGTAGCATGAAGCCTCACCTCAAGAAGAAAACGCATGAAATGTGCATCCTTAATGTCAGTGTATGGCCAGCGTCTGCAGGATGGGCTTACTGAGGTCTGTTCCTTCATCAGCATTCCAGAAATGAATGAGTCTCTCACACTGGAACACATATCACAATACTGAACAAATACTGGGAAAATGCAGGGCCAAATCCTTCAGGATGGCAAATAATAATAAAAAAAGTTCAAAGTTACAGCTATTATTTATCAACTTAACATTTTTATGATTGCATTCAAAAATATACAGTATATATCATCCAACAGCTACAAATCAGCCTATTTAATGTTATTACACAGTATTAAAGTAATGCATAAAATATTGCATTACATTATATATTAAACTAAAGTAGTGTAGTATTATATTAATACTATAATATTAAAGTCAAAGCCAGGAGATCTGATCTGAAATAAACAGGGCATAGGATTTTGTCAAGTGGAGGTTTCTATTTTATTTCTAGAATCTTGGATATGAAATAATAGTAGTGTGTGCTTTACCTCGAGGGGTGGTGGCTCTTACAGCACACATCTCCACTGGAGGTGAGGGTGAAGCCTTCACAGATGTACAGATCTGACTTTCCAAACAATAGCACCCCCTCTGTCAGCATATGGCCACTGACTACAGCCACACATTGCTTGGCTTTGACCTGAGGCAGAGAACACAGATTTCATTCATTTCAATATATGTGCACATTTTTGTTTTGGCACATTTTAGACAAATAACAGCTCGAGGCCTTGAACAATAAGCATGCAGTTGAGTGACTACTACACAGCATCTAGTGACAAGGGTGAAACTAAAATGTAAGTTATGAAGCCTATGAAGGACATGCTGGCCCTCTCAGTTGTTGTACATTTGGGAAATGCGAGAGTTCCCTGAATAAATGAATGTTGATGTGAATATCTCCAAGTTAAGCTAGCTAGTTGAACTGATGGGTACATAGCCTGCAGCATGTGTTTCTAACCCCTTGCTCTGAAGCTGGAATGTCAAAGAGGTGCAGCCCTCTCTCTGATTGATCACTGTTACCACTTCATTATCTAAACAACATGGTGGTGAAACAAAGCAACAGAACCCAGAGCACGGATGAGTGGCCTGTTTGGGAAAGAGGCCGGACTACCGCAGGCAGTGTCCTTACAAAACCCTGCAATTATGCACGGCTAATTTTATTGTCTCCCTTCATTTCACACCATGCGTCTGCACCTGGCCCCGGCCCCAGCTCCACAGCTCTGGGCCCTTGGGACCCGCGTCTCCAAAACATATGGGGCCCTGCTGCACTGGCAGCCGCTCCACAATTAATACAAATCAAATCAGAGTCTTCTCTCCATGCCAGCACCCCCTCAGCACCATGGAGAGGGCCCCACTGTTTATTACTAGAATTAATCAATGACATACACACAATAGCGAAACACTAATTGATTAAGGCCTTGTTTCAATGTGAGGTACACCTGGTGGGCCTCCATCTCAGGTCTGAGGTTTTGATTCTGAGGTTTAATTCATTCAGTCATGGTGACTCAGCAAGTCATTTTCACCTATTCCAGTCCAACATTGCTTTTAGATATATGAACAGATTTTGTTGTAGTTGGTTTAAAGTGATGACATTTTATACAGTTATATCTTGGATCAACATCCAACAGCATCCATTTGAAGGTTTAAATTGTTTGTAATTTTCATTCCTATATTCCCAAATATGATTTCTTGTTTCTGGAAAAAAGCAGTAGCCACAGCCTAAAACAGATTAAAAGCCTGAATATAATGTGATAATTTCTTAGACGCAAGTCATTGCCCTTCAATTTCAGACCTAATAGCAGGCTAAGTATTACATTTCATGTGAGCTTAATTTCTCAGCATTTTGGTATGGATTTGTTAACTGTGCATGTGAATTAATAAGCATGGAGAGAACCATTCATTTGACAAACGGCACAGCGGGACTCGCCACCTTCAAAATGAGTACACGACAGCTGACATCACCCCCTACTGCTCCTTATTAATACTTCTGTCAAGAGCTCACTACCCAGTTTACCATGAAGAGGCCTAGCAGATCTCACGCCAGGTCTTTCCCCAGCCATAATACTTTCCCCACCCTCATATACTGCAGTAGGTAGCTAGACAATGGAGCTCTATGCGTTACTAATCATGAAAAAGAACAGAACTGAAGTCAAACTGAGGTCAACCTCGACCCCAACGGGTTGTCCTCACCTCCTCATTGGGGGACAGTTGTTGCAGGATGAGCTGAATCTCTGCACACTGCTTTGAGTGCATATCCTCTGATGGGGCTGAGGCTTCAGTCAGTGTAGGGAAAAAGGTTAGCCGCTCACATTCTGAGCCAAGGTCTTCTTGGGCCTCCCTGCCTGGCTCACACAGGATCCTGAGCTCTAACACACACATACATACATTTGTTTTAATATTTTGTCAGGACATAGAGTCATACATGTTAGCATACGCTGCTACCAGAACAAAATCTAGCTGGTGCATTTTATTTAAAAAAAGAATAAAAACAAATGTTTAATCAATGACACACTTCATGATGAATAGACCAATAAGAATGTTCAAATGACCTGGAATAAAAACTTTTTATATTAACTTTCTTTGAAAGATATAAAGTTTTTTTTAGTTGTTCTGTGAAGTAAGGGCAAGTTCTTTTGCATGACAGTGACAATATACATACAGAAACTGTAGTAACAAGCTGTGGTTTATATCCCCTCATTACTTGTTCTTAAAAGTACTCTGACAAACTTGCTGTACCTGCATCTGCACTGGAGATTTCTGCAACACCTTTACTTTCCTCAACAGGGCCAATTTTCATATGTAGTCCTGACATTAGGAAGGGTAACTGTAACAGGAAGACCATTATGGACAATAAGGCTTATAATATACAGGACAATTAACAATAGACTATTGCTGCTGTCTGTGATGATATCTGACCTTCTTTGAGCGCCGCAAAGCCTTCCTGCGAATGCGGGGTCTTGTTCGGTTAGGCCCCTCTGCTGCATCCTGAACCCAACCTTGATTAATGAAGACATCTGGACCAGGGCCAAAAAGACCCCTCTCACGAAGCAACTCTTCTTCTAACCTCAGCCACTGAGCAGCTATTCGCTCGTTCTCACAATGAAGCATCTGCACAGAACAAAGCGTTTTCTATTGAATTAATATAGTGATAGCAACTCATTCTCCCCAGACATCTACTAATATATCTAACTCACTGGAAATGTCATGCACTGAATACATTGAAAACAAAAGGCTACAACTGTGAGTTTAGTAAACTATTTGACTCGTTCCAAATTAAAGAGAACAAGCAACCCTTGATGAACCAGTCTGCACAATGTGACTGAAAACAATCATATTCAGAAATGGAAACACTAGCAGTTGGTGGCTCTGTGATCAATCTGATCTTTGTATTTGATTGTCTTTTTAATAAGGCAGTCTAAGATGGAACAAAAGAGGCAGAAACATACAACAATCAACAAATTGCTACTTTCTGCCCCTGGTAGTTCTGTACCAGTGCAGCTGAAAACATTATGAACAAAAACTTCACAGCATTATATTTTAATTTAAACTGGTAAGCTTTCATATGTTTTAGTTTATTTTTGAGTTTCTCATATTATTAGAATAAACTTTTTCAAATGTGAGTAAATTACTATGAAAATATACAAAATATTTAGTTCTGCACACACAACCATACTCTTGATTAAGACTGTAACCAGAAGACAAATAACCAATGTCCTCAGAAAGTAACAGCTGAAAAGGCTAGCTGTTTACAGAGTGCTGAATGAAAGTTGACTGTAAGGGGAAAACAACAAGGATGACCACAGGCTTCAGATCATTATCACAAAATGTTGATTCAAGAACTTCAGAGCTTCACAACGAGGGGACGGATCATACACAGACATCACCAGGAAAGGAACTGGTGCATTCCTAATATCAAGCCACTCCTGAATGAGAAACCACATCATAAGTGTGTGACCTGGGTTAAGGAGTAAAAGAACTGGACATTTGCATGGAGAAACAAAGAATCCAAAGAGTTCCAGTGTGAAGGTTCCAAAGTGTGTAATGATTTAAGGTACAACGTCATATACTGGTGTTGATCTACTGTGAATAATCACAGTCCAGTGCAGCATATATCAGGAGATATCAGAGCACTTCATGCTTTCATCCGCTGACAAGCTATATGAAGATGCAAATATCATTTTCCAGTTGGACTTAGCAACTGTCCACAGTGTATGTCCACGTCGTATGGCTCTTAATAAGTAGTATTTGAATCATTTGAGACAGTGGATTTTACTGATTTCCCTAAACTATAAGCCATTTTCCTGAGCTTTAAGCATTTCCTTTCAAACGGAAAACAAAAAATTACTTTAATTACTTCACTTTTCAAGTAATGAATATAAAATTCATTAGTTGACTTTTTTAATCAAATTATAAACCAAACATGAACATTTCCGATACTTTGATAATCCATTTTAATACATCACATAGTTCCCAGAATTCATCATTTACTAAAGTTACATTTTGATACAAACTGCAACAAACCTGTATATGATTCTTCAGTAAGCACTCAAACATCTCTTCACCAGTCTTCCTGTGAATTTCCAGGTCTGCCAAAAATGTCTTTGAGAAACACATTAGAACAGCATGGTGAGATTGTGTGTGCATCCACTGTGTTTCATAAAGTGCATTTATCTGGAAAACAAGCTAGTGGCTATTGAACCCTACAATAATCCAGGCTCCAAATGCAATAGTTCTCAGTGTGTCGTAATTAAGTTAAAGTATAATATCAGCACAGTGTGAGGTGGCTGCTGGCCGTGTGCCACAGTCTGTGCCCAGCTGATTTATTACACTGATTGGCATTAGCCCTTCAGGAGGCCTGTGTACACCACTACCAATGTGCTCGTTCTAATATTTACTTAAAGAGTCATTAAGCTAATCATCACAGTGGTATCCTCTTAAAGCGAGTCAGAGAACTACAGGCCCTGGCTGTAAAGCCTGACTCAGGAAGCGCATTAACTCTGCCTCAGAGACTGATATTGAACCCTGCGTCCTGCTCTGCTCAGCAGGAGCTTCACTTATGCATCTGTTAAAAGCTACTACAGTGCAAGAGTAGCAGCTTCAGGTATAATCCTGGAAAATAAGTAACCACTCAATGTTTTCTTTAAAATAATCTATACTGACATTTTTATTTTAAAAAAGCACCTTTTAATTCAACTTCATAATTCAACAGTTTGAATCTTCCTCCAGACTGAAAGGATCTTTAAAACGTAAAGGCAACTCTGTGGAGGAAAGTTCTGTTTTCCTAAACTTGCAGGCACAGATGATCCACAGTTTCTAGATTCACTAGAAATTTTTTGCCAATTACATCACAGTAAATTAGAAAATGTCTGACCAAATCTCTAAACAGCCCTACTGCAATAAGCTGAAACTTTTCAACTTCTCAAATTACTAGTCGCAAAACTAGGAGGAAAAAATTATGCATTTGTTCTTGCCAAATGGATTGGAGGATTAGGAAGTGTTACAAAGACAAATTTACGGGAGCAATTACGGTCCTGTTTCCACGGATAAACACTGAATCATCTCCTAATCTTATTCCTTTATTTAGAGAATCATAAGTAATATATAGCATTAATTACCCCCATTTAACAAACAGGAAAACTCATTGGCCTCTTAAACGTGGCACATTAAATAGCATCCCCTCTGCAATTATCATCACACTGATTTACATTTTAATTACTTTCCAGAGAAAACACTACCTTTGATGATAACATAACATAATGTCAACTTCATTCTGAGCCGTTGGTGAATGTGTAATAAACTTAACTTGATCATTAGCAATGTTAATTATCTTTCTGTTAGGAAGATAAAGATATAATTATGCTGACAGTATATTTCTGAAATGAATCCAGAGAAAAGTTTGTGTTGCTGGATGTGGCAGGAATTTTGTTGGGATCTGTGCAATAGAGCCATGTCAGAGACACATTCTAGGAAGTGCTAAAATTAAGAATGTGAAGTTAATCAAATAAAATGATTAATATATGAAGTCATAAATCACTCAACACATACTATCCAAACTAAAAATATTGAACTGTTAATTGCATTGGTTTTACAAAACAAATTGACTTAAATTATTCCCATTTTCCAAAGTATAGGAGACTTCATCAGTCCAAGTAACTTCTGTTTGTCTTTTAATACGAATAAGCTTTAATAAGCTTCCTAAAAATGAGATGACTTTCTCACCAAATTCTTCACTGTACCTTTTTGAGGGGAACAATTCATCAAAGCAGTTGATAGGCTGTCAAGAGTTGATATGATAAAGAATAACACAAAATGAATAATGTTTTCATCAGATTGTGACTGCCTATAATTACCGCCCCCTGTTTTTGAGGCGGAGATGGAGACAGCAGCAGTTGCACAGAAACGGTAATTTCATGCCTTGTGCCTGAGTAATATCTCTGTGCATCCTTTTCCAGATGGCGACGTCTTCAACGGTGGGAACTAATGATGTGGGCCGAGTTTCAGGGGGAAAAACAACAATAACAGCATCTTTAACCTTCACCAGCAAGCGCAATGTTCTACCGAGTGTTCCCGTGAAAAAAATTAACAAATATCAATTACATTGCCCACTGAGGTGTACTCAGCTGTAATGATCCAAATTGATTTAGAAGACGGATTGAGACAGTGCCACAGGGTAGGTGAGGCTGCTGGGTGTGGTGACTTTGGGAGGGTGGCAGGGCACAGTGGTCGTGATAACCTGTGAAAGAGCTTAATAGCTTAATAACCCACTTCATCTACCTGCCTATATGGCCATGCAAGAACCCACACTGAGAGAACTCACACACTCAGTAGTGGTGTATCTTACCTCCACACTGGAGTCTGAGTCCTTTCCAGCTCTCCTCTTTGGTGACCACTGTACGCTGCTACGAAGACCCGTTTTCTTTGGCCCATTGCTCATTTTCTTCTTCTGAGAGTCTGAGGAGAGATTGACTGGTATAAGCACTTCTGATTTAAACTTTTTTCTAGCCACTGTTGCCTTTTGGATTGCTTAAAAAAGGCTTGGACCTGGATCTCTAAAGCCGTTTTGTGACAACTCTTCCTTTGTAAAAAGTGATTGATTCATTGATTAAACCACAGGGTATATCCAATATGAACACTTTGTAACTGATAGTGATTTAAAGAGTTTAAATCATATCAACCAGTATATTTAAACATTTTAACAGATTCTAAATAAATGCTCCTGTACTGCCTGATTTAACTGTCAAATGTTGTCAATAGGTATCAAGTCACATTTATTAAAGTTCAGTAATAAGAGTTATTAGCAGTATCAAAGGTTTGCATAATATAAGGACATAACAGTAAATCATTGGGTTCTTATCACTAAACTGATGGGCGTATTAAATACTATACTGCTGTATCAAAATATTGACTGTACCTCATTAAAAAATAGTGTACATCCAGATAGCAAGACATGTACATGTACGCATTTATTTATTTTTCCAAAGGTGCAATAAAGAAAACAATCCAGTGAGCAGCACTTCTGCAGATGGAAATGAGGGAGGTCAACAGACAAACGGCAGACTGGTTCAAACTGGTTCAAGAATAGCATCTCTATAAATATCAAGGCTTGAGGTGAACAGGTTATGGATAATCATAAGGACCATCAAAGGTCAGAAGGCTGCAGTGGGCATAGGTTCACCAAAATCAAGCAGCCCTACATAGCCTGCTTAGATGAATCTTGAGTTTTTCTGAGACACAAATATGGTAGGGACTGAGCTTAACACAAACATCATGAATGAACAAATTCAATCTGCCGTGTCTGAAAAGCCCAGGCCAGAGGAGGTGGTGTAATGGTGTGAGGAATGGGTTAAATGGTATGCTTTGGGGTCGTTAATACCATTCAATGGGGTTCACAGATCTAAATCCAAACACCTTTGGGTTGAGATCAAAAGAAGGATTCACAGCATGAAAGAGCTCCTGAAAAACATGTTGACATGCACCAGAATCTCAAAGGAATAACACAACATGTTCTGAAATCTATGCCACAAAGAACTAAAGCTGTTTAGAGAACAAAAGAAGACCCTTTCCAAAATTATATCTTCCTAATAAAACAGTCAGGGAGTGTAGGTCTATCAGCAAACCTTCTTATTACTCTACTATTACTTATGACTCTACTACTACCACCTATTTAGTAATGAGTGAGAAGTTAACCTTTAATATTATAAGGATACATTTTGTAGTATTGAGGCTTTAATACTGAGGCTTATATTCAGCACATGAAGAGAAAATTAAAATAGTAATGCTGAAAAGATGTGTGTGCATAGTAGAGAAGCAAGCTGACCTATGAAAGCCTGCCAGGCTTTCACTGCTGTCTCCTCCCAAAGTGGGCTCACATCAGTCATGGAGACTGGGACTTCCCTCCCTGCTTGCTTGGCTGACAAGTCAATCTTATAGGCCTCCTCCAGCGACTGTCTCCTCTCCAGCATCACCTTACTCCATATATTCTCTACAAGTCTCATCAGCTCTGACTCCACTGCACACACCACCACAAAGAGAACGATAAAAGGACATCATAAACATTTGTCAACTTGCCAGTCATTTGGTAATTTTCTGTGAAGAAGATACTCAACTCACTGTCTGCGGAATCAGGGATTTCAACTGGGGCCATGCGGTTGTTCTTGTGTGGGAAAAGGTGTCGCCAGATTTTTTTGGACGACTTTTTATGCATTTCACATCCAAACCCCTCATTGAAGCTGATAGAGCAAAACACAAGCAATAGAAGAATCTAGCAAGCAGTTTTGGGGTAGATGTTTACATTTGTATACACTTTATTATCAGACCAGAGTCCAATGGAAGCACACTTCATTGAATATTATTATAGTGATTACAGACATCGATGAACCGCCCCCTTCAGATTTTCTCAACCATACTTCATTCATTACCCAACTTGAGTGATGATACTAGCATGGAAATTGTGCTACCTTCCCGAGCGAATCAGGAGCAGGCAGTGCAGCAGGCAGCTGATGAAGTGAATATTGGCATTGTAGGTGGCCATAATTACATCCCAGTGCTGCTCCAGCACTGTGAGGGTCCGGAGGATCAGTTGTTGCTCAGGTGGAGTCTGCCTGGGCCGCGACAAAAAGTATAGCAGAGCTCTGTTCATGCTTTTGTACAGAACACTAACTGTGGACTCACGTTGAGTCTGTCCTTTCTCCATTGCCTGCAACACGGTACAGACACAGGAAACCATGAGTGAAATACTACAGTCTACATAAAAGAAATGATGCTACGGCAGTCTCTGACTGCAAATACTTACCACAGCTATTTGTTCAGCTACAAAGATGAGCAGATTTTCTGGATCCACCACAAACATACCAGTGTAGAGCTTTTCCACCAGCATCTTACTGAAGAAAGCTACGTTCTCAATCAGTATGGCCACCTTGCCCTCTGTTTTGGATTTGGATGGATTTGGATCTGGAAATAAAAGGTAAATAAACAGGCTCATTCTTTCTTAAATATAACAATCTATGAATTCTATTATGTGTCATGAATTAAAAAAAGATCTAATAAAAGAAAAGTGCAGATATATCAGATATATAAGCAAGTCATTTCTGTGTAAAGTGTGTCAGGAAGTTTATCAATTATCCATCCAGTTTGTATAGTAAACTGTCAAAGAACAGTTTATACCAAAACATTCTGGAAAAAAAAAAAAAAAAAAAAAAAAAGATTATTTTTTTTATTAATACTGATGCAATGAAAATACAAACACTTCTGCACCACATGTGCAGAAATACTGTACCATCTCTAGCCACATGTGTAGACTGACCGTCCTCTTGCCCCGTCATATGAATAATGTCCATTAAAAATTCCAGCAGCTCACTTTGAAAGCTCTGCTTCTGCTCTTGACACACACCATCTGGAGAGAACTGAAAACAATGGTATAATATTAAAGCAAAAACATACAAAGCAGCATTTAGCCTAGTAGATTGGTCTATACCGCACATAATCATATGACTTGTATCTGGCTTTGCAAGAGAGAGTGCACCAGTGAGGAACAGCTGCTGCACTTGTCTCAAAACTGGGCCAAGAGTGGCACCTTATGGAGAAAAGATTTTACACACTGGGCCAACATTTGTATATAGTACACCACCGTCAAATTATCACAGTTACATGTGTGGAAAAACTGCAGTGGTCCCATTTAATAAACGTCAGTGTATAAATATTTAATCTGGAGCATTTCGTTTTAGACATTCATCATAAAATTGACACACTTGAACAATAACTGCATGATTTCAATTATGTCATAAAGCTTAAAAAAATTAAGAAAGAAGGTCTGTGTGTGATAATACAGCATTCATTTTATTTATTAAGTTGCTATTATAGATAACAAAGGCTGCCATGCTAGGCTCCTCAAATATTTCTTCATTTGAGACAAAGTTTACATGTGTACACACGGAGCAGTACATACACACTGGAGGGCTTCTTTGGCACCTAAACTGGGATTTAGCTGTTTTCTTTGTTGATAGTTGACCACACAATGATGAGACAGTGGTACGATAAAGTCCATTTTGTAGTATGACATAGGGGTACCATGTTTGTAGGTTACTCTGATTCTGAGATACGAAGCCTAGTATACAGATGTAACTTTCCACAAAGTGCAGTGTGCAATAATGATGTAATTATGTGGTTGGTGTGGCGCAACAGATAAAATCACCAGTATGCCATCACACCATGTGGGAGACTGGGTTCAATTCCCAGCCTGGGCAACTATGCTGTACTACACCAATAAGTGTTTGGGCAAGACTCCTAACACTACTCTGGCCCCCCTCTGTTGTACGAGTATGATTGAAAGTCAGCTAAATGCCATAACTGTAAATGTAATTATATTATATATTATTACAATAATATCTGTTGACTTATTGGTTAATTACACATGTCCAAGTGATGTTAACAGGAGAGGCTGTGCATCTCCTCACCTCGAGCAGCTGAATAAAAGGGTGTTGATGATCTTTGGCAGGGATGTTTATGAGGCTGTCCATCAGCAGGATGCGAATGAAGTCACACACCTGCTTCCTAGCAGGGTGAGAGAGGCGGGCCACTGGGAATTCCCCTACAGTGCTGTCCTCCCCGTTACCCTGGAGACATGCAGAGCACTTTGCAGAAAGACAGAAGACATGAGGTCGGTTTACACAACAGACTACACCAGCATTCTCCAGGGCTTACAAAGCTGCATACCAGGCCTGTAATTCAGTGTCCAAGTTGCATGGAGGGTACAACCCCTCAAGCCTTACCTCAGGGATTTCAGTGGGGTAAACTGCACTGGCCAGAGAGCTGAGGAAGTTAGTAGAGGCCCACAAAGGATCTTGGGGAAAGATGCTGTGGAGCAGGCAGAAGAACTGCATCACACTGCCTGGATACTGGACTTCCCAGCTGCCTTCACTTCCTGTTACAGGCTATTTGAGGAAATGAAAGCAGCATGTGGAACAGTGTAACTAACACGTTTGAATATGAATATTACATTTTTACACTTGTAGCTCAAACAAAGAACAAAACCAGTTGATTCATAATGTAAATGGAATGGAAACGACATAGCAAGCAGTAGTTATTTAAATGTGTCTGAAAAGCACAGCAAAATAAGTGTTGTTTTAAGTACAAATACCAAGTGCACATCTAAATTTACAAATAGTTATTAATGAACAGAATCACATTAACATGCATCACCTTACAAATGATCCTTTTGACCAACTCTATGAGGACACAGGCTGCCTCCGCGCAGAGCTGGACTCCTTGTTTGTTTGTGGAGCTGTCAATCACACTTTGGAGTATGCTGTCAAGATCCACCTGGAATCAAAATGGAGATGCTTAAGTTACTGAATCAAATAGAATAAATAAGTTTCTTAAATCATAAATTTCGTAATTCAAAATGTACCTGTCCATCAGGTATGTGGAAATCTGCTTTTCCCACCAACAGTGCGGCGAAAGCTCCATATATCTGTGGAAGTTCAATGTGGCTGAGCAGCAGTCTGGGTAGTACTGTAAAGCCTGGACACATGCAGCTCAAACACTCGTATGACCAAGAGTGTAACCCCAAATGACCTGAGAGAAATGACAACACATCAGTAAAGAACATAATGTTGTAATTATACAGCATTTTACAGTATACATACATCTATATAGAGTTTGTTGACATGTCTTCTAATGAATGTATTTGGCTACTTTAAGAAGTACCCAGTGCAGTACCTGGATACAGATGTGCAAAAGCACATATACAGCATGTCTAGTATATGCAGAGAAGAAATTTCAATAGAACAGGACTCTTTGGGTTGATGTTTATCTGCTCTATTGGCACCATGCCTAATGCAAGCCATGGCCAGAGGAGTATAAAGCCCCCCAGCATTGATTAGTCAACATCCTGACCTCATTAAAGCCCTTGTTGCTGAACGCAATTAAATCCTCATAGAAATGTTTCAAAATGCAGTAGAACAGTAGAGACAGTTAAATATCCTTGATTGCAGAAGAAACAGTGAATGAGCAGGTGTCCCGATACTTTTGTCCACATAGTTTGTTTCTTATGTATTTTCTATTTATCTAATAGCACAATGAAAGGTTGTACCTATGACACCAAGGGGCATCTCCATGCTTTCCACAAGTGTTCCTGATGACACTCCATCTCTAAACTTGTTCAGTATGCTCTGATTGGAGAGAAAATGGCTGAGGAGCCTAATAGTCAGCAACACTGTGCTGGAGTGGGTGTGTCCCTGTAAGAAGAGGAGGAACCAATCTGATCCCAACGTGAAGAATACTTCTTCCTGATTACTGTCATGCACAAAACATGGGAGTGTTAGACAATGAAAACGTTTTACTTTAAATTACACCTATGGAAATGTCAGTTATCAAGTCCCCTGCGCTACAGACTCACTTGTGAGGTAGTGGATTGTCGCAGGTGATTAGTGAGTACAGCACCTCAAGCAGCTGGTTCCTGATCCAGACGGTTCTCGCAGGTGTTTGGCTCAGGGCTAGACAGAAGTTCAGACAAAGCTTCAATCATCTTTAATCAAGTCTCCATAGAAAGATGTTGACTTCAACATCTGAGGAACATTCTCTTCTAAATAGCATTTATACAATAGCTTGGTTGTATGTAATGGCATTATACTCACATTGTGACTGATCATCAAAAATTTTACCAGGGAAGGCGGTGTTCTCGTCAACAGATGGTGGCAATAGAGTATGAATTAAGAAAAGTCCAAACCTGTGTGAAGAAAAAAAAAAAAAAAAAAAAAAAGATACCTCGGATCACCAGAATTATTATTACATTTTCTATATTAATTTCAACTATTTATTTTAAGTTGCTTTTCCCAAAATGCTTTTGCAATTTGCTTTTCCCTGAAAAAATGTGTTAGTGCCAACTGTCTCTTGGCTATACCATGTCCAATGCTACTTGTGGGTCTTATATATTTGTGGTGGTTCTGGGGCATGCATGAGAAATTCAAGCACATTTTGACCAATTAAATTAGCTGTCTTAAATTTCATTTTACACTTAGCACAGCCAATAGTCACAATGCGGTATTGCAACTGAAGATTGGACAGGATCTACTTCAGCCAAGACTCAGGATGTGTTATTACAATTGTTTCCATACATACATGAGTAAATAAATATTTTTGTTGTTTGTTTACATTTAGTCTGTGTACAATTGAAGTGTACAATTTTGTACAAAAATGATTGAATTTGATAATGTTATAGTTCTAGATAGTAATATGTCCAATTTCTAGCTTAATTTTGTGTGTGGTTTCATGTAACATTCCCTCTGATCATTTATTTGATTGTTAGCAGGTTTGTAGCTATGTTTTAACATGTACACTCCAGGCAACAAGTGCAAGAGCAGCAGGTTAATGGAATGTAAAGTGAAACTGCATCCCAGGTTAAGATTTCATACGGGTAACTGTTTGAATCAATATTAGTCTTCCATGCCTGCGGATGTCTGCAATGCTGAAGTGTCCTTGCAGCAGGTATGTGATGATAGTACAGATGACAGTGACTTTTCTGTGTGTCACAGTGAGATCCTGCAGCAGGAAAAGGAGCTTTGTCATCAGGTCAAGACTGTGCATGGCCTCAGCGTTCCGTGGATCTCCACTAAAAAAAGATGGGCACATCATTCGTATGACAGAGAAATTGCGACAGGTCAAATGCTATGTGAAGCTGACAGTGTGTTTCCTGTAAACAAAATGTGCATGAGTAGAAAGAGGAAGCACTCTGTAAGTTAAGAATCAATACATGTTTACACAAAGCCTTGAAAAGTCAATTTGCAACGACTACTCGAATCGGGTATAAAGTACCTTGACGATTTCAGGATATCAGCAAAATGATTTAAAACGGACAAGTCGAGACTTTCTGGAGCCTTCTGCCAGACCTATAAATAAAAGAAATTAATTATAGGGCATACAGGCCATGCTAAAAACACTTCAGACAGATTTACACACATATACATAAGGGAGGGTAATGTGGCAACATTTTAGCATTACTGTGCACTGTAAAAATAAAATAAAAAATACACAATCTGGAAACTATTCACAAACCTACCTCCTGTAATTTATTTCCTTCCTCAGAGTTATTTAGTCTCAGAGTTTAGTTATTTAGTTAGTAATTATTTATTTTTTTCTTTTTAGTAAAAAGAAAAAAAAACAACATTTTCAATTAAGCATCTCAGTTTGGTTAACGAGACTTTTTTAATTAATTTAAGCTTTCAAGACTATTGAAAATAAGGGGCTGTTGTGTTCAAACATTACAATAGCAATAACATGGCAGCACCTCTCTGTGTGTAGAAAATGTACTCATCTAAATTTATTCAGGACCGTGTTTTTATGAAGTAGAATTTTCCATCTCTAGAGAGGCTCAAATGTCAGGTGATAAGGGAATAAACAACAAACAAATTAAGGGGTGGTCACTGTTAGTCATGACAGGTAGGTATTCATAACATTACCTAGCTATCCAAGTTTGCCATCATTGATCATGGCCAAGAGTAAAACCCGGATAGCACAGCATTAGTGTAGTTAGCCATCAGTACAAGCTCAGATCATGTCATATTAATTACACCCAGCACTATCCTGAGAGCGAGATTCTCTGGCAAGCAGACATTATTTTTATGCAGGGTCATACACTGTCAAAAGTGATACAACCAGCTATCAGACCAGGATTTCACTGGTGCTGCTCTTTAATTTCAGCTGCTGAACTTGAGGCTCAACTCAAAATGACTGTTGACCAAACCAAAAATGTGAGGTACAAGAAATGCTGACTAAACTAAGTTGAGTTGGTTAAAATGCTCTGTAAGTTAAAAGTTATCAGAATAAAATATACGCTTTTCTGGAAAATACCTCAAAGTCGCAAAGGACGTCTTGGAGAGCAGTGAGGTCATGTATATAAACACAGCCTGTTGTCAACTCCATCGCACCCACAATGGCCAAAATCAGCTGGAAGGTCCTGCTACTAATCAACTGAGCCTTCATCTTCAGGAGGAAGGCAAAGAGCTGAAGACAGAGACAATTCACTCATTAAGATGACTTGGAGTGGAATATGTCACTATGTATTTTACATTTTACATTCAAACATTTAAGAGTAGAACAAACCCATCCACTCAGAGTACCTTATAACCACCGATGCGTTTCATCTCACGTCTCATGACGGGATTTGTGTCTAAAACAGACAGTAAAACTTTGACTGATGCGTACAAAGAGCCATCATCTGATGCCATAGCAACCAGGCTGAGGACGACTGCAGGTCCACCAATATACTGGAAACTAGTGGCAGCACTGGTTGACATGAATGTCCTAACCCCTGTAAGTTGAGGTAGAAAAATAAAAACCCGACATTAATCATTGCTCATAATTAACAAGTAAAGATTATGTATAAACAATGATGTAGGCTGAATATAGAATATTAATATTTTCTACCAAAACGACCAATCAGGGCAGCCCCAATAGTTCTGGCAGTTCCACTGAGATGCTGACTGATATTCCGGGCCAGAAAGACAGGAGTGGAATTATCTCGTGATGTGATTCCCATCTGTAAATAAATTCAGTTTATCTGAAACACTTCAACCAGGTGATCAATATGTAAATAAACAGTTGAGTCACATCATTATGACCACCTCCTTATTTGAACACTTCGTACACATTTTAGTAAACTCCACACACCATACTGAGCACTTTGTAGTTCTATTATAGACTGTAGTTCATCTGTTCCTCTACATACATTTTAGCCTACATACATATCCTTTCACCCTGTACTTCAATGGTCAAGACGTCCCAAGACCACCATAGAGCAGGTATTATTTAAATGGTGGCTCAGTCTCAGCCCAGCAGTGACATGGTGTTGGTGTGTTAGTGTGTGTTGCACTGTTATGAGCAGATAAGACACAGCTGTGGACAACAGTCCACCAACCAGAACAATCCAGCCAACAGAGTCCTGTTGGCAGCATTCTCTGAGCACTAATGAAAGTCAAGAGGATTAACAACACAAACTGTGCAGAAACAGATGAACTTCTGCCTCTGACTTAAGATCTACAAGGTGGGCCAACTAGCAGGACTGTCCAATACAGTGAGTGAAGTGTGAAGAGAAAGTGGACAGTGTTTAAATACGCCAGCAGTACTGCTCTGATCCACTCACTCTAGCAAACTACACATCACCACCATGTCAGTGTCACTGCAAGGCTGAGAAGGATCCACCACCCAAATAATACCTGTTCTATAGTGGTCCTGTGAGGTCCTGGCCATTGAAGAACAGGGTGAAAATGACATGTATGTATGGACAGATGGAGTTCCATCTGTAATTACAGAACAACTAAGTGCTTCTGTTTGATAATTGGAGTTTACTAAAATGTGTATGAAGTACAGGAAGAAGGAGGTCCTCATAATAATGTATGACACACAGTGCTGTACAGAATATGAGGCACCTATGCACGTTTTTTAAAACTATCTATCTCAGAAGTAAGAGAGATTTTGGTCGTAGAAACTCATATTAGAAAAGATTAGAATTGAACAGTAAAAATGTAAGAATTTCTCATTTTGAAAAAAGTAGTTGAGCTAATTTGATAAACATAGCTTGGTTCCAGAGATCTCCGGGATGCTGCTAGTCAGTGTGTGTTCAATTCCATCAGAGGTGCCTAAAACTTATATGCTGGTACCTCTTTAGCTATAAGACGACAATCCACTTCATTGTACTGGTCTCTGATCTCTGCTACTGTCGTTACAGTGGACACTGCTGGGTTTATTCCAAAGGAGATTCTCTCAGGAGGGACTAGCCTCACTGCAGAATCTGTTGAAAAACAAAGAAAGAACACAGCCTACACATCACTGTACTATGTCATACTCACTGCAACATTACTGTATATTGTGTTACTGTATTTTGTATATTTTCAAGAGAGACAAATGTTCACCAGTTACTTTCTAATCTTTGTTGCTTTAAGATGAAACCTTCAGCACTGCTTTTAACCTACCTTGAACATCCACAGCCAGGTAGTTGCCAGTGTACTTTGTGCCCTGTGCATACATTATCTGTACAGAGTCAGCACTCAAGACTTCTTCAAAGAAATATGCAGGACCAACTCGCCAGATCAGTGCTGCATGCTGTTTCCATATCGGCGGAGTTCCAATAATCCCACACACGTCAATCACTGCTGATGCATCCATTGCAATGCACTGGCCAGGGAATGGCTGAATATACCTCATCTATTCAAATTGTGATGATATGATACAGTGCGTGTCATGATTCAGAAGCATTACACAAAGTATTGAAAAAGATAAATAACCAAATATTTCAGTTATACCAACCTTCGATGTTCCAATGACGTCTCCATTCAGATAAGCAGACACTTTGCAGCTCTTTTTGATGTCTTTGGCCATAGAAACAACAAGGTGATGCCACTGGCCTGGCATTAGCTGTTTAGAGCACTTGAAACGCACTGTGACTGGCAGAGTTGTTGGAGTGTGTACCTCAGGCTCCAATATGTCTGTGGGAATACAACACATTTTTGTTTAAGATTATCTAAATTGAAATTTGTATTTTGAAAACAAAATACAACATATGTTCTGAATGTTCAACATGAAATCAAGCTACTAGCAAAAATAAAAGAAATTATTAAAGAATTAAAAAATAATAATATCCCTAAGATGACAATGGAAATGATGTCTATAAGGCATCTGACGTAGACAATTATCCCAGTGAGCACAAATGAGTTAAAAATACTTTGCAAGACTTTATCTTGCAGACAAAGTTTTAATAGATCTTTTGAGGACATAGAAGATAGAAGATTATTGTACATTATTTTAATCCATCATCTTTTTACATGCCAAATTACTAGAGATGATGCCCGTCTAGTGGAGTTGTGGTGCCCACTGAGATTACTGAATTCAATGCAGTGTAAACAAACATAGTTGTCACCTAAGAACTGGTAGGGTTCCTCCTCAGTGGAGATGACCAGGCAGCCATCAGAGGCAGATATGCTGATAGACAGACAGCAGTACTGCTGCTCAGCACGGGACATGTGACGCACCACCGTCAGTAGACGCAACGGGTGGGAATCACAGGCAGAGCTGAACCTGCTGATCAGAAACCAGCTAGAGAAAGACAGGCCAGCAGAGGGAGGAAAACCACGGCAGTCTGAAAAGGAAGGATAGCAGTGACACAAAGGCCAGAAAAGCACAGTTCATTAGAAGAGATAGTGAAAAACATGTTTCACCATTGCCAGTTCCTCCTGTGGAGATGGAGTCTGCACTGACCCCTTTCACTGTGGCCAAAGATGGCAGAAATAGACACCTGAAAAGACAGAAGAAGCTTTACAAGAAAAACAAGGATCACCCAATTACCTTAAAACAAATAGTGAAACACAAAGAATGTGTCACAATTGTGGACTACACACTAATACTAAAAGGCATATTTTAATATATACTAATGATATATTAATATTTAGTAAATATTTGGCAGGTTAAAAAATGTCTGTACAGAAAAAGAAGAGGTGATAGAGTATCTCATTTAATGTGTGGAAAATGGGTTACAAAGCAGTTAATGACTGGCAAAAATGAGTGATTGAATTGGGCATGCGAAAGGCCACAGCACTGAAGGAAGTAGCTGAATTTTCAGCTGTACTGAAGCATAGGCTCATGCAGATCAACCAGTAGCGGGAAATCCTTGCCTACTGGAAACTGGCAGAACTGTGGCTGAAAGACAAAACCGATCAACAGGAACTTCTAGCATATTTCACAGCTTGTGAATGAAAATCATTTTGCTTCCAGGCAAGACCTGCCTTCACAACTTCTGAAAGAACACCATACAGTCAACTGCAGGTCATGAACAAATGGAGCAGAGTGGCATGTAAGCAACCTTTCCTCACTTCATCTTTCAAGCAAAACTGACAAGAAACTATACAGCAGCAAATTCAGCTACTTCCTTCACACTGTGGTGTTTGACAAGGCAAACGTTTTTGCCAGTCATTAACGTCTGCATTGCAACCCATTTTACACACCTTGAACGAGACAGTCACTGACCTGTACCACTTTTTCTCAATCATCTGCAGGAGCATAAAGTTACTACCATCTTAAACACGCAGCTGTTTGTCCTTTGAGCTTAATAATTCATTTTGTACTAATAAGAAGTGAGGAAGTGTTGTTATGCTAACATACATCACTTTCCTGCTGCCTTTTAATGTTGCACTTGCAATAAATTTTCCAGATCTGATTTGCTCCCAAATTGTGGGAAAACAGCAATCATACTCAAAACACTGTATGCATTGTGGCTTTTTCAGTTTACTCAACTTTGACACTTATCTATACTACAAAAGTCATCATCACTAATTAGTAAACAATTGGGACACATTTTGTAAGGCTGATTAAACTACCATCACTGGTAGCAAGATTATTAAAATCCAACCAAGCCTATTTTATCTCAAACAGGAGGTTGCTGAAACCCACCCATATCCACTGTCAGTCATGTCAAACTCCACAAATGATGGGGAAACAGACACCTTGTGCGGCCGGAAGCTCCGTGGTGAAGTCATTGAAACAAGGCTGATGATGCGGTGAAGGGGAATTGGTATCATACTGTTTGAGGATGTCCGCAGTAAGCTATAACTCCTTTTTAAAGACCTCTTGTCATTTTTTTGGTCAGTCTCGACAAACTCTTCTGCTCTGTCTGTATGTTGTCCTGCACAAACAAAAAAATATATTCACATTGTCGTGCAAAACCATTTCAATTTGTCAGTTATTCTTATATTATGTCAGAAATGGACCAATAGAAATGCTCCATAAATTACATATAATATGACATATAATGACAAACTAGCTTTACATTGGCTGCCACTGACAGTTAAGAATATTTTTTTCCTTTTCCTGTACAGTAGCCATTTTGGAGAAAACAAGCCATTCAATGCTGAGGGGAATCTGCCTCATATAACATTATAAAATATAACATTTTCTTGAAATATACATATAAATTATATAAATATATGAATTTCTACACTTTTACACATGGCCCATATACTCTGGGTGCAAGTTTTAAAACATTTGAACAGCAACACGTTATTATTCTTCCCCTTTTAACGTAACATGTACCATTGGAGAGTGGTGGCTCGGCCTCTGAGACGGGGAAATATTTCTCAGTATTAAGAGAATCTCCTAAACACAGGAACTGCCTATAAAAAAGTGCAAAAGTAAATTACAAATGGTACAGAGGCACATTTATGTTCTACAGCTGCTAAATTTATATCAAATCAAAATAAATGAACATCAAGTTCATCATTGTAAAGCACACATTCACAGATTTAGACTAACCTGAGGCACTTATGATCTATGGACTGGGAAGTCAGCTTCTCCAAGATGCGCACCACGGGCAGGTGCAGTGGGTGGGTGCAGTTGCTGAGGATGTCTCTGCAATGGGTCAGCAGAGTGACCAGAAGGCCAGACTCACACATGATCTGCCGGTTCTGCTCTGACTTCACCATAGACTGTACATGATGGGCTACAGCTAACTGCAGCTCTGCAGACAACTACAAAAACGTAATAGATCAAAGACACAGCATGTAAAACGAGGTCCTCAGATCTGAGACTACATGAACAACCTTTCAATGACATTTTACAAAATACTGACTAAAAGATTTATTCCAGTTCTACTAACCTGGGGGTCACTGGGACAGTAAATATGAGGCAGCAAAGTCATGATGACCTTAATTGCACCAGGATGCAATATTGTATAATCACAGGAAAACCTGAACAGAGAAGAATGTCTGTGATTGGTAGAGAAAATACATGTAGCATGTTAATGCAATCCATGTGTAGCTCCTGAGGTTAAGTGGCTTGTGAAGAGAACAAAGACATCAGTGGCTGATGTAGACATTGGCCATCTGGCACTACACTACACTAGACCCACATGACAATGTTATTCTTGTTTGGAAACAAAAACAATCAAAACATTATTCAGTAATTCTCATTACATTGTTCTTTTATTATTCTCATATCAGTATCAATGTCTCAAAAGCAGGAGGGTGCAATATGCAAGCAAGTCCTTACACAACTTAAAACATCATTGTCTTTATCAACACCTGGAACACAAAGAATCATTTTGGGACATTTTGTGAAATTCAATTAACCTCATAAAACTTAATATGACTGAAAAGGTACAAAAGAACGACTTGACTGCAGTCACACTCTGGAAAGGTTGGGACAGAGATTAAATAAGTCGGAGATATATATAGGATATTCAGCTGGATAGTAGCTGAAGGTATTGCAAATGGGTGTAAAGAGAGTCCTTCAAAGTCTTTGCAAGCAAAGATAAGTTATGGTTCACTAATTCTTGCCAAACTTTGCAAGAGAATAAAAATCTCATTATAAGATTGCCAAGGATGTAGGTCTTTTACTATCAACTGTACTATTCCGAAAAATCAATCAATCAACCAATCAATCAACCAATCAATCAACCAATCAATCAAGGTATTCTGAGAAATCTCAATCAGGCAAGAAATTTCTGTTGAATGTGTGTGAGCTTTCAGCCATCAGAAGAGAATACATGTGAAATCATCATGTTGTTGTAATAATATAAATATAGTCACATGGGTTCAGAAGTACTTTGGAAAACCCTTGTCACTTGACAACTGCTGGAAGGAATGCAGCCTGAAGAACCCTTCAAAATTCGACATAAAATAACCCACAATGACAAAGTGAGAAAGGTTTATTTGAATCTGAATTTGAATTTATAAAAGCTATGTGCAAAAACTATAAAAAACAAAACAAAAAAAACAACAACAAACAAATAAAAAAACAAATTTCAGCTTTTATTTGTTAAACAACAAGTGTTAAACAACTCAGGGCATGACATATCCTTTGTTTGAACCAACCCATTTTTCAGGTATTTTCCTGATGGCCAGATGTTGCCTTTTAGGATGATTGTTCAAACATTAATTAGCTCTGTGTGAGTAGTCCAAGTTTTTAGTCTGGGTCTAAACCTAGAAGGACTGTATTTCTCGTTAAAGAGGATAAACCAACATGAAGACCAGAGAGCCGTGAATAAGCGAACAGCAAGTCATTCTGAAGCTGAGAAAAGAAGGAAAATTGAGCAGAGCCACTGGATACACATTGGGCATAGCAAGCACAACAATTTGGAATGTTCTGAAAAAGAAAGAAACCACTGGTGTAGCAACAGTTGTCAAACAGGTCAGCCTAGGAAAACAACAGCAGTTGAAAGAAATATTGTGAACTAAAATAATTTCACTTCATGAAGAGAAGACTGAAGGGAGAAACACCTGAAACAAACACAAACTGAAGGAAGCTCTGCTAAAAGTCTGGAATCACATCACAAATGAAGAATGTAACAGTTTGGGGATGGTGATGCGTCAAAGACTTGAGGCAGTTACTGCAAGGATTAGGATTAGGATTAGGATAAAAATAAGATAAGACAAGACAAGATAAGACAGAACTTTATTGATTCCTTGGGAGGGTTCCCTCAGGTAAATTAAGCAATTTATAATTTATAATTATAAGGATTATGCCAATTATTTAATGTTCCTTTACCTTTTCTCACCCCAAAAGGCTCTGGTCTAAATGTAATTAATCGTCTAATTTCCTAAAAATTAAACAGTGTAGTTATTAGATGCAAAAATGTGATGCAAAACATTGGTACTCATGCTGACAGTTACATTTATCGTATTCTCAAGTTAAATTGTTGTTAGTTTACCTTGTTTTCTTGTATTTCAGATTTATATTTGCTTGTAATTTGATTGGATTACTAACTATGGCTTTTGGGCTCCCTTTAATAAAACTGTAATAATTCTTCCATCATGCCTCTCTTCCAGTGTTATAACATCTCAATACAGTATGTTCTCCAGATTATGTAGTTCTATTATTTAGACAAAACATACTCTTCATTTCCAATATGGCACAAAGTGCAGCAAAATCTGTGAATTAATTGTATCTAGGTGTTTTGTGATAACTGTGGATATTTTTTTTTTACTGCAGGTACACCCATCAGCTGAAATGTTAAAGCAGGAAAATTCATATTTCAAAAGAAGACAAAGTGTTCCCAATCTTTATTGCATCAAGTACCCAATCAATAGCACTCACCTCCCAGACTCGGTACACCCAGAGGAGATGGTAAGCGCTGCATTTCTAATGCGTCCCTGAAAGTCCTCCTCTCCAGCCTTGGGACCAATGGGGGTTTGCTGACTCTCCTCCACCTCTGCAGTCTCCTGCAGGCCAGTGCACAGGTCTGCAGCCATGCTGACCCCTGTCCCAAACTGCTCCAGAAAGTTCAACAGCCTGATGCAGTCCTGAAGGTAAGAGCAAGCAATATGACATCATTATTACATAAATTATTCTTCAAATAACATAAGGGATAGTTGAGCTGGAAAATACAACAGAATTCTAAGTGACAGCTGTTTTGATGTTTGGCTTTGAATATTAATCCAGGGGTCTGAGAGAGCAGAAGAACTTGCAAATGTGACATTAAAATATGAACATGTTTATTATGTGTATACCTATGTACACACATTTTCAACATTGGCTGGTCTTACCTGAAGCATGGTGGGAAGAGGGCATCCAGTGCTTTCAGCCATCTCTGCAAACTGCTTTAAGCTCCTGCAGCAGGAGTGAGACTCTGTGCTTATGTCTGCCTCCACTGGCACTCTGCCATGAAAGCATCCCAGCTGCAGCAGAGCCTCAGCCAGTTTTTCGTAGTGGCCAGTGGTGTGGAAGAAGTGGGCATTGACAGGATGTAGGTGCACAGCCAGAGCGAAAATGTGGAGGGTGAGCAGTAGCAGCTCCATCAGGCTACTGTGACTGAGAGAGGCCCACACCCCCAGTGGCTGCTCCAGCAGAGCCCCATCCATGTCCACTACCATGGACAGCAAACCATTGAAGCCCCCCACTGTGCGGAAAGCGTTCCAACTATTAGGGTTGTCTAGAACTTTCAGGATCGACTGTACAAGAGAGAAATTTGAGGATAATCAATTACAAAATCTTCCAGGTCCTGAAACATGTTGAATGCTTATAATTAATGTGAGCAAAAGGCCTCTCCAGGTCGGTCAGTGTCAGGAATGGAGATGAAATGGTGATGCTGAACATGCACTGATAAATTATATATCACTCTAACAAAGGGGGGCTGTGGAGTGGGTTTCGAGTTTCATGGGGCTTACCAGAAATTGGCTTAGCCTTTATTCAGTTTGCTGCACTAATACATCAAAGAGCTAATGTGTCAAAATGAAGCACAAAACTAATTAGAACCAATAGAAGTAATCAGAATAGCTTTGACATGTTCCACACAGTGGCCGGGGTGAATCCAATTGCTACCTGCTTTAACCCAGTTACAGTGTAATAGTCTGCAAGTTAGTATTCTTGTACTTGAATCTAAAAAATGGACATGTACAGTAAGTGGCTAATTTAGTTACATATAATCACATTTCTTTCACATTAACTGATCTGATATTCCTCATAATTTTCGGTGTGTCACACCACCAAGCTGCGATCCTAATCAAATCGAGCCTGAGTTAACAGCTAAATGTATATTAGCAAATCAATCTGAATTTGGGCTGTAATGTGATCAGGGTCCCATTGGCTAGCATAATAAATTCACACACTTATTATGCTTTATTATGCTTATAATTTGTTAAAATTTGGAATAAAAACTGAATGTGGAGTTAGCCCCCCCCCCAAAAAAAATAAAAAATAAAAAAATAAATTAAGGACCCATATGAGTTGGTTGGTGTGAATGTGAGAAAATAGGAGAGGGGGGGGGGCAACCAGGCAGGAAGGGAGAGAAAGGGGTGAGAGAGAAATAGCAGATGATGCTCAACAACAATTAAAGATACTGTAATATGAAAAACAATACAAGAATGAGTTCTGTGATTCTTAAATCTTTTGTATATTACGGTATCTTTAATTTATTAGGAGTAAGGCAAAAAACAGAGCCACATACCTGCAGCAAATCCAGTTTGAACCTCACTTCAGTCTCAGTGGAGGAGCACAGAGCTCCTACAGCAGTGCTCATGTACTCCTCTGGATTCATCTCAGATAGTTGCTCCAAAATACACAGAGCTGGACTGCGGAACTGCTCATCATTCAGAAAGATCTTTATATAGGGAATCATCCCCAAGTCCCTTATAAAAGCTGACACAGTCAAGAGAAAAACCTATGGTTATACTCCATTTTATTAATGTAGTTATTTATGTACACTGTAAGCAAACACTATGCATGGCATTTATGGATTTTGATGTATTTATGAGTATTATGTTTATTAACAGAACTAAGGAGTTTAACTATACTTGAGTATCTAAGGAAATAATATAGAGGAAAAAGTTAATGATGTATTATTCTATATATTATATTCATTACACAAAGTGAAATATTTTTTGTTTTACTTTTGATCAGCGTGGCATGTAGCACATGAAAATCACAGATCCTGTTTATCATATTATTAGAACATTAATAGAATACTAAATTTTGAGTTAAAGGAAATTACGATTCAAACATTATAAATAATCATGATTATGAATCACTACCTTATAATGGTGGAGGGGTTTGCGTGCCTGAGTGACCAGAAGGGGCATCCCAGGAAAAATTGGTCTCAAGTGACAGGTCAGACAAAGTGTGATCCAGTGACCTCTCATGAACAGCCAAAACAGAATTCAGTTTCTCTCGCCCAGAATAGGCTCACCAGGTCCACACCCTGGAGCCAGGCCTGGAGGAGGGGCTCTTTGGGGAGCACCTGGTGGCCAGGTCTTCACCCATGGGGCCGGCTGAACTCAGCCTGAAGGAGCAATATGGGTCCCCTTCCCATAGGCCCTCCACCCATGGGTAAGGCAGTCATGGGGGTCCGATACGATGTGGATTGGGTAGTGGCCAAAAGTGTGGGCATTGGTGTTCAGATCTGCAGCTAGTGAAACTGGTTCTTGGGACATGGAATATTACCTCTGGGAGGAATGGAGCCTGAACAGGTGCACAAGGTTCAGCAGTACCAACTAGATATAGTTGGTCTCACTTTAACACACAGTGTGGGCTCTGAATCTCCTTGAGAGGGGCTAGACTATATTATATTCTGGAGTTGCCCATGGAGAGAGGCGTATATTGTACATTGGGGTTCTCTCTGGTGGATGAGAGGGTTGTTTCACTACATGTCTGGGACTGGAGACAGGGCTCAGACTGTTTGTGCATATGCACCAAGCTTCTTGGCCTTTTGGGGGGGGGGGGGGGGGGGTTACTGGCTGTGGACTACATTGTTCTACTGCGAGACTTTAAGGCTCACATGGCTGATGACCTGGAAGGGTGTGATTGGGAGGAATAGCCTCTCTGATCTAAACCCGAGTGTTGTTTCGTTATTTTAGATTTCTGTGCTCGGTACGGTTTATCCATAACAAACAACATGTTTGAAAAGCAGGGGGTCCATAAATGCACTTTGCATCAGGATACCCTAGGGCACAGTTTGATGAACTTATAGTGGTATTATTGTAATTGTGGCCATGTGTTTTGGACACTCTGAAGAGAAGAGCTGAGCTGTCCTCTGCTCTCCACCTTGTGGTGAGTTGGATTAGATGTCAGGCGAGTTGTTGGCGCATGTCATGGTGGCAATCCCCAAACCCAATGGTGGACACCCCAGATAAGGGAGGCTGTCAAGCTGAATGAAAGAATCCTATTAAGCCTGGTGTCAAAACATCTTATATATCTAATGAAATACTCTAATAATTTGAGTAACTGGATTTCTGATTTTCATTAGGCTATAAAAAGCTTGAAATACATTACTTAATGTGTAATGAATATAATTAGAGTTTAACAAAAACCTTCTTAGGACACATTTGCAGGATTCTTGCAGAATACATAGCTAAATGCCAAGTCTGTTACGTCAGCCTGCCACCCAAAGGGAGAAAGATCAATTAAGCTTTCTTGGAATCTAACGCATGGATACCTGAGGCATCATTGGGCATCTACATAACCACTTGGAATTTTTAAAAACAAAAGGAATATACTGTAAAAATGTCAGTATACCTGAATTTCTGACAGATCTCATTGATAGAGCTGACACCACATTTAGCATGTTGGTGGTGAGCTGCCTCTCACAGTCCTCCACTCTAGGCTCATCCTTGTTTGCTGTGTGTGGATAAAATCTCAGATCACTGCTGAATATTTCAACATCTGTACACATTAAAGCACAAAGAGGAACACACACACGCACACACACGCTTCACCTGTAATGCCAGACTTCCTCAAGATCTTAGCTCTCCTTCTGAGTTCCACCAATAGCAGCTCCATGAGACCACCATCAATCAGCACTTCAGAGAGCAAGCTGCTGCGCATCACAAATCCATGGAAGCACTCCAGCGCAGCCATACTGAAAGACTGCGAAGAACCCTCCTTCAGCATGGCCTGCACTTTCTTCAGCGTGTCATGAGGGATGTAGGACAGATGAAAGACAACCATCTCCAGCAGCTCAAAGAAGAGTCGGTGGACAGTTGCAGGCTTCTGCCACACACACTCTGCCAACTGGGCCAAACACTGCAGGGTCCACTCGAGCAAGAAGAAATTGGCCTTGTCCCATGACCAGATCTTTTGCACCGTATGCAGGATCTGACTGCAGATCAGTGCGCTGCCTGAGCGTAGGAAGGAGGCATGGATGATTTGAAAAGCTCTGAGGTTCTTCACTGTAGAGCCTGCAGAATAAAATCACAGAGTTGCAGAAACCAGTTATTAAATTTAATTTGCCCAGTTTAATTTAGCCAAATGTCAGAGAAATGGCACAGTATAACACATATTACTATAATGTTGTGTTCCTTTGTAATTTTCAAAACACGTGGTGTCTAATTCTATTCTGGCAATGTCGGAAAGTGATTTACACCTACAGTTAGAGTGCCATGACTTTACAAACACCTTGGGAACAATATACATGCAAAACTCTGTATTTAAATCAAGTTACACTCTCATAGATTGATTGAAACTATATTATTTGGCAGAAACGAAAAACTGCCAACATTACAGAGACCCACATCCACAATCAAATATGTGCATAATAATGTCAGAAGATTAAAAAAAAAACCTGCTTGACTCCCTGGACAAAAATGCACTGATGTTTAGAGTAAATACATTTATAAGTGGAGGGTAATGTGATTTAATTTCACCCTTAATTAAAATCACATCAGAGCCAAATGGAATCAAGCTAAAAAAGGACCATGTTTGCCTCTCTCTGGAGTGAGGTGCTCTGCTTGGTGATGAATGGTGGACTCTGCTATGGATGAGGAGAATGGATGCAGGGCATCTTAAGTGGGTTACTGAGAAGGGCTACACTTCATCATCTTGGACATAATTGCCTTTGCCTTGTCGTTAACATGAGGAGGTGGTGGGGAGATGCAGCGAGGTGTTCAACATCAGCGCTGCATCCGTTCCTACCTTTGGTCAGGGCGGGGTCAAACTTGAAGCCTGGTGGCTGGGGGTTGTTCACACAGAGAGCCACCTTTAACTCTGTCTTTCCAAACAAGGTGAAGGAGGCAATGAGGCCCAAGAGGTCGTTCACAGGAGAGAAGTGTTTCTCTTTTGTTTCCTCCTCACAGCTGAAAAAGAAGCAAATGCAGTCTAATAGCTGTCATGTAATAAGTCATGTAACAGAGACACATATTTGCTTTGAATCACAAGCTATAAAGGACTAGAAAGTCAAATAGTGTTTTCCTTCTCATAGTTGAATAATGACAGATGGGTCTATGAAGTGGCACACCATCAACCTCCAAAACAGTTGTCTTCTTTAAAAGGAAATCTGGCATACCCTAAACAGGGCTGGAAAACATGCATATTCTTGACTCAATATATTTACACCCCCAAAATGTACACAATCCCATCCAGAAGCAAAAACCTGAGTACTTGTTTGCCATAAGGCACCTAAAGGACTCTCAGACCATGAGAAGTCAAGCATCATGTCTGAAGGAAACCTGGCACTGCTAATCACCTAGCCAATTCCATTCTTACAGTGAAGCATGGTGGTGGCAGCATAATGCTGCGGGGATGTTTTCTGTGCAACAGGAACTGGAAGACTAGTCGGGGTTGAGGGAAAGAAGACTGCAGTGATGTATAGAGACATCCTTGATGATAAACTGTTGTCCCATTCTGAGGTCCAGAGGACCATTGGAATAGGCTATCTTCTGACAGGAAATGACCCGAAGCACACAGCCAAGATAAAGGAGTGGTTTCAGGACAGCTCTGTGAATGTCCTTGAATGGCCCAGCCAGAGCCCAGACTTGAACTCAATTGAACATCTCTGGAGATATCTAAAAATGGCTGTGCACCGATGCTGCCCATTCAGCCAGATGTCACTTGAGAGGTTCTGCAAAGAAGAATGGGAGAAACTTCGCCAAAACAGGTGTGCTAAGCTTGTAACATCATATTCAAAATAAGACTTGAGGCTGTAATTGCTCCAACAAAGTATTGAGAAAAGGCTGTAAATACTTATGTATGTTATATATGTGTTATATTTTATTATAAATTTGCAAATATTTCAAACAAACTTTTCTCAAGTGGTCATATTGGGTGGGGGGAGGGGGGATGTATGAATTGAATCAATTTTGAAATAAGGCTGTAACAAATTGTGTAAAAAGTGAAGCGATGTGAATACTTTCTGGATGCACTGTAGTTTTAGGTTTGGGTTTTGCTAGACTGTACATTTATAGTTGGACGAGTAACCAACATGAAAAGCAGAGAGCTGTCTATGCATGAAAAACAGCTGTGAAGTTGAGAAAAGATGGACAATCAATCATAGCCATTGCACAAATATTGTCCATAGCTAATACAACTGTTTGGAATGTCCTGAAGAAGAAAGTTGTCACTGGTGTACTAAGTAACAGATGTTGAACAGGTAGACCAGGAAAACAACAGCAGTTGATGACAGAAACATTGTAAGTGCTGTAAAGAAAGACCATAATTTTACTGTTAGTGACATCAGCAACAACCTCCAGTTTGCAGAAGACTTCATGAACAAAAGGCCAGAGGCTTAACCTGAAGATGCAAGCAGCTAATTAGCAAGAAGATAGGAAAAATAGGAAATATGAAAAAAAATCCAGGCTGGAATTTTCCAATAAACTGTACAGAGACAAGCCTCGGAAATTCTGGGACAAAGTTTTATAGACTGATGAGACAAAAGATTAACCTTTACCAATGCAATGCAAAGGCTAAAGTTTATCAGGGGCAAGAGGTGGAAGGATTTAAACTGGCCAAGTCAATCACCAGACGTCAGCCCTTTATAGAGCATGCATTTGGGAGTAACCTCCCAAAACAAACACCAACTCAAAGAGGCTGTGGTGAAAACCTAGAAAAAGGAGAACATCACAAAAGAAAAACACAAGATATTAATCTCAATGGGTCACAGAGTTTTTGAAAGCCTTATAAACATCAAATAGATTAAGCTGAATCTGTTCCAATACTTTTGCTCACAAGACAAAATGGGTGGGTTCAGGCAAAAAGGTCCTATCATAACTGTGTATCAGATCCAGATGTAAATAAGTGGAAACTAAAGCTCATTGTCTCAAATTCATCTTTTAATGTCAAACCCAAATGTTTTTAGCCTACAACAAAAATAAAAAGATTGGCTCCACTGTTCCAATACTTTTGGAGGGAACTGTATATTAAATGTACCTTAGTATCATTTTAATGATAGTTTAGTAGTGCTTTAGCACAAATCAGTGGTTCCAAAATAACAAATTAATTACATAACAGCACACGTTAAGTATATATTTGTTGTTCACAATGGTTGCCATGCCTGGATTTAATTCTCTGCTTCATTGTCCACTCTTGAAAATAAACCTACCAAACTGGAGATAAACACACATCATATGGTATCAGCTTATTTTTTCAAACGTTAGTGTGTTTCATATAAATGGTTGTAATTATGTCACAACAACATCTGAACATTTTTCACCACATCCAAATTTACATACTTCTACATCAAAGAACAACTTAATGTAGTAATGTGTGTATCTCCACTTTTGTAAGTCGATCTCTGGATAAGGGCGTCTGCTAAATGCAGCAAATGTAATGTACTGTATAATGTAAAATATTCAATCCGTTCAACCGGTCTTCTCAGGATTTGCCAGGGCTCACAATTTTACCCATCGCAACTTTATTTCTGCGCTAAATATGTAAAACTTAAATCTGTGGAGTGCTTTCACCCTTGAGTGTTCTACAGGCCTGGAAGCACAAACTATTATTCCCACTACCATATCAAGCACACTACAGTGAATTTGCAGGATGATGGTGTAGTAGATTTACTAATTAACTAAATACTAATTAACAAGCCCTCACATGTAGTGGTAGTGTATTACAACTCTTGTGGTCTAAAATGCTTGATTTTGCACAAAATCGATAAAAATCACAAAAACAGCCTTGCATCTTGTCTTCTGCTCAATATTAATAACAAACCAGCCTGGGAAATCCCAGTGTGTCTGATTACTTGTTAGCTGCATTAGGCTAATACCGCCAGCTCTAGACGCAAACATGTCTGGACTGACTGATCTCATTTGGAGGAGGGGAAACATTGTGTAAATTTGATTTTTAGTCGTTGAAGCACTGACTGTTCAGTAAATATGGATGATAAATTGTGTTTAATTTAAACGGACCTGTGAAAATCTATGCAAACGATCGTTAGATGGAATGGACAGTCTCTGAAGGGTGCCAGTTCTCTCAGTCATCTGTCAGAGACTCTTAGATAATGTTTAGCCAGGAGGAAAAAGAATCTCACGAGTGTGGCCATGAATGTGTAAATAAACAGGTTAGGTTGGGAGGTCTTGTCCTGCAGTGACCTCATTGTGAACAGGAGCCAGTGCTCAGTGAGCCACTGAGAGGCAGCACGATCAGTAATGAGATTGAGTTCAATTTACACTGATCTCATTATACCTTCCTTCATTATTAAACACAGAGGAATGCTGAGAAACTAGTAAGGGAAAGAAAGAGCAAAGGAGAGAGTGTAAGGGAAGGAAAGTCCCAAAGATTTCAACAGACACCTTTTTCGCTCACAGCAGAAATTTTAAATCTAATTAGATTTTCTGGGGCTGGTGACAACATTAAAATCAAATTAGATTCAAATTAAACCATGCAAGTTAATTGCTCTGAATTTGTTGCACATGCACTGTCTAGAACATCATTACTTGAGGATTTTCTCAATTTCTCTTGGAATAACTATTGCAATGTTTCAAAGAAATGCTGCTCTTTGAGCTGTGAAAAAAAAAGGAGTTACCGTGCCATGATGGCCTGAAGGACTGCATAGCCATCATTGTTCTCAAACTCTTCAAAAAGTGCAGGGTCGATTGGGTAAGAGTCCTTCACAAAGCTGAAAACACTCACAGCCACCTCTGCTAGGACTGGCCCAGGGACTTGCTGGCTCATTTTCAGCATATTTTGGATACAGATCTTCATGCAGTTCTTAGCTAAAGATAAGAAACAGTGCATATACATACATTAACACACTTACATACAACCTACCAAAATAATAAAAAAATGTTCACACCTCCCTCTAGGTTACTGAATTCAGATATTTGAGCTGCAACCACGACTAACAGGTGTCATAAGACACCATCTTTACATTTCTGTTTAGCTAGATCTGTCAACTATAAGTGCTGTTACCTACAACAAAGTGACACACTATGCAAACTTTCAAAGCAGACCACCAAATGGCATACATAGTGAAAATCTGATATCACATTAACTAGTACACTAATTTGAGTTTCAAACTGCTGTCTCTGCAGTTTGTTTGTATTTGCCTCTTTCTAGTCATTATATTAGCAATCGAGATGTACAGTGTATACTGCTGAAGAGAGCACAGTACCAGTCTGTTCCAATAACAAATGGTCTGCAAGTTATCAACAGGTAAGTAATCAATTTTCACAGGTTAATTTAAAAGGGGACTTTTATAATACAATTTACAGTATATTGTGTAATCTGTTACTTTGATGCCTGTACCATTTCCATTGCTGTGCAAGCCTTTAACATTCCTCCATCAACAGTATTAAATGTGCACCGGGAATACTTCATAGAAGCCATTACCACTCACAGTGGACAGAACTGGTTAGGACGGTCAGTGGAAACACACAAGCGACTCCAGCAGAAATCACATCCACATTCAATGAAGCAGGCCCCGTTCACATATCCCACAGGTCAGTGCAGCATTCTTTTACTTCCATGGTATGTAACAGCAAAAGACCCACCAGACTGCCTCTGTTAACACCACAACACCTGGAAACATCACCTGACCTGGGCTTGTGAGATTGCTAACTAGAGGACCGGCAACATGAAGTGAGGCCCGTTGAGTCAGAGTATAAATAGTATTGGGCAGAAGGCAGGGTTTGTGTGTGATGCAGTCCAAATGAACCCATAGACCCCAGTTGTTAACAACACACAACACAGGCTGGTGGTGGGTCCATACCGATCCACTGTCCCGCCAAAACCCATCACTGACGGGACCCTATGAAATCTGTGCCGCGCACCGTGTCATTGGTTGTATGAATCAGAATTGGTTTCATGACGTGGTACACATGTAGCACCGTGGATTGGGACATGTTAAATGCCTGCACAACTTCAAAAATGAAATGTCCCTCAATCTGACACCCACTATCGTGCTTCGCTCAAACAAGGTGCAATTCATGTCACCTTGCCATGAGCACGCTGGCCAATGTTCAGCCTCACTCATGAGAAGAACGCAACTACACAACTGCCTAAACTCCTCCGATGTCCCATCATAACCAATTTTGCATTTACTGCTATCCAAAGACTTTTGGCACTTCAATGTACACATATACACACTCACCATGACACATCTAAGAACTTGTTCATCCATCATCTACAATGATGTAAACAGTCACTCAGAAAAATAACCACAAGCACACTGCACCGTTGCCACAATGTGATGTTCCTATTTCCACTACTGAATTACTCATTTCATGTCAGATCGCGTCCAGTGCTGATCCTTCTCTGGAAAAACGTGTGACCACAAACAGAATTTACACAATTAGCAGTTTGGAACAGTTGAGTGAATCAAATAAGCAACCCCAATATCATGTGAAAGCACTGGTCATCTTAACAGGGCTGTCATGTGATCACTGACAGTCATTCATCCATATCAAATAAACACTAATTTTCTGGCCTTCTACTAAAAAAAGCTGACCTTATTCTATTTATGGTTTGGAAAACAATTTTTTGATCAACTAAAATTTTGCTGCTAAGAAACCTTGGCTTTAAGGAAAGTACATAAAACTACAGTTACTATTTAGAAAGTAATGGCATATAGTAAAAGAAAATATTGGACTAGAGAAACAATCAGCTCCAAGAGATTGAGGAAGTGATAGTGCGGGGGCCTTCAGACAATAATACATGAACATTGCCAAAAAAAACCCCACAATGTCCCCTGACGGACTTAAAAGGGAAGGGAAAAACACAAGGTAAAATGGGAGGTGATCTGTGTATGAGCCTGTACATTTGCAAGTATGTGCATGAGAGTTGGGCTGACCTTGCAGTGCAGGGACGGTGTTTGGCACCTGGGCTGCTGACACAGCCCTGAGCACACGTGAGGCCTGTCTCCGCCATGAGGAGCTGCACTGGTCCCACAGGGAAGTAAGTGCGATTATCACACACTGCAGCTCCTGGGTCTCCACCAGCTCCTCCACACACTGCACCTGCTTGCACAGCTGCAAAATCACCTGAGAACAGACCAAAAGCATCCACAGGCTTTTTCCACAATAAACACTACTATGTAAAGTATAGGTTCATCTCTCCATAGTTTAACAAATATTCAGATTCTCCTAGAAACAAATGTATTTTTGTCCCTTCCCTGGTTCTGCACTTTCTTTGTGCTCCTCACTAATGTCTAGCCAGTGTTGACAGTGGTGCTTAAAAGTTAGTCCTTTAGAATGTTCGGTTTAGTTTAGTTAACCCTTTTGAATGTTTTGCATTTATCTGAAACTAAAAACTTCACTTGTTCCTTCAGTGTCTGATCATCATCGGTGAGCATCAACAAATCCTTTGTTTGTGCCATGATACACATCTACAAGCATATGTTATGAAGATCAGACACTTTGATAGATCCCCATTTCAAATTTATGCTCAAATATAGAGGAAGGGTTCACAAATTTTCAAGCACCACTGTAAAGACCGATTAGTGTAGGGTGAAGTGGATAAAGAAAAGGTAAGACCAGGGAGGAAACAATTAAAATAGCAAAAGAAGCACATGAGACAGTAAATCTGTGGAATTACTCACAGAAACGGAATAATATTTTTCACTCAGTTCCTGTGTTTGCTTTTGTTCTCTGATGTGCATTGTTTGTCTCCTGACCTGTATTTCGTTCCGCACGTTCTTTTACTTTGTAGGTGATTGTTCTTCTGGAGAACCTTCTGGAGTTTTTATCTGTTATCTATCATTTTTCCATGTATTATTTTCTGTGTGTGTCTCTGGCATCTACTAGTGCATTTCAATCCAAATTAGAATATTGTGAAAAGTAAAATTTAAATTAATTAAAAAAGTGTTATTTATTATATTCATTACCAGTAAAGTGATATATCTGAAGCATTTTTTTTGTTTTAATGCAGCTATATCAAAACATATTAATGAAAAATTGAGTGGAAGGGGAAAATGTGCACAAGCAACCACAGATAGTCAACTAATTTTCATTCAAGAACTTGGGAGAACTTCACAATGAGTGGACGAGACTTGTGAGTGTATCGAGATGCACAGATGTCTCCAGGAAAGGGGCTATAACTGCAGCATTCCTAATACAAAGCCACTCCTGATCTAAAGTCAATGTTTACCCCACAGTGCCATATCTGAAATATTCTAATAATTTGAGACTCTGGATTTCTGAGCTGTAAGCTATGAATATATTTTTGAATTAAATGATAAAACACACAATACTCCAATTCCCTGAGATGCACAAGCAAATAATACTGAAAATTAATATTTCATTGTTAATGTGCTGTTTCAATGTTGAAAGTGATTGCAAATATTTGAATATCATAAAAATGTACCTGAATTAAAATATCTTGGAATGAGCATGTGATGTCTTTTGTGTCATTGTTGGCATTTGGAGGCAGTGCTACAAACAGATAGAGGCACTTCACTAAAGCAGAAGCCAGTCCAGTCTCACTTGCAGCCTTCATTCCCTGTCAAAAACAGCCAAGAACCATTTCAATTAAAACACAGAAGGGCTGCACAATATATTGCATCAGCTTTGTTATCGCAATGTGTGCATATGGAATAGGATGTGCAATATCTTGTGCACTGTAAAATCTAACAAAAGGAACACAAAAGGAATATTTACACATATTTTCATGGGATCTACGAGGGGCCCAATATTTATTTTTCTTCAATAATGGGTACAGAGAGTGCTTTATTAATCACATGTGTTGGATCATTGACACTTTGTGATTTCTGATCAAACCAATTGTTTGTATATATATATATATATATATATATATATATATATATATATATATATATATATATATATATATAATATATAAATAATATATATATATATATATATATATATATATATATATATTATATATTATTAATATATATATATATTAAAAAAATGTATTTATTTTACGCAATTAAATTTCTTTACATTTGTTATTTTTTTCCCAATTTGGATTTTTAGACATTTCAACATTTACAGCTTTTTCTTAAAGGAAACATGCTTCACCAAATGTGTGTCTTTGCAGAAATTATAAAGCATGCAAGTGCTCCCCCAGCATCCTGCAGCCGCCTAGCACAGTCTTACTGGCTTACTGAGTCAACCTAAAATGACACATTTCACCTGTGTAATAACTGAGGAGCAAACTCTTGCTCCTCTTCTATCAAATTGACATTTCCTAATTGGTGCAAGGTTATGAGAAGCAAACCAGCACACAAACTTCATTTGATGAAAGCTTGTGAAACATGCATATAATCATTTTTAGTATAATTTTCATTTTCATTACAGGCTATAGATCAGATGACTCTGATAGGAAAACTATGACAATTTATCTAAAAACACAAAGTTGTTAAGAGAATCAGGCAGGATGGAGACATGCTATGCCTATTGCTGTCATCTAATAACAGGTAAATAAAAATGACTGGTGATTCATGCTTTACATAATCAGCCTATTTTCAATTTCATTCCATTAAACAAACAAACATACTAGGAATGGACCACATGAAACATGTCAGAAAACAACTCAAACACATACAGCACCTTTTGCACTGTACAAGCAATCACATCTCAAGGCTCTAGCATTATGTGTCATGCTGGTACACACTGGAACGATATAAAATCCATACCTATTTCTAACCTTTACATTTGAACATTTACGAATATTCCCATCAAAAAATAGTTTACATGCATCAACTGATAAGAGAAACCTTCTCTTCATAGGGTAATATACAGGGGTCAGAAGGGTCTTCGTTTTGCTAACACATACCACTGTGAACGAAGCAGGTATGACAGGTATGTTTTGGCTAATCTGCTTACTGGTACCTGCATTTAGAGCTCTGCTCATCAACTTCCTGTTTTGTTACAAATACTAACAAATGCATTTCATCCCAGCTTTTCACTGGGTTCAATTTTGTAAAACTCTTCATATAGTTAGTAAAACAGCACTCAGAGCATCATGAAGCAGATAAAAACTAAAGCTCAAGCCTGGGGAACTCAGTGGAAATAAGTAACTGTAGAGAGCAATTGTATCAGGGAACACAGATGTTTTGTTTTTTCCAATACAATGAAATACACCATATTGTTTTGTAGGTATTTACTTTCTGGTTGGTTAATTTCACATAATCTGTAAACCTTCAAGCTCCACATTAAATATTTAATTCATATCCATTTCTGGAAATTGTGAGGCGTTAGCCCAAAAAGTATTAAAATATGACAACATATTGGCAGTGGGAAATAAAAGAGAAAACAAAGTAGTGCCAAGAGATGATATAATACCATTATTTAATATCATTTCCATTATGGATAGCAATACTGAACTTGAGTTTTGGCTTATTCCTCATCTTATTCTGATATTTGTTCTCTAAAAATCTGCTATAAACACCTTAGTACTCAACAGGAAGAAACACCTAGCTAATGACGTGATGTGGTGCGTGAGATCGTTTACTGAACTGGATCAGTTTGATTCAATTTCCCTCTGATATCAAATATGTCATGTATGCTTTTGAAAAAATAGGCATAAAATTGAAATGTTTGAAGGTCAGTGTGGTATTACTGGCCACATACTGTACCTACAAATCCTACTGTGGAAAAGCAAAGCATTCCCCATTTATGTTCCGTTAAATATAACTGTCCAACAATAATCCTGTCATAAAAGCACTGGTGAAGGGTGGAAGAAGCATTAGATGGCAAGTAATTTGCCACATGGTATCTAAACAGGAAGAAACCCAGTGTTACACATACCTCTCAAGGAGGAGGTCTCTTTTAGAAAATGAATAGCAAGACTTACAGCATGGCTGGTAAATCAAGAAATGGACTTCAACAGTAGCCATCCTTTGCTGCTGCTTTGTTCTGTGTGCTGAAAAAACTGCTTCAGCTCATACTGTGCTTCTTCTGTTGTAAACAAACACAAAGATAGTAAAGGTTTTTCAACCTACCATTATATAATAGATAGTTAAGGAACATTTGACATGTTAAATAAAGGCACAATTATCATGACTATTGTATTTAATATTACATTTAATGAGGAGCTTTTGTGCCAAACAGTGTTCATCTTGGCCATAAGTAAATAATGAGAATTTGGTACTCAATGTAACAATAGTAACCAGTCAAAAAAATAAAATAAAATAAATATTTAATAAAATAAACTTTTTAAAGTGCTTTTTAAACTGCACATTTATCAACCAACATATACATACATAATTATTAAAGCAGGTTACTGAATCATTAAAAGAATCACATTAAATGCCTAGGTTCAGCATATTTATATTTATATATATATATATATATACACACACACACACATACACACACACATTTATATATATATATATATATATATATATATATATATATATATATATATATATATATATATATATATATATATATATATATATATATATATATATATAGACTGTACGATCATATAGTGTAAGCATGTACAGTTCAAATGTCAACATTTTCTTCATCAAAAAAGCAGAAGTTTCATTCCTATGATGCATCACTACCTACTCTCATTAGTCTATTCATTGGGCTGCTAAAAACAGCCCCGGGCCTTCCTACACCCACACAGGCTTGACTATGTGCTTACAAAGTCCTACACGTCACTCATGATTGACTTGAGTGAATCACCATCAGCTCAGTTAAACGAAGAAGAGCGTATACCTGCTGGTCTTCCTGCTACTCTCTGCTGTATGTGACACACCGGCGTCTCTCCAACCTGACAGGCAAAGTCCTGCAGATCCAACTCCTCAACAGGACTTTTGCTTTCCGATACCTTACAGAGAATACAGACAGGGAAGTTAAAGATCTATTTGAGGAACTATTGAAATTACAAGGGTATACACACTTCCTTTTGCCATCAGAAAAACATCTTTTAAATCGTCCTGGGCTTAGAACATCAACTAGTCATGTTTTCTGTAATCAAAATGAAGCTCTTCCATACAATACAGAACATTAGCATTTAAACGAAAGAGCAGAGGCATTCATGCACACACTGGAGAGGCTTTCAAAAACACAGATGGCTGTTTCATTTCTCTATTGTGAGACAGCCTGTATGAGCGACTTGTATCTGAAACTTCACAACATTTCTGTGAGAGGGTTTTTTTTTCTGCTTAAACTGTATGTTACAGCTCTCTTATGTTGGTAATTCCCAGCTGGAATGCACAACTAGAGAAGTTGTCACATGAGCATAAACCTCTACTCTGAGAATTAAAGGCACGTGTTTGTAGGCAATGGTCAATCATGCCTGGTTTTATACCAGAGCTTATTACATGTGAGCTTAGTCTAAAATGGTGTTATAAAATGTGAGAATACCCCGTGAGAATGATGGTAGATACATCCAGCCAATAGTCAGCTGTCTGCTAATCCTGTAACTGTATCTTAGCATTATCATAATTAACTTATTAATAATACTTTTCTGAATACATCATGGGTATCATTAGTTCTTCTAGAACACTAAACAATATAAAATGTACATTTAGAGCCTGTAAATAAAAACTGTATAAACTGCATTTATTTATTTATTCATTTGTATCCTCCATTTTATCAAACGCCTTATAAACTTCCATCTCTACACTCTGGCAAGGCCACAGATGATCCAGTTTTGTTTATATGATAAACCATCATTTAAGTGGATTTAAAAATGCAGTTCTTTCGCAAATATTGATTCGCCAGTGTTTTCTTACCTGGGACATGTTCCATTAAGAAGAACAGAATAGAATCCATCATTCTAATCAAAGAGTTCTGCAGTTTTCAACACATCATCAATCTGACCCTCAGTATTTGATGGGACTTTTTGAAAGAACAAATTTAAGGAGATTTAAGACAGGTATTGGTGAATGAGGCTCAGTGAGTGTAAAAACGCATAAAGTCTAAATAATCTTCATAGTGTAAATTTTAAAGTTTTCATATCTCTTCTACAAACATGAATCGCTTTGTGGAACCAAAACTAGTTCTTCCATAACGAAAATCTATGTAGCGACTTGTATTTGCAAGATTATACCTTTTGTATTACTTTATGAATGTTTACAGTCTACAACCCATATCTCCATCCCCATTAGTCAAGATTTTTTCGCTCAAAGCAAGCTGTCCACAACTTCAGGCAAAGTTCAAAGAGCCCTACAGTCATACAGACTCTTCATATACTACAACAATACTTGAACATTTTTAATAATAATAAAAATATAATAATAATAATTGTCAGTCAGTCGTCTCATATGCTTTGTCCTGAATAGGGCCACAGTGGTTCCACAGCCTACCTGGAATCATCAGGCACAAGGCAGGAAAATTCCTGGACAGGGCACCAGTCCTGCACACCAACACACACACCTGGCATGATTCAGCATATACATGTGTATATACTGTATACATAATTTTTTTATGCATCACTAAAGTTTGCTGATGTCTATTCTAATTTTAGAAAAGATCAGCCACCCTTATATTACATTCAATGATACCTACAATGATATTTCATAAGGTGCATGTTTTCTTTGGGGGAAATTATAGCATTTCCTAGTTTCCTTTAAAAGGCACTACAGGACTGTTTCCAAAACATGATCTTGCCATGCCATTTAATCACTTCAGTTCTCTTTTCTTACAATCACTATGTTGCATGCTAAGCATGCTCATTACCTGAATGAAGAGGGGCAAAAGCAGGTCGAGCTGCTGCTCTTTGTGTTCAGTTGCTGCCTGGCTTAGGTGTAGGAGCTGCTGCTGGAGAGCCGTGATTGTGTGCGCATCAGCATGTGTGTCCTCCTGTCTGGCAGGCTCTGTCTGGGCTTTGTCTTTCTTCAGCTCTGTACTCTCTGAGATCTCCCCAGAGGCGCTCAGCTCCCCGATGCTCATATTGATCCTCTCCATATCTCCACCACCTTCCTTCAATAATTAGGTCATGGGATTACAAACCAACAAACAGTCCTTTATACGCAACAGTTCAATAAGGCACACAACTCTACAGCATATCAGGCAGTGCAGAAACAACTACAACGTACACAAATTTAACAAGAGTATAAGATAAATTAAGACTGAAATTATATTGGTTCTGCAAAATATAAACCAGTTCCTGTTTGAAGCTGATATGTGAAGGGCCTTAGTGTATCAATGCATTTTTCAGGCTGTGCACAGCGCAGAGTTTGTTCAGTGCACCCAATAGGCCAATCACAGGCTTTCAGAAACATTCATAACTCTGTTGTTTGTTAAAGATTTGAGCATTTGCAGATTTTTTTTTCCACAACTCCTGAAATTTTCCCACAGTGAGAAAATGAATGCTTTGAATGAGCTGTGCCCCACAGGCATTATCATAGTTTCATATATGTCTTTGCATTATATTCAAGTTTGAACCTTTGGAGATCCTTTAACTGTTGTTTCTTTACATCAGTTAACAGATACCCTGTATTGATGGAGGGAGGAAAGGAAGACCAGGTGTACTCTCTGGGACTCCTGGCAATGGATGAGTGGCATCGCTTTAAACGATTTTACCAGGTTAGATTTCCATTCAAGTGGTTAACTGAATATATATATATATATATATATATATATATATATATATATATATATATATATATACATATACATACACACATATATATGTATATATGTGTGTGTGTGTGTGTGTGTGTGTGTGTGTGTGTGTGTGTTCTCCTCTCTCCACAGAGCAATGTTGGAGCTCTGTCTGTGTGACCATTGGGTTCTTGATCACCTTCCTGACTAAGGCCGTTCTACCATGATCACTCAGTTTGGCTGGGCATCCAGCTCTATGAAGACTCCTGGTGGTTCCAAGCTTCTTCCCTTTATGGATGATGGAGTCCCACTTTTTTCCTAGGACCTTCAATGCAGCAGAACTGTTTCTGTTCCCTTCCCCAGATCTGTGTCTCCAATACAATCCTGTTTTAGGGTCTACAGACAGTTCCTTAGACTTCATAGCTTGGTTTGTGCTCTGACATGCACTGTCTACTCTGGGACCTTATATAAACAGGTGTGTGCCTTTCCAAATCATGTCCAATCAGCTGAATTTATCACAGGTGTCCAAACAAGCTGTAGAAATATCTGAAGGATGGTCAGTGAAAAAATCCACCTGTTATATAACTATAACTATATATATATATATATATATATATATATATATATATATACACACACACACATACATACACAGGGGTTGATTCACCAGTTTCTTGTCACCCTGACTGCGTGCAAGTGGCAGCCACTTAAGGAGGACTCTCATTACGGTTTCTATAACGTCAGCCACTAGCTGTCCTGAGACTCAATGAGAATGTAGCACAGGGACATGTTCCCTTCGTGTTTGTGGTTTGTTACCAAGTGTGAATAAATACACGTTTGGTGGCACCTAGCCATGTCTATCTGTGTCTCGGAGAGGGCTGAGATCACAACAGTAATTCATTAATAAAGGACAAATGGCCAAGAAATACAGTGAGTGGGAAATGGAGTTTAATGTTTTGGTCTATGTGAGGCAGGAAGAGATGTCTGGCAGATTAGGTTATTACTAACAAGCAGCTAGTTGAAGACTATAAATCAATTGGAACGAAATTATAACATTAAAACATAATAAATAAAGTCCTCAGTTTATTATTTTCTTACTTTATTTATTTTCTGAACTGATGTATAATAGCAGGAAGGACACTTCAGTTTGTGTTGTTGTTGTAAATAACAGCACGGCTGTAATGAGATACAACTGCTTCATCACACCAGTGCTGTTATTTCATGACAACACACTACCTCTCTTGTTCTGTTGCTTAATTATATATACTATAGTGTATATTCTACTTTTTCACATATAACACACATCAATCTGCCAACTTCATGAAATTAGCCACGTCTATTTAAAAGGGCTTAACATTCCCTATTTTAAAGCCTAATTCAGATAAACAACCAAAATAACACATTCTTTGAACATATTCATAGTCAGATAAAGCTATATTAGAAAGTATTAACTGACATTGAATGGAGTCCATTACCGTGTTTTCGTTTGCATTTTACATTTAATGTAGATTTATTGTTTGAACATTTGCACTACACATTCCAAACATCCACAGCACCTGAATGGAGCTAATTCCTCTCTTCCACACATTAATAAACGAACAAGCGCTTGTTGTCCATTTACTCGTCTTCATTAGAAAAAGGCACATGACTGTGCAAAATTGCATTAGAATCATATAAAGGAAACTATGTACAATAATTCTGGGACAAGCAAAATGCTCTATTCCAGCAAAATGATTTAGCCAGGCTTCCTTGTTTATGGTTTCTCTGTAGTTGCACCTCTGCATGTGAGAGCAGAACTGGTAAAGCAGGGTAAAGCACTGTCAAATGCACATACCTCAGGGTGAGTCACTAACAACTGCGAAAACACTTGTTGCCCAAATCAGTCTAGCTCAGTCCCTCATGACAAGTAATATGAAGCCCAGAAATACCCTGAGCAGCAGCTCCCAGTGAGAAACATAAGATAAGGCTGGTTTTAAAAAAATGTGACACTAACCTGCTGCTTGGTAGGAGGCATTCCTCTTTGCTCTTTCCTATTTGTGGGATAGTGCAGCTGCGGTGGATGTTTTCCCTCTTCCCGTCACAGCTCTCAGGGAATAAGCTAGTTGAGGCTTGTCTGTTAGGACCTTACCTCTAATCTCTAGCACTGACTAATCTGCAGTGGGTGCCTGAACTTTGCACAAAGAGAAACTCTTACATCAGCTGCAGATGGTCGTATTAACTTCACTTCTAGAAAAAAAAAGAAGTGGAGGATTTCTTCTGTTTCTCTGTCTCTAAATCCATACCTTCAGGCTCAAAAGAGGATCACTATTCCAGAAAAAAAGCAAAGAAAAGATCTTCATTCTGACACCAAAATAAAGTCACCAGATACAATTTACATCAGTTATCAGAGGAGAATGAATGCTGCAGGTCTTCCAAACACATTCCTTTTCCCAACAAAGTTCATACACAGCTGCATGTTATTATTCCTGGGCCTGTATTCATAAAGCTCCTTAGAATAGGATTTCTGATCTAAAACTAGATTCATCTCTGCTTAATGATCATGACTTTACTGACAGGAACACACAGCCCTAGATCAGCATCCTCACTCTGAAAACCTTTGAGAATCCTCAGTCTGAACTTTAGAAATATTTCATTTTCAAAATCTTCATAACTGAAAAATAACCATGGCTCCACTAAAAGATAAATGAAATTAATCACTCATAATCCATCAACTTTTGAACAGTAGTGACATCGTGTGGTTGGTTGAGAAAAAAAATGCAAAAGATAAAATAAGAAGAATTAACCCTTAAAAGAACAACTCTAACCTGAACTAGCAGTACTGGGAAGGTTGGTAGTAGTATAGTATTGCAATAATAAACAAAAAAATAAATGAAGTGCTTCATAACAATATAATTATTTTATTCAATCAATCCTCAATTAATTAATTATATTAGAACACCTGACTGAACACCACCTAACTGGAAGTAGTGCTGGCCTCTGTTACCAGCACCTGTGATCCTTTCCACTTACAAAACAAACTGCCATTATTGTGGTAATTAGTTCTTGGAGGAGGAATCCAGGTCAAGTAACTCCCACTCCTGGGTTGGTTGAGACTGTCAGATGAGTCAACTGCAGCTAGGCACAGTCGGAACAAAATCCTGGGGTGGACGTTTACTTTCTGGACTGGATTTACTTTAATGCTCCTCAGCCTGACCTGTGTGAATATAAAGACCGAGCTGTGGGAAAAAAAAAAAAAATCTGGACAAAACTGAAATCGTAAACTTCCAAAAAAAAAAGCCAGGTCTCGGAAAAACCTGGGAAACACCGCCCTAGAGCACGCCGTACACTACAATTACCTAGGCCTGAAAAAACTTTGATCTGGGAGTGAATGCACTAAAGGAAAAGGCACGAAGAGCCCTCTATACAAGCAGGAAAAAAGTCCACAAACTCAACATCCCAATTCAAATCGGGCCGATTGCTTTATATGGAAGTGAGGTTTGGGGTCCACTCAGTAAACTCGACTACACTAGAAGGACAAACATCCCACAGAGTCCCTGCATGCGAATTCTAAACGTCCAAAGAAGAACTCCAGCGAACGCATGCAGGGCAGAATTAGGCCGATTTCCTCTGATCATTCCCGTCCAAAAACGAGCCGTAAAATTCTGGCTCCATCTAAAATCTAGTGACGAAGAAACTGCAGAATAAAGCACTGAGAACCCAAGAGCTCAGCCCTAAACCCTGTCCCCCCTGTCAGCTGGTTCTGAGACTAACCAAACCACTGACCCCTAACACACCACAGCCTCAGACCAGCACTGCTGACCACAGTCCAATCAGAGTCAACCAAATGATCAAATCAGACTATCTAGAACACTGGGATAATGACACCAGAACCCAGTCTAAATTAGAGCGCTATCGGGCCCTAAACAGATCGTACGAATTAGCTGAGTATCTGTTCTCCGTCAGAGATCCACAGACAGATCCTGACCAAATACCGGCTCATTGACCACAGCCATAGAGACGGGCAGGTATAAACAGTCCTGGCTGCCCAGAGAGGAGAGAGTGTGTGGTCAGTGTGAGAGCGGGAGAGAGAGAGTGATTAGTACTCTGGTCGTGTTTTTGCTCTACCTGGGTTTGTTTTACTGCAGCAGATCTAATAGATGTGTGATTTTTGAACATTTAGGAAAGGTTCTGCCGGCTTACGGTCGATGTTCGTTGCAGTTGTTGGGAGCAGTGGAAATGAAATCTTTCAGAGAAACGAGATGGTGAGAAAAAGCTCGTGTTTACAGACACTAGTCACAGTGACATTAGTCCCTCAATAATAAATCAGTCCCTCAATAATAAATCTGTCCCCTCAGAATCCGGACTCGGTGTGTAACTCTGAGAGCAGCATTAACTCGTCGGGGGTTTTGCGTAGTGAGTGTTATTATAAGGGGCAGGTCAGGACAGCGGGCCTGCTGATCTGATTTAACTCACCTGTTCATTCAGAACATCAACAGGTCTGTGTCTGAAACCGAACATGACTTCAGTGGCAACAATCACGACAGCGTTACGTCCTGATGTTACCAAGACTCAACAGCTGTGTTAAAAATGAGCGCCAGAGAGCTCTCTTCACCATTTCACCAAATAATATAGAATACACGCATAAATAAACTTTGAGCACTTGGCATTTCACCATATATTATAAAAGGCTATAACAAACATTATGAATATAATAAAACAAAGTACTAAACTTTGATTCAGGCACGACTTGGAGCCTCAGAACCCTGTTTAAATACGCCGCGTTTCTTATGCTTCAGTCCTTCAGAATGAACTTTGTAGGTTTTCAACGTCAATATTCATTCATCCATTTTCTATTAAAACGTGTATATTTTACACACCGTTTCCAAAACGTGCATCAATGCCACCGGTTTAATGCGGGCTTTTATTTTGAAGTTTAAAAAAGCAGATCGCCTGTAGTCACGTGCGTAGTTTTGGGCCAGTCGGAGCCGTGTGGGCGGGGTCTTTCAAATCGGGACCGTGCAGTCGCGTTAGTGCGGCGGTTCCGTTTGTGACGCTCTTCTGTTTTTTTGGTTTGTTTACAAAACATAACCCGTGCCTTTGTTGCCGGTTAAGGAACAAAGCGATCTGTTTATGAGGGTCGAGGCGTGGTGATGCTCCGCAATGTCTTTGGGAGCAGAGAGTGGAGGCAGCGCGGTGTTTACAGCTGTGAAGCGGGGGGCGCTCCAACAGCTCGCCCAGCTGCTTCAGCAGGACCCGACCGTTTTAAGACTGAAAGGTAGGACTGCTGATACAGACGAGATGAGAGACATGCTCCTCACTGCTGAGCTTCACTTTCCCCTTTCACATCATGCTCCATACAGATGTTAGGACACGTCTGCACATGCTGTAGTGATTCCCAACTCTGGCCCTAGAGGCACCCCTACCCCACGGGCTTTATGTTTAACGAAACCCTATGCAACCCTGAAGGGCTTGTTGCTGAGCTGATTCATTGAATCGGGTGTGTTGGAGGGCAGGGAAAGCTCAAACATGCAGGGGTAGGGGTGCCTCCAGGACCAGGGTTCAGAAACACTGCTGTGTGAAAACATGTTCTACTTACAAGTTCATGTTTCAACTAATGGCTCAGCCCAGAGCCTACAGACTTATGTGGTTTTGAAGTGGATTTACAAGCCAAGTTTCATAAAATAAACATTTATATCAGTCAGAAAAAGCTTTTAGTTACACAAATATGCTTTTGAGAAGGTATTCCACCTGGTAGCTCACGTGTAAATTAAATAAGTTAACTACACACTAAACATGCCTTACCTTTGAGTAATCCTGATCCTAGAGAGCCGGATTCCTGCAGTTTACTGCTTTCCGCGCTTTATCAGTCCTGCTAAATCTGGCAATCTACAGGTCAGTTTAATCAGGTGCACTTGAGCAGAAAAACACTAACATGCAGGAATCTGGCACACCATGGAAAGATGGAATATAATGTCTTGTAATAACAGTTTTTTCAACTGTTTTCCAGGCTGGGGTGGGTTTACTGCCCTTCATTTTGCTGCTCTTCATGGAAACCGACCAATAGCTGAGCTCCTCTTAAGCAGTGGAGCGGACCCCAACATACCATGTGATGCAGGGCAAACTCCTTTTCACTTTGCCTGCCGGTAGAGTGAACTTTCCTTGTGGATGTATTCATATGATGTGAGATGTTTCCTGTTGCAGACGGCGTTATTGAGTACATAGAGGATCTGTGCACAGTTGTCTAGCAGTTGCTGCAAACTCCAGCATGAAAAGTCTGTATGAATAATTGAACCATTAACTAACTGTTTAATGTCCTTTCTGTCACAGACATGGCAACATAAGCATCATGCATAAAATGGTGCAGTGTGGTGCAGATGTGAGCATTGTGGATCTGCAGGGGAAAACATCACTACACCATGCAGTCAGTGGGGGAAGCATGTGAGTACCTGAATATTGTGTTTAATATGTGGATCTATAGATTGTGTTTTTAGTTGTTGTTTTTTATATTTAATTAACAGGGTAACAGGTTATATGTCTTATTTTGTTTACTAACTATTAATGGATAAATCTATGGATAATTGTCCTACCATTGTGGTGGTTCATAAAATTCATAGTTTCATTCACACTATAGTTTGGACACCATGGTCTGGTACAATGGGAAAAATTCTCACATAAGTCACAATTAGCAACATGTCACAATTAAAAGCATCAAGTATCAAATAAATAGAATATTTAAAAATCCATGCAGGTTATATTGAAACAGATTGGGGAAACAGAATAATACACCTACACTTTCTGATTTGAAAAATACTTGCAGTGTAGGTCCTGTGTGTTATTTGTATTTACCATTGTCAAATGCCAATCAGGTTGAGCAAAGCTTAACATGGCATTTTGCTACTTTTGCGAAAGGCTTAAAGCTAAAGGTTTACAGGGTGAACTAACACAGGCGTTTGCATATTCTCCATACAGCTGCAGGCTTCTGTAATATCCATAGCTTGTTTCCAGCTGTTTTCTATTACATGACAAACATAAGAATCTGCCCTCAACTTCAATACTTCACGAGACTGTGATGGACCTATAATCTTACTGAAAACATTGCACTAATAGTTAATATAAACTTGAAAAAGGATAAAATAAGAAAGTAGAAAAATGCAGCTCAGTAGGGCTGGGCAAGTAAAAAGCTAATACTTTTCCCACTGTATGTTCAGGTACTCTCCCTTTAAAGACTTACTACCGCATTTATAGTCACATGACTCTGCCCAATGCAGCCTGCAACATAGAGAATTCTAACACTGAACCTACTGAGCAACTTAAACAGCTTGAATCAAAGAAGAGTACTGTCTGTTGTTCTTTACAATAATAAATAATTGATTGAAGTCATTGTATAATGTTCATTTAATTGTAATATTGATCGGAGGTCATATTGCCCAGTACTGCAAGAGAGTTAAAAAAACTGTGTTTATTTTACATTATAACTTCGTATTGTTCTCTCTTATGTACTGGCAGCCACTGCAATAAGTGTTTTTTCCTGATCTCACACACCTAATGAAACTAATTTAACTTGATCATGACTTAATCTGCTGTACTAGATCATTCAATGAAACAATTAATGTGCAGGGCTGACCTTAAAAGCTGGTCACACACCATAGGGACTGATCTCTGTCCTGTTATTTGATTGTCAGTGTTGCCATGCAGTACCTGTGGGAGACAACCATGTTCCGGTTTTCAGATGGTGATAACTTCCAGATAACTCCTCTACACATAGCAGCTTCCATGGGGAATGCTGATGTGGTCAGGTACCTCCTGCGAAACAATGTGAGCTATTTAACTTGTTAAACTCTAGGATTAATGTATTATAGTATGTATTAAACACAAACACATAACTCTAAATCCCAATATACAGTCAGGTCAAATGAAAATATTGTACTCATAGTTTTTAAGATATGTTTTAGGAATATGTCTTAGATGTCCACAATGGAAATAAGTATACACCTGTATTTGGAGAAAAAAAAAACACGGTTTATTAATTTAACTAGTTCAGGCAATGATGCAGCACTTGTTTCTAGATTATAGATTCATACTTCATTTTATATTGTTTTCACTGTTTGAACAATTTGTAAATTAGTCTAGATTTGCCTAAATTGAATATAATTATAATTATTTAATGCCTGAGACAAGCAGTAGCAAAATTCCCCCTTCAAAATATTACACCATTGCTTGGAAGGGTAATTGAGCTTGATAATTGTGGAAATTGAAATGGAATAGGTATTTATAAGAGAATAGAGGTATTTATAGAGTATTTAGGTTGGGGAAAAATCAGTATCAGTACATAAGGACCAGGTATTGAAAGTGACATTGGTTCACCCCTAATCTGCTAATTAAACAATATTTTTACGCACAACAATAATGTTGCATTTTCTATCATTTTAAAGTGCTTTCTTTAAAAATTGAGTTTATTTATGTACATGTGATGTGTTGCTCACTATTGTGAGTAGGAACAGAGATTACAGTGTCTTCAAAGTAATTGGCTTTGCCACAATACAATCCTTCCCGTCTTTGTAAGCCTATAATCATTGTAACACCCACATGTCTGTGAATCTGTGACATGCTTAGAAGTTCCAGTTGCTGTAGAACCATAAAGCATGAAACAATGCTTACAAAATCTGGCTAGTTTATTATTAACACACATTTACAATTTGTTTTTGCTCCCTCCATCACCAGAGATGTGCAGCAGATGCAGTGGACCAGCAGGGGGCAACAGCACTGCATGTGGCTGCAGAGAAAGGCATGATTGACATTTGCTGGCTGCTACTGCAGAGTGCAGGATTCCGCATTTTACACATGAAAAACCACACTGGCTTCACACCACTAGACCTCTGTAATTGTGGAACTACTTTTAGGTGTGTTGACCACTGCAATTACACTCTTCCTAGAAGGAGGAGAGACCTTCTGTTTTGTTGATTTGTGCACTATTGCCTTGGCTGTTCTGAGGGTGTGCTTTCATATTTGCCTTTTTTTGTTCTTTTAACAGACATCAGCAACTCACCAAAATGTTAACCCAGTTATCTAATAAACCAAAGGATCAGAAACCAAGAGAGTCATATGGTAAGTATGCACAGTTTGCATATAAGCAGAAGTTGCTGTAATTATCTGGATATTATATGGATGTATTATCTGTAATGCAGTGGTGTACTACTGGACTCTCATGTTACCCAGTCTCAGTGGGGCAGCAGTGCTCCTCATAGCTGCAGCCCTTGGAGAATATGGAGGAGTGTTTTGCGGTATACTCTTTCCTTGGTTGGCAAAAGTCACTTTGTCACAGTACCACAGAATGAGCAACTATCAAAGGTTAGTGCATTGGAGTTTATCTTATTAGATTGTAATGATTTCTTTTTATAACTTGACATTTTCACTTGCGTTTTCATTTGTCTTTCATTTTTGCCACTAGGTTACCAAATCCTATCTATCTGGGAACCCTGACTGCAGGCATAATTCATTCTTTAGTCTGTTTTTTCTGTAAAATTCTGCCTAATATCCTTTGCTGGCAACAGTTCAAATTTATTGCAAGAGAAAACACTTGTCAACATTGCTTTAGTGACCAGAAAACGAGATTTTCCTTAATATTTCACGTATTTGGCCAGCTCGTACACTCTTACATGTTTCAACTCTCCATTTCTGTGTGCTTTTTGGGGTTTTCTGGAAGGTTCTGAGACAAAATCCAGGCCGACTCCAGGCAGCTGATGCTGACCACAGGTTCGCGAGCATAGCTGACCTGGTAGAGGCCAATCAGAATCCCAATCATTTCTGCATTTACTGTGAAGTAAGTGAAGTCATATTTGTGAAATGAAATTTCTTGATTTTACTTCTGTTCTTAATGCAAATAGTACAATACTATTTAAAAATTTTGATAAGTTTGAGTCAACCAATACAATTGCCAACAAAATTATTTTTAATTGAAAAACCAAAACCAAAAACCCTTAAACCCTGCATGTGTATGTCCACACTTTATTTTTACATATTGCCTCCCTTTAATAGGCCCTAAAAAGTTTTTGCTTTAGGATTTCTAACTTTTTAATTAACCTTAACTGGAGATCTTTTTTTTATGGAAGACAAAGAAGATGACAATACATTTTGCTGTCTCAATCTATAATTTTAGCTATTTCAAGTGGACAACTGCAAGCACTGTCGCCTGTGTGACTTTTGTGTTCTGGATTATGATCACCACTGCCTCTTCTTGAACCACTGCATTGGGCGGGACAACCACCGGACCTTTGTGCTCTTCATATTGGCCATGATAGTTGCCCACTTCATCTTCATCAGCACTGCTGGCTTTTACCTGTACAGGAGGCTGGCCACACAGGAGCACTGGAACTGGACGTCTGTAGCAGGGAGGGAGGCGTGGGTTCTCCTGCTGCTCTTGCTTAACATCCTCACTCTCCTCTGGCAGATCTGGTTGCTCTCTGAGCAGTTTGATGCCATTTCCACTGGAACCACCACCTACTTTAGGCACTCTCGCCATAATAAGCCATCTTGGAGTAAGCGCCTTGCCACCATTCTCTCTTTTCTGATTCATGGCAAGAGTTTGAAGAGTTATCAGTGCAAGTCTGTTGACCTTTAGTATATAAAGAATTGATTTTGGTGAAAGATGTTACCTTTACTTCAAAGCCCGTTTTCACACTTGGAAGCCAAGCTATTACTGGGATAATTTTGCTTAAGAAACTAAACTAAAAACAAATGCTTTGCAAAAGTTGTCCAGTTTGCTGACTATAAATTACAATGTCACACTCTTTCCTGTTAATGTATCTGGTTCTGTTTACACAAGCCTTTGCAGTAATTTCAGTACAATGTTTTATTCAGTCCTGATTATTTTTACTGTATTCTTAACTATTTAATAATAATAATAATAATAAGTATATTGTATTTTTAAATATTCTTAACTGATACCATTTTCAACTCTAGCCTGTGTTCATATGTTAAATTCTCAGGTTTTCTTGAGAAATGAAGTCTTATTGAGAAATGATCTTAACGTTCTTTATTTAGGTTTCAACATAAGTATTTTTAATGTTGCTATTGAAAAGTAATTACATATGTTTTTTGTTCTTTTTACACTCTCCAGTATGTCACAGTTTGTCATGAGAATTGAAAAATTAAAATGATCTAATTTCCATGCCACTAAAATGGTATATATTGTTTATACATTTATAATACCTTAATAAAGGTATAAACATTGTTAAACTGGTATTGTGAAATGTTGTTTTGTGGTTTTGAGCATTGTGAAAAACTGATTAAAATATCCACACACACAAACTCTCAGAACATTAAGCCACAAAGGTCACTATTATCATTAATAAGTCATATAAGATTACAGATTGACAACTATGTTGATTGTGTACGCTGTAGCAATATGGTGACCATTATTGAGAGTTACAAATAGAAGCATAAGCATGTAGCCGTCATATCTGATATAACTGCTTGTCAAAAGTAATATGTCATTTAGTTGAGAGAATATATGCTGTGTGTGTAATGTTGGGCAGTCTGATTGCATTAGATGTGCTGGACTACTGGGCAAGCTTTTTAGCTGCGATTTTATGGTTAATCATCTGCATAGTCTGTGTTTGGTCTGATACTAATTTCCCATTGATTTTGTTGTAGTAATACCAATCAGTAAAGGACCTTAAATCTGCAGGCCAGAGAAAGACAGCAATGGGTAATTGCATTTCATTAATGCTGTGACATGGGTCTAGCCACTGATGCAGGCCCCATCCCCCATCCTGCCCCATGTCTCCTGCTGCAGCTTTCAGAGGAAATATAATATAGCTGCTTATATCTGAGCATCCAAATCAAGAATTATTTTGTCTTGCTGTTCTGTAATTTAAAATGTACCAGTGCAGTGTTGCTTTAAAGCCATAGCAGAGCACGTGTAAGATTTCAACACCCATTTGGCCCTTATATGGTCTGCATGGTGTTTGCAGTCATATAATAAGATAAAAAGAGATGTGGTTAAACTGCTTGTTTGAGGAAGCTTTACCCTATGACTCTAAGAAATCAATCCTCCCATCACCTGACACACTCTCACTAAGGCAGTGAATCACTGCTCTGTAGTCATAACATCTGTCATTATTTGAAACCCTGCATTCTGCAAGCACTACCCTCACATGTCCATTCGCACCGCGTCCATTAGTGGATGAAATGATTACTTATCTTAATTGCCTGTGATGGGTCCATTTGCTCTTTGGTAGGGTTATGCAGTTAACATGTTTGCCAGTGAGACTAGCTACTGCAGCTTTTGTATGGAAGCATATCATTATCACTGGAACAAAACAATATCCATGAAATATAATAAAACAAAAATGACAGTTAACAGCAATGGTGGAAATGAAGACCAAGAAAGCATTGAGAGAACTGCTCATAAGATTGCTAGAAAGGCTTGAATGCAAAAGACCTTCAGGACTTTTTTGCAGTCTTTGGGGTGGTGGTGCACTGTGACACCTGCACAAGTATGACCTTCACGGAACAGTCTTCAGTAAAACAAAATGTTGCATCTTCAAAATTCAGCATTAGAGGTTTTCAAAGAAACATATAATGACTGATGCATTCTGCAAACAAACATGGCTTCAGCATCAGGACAATGATTCTGAGCATGCCTCAAATCCTTCTGCTAGCTGTGAAGTCTTATCGGATTTTACAGCATGTCTTAACTGGGGAGAATAAATGTCTAAAATGAATTGATTTGCTAAACAAAGCACTGGCAGCGAAACTGACATTTCTTACATACTGTCTATTTATGTGGTTACATTTATAAATGACATTTATTCCACCATCTGGTATGAATTCATCAAATGGTAACTGGGAAACTTTAACTCTAAAGCCAAGTCATTTTCACTTCTCTGTTGCCAGTAATCACTTCCTGAGAAGTCCCTCTGAATATAGCAAGCAGTTTTGGCCTCACGTCTTGGACGTCACACTGTCATTTTTCACTGTTGTCAGCCCTCTGAAGCTTGTTTTTGCTGTACTGATGGAATCTGGTCTGTTAGGATTAACTCATTCAAAGTGTCTGATTCAGTAAGTATTATAGGGGTTAAGAACATGCTGGCATTCTGACCTTCACGTTTCTTGGACTCATGAATGTGGAATCTACTCTTCAGGGCTGCTCTTGTTTTTCGGTCACAGGCTGACATTCTTTTGTATGATGCGATTCTTTTATTTAATTGTTTTTCTGCATTGAAAAGCTGACTTAACTGAATGCTTCTCATTTGACAGCTTGCTAGGCAGAAGGAGGAGGCGTGTACTACTTACCGTTTATTGTCTTCCAGGCAAGGCAGGCAGCACAGTCAGCGTGTGTTGAAGAGTGAGGATGGACCAGTTCCAGTTATGAGTGGCTCAAAGTTTCTGCCGACGGAGAGGCAAAGGAGACCTTTAGGTAAAGTCTGTTTTCCCCTTTATATTTTAGGTTTTCAGTCTGTCATTGCATAGGGGTGGGTGATATATTAGGTTTATATCTTGTTAGGATAGAAGCAGAGGTTGATATGGATTGAGGTAATATTGTTTATATTGAGTTTTAAAGTTTTTAAATAACAATTTGTTTAGATTTTGCCAAAACCCTCCCTCTGCTCACACACCATGGGGGGCAAGAGATGACTAATTGAAATTTAAGTTTCTCAATTGATCTTCTAATAGCATCACTCAAAGAACCACTTGTAGCAAATTTATGTTTAAGGGTGTAAGTCAACTCAAAGGCAATGTAATAAACCAGTGTTTTTCAACCTGGGTCCTGGAGTCATCTGCCACCTCATTTTAGTGGAATTCCCACTTTAACCTCCTGTAACTCTGAAAGGGATCGCTAATAAGCTGAGCAGGTTTGAGAAACACTGGTTTATTGCACTGCCTTTGACTTGACTTGACTTACATTCTTAAAAAGAAAGTTGCAGGGGCGTTTGAGTGATGCCTTTGGATAATCTGTTTTGGTTCCATTAAGAAAGAGCGGAATGAAGAACTTGAAAGTTATGAGAAATTGCTAAAGTTTTGAACAAGAACCTTTACATAAACTGTGTCAGAAACTGTGCCCTATTCACTGTGTAGTGTGCCACCTTGTGGCTCCGCAATTTTGTAGTGGTGTCTGAACACGAATATTCAGTGCACTGTGACAATCCCACAATATGCACCACAATGTATAGTTTACAAACAATGTACCATACCTATAATTCATTGCATTGATTGCTCTGAAGATTTGCATGTTTTCTCTGAAGAAGACTGACATTGGTATCTGGCGTCTGCTGTTGTGCAGCTGTGAGCTCACAGGCATATTGAGGTGATTGAAATCATTCACTACCTTGTTGAATTCTGTTCGCTATAATAATCTTCTGTGTAGTGATGTGGATGTTGGCTTGCAGTAGATAGTGAATAGGGCACAGTTGTGTGCTGTGTCCAAATCATAAAAAATGCTTCCTACTTATACAGTTTTCTTAAGCAGAAAGGCACCAAGTCATTTCTGAAGCTTAGTAGTCTAGCCTTCCATGTAATCAGAATCAGAACTACTTTATTAATCTAACAGAATTGGAAATTGCTCTAGATACCATGGCAACTTCAGGACACATTGTTGCTTTTATGTTTTGGTTACAGACTCATTCATCATTAAACTTGCACGACAAGTGCTATTTCCAGTTTCCAGACACAGTTATTGACTTCTTTAAGCATCTAAACCGCCCTTACTCCTCGGCTCCACCTACAGTTTTTGAAGTGGAATTTGCATCTTGAGCCACCACTAACAGACATGCTTAAAAAAGATGCTTTTCTAGACCGGCTGAATGATATAGAACCATCACTGGATGTGAAAGAACCACGTGGACTGTCTTTATAGTGTAATATTACTAGATGTTATACTAATATAGCTCACACCATTACTCACAATTACACAGTTCCATCTAGCATCTGTCCTACCTGCTCCATCAAAATGACATAGCAGCATGTTGAGCCTGGATTAGCAATGATAGAGATGTTATTCTCCCTATAAAAGGCTTCACAGTATTGATTTAGACTGTTCTTCACACCTACCATTGAAAAATGATTGTTTATGGAACTAATACATTGTAATTTTATGGCATTGCTCAGAGAACCATTTTACTAAATGGCACAGTTTCTCATATAGTTCTAATTCAGGTAACGTGAAAGAGCGTGATCCTTTTGCTTGAAGTCAGACTCATTCATCGTCCCACTTCCAGTGAATGATGTCAGTAAAATTAATGTAATGTATTAATATATAAGGATTGTGGGTCACCAAACCCAAGCTATATATCATGGCTTATAAGACCACTCAATAATTCATTCATGATCCCACCAGACAGTATTATCAAGTGACATTTTAGCTTGGTCAGGGAGAGTTATGTTAGTAAAGATAGGTTGAGAGTGCGAGAGACAGGGAAGTTGTGTGGATGCACACACAGACGCATGCCCACACCCTGGTCAGCAGACACATACACCAGCAACCATAGACCACAGAGCCAATTAAGAGGAAGGAAGGAGAGGAAAATGGCAGAGACCCTTCTGTTTCTGCTCCACTGAATTATTGACAGTAATCATCCAGGCCTTTAATGGCTGGGCCACAGTGAATTTGTGTGGTGGGGGGGATAAATAATGCATCAGGGGTAAGGGCGGGTCTGAGTCTGCATGTAGCTGTGTGTGAGAGTGTGTGTGCACATGAGGTCCCTCTCCTCCAGCTGCATAATGAGAGTGGGTGTGGCCTGTGAAACGTGGAGCTCAGAGCAGTGGGCCAGTGGGACATGAGTGAGGGAGAGTGAGGAAGAGACATTGAAGAGAGAGAGAGAGTGAGAGAGAGAGAGGGGGGGGGAGGGCGGGATGCTACCCAAAGCTGGAAGATAAGGTGCAACAGGGCGAGGCAGTGGACGAGAGTCTAGTGGTGATCCAAACATGTGGATGGACAAGAACGTTGCCCAGCGATGAGCACTATGCTAAGCCCCAAGATTAGGCAGACGAGGAGAGGTAAGCATGGCACTGCCCCTCTCTTTCTCTTCCTCTCACTGCTTCTCTCTATCCACTCCCATCCTCAGCAGCAGCAGCTGCCTCTGCACTCCCTCACTGCACTCTTCCTGCACCGCTTCTGCTGAGAGTGCTGCTTTCATCTCTTAAAGCAGAAAAGATGCTGGTCCTGTTTGGCTCAGGCTGGACAGCACTGCCCGGTTGCTTAGGAACCTCTTTTTCAACTCTATTAATATGAAGGCTGGAGTAAGTTGTGTTCGACTACATGTCACTTCTTTTGTTTGCTTCGCTGAGAAAGTGCAAAGGAACTGTCCTATGGGAAAGGATGTGCATGCAGAAACAAAACACTTCTGATCACTAGAAATATGATCATATCATGATGTCGTTAAACACATAAGTGCTGTGTTTTCATGCACATTTGTTTTTTTCACTCCAAACTTATTAAAAGTGTTTGCCTGTGTTTTTTTTTCCGTTCTGCTTCTTGCACACGCACTGAAACATAACAGCTGAATGTCAAACTTAGCTACAATAGGATAGTGAAAAGCCTCGTAACAGCTGCGTGTACTAGTGTGATAATCACTCGACACACAGTGGCTAAACACAGTCGAAAATATGAAGAGAAGCCCCTCCTTAGTCAAAGTGGGGAGCAGGTTTAGATTTAAAGACAGAGTGCATGATTCCATGCTGAGTGCTCAGCTCCTGAATGCAGGTTCCAGGCGTGGTTGCTTGTCTACTTCAGCACTAATGCTTTCTGGCTGTAAAAGGCTATTTGCGGATTGATCCGCTGCCTGCTGTGGAACATAATACAGGCGAATGGAGCTGAAGCACACTGCTCTGCTGCCTCCCTCTGCCTGATTCTGCCTCAGCCACCCTGCATATGGAGCTTGTCACCTTTGATGAGTGTTCGGGCTTCACCTGCCATGTCAGATGCTCCACCAAGCACATTTTTAGCATGCTGAGCGGACTGCCCCAGCCAGATCTCATTTGTTCTACAGAGATATGTTTCAGCTGAAGCTCCCCCACACAGAAATACAGGTCAGCTGTTAAACTCTGGCCTTCCTGGCTAAATGGATGTTTTTTTTGCTGTACTGAACTAAAATGGTTTGAATTAAATGTGTATATTATTCCTGGTTTAATAAAATATTGCATTTTCCAGGTGAATTAAATATTATAATTATATGGGTTTATTTAGAAGATTCAAGCCATTTTTCAATCAATTGCTTGTATTTTTTTTTCTTTTTCTTAAGTGTGGGTGTGTTCCTAGAAGCTTGTTTGTTCATAATTGAGTATATGGTCTGATACACAGTTGAGTCATGTTTGAGCTGTCACACACTGCTAATGAGACATAACCCCAGCCCCATCTGCCAGCAGTGCTCATGACAGCAGAATTTGTGGCTCAGCAAACTGACATGTGAAGGCATTTCACTGAAGAAAAAATGGAAGTAAGAAGTTTGTTCATCTTTCGAGCTGTAATGGTAATATCATTTCATACAGGCTTGGGCTACATGATCGATTTCTATAAAATAAGCATGGCTGGCTGCAATTACCAATGCACACAATTCCATGTGCTGATGTGTCTGGTTGTGGAACAGTCCGTGAACACTCATCTTTATTTTCCCCTGTGGCTATTCCACGGCAGATCATTACAGGGACTATCTGCTGCTGGGAGAAAGCAGATAGACATTTATGTACATGCCTGAGATGAGATTTACTACCTGTCGTGAAAGCAGGACCACCTTGAGTGTCTTCCCTCTGCAAGTGCTCTGTTGGTGCATGAGTCACATGCATTTCCCAGCATAGACATACCCCTGTGTGGAATGAGGAGGCCCTTGATTTTTCTCCTGCAGCATGACCAGAGTGGACCCGGCGCAAATCCGAAGCCCATTTAGAGCTAGTGTGTAATGGCAGGATGTCTCAGCTCTTGGGAAGGAAGAACAACAGCAGAGCTTAGCCCAGAGCCATGCAGTATTCATTATCATGCTGTTCCTCATGCCAACCTCAAGGTGTCCTCATGAAATGATGATGAGCTTCATTCCAAACTTTTTTCCCACTCTTCCTCTCTGTCCTTTCCATAATAGCACTCCCTCTGCTGGACTATTTTGGGGTTAGGTCTTTGATCATCACTGCAGGCAGAGATTAATTGTTAAATTAAGGCCAGGGTTAAAATATTAATGCCGTCATATTAAAGGCAGCGAGGGGCAGAACAGATGAATTCCTGTAGTCCTAAAATGAGCATCAATTAAATATGCATGGGCCTCACCACACATCCCTTATTTTTAGCCCATCAGGCAAAGAGCAGACAAGCAGATAAATGGAAGAACATGTGATCCAGCTTCTTCTTTGCAACCTGTGAATGCTTGACCTGACTGACTGGCTGGCTGACTGGGAGGCAGGCAAGCAGACTTTGGCCTTAACTGAGATTTACTGCTAATGAAGAGAGGCAGCACTGGGACCTTCCCTGAAGCCTGCTGTTTTAGGGAGTGAGTGATTTAAACCCCCCCCCCCCCTCAGTTTCCCCTGGGCAGAAAGGTCTACACTAACACTGATGAGGCTTCCATTACCCACAGTGATTTAATGAGATTCTGCAGTCCTCCTTCAGATAAATGGACTCGGAGAACGGAATGGCCATTGTGTCCGGAGACCACAAGAAGCAATTGTGACTTTGCGAATACGAAAAGAAGCATAGAGTCAGAGCCTGGAAGAGCCTGCTGGTGAGAAGTGCCTGGAGAAAAGAAATCTGATCTTGGTCTCAAATGTTGATGTCCTCAGCCTGCCTCCCCCAGCTGAAGGAGATGGAATAGATGGGCAGAGGAAGATTGATTTTTTTCTCGCTCTCCCCCTCAAGACTCACATGAATTCTGCTGCTGTTCCTTTTGCATATAAAATGTGCCTCTCAAACAACTGTATTTTATCCACCATATATCATGGTTTGTCACTGCGTACAACTTTTATTATGACTATAACACAGCCTATGAATTGGACATTATAGCGGTCCTCTTCATTGCTTGAAGGCATTACTAAATGTAGGATAGGTGTGATGCATCTTGTTCTTGTTAGTGGTAAAATGCCTGTAGCAGCTCTGTAAGATTTTATGAGTCTATTTGCATTCTGCAGTAGGCAACGTTATGGATCATTCTAAAGGCTCTCCTGTTTGCAGGAATCTAAAGGGAATTTGAATGTGATAAAGCAACCCTGAGCTTTCCAACTGGCTGATCTCTTTGGTTGTGTGTGTTTATGTATGCAGCCAGGTCTAAGAGCATGGTGATGGGAGAGTTGACGCGGGGCTCCAGCCGGCCGTCCTCCCCAGGCCTCCAGGAGAAGGCAGTGAAAGCAGGCTGGCTGAAGAAGCAGCGCAGCATCATGAAGAACTGGCAGCTTCGCTGGTTTGTGCTTCGCACTGACCAACTCTACTTCTACAAAGATGAAGAGGAAACCAAACCACAGGTATCAGATTATAACACGGCTGAGTCAAAGTGTTAGAGTTTAGTTTTCCGCTTCATTAAACACACCTTGATTGAGCTCATTAGGCACTTCGCAGGGTCTTCATGAATTCAGAGTTTTTGAAGATGTGAAAACACCATGTCTGCAGAGCTGTAGAATAGAAGACCATGACACTCGAACACTAGCCTGTAGCTAAATACACTGTCTAATATTAGTGATCTTTGGATCATTTGAATCACAAACATTTTGCTCGTGCTATTTATTGAGTACAGTAAATTCTGGACACAGCGTTTGAACTGTGCTGTAATCTCGCCACAGCAGCAATTTTTTTCCACAAACACTGTATCGCTCAGTGGAATGGTGCTGCTAGGTAAATAACATCATTAGCTCCTTTAGTAGTCTAAATAACACAAGCAAAAAAGCAAAAAAAAATGATGTTTCTCATCCACTCAGCCTGATTTTTTTAAATTCAGCCTTTGGTATACAAAGAGACTTGATGAGACTGGGGAAATGGTGGATCTGGTCATTGTTCCTTGTAAATCAGGGAAGTATTCCTTTGCTTTTATAGTTTGGGGAGTATCTGCCTGTGCAGATCAGGTATTACTAACAAATACAGAAGCACAACATGAAACGTTTTAGTTGGTATAACATGTATACAGTGGGGAAAATAAGTATTTAGTCAGTCACCAATTGTGCAAGTTCTCCCACTTAAAAAGATGAGAGAGGCCTGTAATTGACATCATAGGTAGACCTCAACTATGAGAGACAAAATGTGAAAAAAAAATTGAGAAAATAATTTTGTCTGACTTTTAAAGAATTTATTTGCAAATAATGGTGGAAAATAAGTATTTGGTCACCTACAAACAAGCAAGATTTCTGGCAGTCACAGACCTGTAACTTCTTTTTTAAGAGGCTCCTCTTTCCCCCACTCATTACCTGTGTTAATGGCACCTGTTTGAAGTCGTTAACAGTATAAAAGACACCTGCCCACAACCTCAAACAGTCACACTCCAAATTCCACTATGGTGAAGACGAAAGAGCTGTCGGAGGACACCAGAAACCGAATTGTAGACCTGCACCAGGCTGGGAAGACTGAATCTGCAATAGGCAAGCAGCTTGGTGTGAAGAAATCTACTGTGGGAGCAATAATTAGAAAATGGAAGACCTACTAGACCACTACTAATCTCCCTCGATCTGGGGCTCCACGCAAGATCTCAGCCCGTGGGGTCAAAATGATCACAAGAACGGTGAGGAAAAGTCCCAGAACCACAAGGGGGGATCTAGTGAATGACCTGCAGAAAGCTGGGACCAACGTTACAAAGGCTACCATCAGCAACACACTACGACGCCAGGGACTCAGATCTTGCAGTGCCAGACGTGTCCCCCTGCTTAAGCCAGTCCATATCCAGGCACGTCTGAAGTTTGCTAGAGAGCATTTGGATGTTCCAGAAGAGTATTGGGAGAATGTCATATGGTCAGATGAAACCAAAGTAGAACTATTTGGTAAAAACACAACTCGTCGTGTTTGGAGGACAGTGAATGCGGAGTTGCATCCAAAGAACACCATACCAACTGTGAAGCATGGGGGTGGCAACATCATGCTTTGGGGCTGTTTCTCTGCAAAGGGACCAGGACGACTGGTCCGTGTACATGAAAGAATGAATGGGGCCATGTATTGTGAGATTTTGGGTGCAAACCTCCTTCCATCAGCAAGGGCAATGAAGATGAAACGTGGCTGGGTCTTTCAGCATGACAATGATCCCAAGCACACTGCCAGGGCAACAAAGGAGTGGCTTCGTAAGAAACATTTCAAAGTCCTGGAGTGGCCTAGCCAGTCTCCTGATCTCAACCCCATCGAAAACCTTTGGAGGGAGTTAAAAGTCCGTGTTGCCCACCGACAGCCCCAAAACATCACTGCTCTAGAGGAGATCTGCATGGAGGAATGGGCCAACATACCAGCAACAGTGTGTGCCAACCTTGTGAAGACTTACAGAAAACGTTTGACCTCTGTCATTGCCAACAGAGGATATACAACAAAGTATTGAGATGAACTTTTGTTATTGACCAAATACTTATTTTCCACCATTATTTGCAAATAAATTCTTTAAAAGTCAGACAAAATGATTTTCTCAATTTTTTTTCACATTTTGTCTCTCATAGTTGAGGTCTACCTATGATGTCAATTACAGGCCTCTCTCATCTTTTTAAGTGGGAGAACTTGCACAATTGGTGACTGACTAAATACTTATTTTCCCCACTGTATTAGTTAATCAAAATTATATCTGCTGTAGATTTTTTACAAATTATAACATTAAACATCTGTATCTTTATAATCTTTGTTTTTATTTAATGTGACAGTCATTTTTATGTAAATGAACTCAAAATATTTATTGTAACATTTGGTGTGATTTAATAACAAGTGATTTTGCTGTTCCAAACCTAGTAAGTCCACCACAAAGTGCTTACAAATTCAGTTCTTCTGCATCTATAACTCTGCCTCACCTGACACAATAGAGAGGTTTTTCCCTCTTATTACATATCAGTGGGAGGCGACCATTAAATTGTTAATGCCCTTAATAATGATGTAGGAAGCAGAAAAACCTGACTGGCTGCTTTCTACCCTGCTAACATGCATTTTATAAAATGTGCTGAGTAGGGCTGCATAGTCATTGCAGTGTGGACTTGAGCAATAGTCACTTTGCAGGATGTGCAATTTCACATAAAGCAAAATAAACAATGCTACAACATACTTGAAACAAAAGACAAAAAATCCCACTGTTCTCATTTTCCATTACATTATGTCTGCCCTTCTTCTTCTTCTTCTTCCTCTTCTTCTTCTTCTTCTTCATTTTCTTCTTCTTCTTTGTCTTCGTCTTCTTCGTCTTCTACGTTTTCTTCGTCTTCTTCGTCTTCTACGTTTTCTTCTTCTTCTTCTTCTTCTTCTTCTTCTTCTTCTTCTTCTTCTTTCGACTGGTCCCTTTAGGGGTCGCCACAGCAGATAATCTGCCTGATCCACACAATAGTTTTGGCACAAGTTTTATGCCGGATGCCCTTCCTGATGCAACCCTCACCATTTATTTTGCCCCAGTCTTCAATATCAAGATAACATTATTAGCAGCACTATTCGTTGGCAAGAATCTGGTGATTTGTATCACGATACAGGATTTATGGTTTGATACTGTATATTGTGACATTTTTTTTACTCCCTAGGCCAATATTGGTTGCGGTTTGTATATTTCCTCAGACCTTTTTGACAGTCACACATACCAGGTACTATAAGGTATTCTAATATGACTTCTAGAAAATCTAAGTCTCAAAGACATTTTTATAAATTTGACCATGTTTTAAAAAAAATCTGTTCATGTCTGAATTTTTTTTGGCTTGTTTCTTGTAAGGAGAATAAAACACTGGTCTTATAATCTTGTTAGTTCACTCATAATCTAGTATTTTGTAGCTGAAAATGCAATAATTGATGATACATTTTTGTATTTAATAGACTGGATAAGGATAAGGATAGTAAGTTAACAGTGGATTTTAGAGGTTTTCTGACCTGGATTGCTTGCTAAAAGTTGAAGACAGATCGGTGTCTTGCTGGTAGACAGAACAGGCTCTGTTGTTAGTTTCTTATCATGTTTGTTGGTTACTCTCAGCTGGAGTAATGAAGCTTAGAACCAGCACGTTGCTAGCCTAGTAATTGCATCCTGCAATGTGCGAGCATTGTGTTTAAAGTGTTAATTAAAATTTTATACTTTGTTGTTGTTTTTTTTGAGATACCATATCACCAAATGTAATATCTCAATACTCAAGTGTATCATTATTTTCTTACACCCTTAATTATTACTGTTACTATTATTATTTTTAATATTATTATTATTATTATTATTATTATTAGTAGTAGTAGTAGTAGTAGTAGTAGTAGTAGTAGTAGTAGTATTATATTGCATCATGGATTTCTGGAAAAACAAATATTGCATTGTATCCCAATAAGTTATCTTTGAGCTGAGTGGGTTTATGAACCACTGATATTGGCGGTGGATATTCCATATTCCAGCTCAAAAACCTGTTTGCTGTCTGCTAGATTAGTGTGAGTATGTATTCATGCTTCAGGAGGACTGCTGACCTCTTACTTTACTTCGATGTCTTCTCACTCTCTTTAGCCTGGATAATTCATATGTTGTCCCTCACAGCATTGCTTCCATTGATTCAGAGATAAACTAATGTTTTTTACTGTTCATCTCTCAGGACATTGTACACACTGTGCATAGCTTATTGATGAGATTGGTCCTTGAGCAAAGGGCAAATCTGCATCCTTCATAGTTGCTGCTGGTCTACCCCACATACCTCCTTCATCTGTTTATCCATTTATACATTTATTTATTTATTTATCGACTTGATAGACCGGGAGCTCCAGTTTCGTTCCACATTCAAAAACATGGGTCAGAGGAATTGGCTCCTCTAAATTGCCCTGATGTGTGTGAATGAATGTGTATGTGTGTATGTGAGTAAGTGAATGTATGCCTGTATGCCCAGATGTGGATTGGCACTCTGTCCTGGGTGAAGCCCCCATAGTGCTCGATGCAGTCCTCCAGGTGGAGAGTCGTTTCTGATGGAGAGTACACTGTGTACGATTGGCTACCGCTTTTCGTCTCTGTGTGTTGGCTGGGCGTGATTGTATAGACTGCTGACTGTGAAGCTTGCTTGGGTATCTAGAAAGGCACCAAATAAGTGTAACTAACTTTTGGATCCATAGGGTGAGAACATTGGCCAGATAACTTTTTTCATGGCTGATTAAGACATCTAAGAATCCCCTCTCTCTGAATATTACACTCAGTTGTTTGATAGATAGATAGATAGATAGATAGATAGATAGATAGATAGATAGATAGATAGATAGATAGATAGATAGATAGACAGACAGACAGACAGACAGACAGACAGACAGACAGACAGACAGACAGGCAGGCAGGCAGGCAGACAGAGACAGACAGACAGACACACACAGACAGATTGATTGATTGATTGATTGATTGATTGATTGATTGATTGATTGATTGATTGATTGATTGATTGATTGATTGATTGATTGATTGATTGATTGATTGAGAAACATTCCTAGAACAGGTGTGCCAAACTTGTAGCATCATACTCTGAGGCTGAAGTTGTTGCCAAGCTGTAGTGCTTCAACAAGCTATTTAGGAAAGACAGTGAATACTTATGTACATGTTATATTTTTGTTTTTATTTTTAATAAATTTGCAAAGATTTCAAACAAACTTGTCTCACTTTGTCTTTATGAGGTATTGTGTGTAGAATGTTTAGGGCAAATTGAATTGGATTCATTTTGAAATAAGGCTGTAACATAACATAACATAAAATGTGCAGAAAGTGAAGCGCTGTGAATACTTTCCAGATGCAATTTACAATCTTTCAATCTTCAGAGATTGATTTAGCCCAACTTCATTAATCCCAGAGGGAAAGTCACATGTCACAGCAGCACAATAAATAACAAGAGCAGAAAGAGCACAGTACTCAAGCCTTATTCAGAATTATAGATATTAAAATACAATAAACATAAAACTAAGGCTAAAGCTGCTGAACTATGGAACAGAAGTGTGCAGTTATGAGTATTAAGTCTGTAATATGGAAACGTGTAAACACTATGCAGATAACAATTGTGACAATACAGTACATGGACATGTCCTTTTTATCTGTCTATCTACCTCACTACTTGTTGACCCATGCACCCCGCCAATCTGTGTATTGGGATTCTAAGGCAGAAAAAATGGCTAGATAATATTTGTTTTGAAGATCACGGCATCCTGTAACCTCCCTCACTCCCTCGCTCTGGTCACTCGTTTGTAAAGCTGGATGTAAATGATGTGTGGTTAAGTGTGTTAGGTGCATTGGCACTACTCCTTCTGCCTCTATTGTGCTGGCGTAGCAGCCGCACACTCTAGGATGAGCTAATTTGTTAACAGCCTGTCTGCCCTCCTGCTCGCCAACATCATAAGTCACTGTGTTTAGCTGATGCAGAGCAGCTGACCTTTGACCTGCACAGGAGGAAGACTGCAGGCTGAGGGAATGAGACAGCATGTCTCCATCTCAGTGAACTGACCTGATGTGTCCACCCCATCCATCTGCAAGCACTCTGTGCTCTCCCCTGGAGCCTCAAAGTGCATGCAATGATCATGTGAGCCACCACCCACTAACATTGAACCAAATCCTAGGTTCGCTGCAGAAAACATGCCAAGCGGTCAAATGGACAAATCAGTATTTTAGCCTTATCATTGCATACCTGCTGAAATTTCATTTAGCTGCAGCTGAATAGCAGTGCTCGGATTTGGTTTAGTAAGCAGATTCTACAGCACAGCTCTGTGGCTGTTGGAATGGCTGGCATGTGTAAAGGCTTCAATTCTGAGGATGAGTTCAGAACTGGAGGTGCATAATTTATAACGAGAAAGTGGTTTAGTCTAATTGTGCATGACTCAGCAACGGCTGATTACAGCGTAAAATAGAGCTTCGCACATAACAGGGCGAGCTGTGCTCCTGCTTGCCTTTTATCAGCTGCTTATGCCTAAAGGGTATCTCATTTAGTAATTACCACCAAAAATCAATTTTCCATTTACAATGGCTTGATGGAGAACTAATCTGTAATAATCCCTTGAGAATCACTATTAATTCCACAAATAATTGAATAGATAAAGCTTAATTTCTAGAGGGGAGGCCAGTATGTTGCAGTGTAAATGCGTTTTTCACCTTGAACTGGTACATGTCCTGTAGTCTCTTTTTTCCCCTTTTTTCTAGGGCTGTATCCCATTACATGGGTGCCAAGTCAATGAGCTGACCACCAATCCGGACGAGCCTGGACGGCATCTTTTTGAGATTGTTCCAGGTGAGTGAGAATGAAGCACTTTAGTAGCTTTCTCTGCTGTTTGAAACGCTTACCGATCGCCCTCCAGCTCACCTTTCATACAAGCCAGGATCTTGGGGGAAACAAGCTCACAGTCAGGGCAGTGTGCTGAGACGAGCCAGTGTATTGTAGCAGATGATGGACTGTTTCCTCATTACTGCTGCTATTCACTAGAGGGCACATGGTTTCCTCTGGCAAGAGGTAGAAAGCAGTCTGAAGGACATTTGTGTCTGTGGCAACTTCTAAAGCTTCTCCCTAGTAACAGCAACAGATAGGATCATACTAGCAAAGTACCAACTTCCTCTTGATAGTCTGATTCAGTAAATTTTAGTTGATCTGTTGCTGACTTTTAGTGAATGAATGCATTTTATTCCATTGTAATACAATGAATGGATGCACTGAAAAAAGACTGGAGGAACACTTTGTATTTATGGCATTTGGTCGATGTCCTTATCCAGAGATCCTTACCACCTTAGCCAATCCAAATATCCTTAACCAATCAAAATACAGATGTCAGAATGGACACCCAGTGCTCAACATACTACACATACTCACTGGACAAGACAGTATAATTATAAGCCTTTAATAAGTGAAATGCTTTTGAAAGAGATGGATCTTGAGTCAGCATTTGAAGGCAGCAAGTGACTCAGCTGTTCGGACCCCCAGGGGAAGTTCGTTCCACCACTTTGGTGCCAGGACAGGGAAGACTCTGGTTGCTTGTCTTCCATGCAACTTGAGGGATGATGGGTCAAGCCAAACTGTACTTGATGCTCCAAGCACTCTTAGCACAGATTGGCTTTTAACCACTGCTATAAAGTATGGAGGGTCTGTTCCATTTTTGGCTTTATAGACCAACCAGGTTTTGAATCTGATATGAGCAGCTACAGGAAGCCAGTGAAGAGGTCTAAACGTGTGGAATCTCTAGATTCCAGCCTTGTCTACTAGCTAAGGATGTTCTAAGTACACAGCAAAGCACTCTTGTAAGTCGCTCTGGATAAGGGCGTCTGCTAAATGCCGCAAATGTAAATGTAAATGTAAAGAGAATGCAGCAGAGGAGTTACATGGCTGAACTTGGCAATACACTGATTCACATGTACACATCATAATAAACTGATTACAGTTGACATTCATTCATGACAGTTGTTTTGTCAAATAAAAATGATGCACACATTTAAATGTAGTTGAATAAATACACTGCATTTGGATATGACCTAAACTTCTTAATGGTCAGCTGTGGACCTTGAACCACGTGAGAAAAAAGAGAGAAAACACAACCAAAGGAGAGCAAACAGTTCACTATCATCCACCATGCTCCAGCTACAGGTGCACCACAGTACTTTCCCATGGAGTGTTATCTGTTGGAAAAGTTTGTCTTAGCTGTTTGACATGACTCACTGTTTGTCACTCAAATTCTCAAATCTACACAAATCTGTTGCAAGCGGAGATCATCATTAAATGGTCAAATATTCATTTGTACCTATTAAGGTAATATTGCCTATTAAATGTGCCAGTCATTCAGAAACACCTCTAAAACTAGATCCAAGCACATATATACTAATATACACTATATGTCCGTATGTTCAATGAATGCATTCTGCTATTTTGGGTTTATTTACTGCTGACACAGATGTGTCTAGTCCCTTTCAAGGAGTATTTTCAGCAGAATAATACTCTGTGGGACAGGTAAACAAGAACCTATTGGCACCAAATGCCAGGCATAAGATAAAGGGGTATAAAGCCCCCGCAGCACTGAGCTGTAAAGCAGTGGAACTGTGTTCTCTGCAATGATGGTGCTCCATCCAATGCTTTTGACATGAGATGGTGACTTGGGGATGAGGTGAGATGGTGTTCTTGTCACTGAATGTAATTAAATGCTCTGAATTGTAGTAGAAAGCCTTACCAGTAGAAAGCCTTTCCTGGGGAGAAAGTTAGTCCAGTTAAAACAGGATAAGCTCGTTTTTCATACCATAGATTTCAGATCAGAAACAATGAATGAGCAGGTGTCCCAGTACTTTTGTCCATGTAGTGTAAAGTCTTCCTATCAGTGATCCAAAGTGGTGATCCAAAACTATTATAGAAAATCTGTTGAACCTGAGTTCAACATTTGATTTGATGATAATTCAGATTTTTTTTATTTAATGAATAATTAAGTGATTTCAGTACAATTAGGATGTAACTACTATTAAATACACAGTGTATTTAATAGTAGTTACATCCTAATTGTACTGAAATCACTTAATTATTCATTAAATAAAAAAAATCAGAATTATCATAAATGTGAATAGAAAAACAATTTAATGATTACTTTAAATCAAAATCCTGTACTTCAAGGAAGAGCCTAAGCATGTAGTTTGGCTCAAGAAATCTGAGCTGATAGCATTCCACTAAAGTTCAAATATTAAAACTATAGCAACATGAAGAGCAGAGGTGATAAAATGTATTTAAATTAATAATATTCCATAAAATATTCTGTTGTTTTGACTAAAATAATTGCTATGTTTAAAGGTGCCATAGAGTTCATTTATCTAGTATTTTTAAAAATTCTTTGATGTATAAATAGTAATAATGGCTTTGGTTGAGGTCAGCAATGCTCAGATGTTTTACCACTCTGTTGTCTTGCCTGAAATGTGCTGTTATTTCATTGGCTTCAGATGCTTTTGCTGTGATATAAAACACTACTTTTTGCCATTTGAAAAAACAAGGAAATCCTGATCAAAGGAATCTGTCATATAAGTGGTTTAACTCACCAAAAATGTTAAAACTCTCTCGTATTTGATTAAGCTAATAAACATAGCACAGTTTTCTGCTGTGTTTTCTGCTCATTTTTCTCAAGGGTGCTGGTAGTTGGGTTGGGAATGGTATGCTGATAAAAATGTTTTCAGAAAGTTGGAGCTCAAGGTTAATCGTTACAGTCTTGATTCATGGTCAGACAATAGTCCTACAGGCAGCTCTGTCTGTGACAACCCATCCATCTGCAATAACCTTTTACATACATAACTGTCTGATTGTAGTCATTTTACTGTATATTACTACACTGTATACTGTCATTATTGTGTCATTTTGTCAGGTCTGAACTGGTCACAGGGCTCTCGTGTAGCTTTGCTCTGCATGCACATTTATAGTTTCTTGCCATGGTGTGTCAAAACATGTAGTGTTTTGCCTGTTTATTGGGATGCTTGATTTCTGTGCCTAGCAACATGTGGATTGATGTAAAATGCTCCCCCCTTTTTTGTCGTAACCTGCTGATGAGGGAATTCTTTCATTTACACCAAGCAAATATCACAAGCTGGTGCTATATCCCACAGCCTACAGGGTTAAAACCTACAAAAAAAACCCCGCTATTGCTGCTTATATGTGAACACACTTAGAACTGTGTGATGAGATTTCATTGCAATGTGGCAGTAAATTTCAGTTTCACTCCTCTACTGTCATTTTATGGTTGTGTTTACCTGTGCTGTCATTCAGGAACCTTGCAACTTTACAGAAGAAAGGAAAAAAACTTCATTTTCAATGGAAGTCAAATCATTTGAATGAACTCATTTGCCTCACCGTGCAGTTAATCTGACTCAGAACTATGTATATTACCTTTAGTTTCTGCATAAATAATAAATACCAGAAAAGTGTTTAGATAATAGGTTTTTCAAACCAGGATGACCTCCTGTCTGGCATGTCATTGTCATCATGTAAACACCTCGTATCACCAAAACTAGGAAAATCTTCTTTACTTCCAGTTGGAGTAATTGTCCAGCATGTCTAATGAACTATTCATTGAATGTACATAAACCTGCTGTTTTGGCCATATATATTTCTCTTTGTATGCTGTGACATTGAAAGCTGTCAGTGGATTATTATGTGAAAGTCTCTTTTAATGGCGCAAATGTGCTGAGACCCACATGTTGTCATTAACTGGGGAAGTTTTGTCTGGAAAATTACTCTCAGGCAGCCAAGTGCTGTGTCATAGTGTACAGTGACTTGCATCTTGGGGTGGACACACAGGGGATTCTGTGCTTCTTGGTGGTCTTTTATCCCGGATTATCTAAGGCCAGATGAGCTCTTGTCTGTGTTCTCCTCCCATAAAGGGCTTTGATGCAGTAAAAGGCAAGGCAAATAGAAAGTCTGAGCAAATATTTCTCCTGAGAATAAAATGCTTGGGCTTTTTGTTGAGAAATAGTATTTCACCTTTTTACATTTAGATTCACTCCAGGGGACAAAGAAATGCCCTGACAATGCACATTTACCTGCAGTTGTATTACTTGTAATACACATAATTACAATGTAATATCCAAGCTAAATGCAAGCTAAAACCTGCATTTAACATTACAGTCTACACTCATCAAACATACAAGGAGGAGAACATAGAAGGAGTTGATGGGATTGAAGGAAACTTTATATGTGTGAATGTAATGATATACGTAAGTGATTACGTGTGAATATCTGCATGAGATGATATGTTTAATGGGGAAAACTATATAATTGATGAGATGTGGGTTGGGCATGGAGGCATACAGGTTCCATGTGGCATCTTGTGTGTTTATCCTTCTCACTCAAAAGTTGCCGAACCTGGTGTCCCAGCTGTTCCCATAAATGCTCGATTGGTGATAAATCTAGCGACTGGGCAGGCCAAGGAAGTGTTGCAATCTGGCAGAGACATTCCTGGGAAACCCTTGCTGTCTGTGGTGAGCAATAAGGCATGTGGTCACAGGATGTTCTGCACATATCACTGAGCTCTTAGTGTCTCTCAAATGCTTACTAGGGGTGACCGACTCTCATATGTGTGTCTCCCCAGATTCGCATACCAGCTTTTCTGCCACTGTTTTGCTCCACAGCAAAGGCAAGATTGAAACACACTCCACAAGGCCTCTGTACTCTAAACCAACCGGGTTTCAGATCCCTGGAATTTCATTAAAGGCGATATAGTTCCAGTCCAAAGCAGGTTGGAAAGGCCTAGATGGCAGGGAGTTAATTGAAATGACCATCCTGCGTCTCTAAGTCTGATGATGCACCTCACCTCAAAATCTGTCAACTGTGGAAAATGTCTTTGAGTGTATTGTAGAGGTATGACTAGGAGTCTCCAATCTCTCACGAAGAGGTACACTACCCAAAAGAAGATTCTAACAGCCTTGATTTTTAGGGGGAACGGGGGTCATGTGCCAAGACCCAGTGTATAATCAGATTGCACCTGTAATCATTTCCATATTTGACAGGGACATAACTGCATGAGTCGAAAGGATTTCATTCCATTTCAAGATACAGGAAGTTTAGTAAAAAAAATATTAATTATTGGTAATTATACAGAAATTCTGCTTTCCACTGTACCATACAGTCAGTTATTTTGTAAGGCTATTGTGCTTGTTCTGTACAGACCATGCAGTAAAACCATGGTTAAACACAAAAGAGCTGGAAAACAGCCCTGTTGAGGCCTGTTTAGTGCAATATCACTTGATGTTTAAATGTCCGGCTCTTTTCACTTGGCATGCACTAGATGTCAGCCACTTGAACAATGGCTCCATTTATGCTTGTTTTTGACACAAAGGCAGGAGCAGTGACTGGAGTGGGGCTGCACAGTGGAGATCTGCGCTGAGCAAGTGCGTGTGGCCGGCAGTCATCTAAAGAAGGCTCACGTCTGCTCTGCAACGAGTTCTTTACAGTACATTGAGAGCTTGGCATACATACACACACGCACGCACACACACACCCCATACCCATCCCCCCCAGGACTGAGCAATAAAAGCATCTGTGTAACACACAATTGCCGTGTGGTCTCCAAAAAATGTCTTCAAAGAGGGGGTAAGCTTAATTAATAAGGACTGGAGTTTAATAGGGGAAAAGATCCGGGCGACATGCAGGGATATGTACGTCAGGCTTGTGGAAATGTTAACCCACCCCCATGTGAAGTCACGTTTTACTTCTGCATCAAGCAAACACACTCAGACTCACACACAGATTGATTAGCTGGGTCTGTTTGTGTTTGGGGGATGTTCACAGTGTTTGGCAAAGATGAGCTTGCTGGTGGCGTGTCTCATGAGGGTGAGTGAGGGCAGGCCAAATCTCCACTCCCAGTCTGGAGGGGCTGTGTGTGTGTGTGTGTGTGCACGCACAGGAGCAGGGGGGCAGGGAAAGAGACAAGGAAGAGGAGGAAAAAGAAGAAAAAAACTTTTTTGAATGAATGAATGGATGAAGCAAATCAAAGGCTTGTTTTTCGGGTTTTCTGCCTGTAATGCTGCTACTTTGGGGTTCTTTGGTACATGCTCTTGCACTCTCTCTCTCTCTCTCTCTCTCTCTCTCTCTTTCTCTCTCTCTCTCTCTCTCTCTCTCTCTCTCTCTTGTTCTGTCTCTCTCTTTCACTCTCTTGCTCTCTGGCTGTTGAGTGCCCTTGGCACATACCTGTGTAAAGGATTCACCTTCTGGGCGGGTCATGGGTGGAACTGGCATGGCATTTGTGTAGCCGCTGTGTGCCGACATGGGGCTCGGCTGCTGCAGGCTGCAGGAGCACTACACTGCTCAGCCCAAGGGTAAGCAACCTCACTTTCTTTACACTACCTTCTCCACCCAGTTCTGTCCTCTGTTCTATGCCTTTATCTGAGAGAGAGAGAGAGAGAGAGAGAGAGAGAGAGAGAGAGAGGGAAGAGGTTGGCATAAGAGGAGAGGCACTGCTCTGCTGTGAACATTGCAGCACTTTGTTGGGTTTTGCAGGAGTTTCTGGTTAGCTGCAGCTGCTGTAATTCATTCTGCTGAAAGTTCTGGGAAGTGCTGCTGTTGGTAAAGGCTGTAACATCTGGACCGGCAAATGCATAAAAAAATAGAATCCAGGAAGCCGCGGCTTCAGCGTGTGAGCCGCTTTACATGTATTTTTGGAACGCGTTGTAAGAAGCACCAAGAGCTGGTGAGGAGACAGTCTTGCATGAATGTGCCCCTGTAATTTGACATGAAGTGTGCTGAAAGGTGTGCTCCTCTCTGATCTGTCCCTGTCACTTTAACCCTTTCCTTCCCATTTGCTCACCTGCACACCTGAATTGAAATGTTGACTTGATTCAGGTGTACATTGTTTTCAGATGCGTGAATTATTTTACATCAATACATTTGTTGTCAAAAGTGAAGTAATAGTAAATACAAAGTTGCCAACTCATGAGAAAATGATGTACACATTACTGTTGCTGTGCAATTTTGAACTGGATTTCAGAATCAACCATTTAATAATGTGTTAGTCGTACATAAACATGTTGCTATTCATAATAGGAAAACTAGGACCATGTGATCTGACTCTTTTTGTCTTAACTCTTAATGATTCTATCCCCTAACCCTTGAAAGACCTTGTCTAAAATAATTTACGTTATCTTTTGTTTCCTTGGGGTTATTAGGGTTGGCAAGAACCTGACATTACAGTACATATAATGAGGCTGGGGTTATGAATCAGTATATTGTGATACTGGAAGCAAGGTGATACATTGTTGTTTTGGTACTTTTTCTTATTTCAAATCAATTTTTTGGAACCTTTCATTTTATAATAACATGCATAAAAAGAAAATACTATTTTTATGCAGTGGGATCCAAAGAATGGGGTACAACACTGCTTTTTATAACACGTCTGTATATTTATATTTTCTTACACCCCTCATTGGGTGAATAATAATGTGAATAATTACTAGTAAATAACACATACTAAGTCTATTCATTAATGCAAAGCAAATTAAGAGTATCCCCTGTTCCACATATTGTTGATATTAAAAACTGCAACTTTACAAGAGAGAAAAAATCTTTTTAATGGAAGTCAATGAAAAATGTAATTTTGGATTATTTCTATTGGCCCTTTCATCATGAATTTACATTAACTTGAACAATATAAAGAAAAACTTCAAATGGAGATGCAAGATTTTTGCATGACAGCAGCAAATTTTTGTGTTGTCCTGCTCTTAATACACCAACTGTACAGACGGAAGGTACTCCAGGATCAGGTACCTTCATTAGCATGAACAAACATGCTAATGTGTCTGCAAGCCAGTAGCCATCAGTTAGCATTTGCATGAAGCTGATTCAGGGCTGTTAATTTTTTGTTTTTCAGTTCTTGTCTCGTTAACAACATTAACATGTTTAACTGAGCATTTGTAGCTCTTGCTTATAGACAGGCTCAATATAGTTCTGAGCTACTTCATGTCAGTAAGTTCACTGTATGCCCAGAAAGCAACATCAGTGCTCTATGAATCAAAGACATGCCTGAAGCCACTGCAGGGGGTTGGCAGTGTATTGGAGGTAAAGTAAGTAATTGTTGTGTAGCAGCTAGAGTTACGACTTTTTCCTGCGGCTCCTTTCTGAATGTTATCGGAGCTGCGAGAGTGTGGTTTTCTGAGGTAAGCTGACAGTCTGTATGCAGAAGTGATGCACTGCTGAGTTTGCGCTTTTTGTCTGGATATCTGGTGACCACAGTGCAAAGTGGAAGCCCCTAAAAGCAAATAAAAACTGATTACAAGCATAAATAGAGCAAAAATTGAGTTTTTATAAATATGATCTATAGATTGTTTAAAATGAACAGGATCTATACTTACCCTAAATGTACTCAGACGACTTGCATTAGATATGATATGATGCTACTCTTTTTGATACTGATATTGAAATTGGCAAATTATCAACTAATTACAATAAACACTATGAAGACCAAACTATTGGGACACCTGCTCGTTCATTGTTTCTTCAGAAATGTGGGTATTAAGAAGAGTGTATTCAGCTTTAGTTGGAGTAACTGCCTCTATTGTCCAGGTGAAGCTTCCTACCAAATTCTGGATCAATCCTGTCTCCATACAGACTCTTGGCGTGTATATAGAGTACTCTTAAATATATAATACGAACTAAATTATTTTATTTATAATTTCAAATGGACAGAACCCCTACTACTAGAGGAGTAATGTGTAAAAAAGAATTATTTGTGCTTACACAGTACTGGACAAGCACACTACTTTGGTAGATTTCCCTTTGGGGTGGAGAGTTGTAGTGTGTTCAAACATTTGATTGAAAAACTGCAAAAATGCTGATATAAGGTGTTTAGGGGACAGTGATGATATATAGTATTAACATATGAAACTTACACTTAAGCCCCAAATCCTGTCATACATTGGGTGTGTGTACTGTATGTGAGGGTCTCAAAAACTGTAGACACACAAGGAACTTTGATTGTGGTCAGATGCAGAAGACACAAGGAAGTCCAGCTGATGTAATGTACCAGAGACAGATTCTTAACCACAGACTACCCACAGGCAGGCTACCATCTGCCTGCTTTGGGAGCTGTGGAGAGGAACTGTAGCATTTATGCTATATATATATATATATATATATATATATATATATATATATATATATATATATATATATAAACCACCTCCTTATTTCTACATTTACTGTCAAATTTGTCAGCTCCTCTTACCACACAGGAGCAGTTTGCAGTTCTGTATTTACAGACTGTAGTCCTCCTTTCACCCTGATCTGGACCCCACATGACCACCACAGAGCAGGTATTATTTTGCATTGTGGGTTGCTCACAGCACTGCAGTGATACTGACATGCTGGTGGTGGGTTAGTGTGTGTTTTTCGATGGTATGAGTGAGTACTGCAGTGCTGCTGGAGTCTTTATACCCTCATTGTCACTGCTACCAACAGTGTCCTTTGGGCAACACCCTCTGAGCACTGATGAGCCACTAGAGCATGACCAACACAAACTGTGCAGAAACAGATGAGCTTCTGTGTCTAACTTTACATCTACAAGGTGGCTGAAGTAGGTAGGAGTGTCTTAACAGAGTGCACAGTAAGAGGCCACAGTGTTTAAACACTCCAGCAGCACTGCTGTCTCTGTTACTCATACCAGCAAAACATGCATTAACACAACACCACTGTGTCAGTGTCACTGTAGAGCTGAGAATGACCTAGCACCCACATAATACCTGCTCTGTGATGGTCCTGTGGGGTCCTGACCACTGAAGGACAGCGTGAAAGGAGGGTAGCAAAATATGCAGAGGAACAGATGGACTACTACCTGTAATTAAAGAACTACAAAGTGAATATAAGCTGAGTGTTTGTTTGTATCCGTGCAAGATAATAAAGAAACGATCCAGTGGTAGTTTGGGAGAATGGCAGGCAAGAAACCCTGTGGTAGAGAATCTCATTCTTCCTGGTGAATTTCCCTCCTACTTCACTTTGTTCTGTTAGAAAATGTTTGTACCCATCACCTACCCTTCTCATCCCTCTTGCTTCACATTTCTTACACAAAACAGAAGCCCTCCAGAGCTAAATTCTTTGGGTTCCTAAGTTCTACTACCCTCCATAGTTTCAAACTTGTTTCTCTTACTACTACGAATCAGTTTTAAACATATGAATACACATACTAACCTGTACATACACTATATGCACAGGAGTGTTGGGAGACCTGCTCAATCGTTGTTTCTTTTCTGAGAGCAAGGGTATTAAAAAGAGTTTATCCTGCTTTTGTGGGAGTAACTGTGTCTGCTCTCCAGGAAAGATTTGTGAGGATTTGATCACATTCAGTGGCAAGAGCATTAGTGAGATCAGGATGTGGATGATCATCACTCAAACTCATACCCAGCCCACCCAAATCATCCCAAAACTATTGGATGGAGCACCATTATTCCTCAGTGCTGTGTGCCTTTGCAAGTTTAGGTCAGCAGTGGGTGCAACTTAAAGTAGCTGAATACATACTTAATTTCCCTCAGGATCAATAAAGTGTCTACGTATGTATCCGTCTGTCTGTCTATCTATTAGAAGGCATGTCCACAAACATTTATCCATGTAGTGCACGTTGCTTCCAATATGTTTCTCACAGTAAGTGTTTTGAGATACAGAAGTTACATTTCATCAGGTCAGTAACTCAGATATACAGCTTTGAAATGAGAGCGACAGACCCCACTCCTACACCACACATTCACACACGGTCTACGGATAGCTTTGAGTTTTTGATTAATTTCTCAGAAGTTCAAACTACAGAAGTTTGATTAAGACTTGAGGAAATTAAAATCACTCCCTTTCAAATCACGGGTTTGATCTAGATTCCCATTTCTCATCTGGAAGTCTCCAGAGTATGAGGAGGCGAAGGCAGAGTTCCACCTCTTCAAAGCCTGTGTGTCTGCGGTGAGCTGAATCTAAGATAATGCTTTTCATCTTTAAGCCTCAGGCCCAGAGTGCTGGATGTCCTCCCAGTCCACTCTCACCACTGGCCAAACCACACCCTCTGCCTAAGGTCTCTCTCTACCTCCCTGTGTGTGTGTGCATGTGCGTGTGTGTGGCATCCGGGAACTATATGCTCTATGCGGTCTTACTCTAAGAATATGCCATTAGGACAGTGTAATTAATTATTCCAAGACAGTAGAATTTGTTCTGCTTAATGTAACATATGAGTAAAAACATATTGTGGTTATAGTTTTTAATCATCTGATCAATGGCCTTATCACAGAGAAAGGCTTGAAAGATCTTTGGTAGTGTCACAGCCATCTTGGGCTGAGAGTCCAAGGGAGCGTAACTGGCCTCATATGATCTAGGTGGCAAAGATGGCCCTCAATCTGTCCCTGTCATCTCAGGAAAGCTGATATAATGGCATTGGCAACCCACTGGCAACTGGAACCCATGGACATCACCAGATGCTGAGTTGCCTATGTTCAGTTGTTTTGCTTGGCCATTACTGCAGTCGCCTTCAATTGCTAGTTTGTGGGTTGTTCTTCCTTTGATTCTGTTCTTCAGTTATTGGAAAGCATGTTCAGTTAAAGTAAGATGACGTTGACTGTGTTCCACTGGCCATAAATGCCTATTCCATAACGCCATGTTTGACTGGCAATGTAGTTTGCTTTGAATCGCGAACCCTTCCTTTCATTCTCATTGTGCAACTTAATCTTGATTTCTTATCTTCAATGTCTCTTGATTGTGGACTTTCACATTGATATATGTTCTCAGAAGTTTTCCTCACTTGACAAAATGTAGCAAAGAGGGGCTTTTTTGGCCAAAGAAAGAATTTTGCCATCATCTACTTTAGTTGTCTTCCATGATTTTCTATACCTTTTAGTGCCTCCATGCTTCGAATAATGTTTAGAAATTCTGTTCTGCAAAATAAAAATATATTTCTTAAACTGCCTTCAACTGACAAGTGACATTGGCAAAATTCCTGCAATTACAAATGTCTAATTTCACTTAATAAATGAGATGTTTTATCTCCAAGAGCTCACATTAAATACTTGATCCTGGTCCAGAGAAAAAACACCCATGTACAGATTTGTTTTTGCCAAACAATGCATCATATATTAAATAATGGGCAGAGAGTCTTGACATTGTTTAGTGCTCACCACCCCCGGAATGTTAAAAATGCACATCACAGCTTTGGCCTCCTTCTTATAAACAGTCCACAGCCATGACCTTCCATCATACAGGAAAAATGCTGGCTGTCATAGTAAAAGCATTGTCCACTGAGGATACACAATTCATGCATGCATGCTGGGAAAGTGGTGGTCTTTGGGTGTTTCTTGCAGTTTTGTCCTTGGACTGAGATGCACACATGGTCAGCCATGGCTTTCTGAAACAGGGGGAACTCCACACTGGTGTTCAGGGAAGATTCAGAGCCTGTACTTTCTCTGGTTGGAGCAGAGAGTGATAAGGTTTGGGGGTTAGCTGCTCACTGCTGCCCAAAAGACATGTGAGGCCAGCCGGTTGTGTGGACAGTGAAAGTGCTGACCCAGATGGGCAGCATTCATGACCATGTATCAACACCCACTGTGAATTGCTCAGAAGTTAATTATATGAATGCACTTGTTCAGTTGAACATAATGACTGAAGTTTACACTGCTCCAGAAACCAAAATGCAGCTAACCTGAATGAACTACAGAGCTGTTCTTTTCTCATCGATAAAACTCTTATTCGTTTGCTAAATTTGAAGAAGCAGAAGCTTCCTCTCTTATTTTGCATATTCAGCACATTTCTAAGGTTTTGCTTACCAGAACCAAACTTCTGAGTACTGCACACAATACATACATACAAGTTAATGATGATACAGTTTCCAGCCTCAGCAGTAGAGCAGCTTTGTTGGATGGCTAATCTGTCATACAGAGAGTCATAAAGAATGTCAAAGAAATAAATACTCAGAGGTTCAACTCCCGGGTCATGCTGTTTGCCATCAGCAGGCAGCGTCTGAGAGAGCAAAACTGAGCATGCTCTCTCTGGGTAAGTAGGTGGCACTTTGATACTGGGGGTATCAAAGCTGGGGACCCAGCACTTCCCCCGAGCATGTTGGCTGCACAGCAGTGATGCTATGGCAGCAGTTCAGAAATTGGAGGAAGCATGTGCATGTCCTCACCTTCCTATTCTCAGAAGCATCATATGTGATAGGGGGAGAGTCCTAATGGGGTTGAGTAATTGGCACTTCCAAGTTGGCCAAACTGACATGTTGATTTTCTAAGTGAAAATAAGGTCACATCCTCTATAAAGATGATAGATGCATGTTCTAATGCATGATTTAACATTGAAAACCCCACATTCTCAGGCTCACATTTACAGAACTTCCAGAATCTGGATTGTGGTAATAATGGGTAGCAACAGTTACTACATAATGACTGAAGGGTTGAAAATATAAACAGAGGTGTGGAATCAGTACCTTGAACTCACAGCAAGAAGGCTGTATGCTGAGGGGCTCAAAACCCTTCTGCTGCTGCACCTTCTACTCCCTCTAACCCCCCATTCAGTCAGACCCACAGACAGAGCAGGGCAGGGCCAGACTGCAGCGTCCTCGGGGAGCCATATGTGTGTCATCTCACACAGACCCATCACTAGCTGACAATAGCCAGATTTTTCCAGGCTTCTGGTCTACGTCTAAGCGCACTTATGGCACACGTGTCATAAAGGAGGGAGGTGGATCATAACAAGGGTCTCACAAAACACATAACTGATTGCATCAATAAATGTGAAGGACTCACAGGACCTTCCCATCTGATGATGGACTACATTATAATGTAAATACATTATATTAAGAAAAATATTGGAACACCTTTTTTCTGAGGTCAACAACATTTAAAGGGTTTATTCTGCTTTTGTTGGATGAACTGTCTCGACAGGCCAGGGAAGCCTTTCTGGAGCTTTTGGAGCATTGCTGGATTGATTTGAGTGCATTCAGCAAGAAAAGTGCTAGTAAGGTCAGGATGTTGGGTGAACATCATCCCACTCTGGGGGGCTTTATACCTGTATGGGCGTGGTGCCGATGGGTTAATGAAAAGAGGTGTCTGCAAATAGTTGGACATACAGTGCATCTGAAGCAGAAGAGTAGCGCCCGTCTCTGCTGCTCGGAAAATTTCCCGTCTGTTCCCACAGAACCGTGTTGGCAGACAGATCTTTTTTGTTGCTATTTCTAAAACTGCTATTTCAATTTTAGATCTGCTTTTGTTTGATGTACATTTCTGAGAGCAGGGATGATGTCATTCTCACAACTAGTGATCTTTTTACTTTGATTCCATCTAGTGGCCAGTAACCTCACTGCAGCCACTATGTGAAGCTGATTCAGACCGCTTCTGAATATTCCACAACCATTAGATGCAGCTTTGATGACATTTACAAGGAAGGAAGTTGTTTGGTTAGCATAATGGCTGTTTACAGGTCATTATAATCTAGCTGTGTAAGTAATATGGTGAAATAATGTGTGTGAGATGGTTTGGGGAATGCAATTATGACATTGATTGACAGAGTCCTAACTCAGCTGCAAAGAGAGAGAAAGCCTAAATGTTCCATACTGCTCGTCATTCTTCTTCAGGGAAAAGTTGGTATAATAATAAAACAGCTCTCTAGACTTTATACTGCATGAATCATCTTTCTGAGCTAAAAAAAAGAGCATAGTAATAATAAACGAATGAAAAAATTTAGAATGAGTCACTGAATCAACACAGCTACAAAACTACTTCAAATATTTTTGGACACCTAATGAATGAATTCAGTTACTTTAAGTTGCACTCTTTGCTGACACAGATGTGCAAATGCACACAGTTCATGCCAGTAAAGAAGTAATGCAGAGAGAGTAGGACTCTAACCTAAAGCCAGATGAGGGTTAGAGAGGTATGAAGCACCAGCTTATTGCTGTGGAGCTGTCTATGGAACAGTGGAACTGTGTGGTCTGCAATTATGGTGTCCCATCCAATACTTTCTGGGATGAGGTGGGGGGGTGGTCACCCAGCATTCTGACCTCACTATTGTTTTTGTTGCTGAATGCAATCACTTCCTCCCAGCAATGCTCCAATGTCTAGTACCTCCTTCCGAGTGTAATGTTTGTATATAGTCTGTGTACTCATTACATTGTCATACATGTGTTGCTCTCACCAAGAAAAATTCCTTGTATGTGTAACATACTTGGCGAAAGAAAGAGATTCTGATTCTGATTCTGAACGTCTTGCCAGAACAGTAGATACAGTTACACTAATAAACCCTTTTATTATCCTTTATGTATTTTGTGGAAGACACGATGAATGAGTGTCCCTATACTTTTTTCAGTTTAGTGCATGTGGTAGCATTACCAAGCTGCTTTCAGAGTTCTGGTTGGATATTTATTCATTTATTTTTGGCAGGATTGTTCAGTTTCAAAGTTCAGTAAAATTTGACACACACCTGACTTTTATATACAGTCCACATATTGTTTAATACAGTCAGAACTTGACATTGAACATAAAAATAAAAGCTTAACATTAGCCTGCAATATCCATTCTGGAACCTCCATTTCTGTGTTTGGGCACATGGTGTCCTGGTGGAACACCTAACTGCTTTCTGATTCTGCATAGCATACAGTTATCTATAAACATGGACATAAGTATGGACTAAATTCAGAATTCAGGTTCCATGCCCAAAGCCAAGTATCAACCAGAGGGCTTTAAAACCTCTTAGCAGTGGACTGTGGAGCAGTAGGTCTGCATTCTCTGGAGTGATGGATCTCTATCCAATACTTCTGAAAGGAGTCGAAGTAGCTTTTGTGATGCAGATCTAATCGCCCAACAACCGTGCCTGTCTTCACTAATGCTCTTGTGACTGAACGCAAATAAATCTTCACAGCAGGGTTTCAAACCCAAGTGGAAAGCCTTCGCTCAACTTTAGAAACCGTTAACGTAACAAAGGGCTCTATCTTCATATCAATACTTTTTATACATGGTACAAATTTTATACAGTATCCATCATTTGAATCATGTAACATCTCTACACATGCTCTGTAAATAATTCAGGATGAACAGACCAATAGAAATGCTGTACAATACTTGAATGAACTCTTATTGTAGATGAACTTCAATTCACAGTTAAGAACATTTTGTCTTCTCCTGTAAAGTCACACTTTTGGAGATACAGGTTTTTTTTTTCTTTTCAGTGACGTTATATAAATGTGTCTTCCATTTGAGGTGTCAGAGCTGTCTTGCTGGTATACGGTCATTATAAGTTCATTTATTTCTAGATCAGTTAGTAAATAATAAAAGAGCTTAATTACATGAGAAGTGTCTCTCTCACACACGCTCTCTCTCTCTCTCTCTCTCTCTCCCTCTCTCTCTCTCTCCCTCCTTCCCTCCCTCTCTCTCTCTCTCTCTCTCTCTCTCTCTCTCCACACACACACGCACACACAGACACACACACTCATGCTGACATACACCAGGTGAATACTTTCAAAAAAGACTGACATTTATACTCTCTCCCCAAAAGTTACACTGTAGAAGCGCACATCACTGTAATGCACGCCAAGCTTGCTTTTTAACAATTGTGCTCTGAAACGCAGCCCAAAACTTCTACGCCTTCCAAGACGGAAACACTGAGAATAGCTCCAAACAGTTTGTGTTCACAGCACAAGCCAGAGAAATACAAAACAAAAAGAAAGGTGAAGTCGATTCAGCTTGCACCAAACCTCCACTCGGGTGAACTCATGTGGAGAAACGTCCTTGGCTCGAGTTCAGCGCTCACAAAGCGAGTGACGGAGGTGTCACTAACTCCTCGACTTACATGACAGAAAGCGACAGTTAACGGATCCTTTCCCCAGGGTGGAGGCTGAGCTGCGCTGTGGATCTGCTTGACAGTGAGATCAGATGCATTTTGCGTGAAGGGCGCCTGCCGCCTGACATGGACTCTCGTACCTGACACCATTGCTCCCAAACCTCTCAGAGGTTTGTGTGTGTTGTGGAGGATGCGCTCTCAAAATAATGCCTCGAAAAAATCTATAATAGCTTGTCTAAGAGATGGTGTTGTAGTAAAGACAATTAGAGGGGAGAGGAAGTGACAAGTAAAACCAGAAGTCAGATTAAATCCAAAACTCCAAATCAAGACTGATCAATGGAATTCTTTTACAATTGTCCCGAATACATACAGTGTTGATTAAAGTTTGTGAATTTTTCTGCATACATTTGACCTTTTTCAGTACGCTTTCAGTATGTGACCAGCTTATGCAGCAAAAGCTGCAAATAAAAGTTTCTGGTAACTGTTGATAAGTTGCTGGTAAAATTCTGAAATCATTGTTTCATCAATAACAGCAAGCCATCCTGGCCCAAATGCAGCAAAACAGGCCCAAACCACATTTCACAGATGATGTCAGTATTTCAAAGATTTGTATGCTATAATGCAGTGCTTTCCCTTCTACAAAAGTAACTTCTATCAGATAGATCTATTTTGGTCTTATCTAGCCACACAACATTACTTTCCATTCATTTCGGAAAGTACAATCTTAATGAACACCACTGTTGATCAGCAACACATCACTCTAATTTCAAAAAAACATTTTCCAAAAATCTCTTAAAAAACTTCAATAACATTCTTCAAAAATGTTTCTTAAAGCTCAATTTTCAGTGACCAAAAAAGCACTTTTGTGTGGACAGGAGGCCAAAATTCAGACAATGACAATAAAATAAAATATCCAGATACGCGTGGACAGTACCTGAACCATAAGTGATTTTACAGGATATTTACATAATTTGAGTAACATAAAATAAAATAAATTATAGCAGACACTGACACATGTCTTAATAGGCATTAACCTATTAATACAGACTCCAGTTTTGTAATATATTCCGCTACTACCAAGGGATCTCTGATTTGGAACAATCTGATAGTATACAAAAGAGACTCTGTGGTGAAGGTATATCACATCATAATAGTCCTTTAATTGGCTGCCAAGTGTTGGCTGTCCTTCTATATCTACTGGGATCTAGTTGGCAGACAGTCCAGAACATGTAGTTTGAGCCTTGGATTTCACACAGAGAGTGACACTCACACATCCCTTATTCATTTTCAATGACAGGTGAATGAACATATGAAGTTCACT